>OX451736.1:83611579-84811579 GCA_948472305.1 Vicia faba
ACCATCTATAGTTTGCAAGATTGTTGGATGAGTGAAAATACCCATTTTATGTGTTTTCATCTACCGACAATTGTGTTTGCTAGGTGTAATTCATTTGTGAACTAGTATTGTTTTAGAATGTTTGGCGTGATTTTTGTATTTAGCATTTGTTTCATGTTTATATTATAGTCGTAGTTTAATGGCAAGTGTTTACTCTGTGTGTATTGTTTTTCATTTGAACCATTACATTTGTTTTCCGTTTTCAAAAACTTGTTGATTCATGATTCTTTGATTATCATTCTTTGTTCTTTGGGTTATTAGACTTTGTTTGAGGACAAATAATATTTCAAGTGGGGGAGAGTTTGATAAGTGCAAAATTGTAGTTATTTTGTATATACTTTTTGTTGCACTTATCGACTCTTTGTTATTAATATCAGTTGAATAACCCCGTTTTTTGTTGTAAATATGTTTAGTTGCATTTGGAGTACATATTGTATCGGTTGATTAGTTTTGTATATGTTTTGTAGGTATTTGAGCATGGTTGGAGCAATGAGGAATAAAGCTCCAAGACACATTTTTGGATCAATAAAGGAATAAGGCCAAAATTGGAGGCTAGGTGAAGTTATACAGTGAAAGCAATAGAAGTTGTTGGATTGTCATGCGTCGCTAGGCAAAATTCCTGTCGCCGGACGACAGTGGGCGAGAAGACAAATTTTGATGTTGCCTCTTCCTAGCTCTGCGTCTAGGTCGCCAGGCGAAAATAAAGAGAGTCGTCGGGCGAAGCAGTGTGTCATCGGGCGACGTTACATATTTGTTTTAGTTGAGGACGTGGCGCAGTTTGGGTCAAGTATATAGAAGCAATCGTTGAGCAAAATATTTGTGTCCCCGGGTGATACGTGCAGAACAAAATTTTGTTATATTTTCCTTTTTATTTCATTTGGAGAGTTATGGTTTTGGGGGGTAAGTTTTTGTTCTCCCAATTCCATCAACCTCGTTTTTATAGTTGATTAGCTTAGATAACAACACCAGAGCTTTGCTTATGGATGATTGGAGGTGGATTTCTCATTGACCTGCACTGATAAATCGGAAGATTTGTGGTTTATCTCTTCTCCTCTCTATGTATTTCTCCTTTGTTGAGTTTTGTATGTATTTTACTTTGAACTTATGTATATTTGTCACCCATGACGTTATATAAAGTTTGCTTAACAAATATTTGTTGATTGTTATCTTAGATTTTTTCTCGTTGCTAGGGATTTAAGTTGTTATAGACATATGATGCTTAGATTCTTATCTATGATGATTATTTGTTAGTTTCTAAACTCTAGAGATAGATTTAGAGCTGACACCTACTTGGGTATCAGAGCTTAATGCCTCTGTGTGGTTGTGCTATGCTGAAAGATTGTCAGTGCGATTAAATAATTGTCTTCTGCGTTGTTGAGGAGGTAGAGAGATTGTTTCCTTGTTGATACAATTAGTCTCTCGATTTGGGTTAGAAATGACTTAGGTTGTGAGTGATACATAGTGACATTTATGAGTATTGTTAGGTTGAATGTAACTGGTTGGTAGATTTAAGTCTGTGATTAGTAGATTATATGCAGGCTTGATAAGTTCTTCCTTAGTTTTTTCTTTTGTTTACATTTATTTTCTGTTGATAATTTTTTTATACCATTCAATCCCAAAACTCATTAAAGAATGAGTTGTCGAATAGAAATTCAATAACTAATCTTTGTGGACACGATACAATATAACCTATATCACCTGGTAAAAATAATACTTTACTTTTTGCTTGCCGATATGTATTGCATATATGTGTTTTCACGTATTATTGTGAATTGTCTCGTTTTCGTAACGTTTGTTGTGTGATTGTTAGGACACTTTCTTTAGATTTGCACGGTGTGACAATACCATTGCATGACGAGAGGAGATTACTAGCTTGCATGATAAAGGCGTCGAGCTTACGACGTAAAAGAAGCATGTTTGTTTGTATTTGTTTATGTGTGTGGTGATTTGTGTTTTAACAAGTTGAAATGAGGAAATATTCTGAATTTCAAATCTTCACTTTTCAACTTTTAAGTCATTTTCACCCGGTTTTCATATCGTTATTTGAAACTTGAATATATCTTGAGAGGATTTTGAATAAAATGATTCATGCCTTGTACACTTGAATTGATGTGAAATCAAAGGCATTATTTGAATGAATATTGGAAGTGAATTTGTACCAAAATTCATGAGTGTCTTTTGCTTGAATCCATGGTCCATGATAGACTTTACGCGTAAACTTGTATGGATGGTAGTGAAATGTAAAAATAAATGTATGGAAATGTGGTTTTGAGGAAATGTATAACAATGATTTGAATATTTAATGAAGGAAACATATACAGCTTATTTGAATTGTGGAATAAGTATGACTTTGCAAATTTGGTGATGATAATGTCCTTGTCAAATAACTTCTCAACTTTGAAGATGATACTTGGACCATGAACGCACATGAGTATTTGAATGCCTCGATTCTTGAATGAGCCTTTTTCTTTTGATAATTTTCATCTAGTTAACACTTGAGTTCAACATGATAAAAAACTCCAAGTATTCTAAATGAATCCTTCTTCCAAAACAATCTTGAATTCAATCACGCCGCTCAAACAAAATTCACCTCGCATTATGTAAGTACAAGAAATCGAACCAAAACTAAAAGGCTTTGAATGATCACTAGAAAAGGGATTTTAGGCTAAAGACTATCACTTAGAGAATTTGGCACCATGAATTTTGTTAGAAGTCAAGAAACCTTTAAGTCAAGAAAAAATGACCTATAACGTTTCACTAAATTTCAAGGCCTTCTAAACACAATTTGACCTCAATCCTTGAAGAGAACTGGTTGATGACATCGCTTACGACAATGTGAAAAAATAATCGTCTCAAGATCTTGAAAATTGAGGAAATTATGATTCTTGGAAATCTGGAAACAGTTACTTGAGATTAGGTCAAAATCCAGAAAGTGACCTCTAAAGTATTTGAATTTTGATGATCTTTCACACGTAATCGGCTCTTGACTTGTAAAGAGAAATTGGAGATGATGTTAAGGAGAGTTATACGCAAAAATAACCACTAAAAAATATAGAATAATGAATAAGTTACAATCGTTTGAACTTGATCTTAAAAAGGTCGACTTTTGGGCCAATGTGGTTGATTTTTCAGTCATGTGAACTATTGACTAGGAAAACTTTCGATGCAAGACTTGAAACTTTCATGAGTGTCCTTGAGAATACATGAAGAACCATGAAGACCACTTGAAACCTTGGAAACTCAATCTTTCTTGAGAAATACCAAACCCTGGTCGGGGTCTCAATGCTTAGGAGGAGAATTTGTCTGATCAACTCCTGAGCCAACTTAAGCATTTGAGAACCCTAGGAGAATGTTTTGAATAAAATGAGAGGGCATATTTTGGGGTACAACACAAGGCTTGAAATAGTTCAAAGTTTACTTCTCCGTCTTTGTATATTACCTTCATCCATGTCAAACATTATTCGGGTTGTTTTCATGAAAGGACGACTTAAGATCAGCAGTATGTCGTCATCTTTATCAATGTCCATCACCAAAAAATCTGTTGGAAACAGAAAGTTTCCAAGTTTCACCATAACGCCTTTCACCGTGCTAACTGGTTTTGTGATATATTTATCAGTAAGTTGTAACACCATTTTTGTTTGTTCCATATCAAGAATACCAATCTTTTGACAAACGAATAACGAAAGAAGATTTATGCTTGAACCTAGATCAATCAAAGCTTTAAAATTGAGATTTTCAATGGTAACTGGTATTGTGACACTTACAGGATTAGTTTTGATGTTTTCCACCTTTTTCTCATTCTCAACTTTCTTTTCTTTGCCACTCTCCCCACCTTTTATTTCAGCCACATCTTCAATCCTTGTTGTAAGAACATTGCAAGTCTCTTTTGGATTGGTTTGAGTGGTGGCAGTGAAAGTTCCTGTTTGTTGCTCACTCAACTGTTTTGCAATTTACCCAACTCGCATTTCTAAATTCCTGATTTATGCATTTGTATTCTTCTGATTTTCCATGGATAACTGCATGAATTGATTCAAGGTATCCTCTAATTTGGAAACCTTGTCGGGCTTAGTGTAACTTTGGTACTAATTCTGCCTGTTTTGGCCACATATTGCGTTGTTGTTGTATGGATAACCTTGATTGTTCTGGTACATAACCTACCTTTGCTGCTGTCGATTTCCCATATAATTTACTTCTTCATTGACCGGGGACAAAAACCAGTTGGATGATCACATGTACATAGTTCCCAAAGAGATAATTTATGCGATCTAGTTGTTTCGTGCATTTGTTTGAGCTGTTGTGGAAGATTTGAAAGTTGCTTTGCTAATTCTTCCACAGTTTGAGTAAGAAGTTTGTTTTGTGCCAATATTTCATCATTCGTATCCAAATCAAGAACGCGAGATTTCTTTGGTGTTGTACCTATGTTGTATTGTACTTGATGATCATTGAGAGCCATACCGTTGATAATAGACACTACTTCTTTTGCGCTTTTGGATAGTAAGGAACCATCGGCTGTTACGTAAAGTAGAAGTTTTGGTTGCGGTTGAAGTCCATTATGGAACACATGAATCTGTGTGAGATTATTGAAACCATGATTTGGACATTTGCACAACATAGATTTGTAATGCTCCCAAGCTTCACATAGTATTTTTGTTGTACTTTGCGTGAATGTGACTATTGTTGTTTTTGCATCCATGAATAGATTATGCGAAAATAACCTGTTAAGAAAGTTTTCCTCCAATACATTCCAATTTTTCATGATTTCAGTAGGTTGGTCAAGGTACTAATACTTTGCTTTTCCGATCAAGGAATGAGGAAACAATATCATGAAGACAACCTCTTCTTCGTCTTCGGGTGCACCTAACATACCAGCCAACTCATAGAATTTTGGGAGATGGGTGTATGAATCTACATGATTCAAACCTGCAAAAGGGTTAGCTTAAATAATTTGTAGCAAACCTATTTTCATTTCAGCTCGTCTTGTAGTTAGATTATTGTTGAGACGAGCCAGTCACCTTGGACTGCTTGCGCACGAACCGTTGACAACTTTGGCCATTATTTCGTTTGTTGGATTTGATGAGGAATTTGATGTAGAAGCTCCTTTTTTATTTTTCTTCTTGGATAGTTGTTTCTGCTTCTTTTTCTGTCTTTTGTTCTTTCAGATTATTATTTCGATCTCGGGATCAAATAGAAGTTTTCCTTTCGAACTTTTGCCTCAGAGCATAAACAAAATTTTCACCTATCCAAACGTTTGAACAAACCGTTGAGAAAAAAACAAATATAAACAATATATAACGAATACACAAAACTTAGAAGTGTAGAAACAATTGTGATGTTTTAATACCTTAAACTCTAATCCCTGACAACAACTCCAATTTGATGTTGAGTAAAATCAAATGAAAGTATTATTTTATCGTACCCGCAGGGATTGGATCAATATCAAAACCGTTCAATGATTTCTATATTTCTAAGCATAAGTTTCAAGATTTGTTTGGTTTGTACGTATGAAAAGTAAATGCGTAAACTAACAAAATATGAAATTCAGATGAATAGACTTGTTGGGAATTGGTTTTCATCCACCGATTCAATATGTACTTCTCAAATCATTTATACACAATTTAAGCTCGTTTTATTATCATCACGTATCACACACAAACAAAGTTTATGTCTAAACTTTGATGAGAATTCTACCTTATAGTTTAATCGACGATTTCTCAGCCTATTAAACAATACGCCAGCATTACGATTTGATACTTTTAGTGAATATTAAACCTAAATCTATGTCTAGA
Organism: Vicia faba; assembly: GCA_948472305.1. NCBI lineage: Eukaryota > Viridiplantae > Streptophyta > Magnoliopsida > Fabales > Fabaceae > Vicia > Vicia faba. Next base: position 83,617,405 of record OX451736.1, read on the forward strand.
ATTTAGAGTTTAATAGTTGTTATCTTGGATCGAGATTAGAACCATATTTGTCAATATCGATTTAATCCATTAAATAAACAGTAAAGCAAAGACAACAACAATAATGATTCAAACATAAATTGCATATAACGCCATTATTAAAGTAAATACATAATGTTTCGATGAACTACGACCAATCCCAACAAGAGAGGTATTTATCTACTCATGGTAGCTTGAAGTACAAATGGAGAATTAAGTTGAAACGACATCAATGATGGTTTCCCGAATCTTGATGCAAATCCACCTCCTTCTCCTTATAACCTCCTTTACAACTATTATATTGATATTACATAGTGTATTCTCAAGTATTACAATGATAAAAACTAGAATGTCTTGATTGTGCTGAGTTCTGATCTATTTGTAGCAGTTATGGCCATCAGAATACGACAAAGTTAAACGTCTTTAAATTAATGATTCATATTTGATATATATTGGTTATAAATAAAATTAAGTGATCAAGCTCGATATTGTTTTTACTTACCATATTTATAATGTAATCTGGTGTAATAGATGTAAAAACTTTCAATGTTTTTCTTCTTCTTTATCACCAAATTTTAGGTCTCTTCATCACTAAGAAACTAAGTTAAAAGACTGTAAATTAATGACACATATTTTTTATATATTGGTATTAATTAAAATTAAATGATCAAGTTCGATATTATTTTTATTCACATTATTAACATTATATTATGGTATAATATATGAAAAAGATTTCAAAAGTTTTCTACTTCTCTGTCACCAAATTTTAGGTTTTTTCATCACTAAGTAACAAAGTTAAACATATTTAAATTAATGATTCATATTTGATATATATATTGGTTATAATTAAAATTAAGTGATCAAGCTCGACATTTTTTTTACTTACCATATTTATATTATAATATGGTGTAATAGATGTAAAAACTTTCAATGTTTTTCTTCTTCTTTATCACCAAATTTTAGGTCTCTTCATCACTAAGAAACTAAGTTAAAAGACTATAAATTAATGACGCATATTTTTTATATATTAATAATATTTAAAATTAAATGATCAAGCTCGATATTATCTTTATTCACCATATTAACATTATATTATGGTATAATATATGTAAAACATTTCAAATTTTTTTCTCCGTCACCAAATTTTAGGTTTCTTCATCACAAAGTAACAAAGTTAAATGTCTTTAAATTAATGATTCATATTTGATATATATATTGATTATAAATAAAATTAAGTGATCAAGCTCGATTTTGTTTTTACTTACCATATTTATAATGTAATCTGGTGTAACAGATGTAAAAACTTTCAATATTTTTCTTCTTCTTTATCACCAAAGTTGCTACTATCAGAATACGACATCCAATATGTTACTCAAAAGGCCATCGAGGGTAGTATACTAGACGATCATCTAGCTCACCAACTGCTGCCAGAATATCAACCTATGAAGTTTGACTTTCCAGACGAAGACGTCATGGTTATAGCTGACTATGAAATATCAGGACCTGACGAAGGACCCGAACCAGGGGCATGTTGGACACTTATGTTCGACGGAGCTTCAAATGCATTGGGGCACGGTATAGGGGCAGTCTTGACTTCTCCAAAGAATTATCACACGCCCTATACTGCAAGGTTATATTTTGACTGCACCAACAACATCGCTGAGTACGAAGCCTGTATACTAGGACTGAAAGCTTCCATTGATATGAGAATAAAGAACCTCGAAGTATTTGGAGACTTTGCGCTAGTCATATACCAGGTTAACAATGAATGGGAAACTAAACATCCAAAACTAATTCCATATCGGGATCATGTTTTAAAGTTGGCTACAGAATTCACGGAGACCACCTTCAGTCACATCCCACGAGAAGAAAATCAAATGGCAGACGCCCTGACAACTCTATCAACTATGTTTAAGGTAACTTGGCCGAACCACGAACCACGCATCACAATCAGACACTTTGAAGAGCCTGCACATTGCCTTGCAATTGAAGAAGGGTTGGATGACAAGCCTTGGTTTTACTACATCAATAAGTACCTTGAGAAGCAATCATATCCTGAAAATGCCTCCATCATTGACAAGCGAACTCTACGGAGGTTAGCCTCGAAATTATTTCTGAGTAATGATGTGTTGTACAAAAGAAACTACGACATGATACTACTCAGGTCTGTGGAGAAGCATGAAGCATATACGCTCATGAGAGAAATCCACGAGGGTACCTTTGGAACTCACACAAATGGGCACGCCATGGCTAGAAAGATTATGTGAGCAGGATATTATTGGTTAATAATGGAAGCCGACTACTATCACTACATGAAGACATGTCACAAATACCAGATCTATGCTGACAAGATAAATGTGCCACCAACTCCTCTGAATGTCATGAGCTCCCCTTGGCCTTTCTCAATGTGGGGAATTGACATGATTGGCATGATCAAGCCGAAAGCATCCAACGAACATTATTTCATACTAGTAGCCATCGATTACTTTACTAAATGGGTGGAACCGGCATCCTACGCCAATGTGACAAGCCAAGTGGTTACACGTTTCATCAAACAGAATCTCATATGCAAATATGGGGTTCCTAACAGGATTATTACAGAAAACGGGTCTAATTTGAACAACAAGATGATGAAGGAACTGTGCGACAATTTCAAAATCAAACATCATAATTCCTCACCATACAGACCCAAGATGAACGAAGCCGTCGAAGCAGCCAATAAAAACATTAAGAAAATCATTCAGAAAATGGTGAAGACGTATAGAGATTGGCACGAAATGCTTCTCTTTACTCTACATGGCTATCGCACTTCCGTGCACACGTCAACATGTGACTCCTTTCTCTCTGGTGTATGGCATGGAGGCAGTGCTTCCAGTTGAAATAGAAATACCATCACTTCGGGTTTTAATGGAAACAAAGTTGGAAGAGGCAGAATAGGTTCAGACACGACTTGATCAACTCAAACTCATCTAAGAGAAACGCTTGACAACTCTATGCCACAGCCAGCTACATTAGAAACATATGAAGAGGGCCTTCGACAAGAAAGTGCATCCTCAAATATTCAAAGAAGGAGATTTGGTACTCAAGAAGATTATGCTACCTCGCCTCGATTCACGTGGTAAATGGACACCCAACTACGAAGGTCCATACGTAGTCAAAACAACATTCTTCAGTGGTGGTCTCATCCTCACAACAATGGATGGGGAAGAACTACCGCATCTGGAAAATTCAGACGCAGTAAAAAAATACTATGTATAAAAGGCTCGCTAAGCTCAAACCCTAAACGGGCGACTTAGGAAAAAAGGAGCGTCTCGGTGAATCGAAAAACCTAAATGGGAGATCCAGGAAAAAACTAGGGGCATATAACACAAAAATTATCCCGGTGGATTAAAAACCCGAAAGGTCGATCAAGGCAAAAATTATGGATTTTACTCAAAAAGAAATAAAGAACAAAAAGACTGCGATCTAAGAACTGCAACTACAAACCACGAAGGGAGAGATGGATCTGAATCACACACTCAGAAGCAAAGGAGACAAGAGGCATTGAAAGGATATTGGGGAACAACAGTAGCAATTATCATTTTCATTGCCATTTACAGTTTTGAAAATTTCTGTAATTACCTCTTTTAAGGAATTACATCTTGTACTTTCGCCTATTCAGAGGCATATCAATAAAAAAAATCATCTTTCAAATTATGTTTTTCCTCTTCTCAGACTTGTTTACTAAATACTACGCTTATTTCTTATGAATATTGTTTCGAAATCATTTCGGGGGATTTGACAAATAAAAGCATTTTGGTTAGAAAAGCATCAAAAGAAAATCCATGTCTACGTCCATACACATGTCTACGCCTATGCCCGCACTTACAACATAAAAGTCTACACATATGCCAATACATACTTCTTCACCTACGCCTGCACCTGCAACACAAAACAATCAAAATCTTGCTAACACTTTTCAACATTTCAAAACAATTCAAAGATACTACGAAAATGCAATATAAAACGCCAAGAAGTTGGTGACTCAAAACCAATGGTTTAGAGGAGAGAATGTCAGAAGCATCTTCATAAATTTCTAAAGCATACACACATTTTTCACACATTTTGCATATACAAACATTCAATACACATACACCCAGGGTTCCATATCAATATCAGACATTCAACACACACACTCAGGGTTCCATATCAATATCATACATTCAACGCACATACACTCAGGGTTCCATATCAATATCAAACATGCACTCAGGGTTCCATATCAATATCAGACGCCATGCGCATGCCTGATACAACAAACAAACAATCTCACCCTCGATTTAGCCATCTAAGGGTCAGTCAGCAAAGCACACTTCTTCTAAAAATCCAACACATCACCTAAGACTCCACGCAGTGATGTGTTCAACCCATCACCTAAGACTCCATGAAGTGATGTGTTCCTTACAATGTAGCATTACCTAAGTCTCCATGCAGTAATGTACAAAACCTAATACATTGCCTAAGACTCCACGCCGCAATGTTCAAAAGCCAAAATGCGATCCGCCACCTAAGACTCCATGCAGCGATGTATTCCCCTCATCTTACTTATTACCTAAGACCTCAGGCCGTAATGCACGGAACTTAGTTTATTGCCTAAGACCTTAAGCAACATTGTAACCTAAGACTCCATGCAACGATGTATTTCCCTATCCTCATACATTACCTAAGACTCCATGCAGTAATGTGCGATATTCCCTAATATAGATCATTGCCTAAGACTACATGCCGCAGTGTTCTAAATCCAAACCTAGCTCGTCACCTAAGACTCCACGCATCGATTCACAAGCATAACCCATTGCCCCAGTCTCCAAGCAGCCATGCATTATCAAGTGTTGTTTTATTCATCCCCCAAAAGGATGAATAAGCAAAAGCCAAACCAAGACCCACCATGTTACTCCCTCAATCTCTAAATCATCTGCCTCGTCGTCAAACTCGGGTAAGCGATATATCATTAGCTTTGCCTATCTTCTCAAGACTCTTAAGGGTATGCTATATCAGCGTAACCTTATGTTTGTCGGACAAATTTTGGGGTATTCCAAGTATTCAACAAACTCCCAATCAGAATGCGCAAGACTAGTGTATTCTCACTCTATTCGATTGGAAGATAATTGAATAGGGGCAGCTGTCGTACCCCAAATTTTTCCTATCCTTACAATTATATTTTCAAGATTTAAAGATAGAAGAAGATATCTTAATATCTGATGGCTCATTTTTAAATCCGAGACAACCAGGGGGTGCATTTTTAATTCAAGAGAGTGAGGCTTTCTAAATCAGAAAGACCCATGTATCCGTAGCCCATTCGCGAAACATGTTGGCCAATGGCCCATGAGATTCAAAAATGAAAAATTATTTCAAAAATGATTATTAAATAATTTTTAACTAAGCCCATTTAAGTATTATTTTTGTTAAGTAAAAGGGGAGGAGGAAATTCAATATTGTTTGGTCCATTTCTGTCTTGGGCAAAAGGGGGGTGCATTTGCAAGTTACAGGCCCATTGTGTTTTTCAGCAGCCCATTTGTTGTTTTGTTTTAGAAAAAAGGGGCATTATTATCAAAAAAATTCTCATTAGTATTTTAATAAAAAATGTATATATTTCTTTATTAAGAAAACATATTGTTATTAATGTTAACTTTTTATTAAGAAATTTATAATATTTCATTTTTATTATTAAAAGACATTATGTTAAATATTATTTTTATAATTTATTTATTAAAGATTGTTGTTTAGAAGAAAATCTATTGGATCATTTTTAAGAAAGCTTAGGCCCAATGTCGTTTATGCATTTGCTGGGCTTAACAAAGAATAATTAGCACAAGCCCAAATAATAAACGGCTATGGTATCAAACTTACTAAAATTTACGCACGTTTTGTACCATTAAACAAATATTGTATTGAAAGAAAAATGCGCATGTTTTCTGCTACTAACACACACTGTAGAAATTAAACTAAATCTCAATCTTCATTAGAATCAAATCTCAGAAAAAAGGATGAAACTGAATCAAATCTTTCAACGTATATACAAAACAAATCTCATATGGAATTGTAGTCAAAAACAAAAATACAGTAGAATCAAATCTTGAACAACACAGAACCCAAATCAAATCTCAGGAAAATATGTCACAAAAGCGAATATAAAAAAATTCGCAGAATTTGGAAATTATCTAATAAAATCTGAAAAATTACATAACCAATTCCAATCCAAATCCAATTACAAATACTAAATCAATTACATTAGGATTTGAATCAATATACAAAATTAATCTCTAATTGTTCTACAAACCCTAAATCTAAGCAAGCCCAATTTGTAACCACAAAGCCCTAAAGTCAACTCTATAAATACTAAATTGAAAATACTGTAAAAGAAGAAAAAAAGAATTAACAGAGGAGGGATGGATATACAGAGTAGAGGGCGAAGAACTTGAAACCGAAAATACAGAAGAAGAGGAATTCTTGAAAAAAGGTTGAAGAACACGAAGAACGCGGAGGCGCCGAACCCTTTTGTTGTTGAAGACCGGACAGAAGAGTGATTAGGGTTTCAATATCTGAAACCCTAATCACATAGTCACCGCTGCCGCTGAGAAATCCTCCATCGCCGCTTCCCTTCAAAGCATCGCCGAAACCTGCGAATTGAAGAAGAAAGGATTAGAAACCAGCACGAGCAAAATCAGAATACAGACATCGTGAGAGAGGTAAAACAGCTTAGCTTCTGCTTCCAATATTATTGTCGGTTATTTGAGAGAGTTTGTGATAGGGATGGTTAAGTCGCCGCTGCCGTGGTGGTTATAGAGATTAGGGTTAGAAAAAAGATTAGGGTTATGCGAGTGAGAGAGGGAAGAGAGGCTTGTTGTAAATGAAAAACAAAATGTACAAATGAATTGTTATATGATGAAACAATACAATGCACGCGCGAACATAATAATCAACCTACACCCTCAATTCTATCTGCTAGATCTTCATCAAACGGTTGTAGGGCAAGTCCCATGATAAGCCCCATGCTCCCTGACACACTAGATCATGCAGGCCCCTTCAAAAATATGTAATGGGCCTAGCCCATGTGCTCTTTGCACCGCCCCTTTCGCCTATTTTACTGAAGCAAGAACAATAGCACATCCCCTTCAATTCTGGGTCCAGTTCAATATCTGAACTTGGGCCCATCCTCCTTTTTACACCCCTACATTTTACTTCTCAGTTAAGAGTGCACCGCCTGCAATTTAATTAATTTCTCTTTTTTAATTATTTTATTTTTCTTATTATTTTTCTTATTTTATTATTTTCTATATTTATTATTATTATTATTAATATTTTTTGTTATTTTCTTTTTATAATAATAATAATAATTATTAATACTAATTTTATATTATTTATCATTATCATTGTAATAGATTACTTTTACTTAAAAAACTCATGTCTATTATTTTTATATTTGCATTAAAATATTTTCTTTATCATGCATTAACTAAGAATATTTTTGCAATTAATATTATTAAAAAAATATTCAACAAATCTAAAACCTATTTTTCGCAATAAACTAATTTAAACAAACTATTTTTACAAAAGGGTTCCAAATATATTTTGACTAATCGCGCATTTAGTCCAAAATTCTGCAATCTCTACAACCGATCAAAATGCGAGGCGATTCAAAATACTTTTGCAACCCCTAAAAAACACAAACCCATATGAACTACGAATTGAGACTCTGATTCCTCATAAGAGGATACATAGGCATACAACTAAAATCGTGGCGAGTTCCCCTATTAAAATTTAAAGCCCCGTTTAACCCGAAATCTAAACATAAACCTAATATCCTTAAGAATAAGGTAGATGAAAGGTGCCTAACACCTTCCTTTCTTCTAATGAGGCCCGAAACTTAGAATCACTGTCTTTGCGAATTAGGGTTTCCTATTATATTCCCTTACTTAGGATAAAAACTAATAGTGGTGACTCTCATTTAAAAACCAGTCGCAACAGTAACCATGTAGTCATTGCATGTGTGTTAACGTCTATTAATGCGTGTTTCATCCATCAAGTAGAAATATAGGATAAGATAATAATACCTAACAACTTTTATCATAATTGTTATCAGAACTTCTCTCTTATGTTTTCGACCAAAACAACCTGAACCCCCTCCCCCAGTTTATTGTTTTTAATTACACCGCAAAATGTACCTCGTTTTAAGTTCTCAATCCATGTGGAGATGGATTTATTTTTTTTATTAATTCGATAACAACACTATTACACTTGGTAGTAAATTTCCATCAGAGGCTCATTCCCAGGAATATAGAAGAGTTATTTTTGGTAAATTTTGGGGTCTATTATTTTAAGCTCTTTATTCATGACATATTTGATTAGATAATAATTATGTGCAAAGAATATGATGAATGAGGTACAAGTCCAACTTATGGGGAGGGGAATACATTCGTTAGGGAGTGATGTAGACTTAGAAATCCTATCGACTTTCTTGAGTATCCTGGGTCTGACTTCCCGTCTAGTGCTGACATGGTCTAATTCTTATTATACTGAAGGTTGTTGAACCCCTCTTTTGGAAGAACACTACTCTTATTTTTCTAATTTGGTCGGGCTTGCTCTTGAGGAAGAACATGCTACTTCGTACTGATATGCCCGACGTGCTTCTACTGCTTTGGCTCTTGGTGGAGCTTGTCATTTAGAAGCTCTTTGGTCCGACCAGCATCGGGATGAGAAACAACAATTGGAAGGGAGCATTTGTGACCTAAAGATTCAATGGGATAAATTCATGCAAGAAATAAAGAAGGCTTCTACCTCTCTTACTGTGGTGGAGAATGCATTCATTTATCTGATTCTCATTGGTCCTTTATTTGACCAAATGACCCATCTAGTGAAGACTCTGGCCAATAAGAAGCAGGCTTTAACTTATTTCAGGAGCAGTTTGTCATATGCTCAAGAGGAATTAGAGTTTTTTCTCCTTCACAATGCTTCTCTGACTCAACAACTGGATGACGAAATGAGCACTACCCTTGAGGCAATTCCACAGTCGTTTGAGAATGATTTACAACAAGTATATCATTTTCACTGTCCTTTGATTGTCTCAAGGGAGAAAATTTGGCCAGACCAAATACTCAAAGATGAGAAGATCACGTCTCCACGGAAGTAACCCTGTTGGTGTTGTTGTTATGTTTTTTTATGTACAACATATAAAGTACCATGTGATGGTGTGATACGGTGGCATAACCGACTGTTTTAGGAAAATGCTAGTTTGCGTTTTGCGTTTTTTGTTCGCAAAATGTCGCGGTAAGCAAGAGTCGCCACCGACTTTTATTTTATCCAACTGGAAAGGAAAAAAGCACAGAAAAATTCCTTTTTTCGAGATTTTGAGTACGGGGGATAGATTATAGAAAGGGAAGGTATTAGCACCCTTTCTATCCGTGGTTTTCCAAGAGCTCTTAGGTACTTGCTCATCATTTTAAAAATTGCTTGTGTGTGTTTGTTTTGAAAAGTTTTTGTTTTACTCCGTTTTAACCCTTGTATCAGTCCTCAAGAGTGTTACGAAGTGTTTTTGAAAACTTTGTTTGAAAAGAGTGTAAGTGTGGAAAAGTTTATTTTGAGCAAGTACCTACTAGCATCTACCTACTCGAAAAAAGAATGTTTTTGTTCTTGTTTCATTTAGACAACGCTATCCCACTATTAATGAGTAGGTAACACCATTGTTGGAGTTGTAAGGGTAAATTTAAAAGGGATGTACGATCACTAAAGCAATGTTAGGACGTCTTAGTGAAAGCCCTAGTGTCTTAAGATCATATTCGAGACAATATTTCCGAGGCAACCTTTCCGAACGGGACATTTGATCTTTGTTTAGACAAGAGGGAAACCACTAAGACACCCTATACTTAATGATCGTTTACCGAAGGCATCCGAAGTGAGAGTATACCCTAGGAGTGCGCATGTGCGAGTGATTTGATTTCAGTTATTATCTTTGCACATTTAGGGTTTTCTAGCCATTTTAAATTAACATACAGTCTTGTCATGCAATCCTATTATCATACATCTAACAGTTAATATTTGCGAAAATAAAAATGCGAGAAATAAAACTACGCTATTACAAGGCTTCGGGGAGGGGGATTAATTACATAGTCAAAAACCCGTAAAACGATAAATAAAAGCAAATCCTAATTAAACTATTACATACCATGAGCAGTTACATTAATATCGCAAAAAATAATAAACGCGCGCGATGAATTGAAACGAGAGAAATTAGGATTTTGACCCCGTCTAAACCTAATTGAAAGAAAAATCATTTTTTGTGGTTTTTGTGTTATTTTGAGAAAAAATAGAGTTTTAAATGAATAAGATAAAAACCCTAATTACTAATTAATTTAGATTAAGAAAAATAATTAATTTGACATATTTTTGTATTTTGCTTTATTGAGAAAAAAACTAAAAATTAAATTAAAACAAGACCTAATTTTCTAATTGATTTTAAATTATTTACAAAAAGGTTAGAATTACCCTAAAATTAAATTTAACTAATTATTAAATTAAATTAGATAAAAAATAATACCTAAATCTAAATTTGAGAAAATTGATTTTTTATAATTTTTGTAAAAAAGAATTAATTTGTGTTAGAAAATAAACAAAATAAATTAAATAAATGAAATTAAATAAAATGAAAAATGTAAAAGAAAAAGCAATGGGCCTGGTTTTGTAGCAAGAAGGGGGGTGCCAATCTGACTTCTAGGCCCAACAATTTCTGGCCTTTTATTGACTTTTCCAAATCCTGTGCATTGGCTTGACTCAGGCCCATGATAGGCCCTCATGTGATAGGCGTTGGATCTGGCATGCTAGAGATCTGGTGGTTGAAGGATGATGGCGTATGGTGGTCTCCTTGTATGCACATGTGCCTGATTATGCAAAAAATATCATGAAATAATATGGGGACCTGGGGATCGAACCCAAGCCTTTTGTCATTTTCCATTGCACGCTAACCATCTGAGCTAGCTCGTTTTGTTGTATACCTAATGACATAATAAGATTACATGGAAAAAACGAAATGATGGATTATAAAACGCGTGCAGTTTGGATTGGCCAGTCACAGGATGCCATGCTACCCTTCTTCTTCCTCCCACCATTGCTAAAAGTCTAGAACTTTTACCTACGGACAAAGGATGTAGGTATAACCCTTGTCCATTCCAAAACCTTATCCCTGTATGATAAATCAATACCAGTGGTACCAATCAGCTCGTTGCAATCTCACGAGCATCATGGTACCACTCTCCATGGCTAATTGTTCCTGCAAGCAAAACCCCAAAAACAAAACTAAAACCCTAAACATGGCAACTTTCTGTTTAGCCAATAAAAATGCAATTAAGTATTACCATTAGCTAGCAAATGTTTCAAGGATTCAGAATATGCAAATAAATCATGCTAAAAGTGACAGAATGGTGATATCCGATTTCAAAAAATCATGGATGTCATGAGATGCTTACAATGCAATTTTGGGCTTTAGGGAGCTTGCTAAGGATTGGAATAGGATCCTAGAACGTCCAGGAAGCGACTTGTATGACTGGAATGGCTTGAGGAAGCCTGGAACTGAAAAAACAGTTTGCAACTTTTCTTAATTTTTTTGAAAGTTGTTTTCACCTTTGCACGCCTCCAATCTCTGCTCTTTTGATCTGCACTTGTTCTATATGTACCCTAGAACGAATTAGGGTTGCAATTTGGTTTCAAATCTTCTCCAATAATGATCATTGATTCAAGATTTGATCTTTTATGCAAATCTTTCCAAATTGATAAAATCCAATCTTTTTGTGTCCATTTGAAGTTTGCACGATTTGGTTCTTCTTCCAGCTGTATAAGAGGCCTAAACATGCACAAAATCTCAAGCTTTGATTAGTTTTGATATTTTCATGATTTTATTTTGATTTTATTTGAATTAATTGAAATAAAAATCAAAATAAATGACAAAATTAAAATAAATACAAGTGGAAGAGATCATGGGTCGTGGGTCATGTTGCAAACTCAATGCAAGCATAAAAAGTTGGGCCCATTTGACAAAAATTGCAATTTGAGACACATTTGACTTTTGGCAATTTTGCAAAAAAGGTCAACTTTGCCAATTCATAACTCTCTCAATTTTGACCCTAGAGAGGTGTTCTTGGACTTTTTAGAAATATTAGGATGTCCTATAAGCAACCTCTTTGGTTTCATCTCAATTGAGTCATCCATGTTCATGTATGAAGCTTTGACAAAAAAGGTGTTTTTGTTGACTTTTCAAAATGACCTATAATGTCCAAATTCACATCTTCTTGTGAGTGCATATTTTGAACTTGGGAGATGAAGATTAATTGTAGGGAATTGCATCCTCTTCAAAATGAGATTTTGATGGGTCATTTCTGATAAAGTATGAGAAAGTTATGCTTGGTCAAAGTTGAGTTGACTTTTCCTACAAAACCCTAATTTAGCAACTTTTGGGTTTTGATGAATTGTGAGCAATCCTTGAGTAATCATGATCAACCCTTGATCAAATGATGGATAATACTTAAAAATTAGGATGTTGACCAAAAATCTTGAAGTTTGACTGTATGTGGGCCACAGTTGACTTTTGCCCTAGCATAATCGATTTTCAGGCCTTTAAGCAATTGACTGAGCAAACTTCCTCTGCAAGGCTTGAAACTTGACATGGATGATCTTGAGAAAATTTTAGGACAATGGTGAGCATTTGAGACCCTTTGGACTCAAGTATCTTGATGCAAACTGAAACCCTAATTTGAGGTAGACTGCCTTAGGAGAGAGTTATCTGGTCAACCCTTGGACTTCCTTGAGCAATTTAAGGACCTCACTTGAGATGTTTTGAGAAATATGGGAGAGAAAATTTTGGGGTACAACAGATGGTACTATATTTATCTATATACACTCAAATTTAAAAGAAATGCATTACTTTTGTACATATTTGAGGTGTATTTGTAGGATCCTGAGTGCAGAGCTCTAGATCTTTTCAAACTTATAAGGTCTTCCCTTGAAGTTAGTTGGACATCACTAGGGTCGTTGATCGGTAAAATAGAAAGTGTACTATTTTTCCTATGTAGTAATAATGAGGAAAGTCCCCGAATGTCGATCTCAAGGATTGTGTATCAATACAAAGTGTGAAAAATAATTCAATTAAACAAAAACTAATGTTGTGATTTACTTTGTTAAATTATAAAAGTAATTGCGAATAAAAAAAACAAAGTAATTGAATGGTTTAGAAAGATATAATTAATATTCTAGGGAAAATATATGATTCAATTTTGTAACAACTCTGAACTAACATTGCAACAACATATTTTAAATAATTAATTATCGGTTCTTACGGGTGTCTACTCCTAAGTAATTTATGAGAAAACCTTTAATCATTCAAACTAATTCATACGTCCGTAGATAATTACAGATGAAATTAAGCATTAATTTATCAAGAATAAGCCATTGTCTATAAGGTATCCCTAGTGCTAGGTGATATCTACTATAAAATATTCTCAAGAAAAACATTAACAATAACAGTCCTACCTGATTGTTAATCGTAAATCAAACTCAGTTTATCCAAAAGAGAAATCCTTATAATCATCATGAGAATAAATCAATTATGATAAAATAAGATTTCTATTGAAAAGATAAATTCAAATTCATTACAATTCTGAACCAGGGACACCTCATAACATTAGGGGGTTTAGCTACCATAGAAATAAAGCAAAACATGATAAATATTGTTGTCGTTAAAGATATTTTAGATGAATTGATCTTCAATCGCGAAAAGCTTATGAAAATCTGAATCCACCTTGAAATTATGAGTTCTCCAGCCTTGAAAACGTGTTTTTTTCGTAAAAAAATCGTCCAATATGGTAAAATTTGAATTCCAGTCTTAAATTGCGCAATTTTGGGCTTTCTGTAAAACTGGGCCTCCGTACGCATATAACACGAGCCCATACGTGCATGACCTTGTTCACAGGCCAAAACTGATACACGGACGAAACATGGCACACATCTAGACATGTTTCCTTATGTATATCATACGCGTATGGGCAATGTCACTCCTTTTTACCCCTTCTACTGGGCTGCATATGATACGAGTATTGGTGCAGGCCAAATATGTGTATTTCCTCAGTGCATACGTGCATGGACAAAAACTTCCTTTTTCCTTCTTCTTCCAAGCTGACTCGCATATGGTACATGTATGGATGCAGGGCCAACGCGTATGACATAGGTCCATATGCGTATGGGCAGAACTTCAACCTTTTCTCCATTCTCCTATGATTATGTATTTTGACCTGGTCTTTTGATATGACTCTCGATTCTATGTCTCTTTTAACCTGCATCCAACAAGCCAACCATACCCAAAGGCATAAAAATAGCCAAAAGAAACTCAAACTGTAGCAAACACTATCTTATACAAACTGACTCAAATGATCAAGAATTAAGACCAAAGTTATATAGTTCACCTAGATTTTTGACATATAAATGACGAAAACTATAGTACAAATGGTGACTAATCAGTTGTTCCCAACCAAATGGTGACTAAACGTGTGGCCGACCCACCATAACACATGGAATGGATAGTTGTAAGACATATAAAGTGTTTTCAACATCATCCTTATCTTTTAGTGGAGAATTGATTGCTTTAGCTGGACGTGCAAAGCTTCTCCTCACAATGCCTTTTGGTGAGGAATTAATTGTTGTAGACGAACGTACAAAGCGTCTCCCACAACACCCCTGTCAAGATAAGTAAAGAGAATTTAAAATTAGAAATAAGTAACATAGAGCTTAAAGATCATATTGAATTTTTTAATTCAACAAGATCACAAAAACTTGGGGAAGAATTAGCCGATGCTAGTAGTCAAATGTTAGAATCTATCAAATGTGAAACATCTATTTCATTAAAAAATGAAGTTAATAATTGAAACAACCGGCTGAACAAATCATCGAGATGAAATTAATGAAGTCACCATCAAACGTTTTTTATCCCACGGGAAGGGAAAGTTAAACATTGAGTAAACCTGAGAAGGGTGAAATCAAGGTCGAATGACCAAGAGATACGGGTAAGGGAGTCTGTTACGCGAGGGGAAGGTATTAACACCCCACACGCCCATAGTACTCTATGGTATCCACTCTTGTTGTTCTAATCAAAGAGTGCGTTTCAAATCTAAGCTTAAGAGCTAAAAGAAAATGAAAGGACCGTTGGAGGTAAATGTGTGGCCGACCCACCATAACACATGGAATGGCTAGTTGTAAGACGTACAAAACGTATTCTACATCATCCTTATCTTTTAGTGGGGAATTGATTGCTTTAGATGGACGTGCAAAGCTTCTCCCATAATGCCTTTTGGTGAGGAATTAATTGTTGTAGACGAACGTACAAAGCGTCTCCCACAACACCCCTGTCAAGCTAAGTAAAGAGAATGGAAAATTAGAAATAAGTAACATAGATCTTAAAGATCATATTGAATTTTTCAATTGAGCAAGATCATAAAAACTTGGGGAAGAATTAGTTGATGCTAGTAGTCAAACGTTAGAATCTAGCAAATGTGAAACATGTATTTCATTACAAAAATGAAGTTAATAATTAAAACAATCGACTGAACAAATCATCAAGATGAAATCAATGAAGTCACCATCAAACATTTTTTATCCCACAGAAAGGGAAAGGTAAACATCGAGTAAACTTGAGAAGGGTGAAATCAAGGTCGAACGACCAAGAGATACGGGTAAGGGAGTCTGTTACGTGAGGGGAAGGTATTAACACCCACACGCCCGTAGTACTCTATGGTATCCACTATTGTTGTTCTAATAAAAGGGTGTGTTTCAAATCTAAGCTTAAGAGCTAAAAGAAAATGAAAAGATGGAATGCATGCAAAAGAAAAGAGAAAATAATTTAGGTAAAATAAAGTTGTGCTCGTTCGGGCCCTACCCCAATGTCTACGTATCCCTTTTAAGGAATCAGAGTAGCTGTAGTTTGGATCACATGTTTTGATTTGTTTGTATTTTTTAATGAACGATATTAATTTCACCTTCTGCCGCAGCTCGACCTATGGAGACTTACGCGTCAGCACATAAGTGAATTAACATGTTCTTTTGAAAGTTTAAAAGAAAATCCCGAAGTCGCAAAAAGCTCGTATTGGTTGATATCTTTTACCTTAAAAAAAGGATTTGAAAGTTGTTAGATGTTTTATGATTTGCCAAGAAAAATAGTTTTAGTCTTAATGCAAGGATGCAAAAGAAAGAAAAGCATCTAAGAGAGACTACCCTAAATCTATCCCTAATATTATCATACAATGATTGACCCTAAGGTTGAGTTTTGAAAGGTAAATCTCTACCCTATGTTAGCATGCATGGATACCTATCCTAATGTCTAGATTGAAAGCTACTCTAATCAAGTGATCCTAAGGGAAGCATGGTATATCAAACAAATAAGCAAACAAGTGCTTTGGAAAAAACATACAAACATGAGTAGCACATGCTGACTCAAAGGGATGGGGGAAACAAGAGAAATGCTTTAGATAAGGGGAGAGGATCACCCGAAGCAAACAAGCGGGAGACAGATGTAAAACAAAAATGTGATGTCCAACGCAATTGAACACCTAACCAAGATATAGAAGATCGAGGTAGGCGATAGAAGGCAATATGAAAAATCACGTAGTATCAGCATCGGTTAATGCGAACTCCTGACAAAGTGTGGGGGTTTGATTGCGAAACCCTTTTCCACTTGACGACTCAATACACATGATCTTGGGAACATATTCAGAGCTCGGAACTTGCAGAAAGTGAGCATAGGAATGACACTAATGGAAAACTAGAGGAGATTGATTACTAACCTTTTCCACTTGCCTTTTGATGAGGACTTAGGAATGGTTGCCATAAAAGGACCTAAAACCATCATCCCGCTATACAAGCACAAATGTAAACACACGTGCAGAATACCTGCTTCAAAGGTAGGATTTTAAACAAATGCAATTAGCACACAATACACATAATACAGAATTTCCCTAAACATGTCTTTAAATAAACCAGAAGGGTTCCTGACATGATCAACAACAGATACCCCTGTCATACATCTCTAGCCCTACTTCTCATGGCATCAGAAAACGGTAAAGTTCCTACTTCTCATGATATCTAGAAAACAATAAAGTGCTGCAATGAGATGAACAAGAGAAAATAACAAACGAATATAAATCCGTAGCAAAGCGTATCAAAACAAAGAAATCCGACGATCTTCGCGAAAGCTTCACCAATCAAAGAAAAGAGTCAGAAATCAAATGCTCGGAATAAGTGTCAAAGCATCATCAATGTGAAAATAAATCACAATTGAAATCTCGAGCATATCCGTATATCACACAATAAACCTAAATAAGACTCGAATCTCAACAAGTAAAGGTGAATCACAAGTTTAGAATAATCGGATAATCATGAATTAATTCCTAACATCAAATAAAAAAACTAACAAATTTTTATTAATATCGTAACTTTTTATCATGTGGAGAAACTTTAAACAAATCTAAACAATTAACAAAATCAACAAACAAAGGAAAATGCAATAGGATAAGCCCAGGGGGTGTGATCCTGAAATCCAGGGGTTTCCTGAGGTAGGGCGCTAGGCCCAATCAAATGGTTCAATATCAGTTTTTTTCTTTATTTGATTCTTCAGGCTACAAAAAAAATTCAATAGGCCTAAGAGAGTATGGTTCAGCCCATTATCTTGTGATGTAGCAACATCCAACTCTATTTTGTCTGCAGCAGTATTATTAGAATTACAACAGTATTATTAGAATTAAACTTAATAATTGAAATGAAAGAGTAAACAGAAGCAAGGAACATTGTCGTTTGGATATAAGAAGGTTATGGTTGAAGTAAAATGACACTTGGTCTTCTTCAATTCTATTATCCCTCTCTTCCCACATAGAAACAGCGTGGCACGATGCGGCTTCTTCATCGTCCCCTGCCTCTCTCCGTTTGCTTTCACCTCTATCAATGTCTGTTTCGTTCACGACTCAGCCTTTGTCTCCATCTCTATTTTTCAATGCCTCTCCTTATTCCAGTTCCGATCAGATTCATCATCTTTACACTTCCATTTGATCCTCGAATGATCATGCCTCAGTCACTCTCACAAAGCCAAAAGAAAGAAAGAACAAATGCGAAGAAGATGATAGCGAAGGACCTTACCGAACGGAGAACGTCCGGAGGCTCTCTGACGCTATTCGAGAAAACCAGGGATAAATCAGGTAATCGATATTACTTCTGTGATTCACTTCTCTTTCTGCAATTCTTCTTTCCATCTTCTGCGATTTGATTTAATTTGCTACTTCTGTGAAACATTCATGTTGTGACATCATTGATGCGAGACGGATGAAGATGATGATGATTGAAGGTTGGAGATGCTGCAATTTAAAGATGTAAATGCATAAGAGATTGATGATGCTAATTGAAGCGAGCTTAAAGGAATCACGAAGTGTGATGAAGATTATGCAGAGTTGTAAAGAAGATGAAGGTTGGAGTTGCGGTGTTGTTTGTGAAGCAGATGCTTGATGAAAATGAAGATTGATAGAGCAGAGAAAGAAACTCAATGCAATGTGAAGATTCGATTATAGAAGATGATGGAAAAGGTTGAAGAAGTTGCAGAGAAGAAAGGGTGACGATTATGGAAAGAGAGTGCCAAGAGTTATCTGATTTTTCTGGTGAGTTTGCGGTGATTCTCCATATTGTGAAGAATGGTGAATGATGATGTGAGCTGCAAAATTAATGTCGTAGAAAATTGAAGGGAGCTTTTGTTGGTGAATAAAGGTTGAAGAGAGAATGAAGAGTGAAGTTTCTGGTTTTTCTTGTATGATTCTTCAGAATGTGAAGGATGAAGCATTGAGAGAGAGAGAGAGAGAGAGAGAGAGAGAGAGAGAGAGAGAATTTTCAGATGTCTTATTCGTGATTCTTGAAGAATGAATCGATCTGGTGAGTTTTTATTTTTTATATTATGTTATCAGTTTGTTAGAAAACGGTTAGGAATTGCACACCATCTGAGCCACTGATTTTCGATAGTTCTGTTATGGATTGAACGACTAGATCTGTATCTGAGATGCAACTATTGTTAGTTATTCTATTTTTTGTTATGAATGAGTTTCAGTTAGCAGTTAAAAGTTTTTTTTTGTGAAATTCTGTTTTGTTAACTGGCTTTCTTATTTCCGCGAGCTGCAGCTTTCTCCTTTTTCTGATTTTTCATCTGACTTCCTAATACCATTTATTTTTCCTATATATTTCCTTCTGATAAAAATTGAATTTCTGTTTTCTGTTATATGAATAAGCTGGGCTTGAAATTGGTTATTCATTACATTTTTCTAATTTTTAATTTTATACTTTCTGAACATTTTCTTGAACTGGATAGTGGATGCAGGGCTGTAAGTAGTAGCATTTTGAACTAATTTTGGTTTTGGTAGCAACATGGACTGTTATATGTATGTGCAGGTGGATAGGTTGTCTGATGTGAACTAATTTTGGAAATGAACTAGTTTGATGGTTTAAACTTCTGACTTTTATTTGTTCTATGAACTGGTGTATGCAGGTCAGGATCATGGGTTGGTTTATGATAACAGTTTCAGCAGGGTTTTGGCAAGTGTAATTGGCCTGGTCTAGGCATAGCACAAACATGTTGAAGCTGGCACATAACGCATAGGTCACTTGAAGCTTGGGAAAATCGTAAGGAGCGTGAAGGGGATTGATGATTAGAAACTTGGTCATGAAGAATGGAAGAAGAGGTTTAGGATAAGTTTCACGGAGTTCAAACAGTGTTAGAAACATGAAGCAGATTGAAGATGGAAATTGGTCATGCAGATTAGGACTAGGTTTTTGATAAGTTGCAAACTTGTAATGTACTTTGATGTAATGGTTTATTTTGGTGTACTCGTATTGTAATTTCTTCTTCTTCTTTTTTGCATCATAATGAGTGCTATTTGGAAAGAGTCATGAATGAACTTGATAGATGAAACTTGGATAATGAAGCTTTCTTTGAGTGAAAAATCTATTTCCTCAAATTATTTTGAATTTCTAATCCTTTCTTCACTTTGCCACTTTTTGATGAATTGTGAAATAGTGTGAACATCAACCTTTCGCCTAATTTTTTTTCCAATCTTGAATGATCCATAACACAACCTATAGACTTCAATTTTTTCCAATCTTGAATGATCCATAACACAACCTATAGACTTCAATTTTTGCTCAAGACCAGAAGTAGTGACTTGTATCTCAAGTAATCAAATGCATCAATCTTGAATAAGTGATGAAAGTAAACCAAAACTCTATTTATTTGACAAGCCAATTCACCCAAGCCTTAATCCATCTGATATTTACAAGCACAAGAGGCTGAAAATGCCCTCCATGAATTACAATAACATCCATGTCTAAATCCAAAGCCCTTCGAATGAAATCCCATATAATGACTTGAATAAAAACCCAAATATTGAGAAGAGACCCCTGATGATTGTAGGTCCCCTTGTATGGAGATGAGATCCTCAAAGTAATAGAGAAACCCTAAATACCATGAAGCACACCATATGATGACTTTGCTCAAAATCCTGAACTTGTGGGAAATAAATCATATTCTTTGGAATTTATGAAATTAGAGAGAACAACCATGTAGCTTGATGAAGACAAAATTCTTAATGACTATGACTCACAATCCTAAATCTCGACCTCACCGCTTGAAGAATATTCAGACGAATAAGAAGAATTAGGCTTTACTGGATACGAACACCTTAAGCATCGTGAAACCCCAGTATCGCACAACCATTGAACATTGAACTTCCGGAACTTTATTGAATGCAAATGTATGTTAGTGACCTAATGGAATGTATCCAGATGAAAATGCAAAAGCCTAAGCCAGTTAACAGTAATTAGGAGGGAAAATTTTGGGGTGTAACAATAATTTGCATGAAACCATAGGTAAGTTTACTAACCGTAAAGAAAATTTGGATTTAAATTAGTCTAATAAAAAAGCTTCATATAATAAAGTTGAATTAAGGTATAAACTTGTTCTAGAGCGGCCCAAGGTCCAAGTGATTGAGGCCTAATTTACCCCAAGCCCCTTATAATTGACCCAACATATAAAACAATTCATATGCTATGAGATGGTACACAATCTTTGATCTCTAATTTCACTTTACTCTTCTTGAACATTGAATTGACTTAGGCGTTGGAGTGTTAACCATGCAACTGACCTTGCGTCTCCATAAAGGATATCAGAGACATTATTCAAGACCGTTATCATCAAACTCTCATCATTTATGGTTCCTTCGAGAGCTAAAGATTCCATTTCTGGTTCCCAAACGGAATAGTGGTTTCGTCTGTGGGAATTAATTTCTGATTCCTGTGATTTATACAATCTCAGATCCAATTTTAAATTCGCCTACTCGTAACATCCTAATGCTATCAAATCAAGAGCATGCAACCTTTCGATTCTTACAATTTTCTGTTGATTCACATTTACTTCTGAATTTATTTGTTCAAATCTCCTCATATCTCATAATCGAGAGCACTCAAAACTAAACACAGAGATCTTCTGTAGCCGATTCAGCTGGTCGACGTCTCTGCCTCGACCTTACTGTCAAGATCTATGATTTCCTTGAATAATCTGCAAAATAGTGGACGAAAGGGTTTCAGATCCATATCTAAGGTTACCTTGGGGCCTGAAGGAAAAATCCATGAAATCCTGACTTGAGCCTCCTAACTCCTTGTCCGACCTAGCTACACTCATACTCTCCGCTGCTACCAAGGAAAATATGGGCCTATCACCATAAGGATACTGCAAGTTTGTATTTAATGGCATCCAGATTGCACAAGTTTGTAGTTAACATCGAGTGCTGATCCAAAATAGGGGTGCCTCGTGGGGATGCCATAGGATTTCCACGAGATGTACCAGGCTTTCCATCGATCTAATCAGGGAGGAGAGGTCCACTGAAAATACCCAGGGAAAGATATCCCAGACCCCATTTGTGAGACGATCAATATTAGCATCTATCCATAAATCATCACTATTCATTCTAAAGTAACAACTAAATAGGAGGGGGTAACTTTCATTCCTTCTTTAGAGTTCAAAAAAGTCGACTAGCCCACCTACACCGACATACGATCACAAGGAAAACATTGTAGACCCCATCCACTTAAAGAAAACTCTTTGATGCATAAAGCATAATCGACCCGGAACCTTAGAGGGTGAAGGAAAAGTATCGAAGACTCTGAACCCTGTCCGATCACACTTAGGTCACCGCCGAAGGTTATCCACCCCGACAATTATTAAGTTATTTGTAACAAATTCAATTCATTATTTTTAGACAATGAAAACATATCTGGAAGGGGGTAAATAGATCCTCAATGAAAATTTTACTTAAACTATTTTAAAAAATTAAGCAAAACCTATGGCAAGCGGAAATCGTATCCTAGATCACAAGTCGTCCAAACCAAATTTATTATAGGAGGCTCAGATATGCGTACAATCAATACTCAATTGAATTATGATAATAAGATATTAATACAATAAACTCTAAATTAATTGTTTTACAACTACAAGTCCAACCAATACCCAATGAAACAATTGATAAAACCAAATGAAACAATTTATCAAACACTTAGTGTTCAATTGGTGAAGCTAAGTGAAACAATTTATCGAACACTTGGTGTGCACTTAATTTTTTATATTTTACCTCGAGATTTGTAGGTATGAAAAACCTCCTACAATCTAATAGATTATAGGGTAATCAATAAAGCACTTTAACAACCAAAAGATTTGTCTATACGAATTAATTGCACACTCAAAGAGCTTAACAAATTTGCTTAACAAAATAAAATGATATATATATATATATATATATATATATATATATATATATATATATATATATATATATATATATATATATATATATATATATATATATATATATATATATATATATATATATATATATATATATATATATATATATATATATATATATATATATATATATATATATATATCGATGATATTATTTTTGGTTCTGCTAATCCATCTCTCTGCGAGGAATTTTCTAAGCTAATGCAAACTAAGTTCGAAATGAGTATGATGGGGGAACTGGAGTTCTTTCTCAGAATCCAGATTGATAAAAAATAAGAGGCTACTTACATACATCAAAGTAAGTACACCAAAGATCTTCTGAAGAAATTCAACATGACCGACTGCACTGTAGCAAAGACTCCAATGCATCCTACATGTATCTTGGAAAAAGAAGAGATAAGTGCAAAGGTTTGTCAGAAGCTCTATCGTGGTATGATAGGCTCTCTTATTTATTTAACTGCATCTAGACCTGATATTTTATTCAGTGTACATCTTTGCGCTAGATTCCAATATGATCCTAGGGAATCCCACTTAAATATTGTGAAAAGGATTCTAAGGTATCTAAAAGGAACCGCTAACCTTGGCTTGATGTATGAGAAAACATCAGAGTATTCTCTTTCTGGCTTATGTGATGCAAACTACGCTGGAGATCGACTAGAGAGAAAAAGCACTCCTGGAAATTATCAGTTTCTAGGAAAGAATCTAATCTCATGGTCAAGCAAGAGTAAATCAACAATTGCTCTTTCAACAACAGAAGCATAGTACATATCAATAATATTATGCATCACTCAGATGCTATGCATGAAGAATCAGATGGAAGATTACCATATATGAGAGTAACATTTCTATCTTCCATAACAATATTGCTGCTATTGGCTAAGTACTTAGGCATTATAAATTCATTAAAGTCTGAAATAAAACAGTCATGCATGCGTCTCCAGAGTATAGATTAGGTCCTAGACCTTTGATACTTGTCAGTTACTTTATTCATGTATTAAAAACAACCTATTTAAAGTAATGAACAACTTTGGATACCCTCATAAATGAGATCAACTATTATTTTTTTCCTTTCTCATACATCTATGTCTCCTAGTCTACTTTAGATACTCACAAATCTGATTCAAAGGTATCAACTGTCTTTCTTATTAAATCTTAGGAGTTATTGCTGCCCTCTTGACCTTCCTCAGTCATTCATTATTGAGTCTCCCAAGATTGATTATCTTAGGAAAATCATTTCTCCTGTCAAGTCACATCTTCTCGATTCCTTTTATACATCATGCTTTCCCTCTACCTCTCCTAACAAGTAATTTCTAACAACTGATATCAATCGCCTTCCATTTCATTATCTTTCTCTTCTCATAATGAATTCAACAACTTCTCATGAAAATGATGATCGATTGGAAGTTATCTTTGAAAGACATCCAAGAATCTTTGGTGCAAGTTCGAAATTCCATATCAGAATTCATGCTCAAAACTGGAATCATTATCTCTTTTCACTTGTAGGACCCGCTTATCCAAATCTTGTAAATATTTTCTGGAAAAATGCTTCCATCAATCGTAGTGGTATGACAATCTATTCAAGCATCTATGGCGAGGATGTTTTCTTCACTATTGAATGCATTGCTAAAATATTTGTTTGTCCTCGAGTGGGTATCACGACGAATCGTGTCTCTCTTGATCGAATCCCTGATGGTCAAATTAATTCCATCTTCAACGCATCCTCTGGTTTTGACTCTACTAATCCTAAAAATCTTAAGCCTTTTGCCAAAGACTGGTTTTGCTTTATTCTGACAAATATTTGTCCTCGCGAAATCAACAAAAATGTCCTAAATAAGGAGGATAAGAATCTAATTTTCTGTCTGATCAACAGTATTCCGATCAAACTTCCTCAATTAATCCTCAACCATCTTAAAAGGTCAATCACTTCTTCTGGAAATTTGAACAAAACTTTTATTCCGTATGGAAAACTCCTGTCAAAAGTTCTTGTTCAAAATGACAGTGTGAAAATCCTTCGAAGGATTCCTAATGGTCACAGTGATGCTCTGCGTCAAGAAAAGTGTAAGACATTTTATGATCAGTGGTTCCCATAGAATTTTATTTTGTAATTTGTTTAATTTTATCATCAATGCAACTATTTCTGATTATCACTTATTGTTACTTCTGTTAACTTTTAATGTTTTTCACGAATAATCATCTTTTTGATGATAACAAAAAGGGGGAGAAGTATAATAATTTTGATGGACCTAAAAATGCAAAAAATCATCATAATGAATGAATCATATAAAATGATATGCATTTAACCACTAACATGTGCTTGTCTGTTTCATAATTAACTAAGCAACTCTGAATAAGTTCACTAGGAATTCTAAGACAGGTCAAAATGAAAGAACTTTGTTAAAGTTCTTAAGAACTGATTGTTCATATATTAGAAGATGTATACTCTTTGAACATATGTTCAAGAATCAGATAGACCCAATACTGTTCAGAAGTTGAGAACTTTTTGAAAGTTAAAGTTATCTTGATTTTGGTATCATAATGTCCAAAAGATGTATCATGTCTGATAATGTGATAATCAGAACATAAGAATCAAAAGAAGAAGCATATGTCTTTTAGAATAACAGAGAAAATCAGAAGTTGAAGACTGTCTGAAATTCCTAAAGTCAAGACTCTCAAGATCTCGATATCTGATCTATTGGAACTAGGGGGAGTCTTTACTCAAATGGTTCAGAGTCAGGATATTCGATCTTCATCAAGCCATTGAATCAGGGGGCGTATCAGAAAAGGATAAGTATTTCTTACCCTTCTAACTTTGCTGATTATTATTATATGTACAAAATTGTGTCATCAAAATATATAGTTTTGTCATCATCAAAAAGGGGGAGATTGTAAGAACAAGATTTGGTTCTACAATATTATCTCCGAGATTTGATGATAACAAATGAGCATGATTGTATGAAATTTTTTAATATACTAATGTTTATCATTGTTGAGTACTTAACAAATAGGTTCTGCTTCTGATGGATGGCGTGGCCTAGACATTAGAAGATAAATGATTCCGCTTCTATGCTACACAAGTTCGGTTGAACAGTAGTAAGACACTCCATAAGACTCTGAAGTGTAAAACCTGATATTTGTCTGAAGAAACCAGTCAAAAGATCTGAAGACAGAAGTTGTTACTTATGTCCAGATGTTGAAGACTCAAGCTTCTAAAGACAACGTGTTCTAAGGAAACCAGTCAGAAGATTTGAAGACAAAAGTTGTTACTTACGTCCAGATGCTGAAGACTCACGTTTCTAAAAGATAGTGTATTTCAAGAAACACAGTTAGAAGATCTGAAGACAAAGTTTCTACTGAAGTCCAGATGCTAAAAACTTAGTTTCTGAAGATAACTTGTTCCAAAGACAAAATTAAAAGATCTGAAGACAACGTTTCTAACTGAAGTCCAGATGCTGAAGACTTTATGTTTCTAGTAACAAGGTTCTGAAGATAAGGATTATTAAAGAACCAAGTGCTAAATATTATAAGACAAAAGGTCTGAAGATTCCAAAGACTTGAAGTTCTAAAGGTCCAAGGTTATCTACAAACAGGTTCTGAAGTCTAAGTGCTGAAGAATCTAAAGATGCAGTTCTTAAGACTCTGATGACTTGAAGCTCTTCTAGTTTAAAGGTTCACTACAACAGGTTCTCACAACCAAGTGCTGAAGAATCTGAAGACGTAGTTCTGAAGACTCTGAAGACCTTATGTTATGTTCTCGCTTCTAATCTTATGCTCGTAGAAGCCTATGAAGTGTAGAAGGAAAGAATGTAACGGTAACACAGTACAAAAGTACACAATACGAAAAGCTTTATGCCACTACCTCTCTACTAACTTAAAGTGTGGAAGAGATAAGGATGTCGTAGTAATATTTGTAACGACTCTTTTTCAAATAGCCAACGACTCTATTTTTCTTGGCTATATAAGAAAAGAATCATATATTTAGAACTGTTGGTTGGTTGGCGTATTGGTTGGTTGACGTGTTGGTTGATTAGCTGTTGCTCAACACATGATGTTGAATATTGACGAGCTTGCCATAAGCTGCTTGGCTAGGTGCTAAAAGCTGCAAGTTTCTCTTGTTGGTGTTCAATGTTAAAAGATAACATTCATTTGCTGGAGCATAACCAAAGTTATCAACCACTATAACAACAATAAGACCAACTGTTATTGTTGTACCCCAAAATTTCCCCTCTCATATTTTCCAAGATTTTCCTCTTGCATAGGTGGTCACAAACCTTGGCCTGAAGACAAGGAACTTTTTCAAATGATATTTCTAAGTTTCCTTCTATTGGCCTGTTTCCAAGTTCCCTTCGATTATCCTGTTAATGAGGCTCTTCGATTGGCAACTACAAAGTGCCTTTCGATTGGCACCTACTAAGTGTTGTTCGATTAGCATCTCCAAAATTCTCTTCAATTACCATCTATATAGCATCCTTCGATTTCCATCTATATAGCGCTCTTCGATTACCATCTACAAAGCGTCCTTCGATTGGCATCTGCAAAATGCCTTTCGATTGGCCTCATGACAAGCCTTTCGATGAGCATTGTGATAAGGCCTTTCGATTGGCATAGCAAAGGACTCTTTGTTTGATATTCCAATAAATACCCTTCGATTGGTACTTGGACAAGGACCCTTCGAAGGACTCCCTCCAGGCCATTCAAAAGAGGCCATCAAGAGGGCACTTTGAAAATATGTCCAGGCCAGAGTCTTGCCTTGTTGGTTCACAATACCATAAGAGCTGATTCGACTAGAGTCTTCTCTTTAAAAAGGCAGGAAATCGAAGCAAACGGTGATCCAATCGAAGGAGCTTTAGTACTGAAGCTGACACAATTCGAAGTCAGGACCAGCAAGGGGAGCAAGGTTATAATGAGGAAAGTCCTAATTAGTTAGAATTGAAGTAAGGCTGGCAAAGAAGGCATTTGAAGGAATGAAGCTGGGACTTGGTCCAAGACAAGCCAGAAAGCCCATAATCAAAAGAAGATTGAAACAAGCCGGCAAACCAAAGAAAACGCGTGGGAAAGAACACGAAGATTTGGACATTTTAGAAACAAAAGATACAAGATAAATCAGATCTTTTTCACTCAATCTTCAAGATTCAGTTCAATTTTGTTAACCTAATTCCTTCTACTATATATACATAACGAACCCTGACCAAAGAGAAGAATTTTGGGCCGTGTAGAACACTCAAGACTGTTCAGAGTTTTGACAAAAAGTGTGGAACGAGTTTTGCTCTAGAGGGAGATTCAAGGCGTTTCAAAGACTACAATCCCTTCCTAGGCGTATTTGGGAGCTATCTGGACCACTCCCACACACCAACACATCAAGAAACGGTATATACAGGTATCACGGTTAGCTCTAGTTCATGAAATTGTTTTTTTTGTTGAAATATATGCATGATCAATGATTTTTAAATACATATTCATGTTTGTATGATTATTTAGAATATACCTGCATGATTAATTATATGTTTTGATGCATATTTGATTGAATGCCATGGTTAGGGTTTCAAGGTTATTTTTAGGGTCTTTTGTTTCAGGAAAAATCAGGACAAACAATGAGTACCATCGCGCTCACGAGACTAAACCCCATTGATCTGCATATTTGATTTGAATTTATATTGCGTAATTATGATTTTTGAGATATGCAGGTTTATAGTTACAGCGTCTGCCTATAGGTAAAACCCTTTTCCTAAAATGACAATCTCAATGAAGAAGATGATTGCGTGTCAAAACCTGGTTGAGTAGTTTGAATGGTGCGCGTTTTTATTACAACCACTGACTTTTCATCACATATAGTATATGTTGCTTGTTTATATTAATGATTGAATAACTGGCTCAGTGGAAAAGGGGAAGGCTTTTCAGCGCGCGTGTGTAGGAGGTCAGAGGTTCGATTCCTGCCTCCTACATGTTATTTTTCCTAATAATTCTTTGCAGATCCCATGTTACCCTTCCAAGCGCGCACACAACAAGCCTTCAGATCCTCATCCTTGGATCAATCAGCGCCCAGATCTAATACCTCCAATGAAGCTCCCCATGGTGGACACTCCTGGGACAACCATATGGAATCACACGCATCTATGGGCCAACTAGATTGGGCTTTGAACAGAAATTCAGCATGCACCCTCCAACTTGGGTTTACACCCCTCACGCTTACTCTTTTCCATTTTAATTTTGTTTTATTTAAATTAGTTTATTTGTTTTGCTTAAATTAAATTTTCCATAAAATCATAAAAATCAACATCACAAAAAATAGGATTTATCTTTTTCTCAATAAATTAATTTTTGTAAATCAATTAATTTCATCAATTTTAATTTATTTCATTAATTAAAATTAATTAGAAAAACTAGGTCAAACTTCAAATCTATTTCACAAAAAAATCTCAAAGATATTTTCAATGATCAAATTAGGTTTTTTAGGGTTTCCAACCTATTTCATTTTTTTATTCTCACACGTAATTATTTTTGCCGTACGATTAATTTTATTATCAATTATGTAACTGCGCCCAATTTGTAATAGGTCAATTAGGGTCTTATTTCCGTACTTTATTTTTTTAGTCAAATTTCTTATGTATCTACACCAAAACCTTGTAATAGCTTAGGGCCTCTATTTCTTGCTTTTATGTTTTTATATTCTGTATATAATTATTAGCAACCTAGGCGTGTATGCTCAATTAATCAATAGATCACTAAATTCAAGATAAATATTTCTGAAAAAGCACACTTTTGCACACTTGCACCCCTAGGGTATTACCTTACTTGGTTGCCTTCGGAAACAACTGTCATGTCCCTCAAACGTAGGGATACTCTTAGCAAAGACCCTAAGTTTAAAATTATCATAAATATCATAGTCCTTAAACGTCCTTCGAGTTGCCTACGAGAAATGATCTTATGATAATAGTCCCTTCGAAATGCTAAGGTATCCTTACATGTTGCCTTCAATGACCATTACGTCCCTTTCGATAGTCTCTCAACATCCAATGGCTAGGGCTACCTACTCACTAATAGTAGGATAACACGGTCTAAAGGATAGGAGGAAAAGAACAATCTTTTTTCGAGTAGGTAGATAACTGTTATGTACTTGCTCAAACAATCCTTTTTACACACTTTCAAACACTTTTCAAACAAAAGTTTTTGAAACACTTTATCACCCTCTTGAGGACTGATACAAGAGTTACCATAAAGTGAATCACCGTACTAAGGCATTTTCAAAGCTTTTCAAAACATACAAACACAAGCAATTATAGAAAATGAGCAAGTACCTAAGAGCCCGTGGAAAACCACAGATGGAAAGGGTGCTAACACCTTTCCTTTCCATAATCTACCCCCTTACTCAGAAATCTCGAAAAAGGTATTTTTCTGTTCTTTTCACCCTTTCCTCTTGGATAAAAGAAAAGTAGGTGGAGACTCTTTCTTACCGTGACATTTGCGAATAAAAAATGCAAACCAGTATAAACAGTCGGTTCTGACACCGTATCACAGAACTGGCGACTCTGCTGGGGATAATTATAAAGTGGGGTTTACCTTAGGATCTAGATCATTTTTAATTGCTTTCTTTGTTTTCTTTACTTTTAAAGGTTTGTTAGGGTATTCTTGTAAAGATCCTATACCCGAATCTGGGACACTTTTTAGGTAAACAATAATAGATCGTGGAGACTGTACGGCATAGACCGATATGGTTGAAGCGATAGCTGTGTTGGTGTGACACTTTGGTTGGTACCGGTATCCCTTGTGTTGAATCGAGGAGAATACGGGGCAACCGCGTGGTGTCGTGAAGCACTAACGAACCTTAGAACCTTAGTTGAACAAACTTAGCCATTAGAAAGTAGTGAGATAGCCGGTCTCGGTGTAAAGCTGGGAATTGGTTGATACTCGATACTACACTCAATGAGATCAGACTTTCGGGATGTTTCGGTCACAAGAAAAGATTGCTAAGCTGAAATAGTACCGATAAAGAAAGATCAATGATATTGAGACTCCTTAGAACCCAATTACTATTTCTAGGATAGGTTTGAAACCAACTAAACTTCAAGAGAATATTTACCTATAAACCCCATGGAAGCCTAAACCTAAACCTAAGGTCTTTTGTGCTTTGCTTGTGTGTGATTAATTTGCTTAAACATGACATCATGCATCATAAACATTCATTCTTAATTACACTAACCATTTCAAGGATTAGGGAAATTTATCTTTGTTTTGTTTTGCAGATCATGGCTCCCGGTCGTAGAAATACCATCTGAATCAGCTTTGTGAGAATACCTCTTCAACTCAAAGAGCTAGTATCCAGGGTTTCTGAGACTTCTTCATTCACCAAGAACTATGGTCGGCTCCTCAATCTGGTTACCTCAGGTTTTGACGAGAAGATGATGAATGTGCTCTTTCAGTTCTTTGAACCTAAGCATCATTGCTTCACCTTTCCAGACTATCAGTTGGTACCCACCATAGAAGAGTTCTCTCAGATATTGGGCATACCTATTTTGGATCAGTTGCCTTTCACCGGCTTGGAAGAAGCTCCGAAGCCAGAGGTTATTGCAGCAGCTTTACACCTGAAACGGTCTGATGTTGTATCTAACTGGGAGATAAGAAGCGGAGTTAAGGGTTTTCTAGCCAAGTTCCTGATAGAGAAGGCTCAGCTGTTTTAGGATGATCCGAACTTCCAGGCTTTTGAGGAGGTCTTGGCCCTTCTCATCTATGGGTTAGTACTGTTCCCTAATCCAGACTTACTCATAGATGTGAACGTTGTCAAGGTTTTCCTTTCTCGCAACCCTGTGCCCACTTTACTTGGAGACATCTTGCATACCTTCCACACTCGTACCACGAAGAAAAGAGGGATTCTTATGTGCTGTGTGCCATTGCTTTCGAGGTGGTTTATTACTCAACTCCCTAAGATAGTACTGAAGAATGAAGAAGGTTTGGTCTGGTCGCAAAGGATAATGTCACTTTCTCACACGGATATTCTCTGGTATTCCCGATCTATGGGAGATGTCTCTGTTAGGGGAATTCCCTAACATCCCACTACTTAGCATTAGGGGAGGCATAACCTATAATCCTTCTCTGGCTCTACAACAATTTGGTTACGCTCGAAGGGATGGTCCTCACGAGATGCTTATCCAGGGAATTGTGTTAAACTATGAAGATGAAGTTCAAAGGTATCGCCAGAGGTTCATACGAGCTTGGGGCATGGTAAACAGATTTGACGTCAAGACTTTGGGGCCGAAGACTTCCATTCCTATGGAGCCTTATCTCCAACAGGTACGAGCTCGTGCTCAGAATCTTATGATGCCATATGTAGCCATCTTACTAGTGATTATGGAGCCCATTACTGAAGGGGATATTCCCTATATGGTTCTTCATCCTGACATTTCCATTGATCTTGAGGAATTACAAAGATCCTGGATTCAGCTGAAGAAAGAGCGGGATACCTTTAGAGACCATTTCTATGCCCATGAGAGGAAGGTTTTAGAGCTCACGAAGCAACTTCGTGAGGAAAGAAGCCTCAATGTCTATCTCGGCGCGAAGACGAAGCGCCCATGGGAAACCTGATTTTGTTTTAAGTTTTTCTTGAACTTTCAATTGAAACGCCTAAAAGGAAATTGTATTTTGAATTCTACTAATAAAATCTTTGTTTCATTTTGGTTCACAAATTTAGATTTCCCGAAATCCTTGAAATCATTGCATACACATATCATACATATCATTTCATAAACAGGTGTCAAAGCAAGTTTCCATCCTCTTTGCTATTTATTTCAGCCATGGATCTCGAACAAACTGTGAAGGACTTACATATTCAGAATGAACAATTCCAACAGATGATCATGGCTCTAGCCAAAGGGCAGGAGGAACTAAAAGCCCTGATTGTTAAAGATAAGACTAAGAAGCCAAGAAGGACAACTGGTGTGGTAAATCTGGGAAGAAGATTCAAGGGACCGTTGAAGCAAATGGTTGATCTGACCTCTTCATCCAAGGAAGGAGAGAACCAAGAGGGTGAGACAAGATAGGAAGACCCTAGTCCGGGGGAATCTGATAATGATACTGATTACAATGAAGAGCAGTATCCTCCGGCTGACGAAAAGTACAAACATCTACAAGAGCGTCTGAGTGCAATGAAGATTCAGAAAGTGCCTGGGCTGGAATTTGAAGAGTTGGGTTTGGTGTCTGGGATTGTTATTCCGCCAAAGTTTAAGGCACCCGTGTTTGCTAAGTACGATGGGGTTTCGTGTCCCAAGATGCACCTCCGATCTTATGTGAGGAAGATACAATCTCACACTGCTGACAGAGACTTGTGGGTCCATTTCTTTCAGGATAGTTTATCCGGAACTCAGCTAGATTGGTTCTATCAGCTGGAGAGGGATAACATCCATAATTGGTAAGACTTGGCCACTGATTTCTATAAGCAATATCAGTATAATGCAGACCTTTCTCCCACCCGTACTCAACTCTAAAGTATGGCTATGGGTTCGAGCGAGGGCTTCAAAGACTACGCTAAGAAGTGGAGGGACTTAGCAAGAAGAGTCCAGCCTCCCCTGTCTGTCAGGGAGTTAGTGGATATGTTTCTGGGAACCCTGTCTGGTCCATTGTTTAATCACCTGATTGGAAGCTCTTCATCCAACTTCACTGAATTAATTCTGACAGGAGAATAAGTGGAAGCTGGAATTAAAAGTGGTAAGATCCAAAAGGAAGCATCCTCTGGTGCCGTAAGGAAGCCATTTTTTGGGAAGAAAGAGGTTAGTGTCGTGTACAAACAAAAGAATCAGGACATAACCGAACACTGTGATCGGTGGATCTGGAACTGACTGTTTAACGCTGGTTTTTTGGTATTTATGAAATAAAGAAAATTAACTGAAATTAGAAATTAAATAAAACCCTAATTCTAAGTTGTTTTTAATTATTTAAAAAAATGTTTAAGTTTAACCTAATTTACCCTAATTAATTAATTACATGTTTATTTATAAAATAAATTAATAGAAATTAATATTAATAAAAACATATTTTTTTATTTTATGATTTTTTTGGTTTTATTATGAAAAGAAAATTATTTGAAGTTAATTAAATAAAAGTGATTAAAAGAATTAAAAAAAAGAAAATAAAAATTAAAAGATATACAAACATTGGGGGGTATCTGGCCCATTTAGGAGGTAAATTGAAGCAGTCTGGCCCAAGAACACGAAGCCTGTTTGACTTTCCACGTTTGCATGCATGTCCATTGACTGACGTACATGGTAGGACTCCACGTTATGGCCATTGGATGGAAGCTCATGGGGCGCGTGGCAAGCTAGGATGTGAGGACGTACGATGGACTTTGGAGCGTGCACTGCATGGGAAAGGATTAGAAAAAATAGCAACAATTGTATGGGGGACCTGGGAATCGAACCCAGGTCCCAGTGTTTACCAAACGAATGCCTTGCCAGTTGAGCTGTTTGTGCGCTTTGTATATGGAATAGGAAACAAGTATTATAATAACACAATGAAAATTAATGGTATAACTCAAAAAGCGCGCCAGATGTTTAAACGTCCCAATCCTGCAATGACACGATAGCTTCTTCCTCGTTTTGTACCTGTAAAATAATTAAATAGCGGGGGTTTTAAACCCCCACTAAACACCACCTGCAAAAATAGCGATTAGCTCATGCTTTAATATAAATTGAGCGCGAGATCACCAATGGATTCGTCTTCATGTCACGATTTGGTCTGCACAGGTTTGAAGGCCTAATTTTACACCCTATGCGAAGCCCCAATTTTGGAACTTTGAAACCCTAAAATATGTCAATGGTGAATCACGATACAGGGCCTTACAATGCAATTGGATTATATCATTAGCTTCAGAAGATCAATATCAGTCTAAATCAACCAATAAAAATGATTAAAAGTGCATGAATCATGATGTGGGATTCCAGAAATTATTGCAAACCGTATGATCTGTATCTTCTGATTCTCTGCGCGTTTGGAATGATTCTTGATTCTAACAGGTTCCTGGAAGGTCTGCCAATGTATTAGAATCGTTTTTAGACCTTGAATTGTCCCCTAACCATGAAATCAGTTCCAAGCTTTTTAATGAAAATTTTCAATTTTGTTTTGCCTCCTTGAGCAGCTTTTCCGTGTCCAGGGCATTAGGGTTATGTTTGCATATGTATGTAGATGGAATTAGGTTAGAAAAACCAAGCCCAAAGTCTTTGCATTCATGATTCAAATATTTGGTTTTCAATGATATCAAATCCAATCTTTTTGCCATGAAACCATTGCCAATTGCATAGAATCTTTCCTTTTGAGTGATGCACGAAATATTTGATTCATAAAGAGTGAATATACTGCACAAAAAGATTTGGAAAACATGATTTTAGTATTTTTTCATAATTAATTTTAATTAAATGAATTAATAAGATTAAAAACTCAATTAATTAATTAAAAATAATAAAATAACTCCCCTTTAGGTCAATGGGTCGTGCATGGCCTTTGGGTAATGATTCATGGAAGAAATTGAGGCCCATTAGCAATTTTGAGGCATTTGAATCAGTTGACTTTTCAAAATTCCCAAAAATTTCCCAACTTCCACAAGGCATATCTTGCTCAATTTTTAATCTTTGATCATGTTCTTGGACATTTTGGAAAGGTCTTAAAGTCCTATAACCAATGCCTTTGGTCCCATGTCATTTTGATTTACCAATCTCAAGTTATGGTCTTTGACTTAAAATGCCTTTTTGTTGACTTTTGAAAATGACCTATAATGTTGAAATTGATAACTTTTTGTGAGAGCATTTATTGGACTTGAAGTGTGAAGATGAGTTGTAGGAAATGTCACTCTCTTCAAAATGAGCTTTGGATGGAATTTTTCTGATAAACCATGTGGAAGTTATGCCCTGGTTAATTTGCAGTTGACTTTTTCAACTGTCCAAAAATAGAAACTTTTGCATCTTGAGACTTTTTGAGCCATGCTTTGAGAATCATGATCAAGAATTGATCAAATGATGTTTGTGGATTCAAAATAAGATGTTGACCAAATTTTTTGACTTTTGACTGTCAAATGACCATTTTGCCCCTGCAGTTGACTGTGAAGCAATTAGGGTTTTTGACTGTGCAATTTGATGCTGTGAGTCTTGAAACTTGGCATATGGATGTTTGACAATGTATGTAGGCATGTGGGACTTGTTTGGACCCTTGGAAACTTCAACTTCTTTTCCAGAACCAAAACCCTAATTTTTTACTGTTAGGAGGCAATTGGACTGTGCAACCCTTGGGAGATTTTGAAGCATGATCTTAGCAAACCTTGAAGAATATGGGAGGGCAAATTTTTGGGTACAACAGTTGCCCCTGTTCAATCTTCTTAGACCTGAGGATGTAGATTGGCTGTCGTGCCTTTCGTAATCCGAAGGTGGAAGATGATTGAACACTAGAGTGCCCAGAAATTTGCACTCACATAGTAGAGTATCAGCAGTATGATAGCGGGAATGGGCTTACAGATGCCATTTAGAGAAATGATGGATAGGAGTGGTGATGGGCTTATAGATGCCATCTGGAAGTGTGGCAGGACCTTGTCGGGAATGGGCTTATAGACGCCATTTGGAGACCGTTGGTATTTGGACGGGCTTATAGATGCCATCTAGGTGTCAATCGCGTAAGAGATTCCTTAGCGAGAACTTGCGTACCTGAGAAAAGAAAATAATTACCTGGCCTGTTACAGGAGTTGGTCTTCGAACTCTTTGTGTAGATGCGCCCTGGCTGGATACAGGAATCGGATCTTTAAACTCTTCAGACGTGCCCTGGCGAGATACAGGAATCGAGTCCGGAGAATACAGTCGTCAACAGATACACCCTGGAAAGATACAGGAATCGGATCTTCGAACTCTTCAGACGTGCCCTGGCAAGATACAGGAATAGAGTCTGGTAATGTTAGTCGTCAACAAATACACCCTGGCAAGATACAGGAATCGGATCCTCAAACTCTTCAGACACACCCTGGCAAGATTCAGGAATCAGGACTGGTAATGTTAGTCGTCAACAGATACACCCTGGCAAGATACAGGAATCGGATCCTCGAACTCTTCAGACGCACCCTGGCAAGATACAGGAATCAGATCTGGTAATGTTAGTCGTCAACAGATACACCCTGGCAAGATACAGGAATCGGATCCTCAAACTCTTCAGACGCACCCTGGCAAGATACAGGAATCAGGTCTGGTAATGCTAGTCGTCAACAGATACACCCTGGCAAGATACAGGAATTGGATCCTCAAACTCTTCAGATGCACCCTGGCAAGATACAGGAATCGGGTCTGGTAATGCTAGTCGTCAACAGATACACCCTGGCAAGATACAGGAATCGGATCCTCAAACTCTTCAGACGCACCCTGGCAAGATACAGGAATCGAGTCTGGTAATGTTAGTCGTCAACAGATACACCCTGGCGAGATACAGGAATCGGATCCTCGAACTCTTCAGACGCACCCTGGCAAGATACAGGAATCGGGTCTGGAACTTCAAAAGGTTTCGTCTCAGAGAAATCTTTAGGAATTGATTTAGCTGGACTAGAGGAGGTCTTGGAATAACTTTTACGGGAGCGACATCAGAAAAATCTTTAGGAATTGATTTCACTGGATTTGGATTAGCATCAGAAAAATCTTTAGGAATCGATTTAACTGGCTTTGTCTTCTTTCACTGGGTTAGCATCAGAAAAATCTTTAGGAATTGATTTAACTGGACCAGAGAAGGCCTTTGACTGGATCGGCATCAGAAAAATCTTTAGGAGTCGATTTAACTGGACCAGGCAAGGTCTTGGAATTTTCAACTGGATCGGCTTCAGGAAAATCTTTAGGAATTGATTTAACTGGACCAGAGAAGGCCTTTGACTGGGTCGGCATCAGAAAAATCTTTAGGAGTCGATTTAACTGGACCAGGAAAGGTCTTGGAGTCTTCAACTGGGTCTTCATCAGGAAAA
The DNA here is from genome assembly GCA_948472305.1 of Vicia faba. Lineage (NCBI taxonomy): Eukaryota > Viridiplantae > Streptophyta > Magnoliopsida > Fabales > Fabaceae > Vicia > Vicia faba. The sequence continues at coordinate 83,655,273 of OX451736.1, forward strand.
TCTTTAGGGATCGATTTAACTGGACCAGAGAAGGCCTTTGACTGGATCGGCATCAGAAAAATCTTTAGGAGTCGATTTAACTGGACCAGGCAAGATCTTGGAATCTTCAACTGGGTCTTCATCAGGAAAATCTTTAGGAGTCGATTTAACTGGACCAGAGAAGGCCTTTGACTGGATCGGCATCAGAAAAATCTTTAGGAGTCGATTTAACTGGACCAGGCAAGGTCTTGGAATCTTCAACTGGATCGGCTTCAGGAAAATCTTTAGGAATCGATTTAACTGGACCAGAGAAGGCCTTTGACTGGATCGGCATCAGAAAAATCTTTAGGAGTCGATTTAACTGGACCAGGCAAGGTCTTGGAGTCTTCAACTGGGTCTTCATCAGGAAAATCTTTAGGAATCGATTTAACTGGACCAGAGAAGGCCTTTGACTGGATCGACATCAGAAAAATCTTTAGGAGTCGATTTAACTGGACCAGGCAAGGTCTTGGAGTCTTCAACTGGGTCTTCATCAGGAAAATCTTTAGGAATCGATTTAACTGGACCAGAGAAGGCCTTTGACTGGATCGGCATCAGAAAAATCTTTAGGAGTTGATTTAACTGGATTTAGACAAGGTCTTGGAATAGTTGAGAACTTAACTGGATCTTTCCTGAAATGTAAAAGTCAGTCGTATGCAATGCATGCCATGGATCAGGCAATGATGTTCTCAAAATAAATGAGATTGTAAGATATGATGCGTGACAATGTGATGTTTTTGAACGTATTTTCGTCTAGGAAAATATATCCTTGACGAATGCCGGGAGTTAAATCCTGGGCTGATGGTTGAAGAGAGTTCTTCGTTTCCGCTGGGGATGAAGATTGCAAGAATGAACCGGTAGGAGAAGATGACTCCGTTGGGGAATAAACTTGATGAAGAGATTACTCTGCGGGGAATAACTACTCTAGCGATCTTGCTGGGGGACAATACTCTGTGGGAAGAGAGGTGCTTCGCTGAGATGAATGAGAACTCCATTGGGGATACCATTGTTATGTTGGAAGTTTTAATAGACTCCGCTGGGGATAAGAAGACTTCGCTGAGGACGATCTTTCCGTGGCTTTTGGCTGAGGATAACCCAGTTATATCCTGGTAGGGAAATAACCTTTGAATAAAATCCGGGAGACGCGTTCGTGCTTTGCAGGGGTAAGCTTCCAGAATCTACTGGGGATAAGCTTCCTGCTGGGGAGTTTGATTCCACTTTCCTGGGGAAACTTTTGGACTGGACTCTCCTGGGGAAATTAATTTGAGATGCACTGGGGAAGTGGCTCTACTGAATGTCCGGTATACCGCCGGGGAACAATCTTAGATCAAGACTGCCGGGGATGCTTGTTAGTAATGTCTGTATATTGCGCTGGGGAATGTTGAGATCTGCTGGAGGATACCCAACTTCCTTAAGGCTGACAGGATCACTCTGCTTGGGGAGAGTATGTTGTCTTGCTGGCTCACTCTCTGGGGAGTTAAGAGATCTTGGTTACCTTCTTCAGCCAGATTTATCTTGGGACCTTGTTGGCAGAGCAACTAGATGGCTTAGGCGACTCATTATTGCCCCAGTTTCAGTGGGAGAAGGCACCTGTGGGGGTACTTGACAAATCTTCTGGTAGACAAGTGACGAGATGCCAGGACATAGTCGTACGCTTTGATCCCTAATTTTTGCCTGGACCGCCCTTTCAGGTTTTCAGTCCACCGGGATACCCTTTTTTGCCCAAGCCGCCTTTTCAGGTTTTCGACTTGCCGGGTGTACAAATTTTTCATTTCATCCCTTATTTTGGCCGAACCCTTTTGGTTCGCCGGGAAGCCCTTATTTTTGCCTAGGTGTGTCAACCTAGCGGGTCTTTGATTATGCGCAGTATTTTTCGACTATGTCCACGCTCTCAGGATGTAGGGAGGTGCCCCTGTCAGTAGTGTTGTGTTTCCGTACTACCAAAAGATCTTCGTTTGATCGTTCGATGCCCCAAGTGATCCGGATGGAGATTTGCCCCAAGCTGGTTGGCCTTTTGAGAGATTCTCCGGATCTTGACTGGACTGCCCCAGATGATGGACACTGATCATGCCATGCCCCTTGATTGGAAGTGTTTCTTCCACTGGAGGTGACTCTTTTGTTGAGAAGACCTTCGTTCATCGGATATTCGTTGCGCAAAGTTCTCTGTTGTTCAAACAAATAATCATATGCAAACAATGTTATCTTAAGAATGCAAAGCTTATGTCTGTCTTGAAATTTTTGAAAATGCATTTTTCAATAAAAGCAAGTGAGTTTTTTTTGTAAACTGTGATGTCAACTCGTTATTTTACCGCAAGCCTTAAGGAGTCAGGATACCTCTGTAACAGTATGCTTTCGAACTAACCCATGCTTCAGCTAGGACTTTTAAGGGTTGTAGCGTGGCCTGGTTCACAGTTTAAGAAACAAAGGATAAACGCTCAAATTATATTTGTACCCACCCGCTCTTCGTGATGTTCTTCAAACCTAAACTCAGTTGATCGTGTGTTAGACCTTGTTTGAGTCTTTGCTTTGATATTCCGGTGATGGTTCGGATATTGACAGTTTATTTTGACTAGGCAGTCATTTCCTTTTTTGTTGAGGGTTTGTAGGACCTCTTTCTTCTTTGATTTTATGATCCCTAAATTTTGCCTGAACTGTTTCTTTTGTGATTACAGTCAGCGAGATACCCCAGTTTTGTAAGTCTCCTTCATAGGTTTTGACTTATTGGGTTTTTATTTTTGAGATATAAGGACTGCCTATTATTCGGAATCATCACTGTCTTCTTTTTTTTGTAAGGACCTCCTTGGTGCCATTTGTTATGCACTTGGATCAACTGAGAGAACTACCCTTCCCCAGGTTATGATAAAGGGTTTTAATTTTCGAAAAGAAAAACTCCTACTTCTTTGGCTCAGAGGGGTTGACGAGGGATTATCTTCCTTATAACTCCAGTGTTTAGGGATTGAAATAATGCCTGTACCTCATCAGCGGGGTCTATTCAAAAGCATACTGTAGATTGTGGTATTCGTTTTCGTCATCCTCCCTCAAGAGGCTTAGAATTATTAATTGAGAGTTGATCATCACAAAAATATGAAAACAGTTTGAATATAGCGAATGCGAATATACGGGTTCAAAACAGACATATGCGATGCATTGATAAAGTAATAAAGTTTGCTATGACAATAATTGTTTGAACAATCAAAAGAAAATTACAACTTGAAAAATTCTAATGAACAAAAATCCTCTAGTTTGAACTAGTCACTTCTCAGCGGAAGATTTTCATCTCGCCATCTGGCATGAACTCCAGCACCCCTTCATCAATCAAGTCCTGGATTTTGTTCTTCAAGGTCCAACAGTCGTCTGTAGCATGCCCCGGGCTGTCTGAATGATAAGCGTAACAGGTGTTGGGGTTATACCTTGAAGGTGTCATATTCGGATTCTTAGGAGGGTCCTTTAGAGTGATCAGATTGACCTCCAGCAGGCGCTTCAGTATAAAGGATGATGGTATATCAGTCTCCGAGAAATGTCTTCCAGGTGTATATCGTTTACGCTGACTACCCCGTTGAGGCTGGGCTCGTGACCCTGAAGCAAGCTGAGGAGATTTTCCTTTGTCTTCTTGCCCCACATGTGGTTGAATGATGACTGGAACTTCAACCTTGGTTGTTTGCCCCACTGGATTATTTTGAAGCAGCTTGGTGACGAGGACCCGGAGCTCTTCTTGTTTTTGAGCTAAGTCCTGAATGAGAGTCATTTGGCCCATCAACTGCCCCATCATTTGGATCTTCATGGTTGCCAACTCAATTTGTAGCCCTTCCAGCTGATCGTTCCTGATGCCCCCTGCATTCCCTAGGGTCAAGTTCCTTGTAAGGAGAGCCTTTATTTCTTCTTGCCCCTGGGATAGGTTCAAGAACATTTCTTGCAGTTGGGCGTTCTGAGCCCAGAGATCTTGGTTGTCCAGTTGGAAAGCCATTGCTGAAATAAACAGCGAAGATGGTGAGTGACCTGTCAAAAGGGTACCTGTAATGCAATGATATGTATGATATGCATGCAATGTTTTCAAGGACCTCGCAGGGTAAACAAGAAGATTGTTAGCATTTGAATTTGTAGCTTGATCGAAGGAACTTCGTGTTGTTGAGAATCCTTCTTCAAGGGTCAAGGCTCACCATATCGAGTGGGTCATAGCCCCTGACAACCTTGGCTAGAGGAAAATAAATCCTCTTTGCCCCTGGCTAGACATTTTGATTCATCATGACCTGCATCATAAGCCCTTGAGATCCTTGAAACGGGTTAGTTCTTATGCAGGATGTATGCAATGGTATGATGGTATGATGTTATGCTGTGGAGTAATGTAGGTAAACCCTGTTATGAGTCCAGATTAAAGACTATAAACAAAACCTGCAAGAAACTCAAGTGTCAGATAACAAGCATGCACATAGTCAAGTTCGAAGGCACACAAGTCACACAAAGAGCCCTTAGAGTTTAGGCCATCATGGGGTCTAGGTATTACCCTCTTTCAGTTTGTTGGTTAAGACCTGTCCTATCAGAAGTAACCGGGTTCTAGAGGATCCCAATATCACTGACTACCCTCAATCGGTCATAACTCCAGCATCGCAATCTTTTCTTGCGGCCAGAACCATCGCGAGAGTTTAGCCTCAATGGGTGTAGCATACTGCTACTGTTCTATTGGCCAAGTTGGATCAATTAGGGTTCTAAGGTCGGTTGGTGCTTAATGACTCCTCAGAAGACCCATATTCTCCTCGTTGCGACACAAGGAATATCGGTACAGACCAAGGTGCCACACCAACGTAGCCACTGCTTCACCCGTGTCGGTCTACGCCGGACAGGTCCCTCACAACTTATGCTACCTAACAGGGTATCCCCAGATCCGGGTTAGGATCTATGTAACTTTGATGCAGCCCACAATAATAAAGCAAACAAGCACAACAATTGAAAACACAAGTGATCTTAGTCCTAAGGTACACCTCACTTTATAAGATATCCCCAGCAGAGTCGCCAGTTCTGTGATCGGTGGATCTGGAACTGACTGTTTAACGCTGGTTTTTTGATATTTATGAAATAAAGAAAATTAATTGAAATTAGAAATTAAATAAAACCCTAATTCTAAGTTGTTTTTAATTATTTAAAAAAATGTTTAAGTTTAACCTAATTTACCCTAATTAATTAATTACATGTTTATTTATTAAATAAATTAATAGAAATTAATATTAATAAAAACATATTTTTTTATTTTATGATTTTTTTGGTTTTATTATGAAAAGAAAATTATTTGAAGTTAATTAAATAAAAGTGATTAAAAGAATTAAAAAAAAGAAAAGAAAAATTAAAAGATATACAAACATTGGGGGGTATCTGGCCCATTTAGGAGGTAAATTGAAGCAGTTTGGCCCAAGAACACGAAGCCTGTTTGACTTTCCACGTTTGCATGCATGTCCATTGACTGACGTACATGGTAGGACTCCACGTTATGGCCATTGGATGGAAGCTCATGGGGTGCGTGGCAAGCTAGGATGTGAGGACGTACAATGGACTTTGGAGCGTGCACTGCATGGGAAAGGATTAGAAAAAATAGCAACAATTGTATGGGGGACCTGGGAATCTAACCCAGGTCCCAGTGTTTACCAAACGAATGCCTTGCCAGTTGAGCTGTTTGTGCGCTTTGTATATGGAATAGGAAACAAGTATTATAATAACACAATGAAAATTAATGGTATAACTCAAAAAGCGCGCCAGATGTTTGAACGTCCCAATCCTGCAATGACACGATAGCTTCTTCCTCGTTTTGTACCTGTAAAATAATTAAATAGCGGGGGTTTTAAACCCCCACTAAACACCACCTGCAAAAATAGCGATTAGCTCATGCTTTAATATAAATTGAGCGCGAGATCACCAATGGATTCGTCTTCATGTCACGATTTGGTCTGCACAGGTTTGAAGGCCTAATTTTACACCCTATGCAAAGCCCCAATTTTGGAACTCTGAAACCCTAAAATATGTCAATGGTGAATCACGATACAGGGCCTTACAATGCAATTGGATTATATCATTAGCTTCAGAAGATCAATATCAGTCTAAATCAACCAAGAAAAATGATTAAAAGTGCATGAATCATGATGTGGGATTCCAGAAATTATTGCAAACCGTATGATCTGTATCTTCTGATTCTCTGCGCGTTTGGAATGATTCTTGATGCTAACAGGTTCCTGGAAGGTCTGCCAATGTATTAGAATCGTTTTTAGACCTTGAATTGTCCCCTAACCATGAAATCAGTTCCAAGCTTTTTAATGAAAATTTGCAATTTTGTTTTGCCTCCTTGAGCAGCTTTTCCGTGTCCAGGGCATTAGGGTTATGTTTGCATATGTATGTAGATGGAATTAGGTTAGAAAAACCAAGCCCAAAGTCTTTGCATTCATGATTCAAATATTTGGTTTTCAATGATATCAAATCCAATCTTTTTGCCATGAAACCATTGCCAATTGCATAGAATCTTTCCTTTTGAGTGATGCATGAAATATTTGATTCATAAAGAGTGAATATGCTGCACAAAAAGATTTGGAAAACATGATTTTAGTATTTTTTTCATAATTTATTTTAATTAAATGAATTAATAAGATTAAAAACTCAATTAATTAATTAAAAATAAGAAAATAACTCCCCTTTAGGTCAATGGGTCGTGCATGGCCTTTGGGTAATGATTCATGGAAGAAATTGAGGCCCATTAGCAATTTTGAGGCATTTGAAGCAAAGTTGACTTTTCAAAATTCCCAAAAATTTCCCAACTTCCACAAGGCATATCTTGCTCAATTTTTAAGCTTTGATCATTTTCTTAGACATTTTGGGAAGGTATTGAAGTCCTCTAACCAATTCATTTGGTCCCATGTCATTTTGATTTACCAATCTCAAGTTATGGTCTTTGACTTAAAATGCCTTTTTGTTGACTTTTGAAAATGACCTATAATGTTGAAATTGATAACTTTTTGTGAGAGCATTTCTTGGACTTGAAGTGTGAATATGAGTTGTAGGAAATGTCACTAACTTCAAAATGAGCTTTGGATGGAATTTTTCTGATAAACCATGTGGAAGTTATGCCCTGGCCAATTTGCAGTTGACTTTTTCAACTGTCCAAAAATAGAAACTTTTGCATCTTGAGACTTTTTGAGCCATGCTTTGAGAATCATGATCAAGAATTGATCAAATGATGTTTGTGGCTTCAAAATAAGATGTTGACCAAAATTTTTGACTTTTGACTGTCAAATGACCATTTTGCCCCTGCAGTTGACTGTGAAGCAATTAGGGTTTTTGACTGTGCAATTTGATGTTGTGAGTCTTGAAACTTGGCATATGGATGTTTGACAATGTATGTAGGCATGTGGGACTTGTTTGGACCCTTGGAAACTTCAACTTCTTTGCCAGAACCAAAACCCTAATTTTTGACTGTTAGGAGGCAATTGGACTGTGCAACCCTTGGGAGATTTTGAAGCATGATCTTAGCAAACCTTGAAGAATATGGGAGGGCAAATTTTGGGGTACAACAAACACCGTCCAATGGTAGGGGATATCATGATCCCTAAGCCTGCACCCACTCAACAGAGGAATAATCAGCAGAGAACAGAAAAGCCGATAAGACAGTTCACCCGGATAAATATGACTTTATCCCAAGTTTTGCCTCATTTGTTGAAATCTAATATGGTAACCATGCGGGAAGCGCCAAAGAATCCCAACACTAACTCTCCCCGCTACAATCCAAATGGCCGTTGTGCTTATCATTCGAAAAGTCCAGGTCATGATACAAACGACTGCTGGGCTTTGAAAAACAGGGTACAAGACCTTATCAAGACGAAGGAAATTGAGTTTGACGCCCCCGAAAGTCCAAATATTATCACCGCTCCTATGCCCAATCATGGTCGTGGTGTTAACTCTATAAAAGATGATATGTTTATTACTACTGTTGAAGAGCTTGTTACTCCTATCTTGACCGTTAAGTGGAACTTTTTGAAGGCCAATTTATTTCCGGGTTGTGGCGAAGGTTTCCACTTCTGTTTATCTCTATCGACTGGTTGTCATTTGTTGAAGGCATGTGATCAACTCCTGATGGATGATAGAGAGATTTTGGTTGAGAGGAATCCTGTCCCGACTATTGCTTGCAGAGATGTTTCAATAATAACCATTTCCGCCAATCCTCCCAGGGTCTCCACCAAAAGACCCGTTAGGATTACATCTACTCCGAAGGTTACTCCGCTGATAATTACTGGGCCAGGGAAAATCCCATACTCCTCAGATAAAACTGTTCCTTGGAACTATGGGGGATGACGTCTACTACCACGATGTCAAGCAAGATTGGCTGGCTGCTGAAGACCAGGTTTCTGAGAATGTTGATCCCGACATTGTCAATATTGTGGGAACCAGCAAAATAACCAGAAGTAGAAGAGTGTTCTCCCCTGAGATTTCTCCTCCGAAAGCTGTTACTGGTCCTGTGATCATTCCTAATTTCATTCCTGCTGATACTACTACTACAATCCCCGTGATTACCCATGCTGACACCCCTATCACCGAGTCGACCGAGACTCGTGGAAAAAACATATTGGTTGAGCCTATCCAGACGAAGGCGCATTCGGTATCTATCCCAGAGGATTCCAAGCAAGAAATGGAAGAAATTTTGAAAATTATCAAGAAGAGCGACTACAACGTGGTCGAATAGCTGAGGCAGACCCCTTCAAAGATTTCTATGCTAGCCTTGTTGTTGTGTTCTGAAGCTCATGCGAAGGCTCTGGTGAAGTTCCTGAAAATTGCCCATGTGCCCCGGGAAACCTATGCTGACCAATTTGAAGATTGTGTGGCTAGTTTGACGGCTGACAATGGTTTGGGATTTTCTGATGCTGATTTGACTCCTAGAGGGAGGAAGCACAAAGATGCGTTACATGTCTCAGTCGAATGCAAGGCCACCACTTTGGCCCATGACCTTGTAGATACTGGTTCATCATTAAATGTGCTGCCTAAGAACGCTCTGGATAGACTAGACTGTGAAGGTTTGACTTTGAAGCCCATCAATATTGTAGTGAGGGATTTTGACGGTTCAAAGAGAATGGTGCACGGGAAATTAGACGTCCCCATCAAGGTTGGTTCTTAGACTTTCGGCTCTACATTCTATGTGATGGATATCAGACTATCTTATTCTTGTTTGTTGGGACGCCCTTGGATACACGGGGCTGGAGCTGTCACATCCACTCTACATCAGATGATGAAATACCCGATCAAAGGGAAAATTGTCACTGTACACGGTGAAGAAGAATACATGGTCAGTCACCTGAATTCCTTCAGATATGTGGAAATGGATGGTGAGTTCATCGAGACTCCGTGCCAGAATTTCGAAGAGGTACCTCAGACTCTGGCTGCAACTGAAACTGTTACTAATGTGCCAAAGATCACCAGGCCTCCCTTGAAGATGGCTTCTCTCAAGGATGCAAAAGCGGTTGTCGAAGAATGCGGGTCTACCATCTGGGGTCAACTCCATGACATTCCATACAAGTATGATAAATTTGGTTTGGGTTTCTCTTCAGGGGCTCAAAGGGATGTTCGACAAGCTCGTGCTGGAAGACCTCCCCTACGCATCAGTAATCATGGGGTCAATGCTATAGAAGACAGAGACGGTGACAATGACATAAACAACTGGATCTTCCCTACTACCAATGGTGGACTCAGTAACTGGACGGAAAAACATTTTGTACCGATTACTTTTGTTCAGAAGTAATTGTATTTCTTGTTTTTTTGGATATGTAATAAATAATATAACTTTATAGCCATGTGTCTTACCCGGGGCACATCGGTTTATTTGTGAGGGTTATCGTGTTTCACTTTCATATGGCATGAATAAAGCATTGGATGTTTATGCATACAAATTTTGCGCTCTCTGTTTTTCTTTTCTACTTTTACTTTATCTATACGGCTATGCTCTTACACACACTCACGTATCACACTGCAGATCCATATCCACCCTGGATCCCATTAATAACAGTTCTGCTATTGCCAGTTATAACTTCGAAAATCCGATCAACCAAGCCGAGGATGAAGGTGGGGAAAATTGTGAGGTACATGGAGAACTTGCTAGACTGTTACAGCAGGAAGAGAGGGCTATACAGCCTCATGAAGAGCCTGTTGAAACAATAAACTTGGGCACAGAGGTAGACAGAAAAGAGGTCAAGATTGGCGCAAATCTGGGGCTTAATGTCAAACAACGGTTGATACAAATGTTGCATGATTATGTCAAGATCTTTGCCTGGTCATATGAAGACATGCCAGGGCTAGATATGGATATTATGGTTCACTGTCTGCCAACTAAAGAAGATTGCCCTCCGGTAAAGTAGAAGGTCCTTCGCATGTGCCCTGAAATGTCAGAGAAGATCAAAGCAGAGGTTATGAAGCAGTTCAACACAAGTTTCTTAGCTGTTACCTCTTATCCCCAATGGGTGGCCAACGTAGTTCCGGTGCCTAAAAAAGACGGCAAGGTATGGATGTGTGTGGGCTACAGAGATTTGAACAGGGAGAGCCCCAAGGATAAATTTCTGCTCCCCCACATCGATGTTCTGGTTGACAACATTGAGCACAAGATCTTTTCCTTCATGGATGGTTTCTCTGGTTACAATAAGATCAAGATGGCACCCGAAGACATGGAGAAGACAACCTTCGTCACGCAATGGGGCACTTTCTGCTACAAATTGATGCCATTTGGATTAAAGAATGTCGGAGCAACCTATCAGCAAGCCATGATCGCCTTATTTCATGACATGATTCACCATGAGATAGAGGTATATGTGGATGACATGATAGACAGGTCTCAAACCGAGGAAGAGCACCTTGATCATTTACAAAAGCTATTTGATAGGTTGAAGATGTACAAGCTAATGTTGAATCCAAACAAGTGCACCTTCGGGGTAAGGTCTGGTAAACTGCTGGGTTTTATTGTCAGTGACAAGGGAATTCAGGTAGACCCTACAAAAGTAAAGGCTATACAAGAGATGCCGGCTCCTCGCACTGAGAAGGAGGTTAGAGGCTTTTTGGGACGACTAAATTATATTTCCAGGTTCATTTCCCATTGAACTGCTACTTGTGAGCTAATCTTCAAGCTCCTGAAGAAATATCAAGTGGTAAAATGGAATGACGAATGCTAGACTGCCTTCGAAAGAATCAAGGAATACCTTTAAGAACCACAAATTCTAACGCCTCCGATTGAAGGAAAACCTTTAATAATGTACTTAACAGTGTGAGATAATTCAATGGGGTGTGTGCTGGGGCAGCATGACGAGTCTGGTTGAAAAGAGCATGCAATATACTACCTTAGCAAAAAGTTTACCGACTGTGAAACAAGATACTCACTGCTCGAGAAAACTTGCTGCGCTTTGGCATGGGCTGCTCGTCGACTGAAACAATATATGTTGACCCACACTACTTTGTTGATATCTAAGATGGATCCAATCAAGTACATATTCGAGAAGCCCGCCCTCTCCGGAAGAATAGCAAGATGGCAAATGATTTTGACCGAATATGATATCCAATACATGACCCAAAAAGCAATCAAGGGAAGTGTACTAGCTGATCATTTGGCTCATCAGGTCGTGGATGACTACCAGTCCATGAATTTTGAGTTTCCGGGCGAGAATATTATACTAGTGACTGACTATGAAGAACCTGGACCAGATGAAGGACCTGAAGAAGGATCCTGATGGATTATGGTTTTTGACAGAGCCTCGAATGCACTCGACAATGGCATTGGTGCTGTAATCATATCTCCCGAAGGCTGTCATACTCCTTTCACCGCCATATTATGTTTCAACTGTACCAACAACATGGCGGAGTATGAAGCGTGTATCATGGGTCTCAAAGCTGCTATTGACCTGAGGATCAAGTTCTTGAGCATTTTTGGGGATTCAACTCTGGTAATAAGTCAGATAAAAGGAGAGTGGGATACGAAGCACCCGAATCTCATCCCGTACAAAGAGCATGTGCTGTCATTGCTTCCACACTTTGAAGAGGTCACCTTTGAACATTTTCCACGAGAAGAGAATCACTTAGCGGGCGCGCTAGCTACCATGTCATCTATGTTCAAGGTCAAGTGGGATAACGAGGCTCCTCGGATCACTATTGAGAGGTTGGATGAACCAGCATACTGCTATGAGGTTGACACTGAAGAAGTAGCATACAAACCTTGGTTCTATAAAGTGAAGAGATATCTCGAGGCTCAAGAATATCTTGAGGGGGCATATGTCAATGATAAGAAGTTTCTGAGAAGGTTCACCTCAAAGTTCTTCCTCAGTAATGGAATCCTCTACAAGCACAACCACGACTCTACTTTACTTTGGTGCATAGACAAGAGCGAAGCAAAGAGGATTATGACAGATCTACACGAAGGTACCTTCGGAACCCATTCGAGTGGACATACCATGACTAAAAAGATCCTACGGGCAGGATACTATTGGTTCACTATGGAAGCATATTGCTATCAACATTTTCGAACTTGTCACAAATGCATATCTATGCTGATAAGGTGCATGTACCTCCTGTTCCTTTGAACGTCTTGACATCTCCTTGGCCCTTTGCAATGTGGGGCATTGACATGATCAGAGAGATTAGACCCACCGCTTCCAATGGGCATCGCTTCATCCTGGTGGCCATTGATTATTTCACAAAGTGGGTTGAAGCTGCCTCTTTTGCTACTGTTACCAAGAACGTTGTGGCGCGGTTTATCAAGCATAACCTGATTTGTCAGTACGGTGTGCCAGAGAGAATCATCACTGACAATGGTACGAATCTCAATAATACGATGATCACCGAACTCTATAAACAGTTCAAGATCCAGCACCATAATTCTTCCCCTTACCGGCCGAAGATGAATGGCACTGTAGAGGCTGCTAATAAGAACATTAAGAAAATCATACAGAAGATGATGGTGAAATACAAATACTGGCATGAGATGTTACCATTTGCTATTCATGGGTACCGCACCTCCGCACGAACATCGACAGGGGAAACACCCTACTCTCTGGTATATGGCATGGAGGCTGTCCTGCCCATTAAGGTCCAGACCCCTTCTCTGAGAATCATGAAGGATGCGGGTCTGAACAAGGATGACTGGATCCAGACTCGACTTGATCAACTGAATCTGATTGATGAAAAAAGACTTACTGCTATCTGTCATGGTCAAATGTATCAAAAACAGATGATCAAGGCATTCAATAAAAAGGTCAGATGCCAAGTGTATCAAGTCGGGGATATAATGATCAAGCGCATCATACTGACGTAAGGTGATCCCAGGGGCAAATGGACTCCCATATACGAAGGGCCATTTGTGATTAAAAGCATATTTTCTGGTGGAGCCATGATTCTGACCATCATGGATGGTGATGACCTTCCTCACCCTGTTAACGCGGACATAGTGAAAAGATATTATGCATGAATAAAGACCCGCTAGGTTGACTGGCCTAGGAAAAAATAAGGGCATCCTGGCGAACCAAAAGGGTTCGGGAAAAAATTAGGGATGAAAACAAAAAATATTTGTACACCCGGCAAGCCGAAAACCTAAAAAGGCGGCTTGGGAAAAAAAGGGTATCCCGGGTGGACTGAAAACCCGAAAGGGCGGTCTAGGAAAAAGTTAAGGATTTGAAGCGTATCACTATGTCCCATTGGATCACCTTGCAATCAGACTTCAGTATCAACTATCAAGCTCAAATGGCACCGATCAATCCAGTCAGCTTCAGACAAGTAGCAAAGGGATGAGATACTCGAAGACATACGGGCAATAGCAGAATTGAAACTCAATGGAATTATTACACATTGTTGTACCCCAAAATTTGCCCTCTCATTTTACTCAATACACACTCCTAGAGATCCTCAATTTGCTCAAGATTGCCCAAGAGTTGACCAAACAAACTCTCTCCTAAGGCAGTGTGTCTCAAATTAGGGTTTCCACTTTAATCAAGATGTGTGGATCACAAAGGCCCCAAATGCTTTCCAAGGTCCTAATATGTTCCCAAGATTCTCCATGTCAAGTCTCATGCTTTGCACAAGAAGTTTGCTCAGATGCTTGAGAATCAACTGTATTAGGTCAAAAGTCAACTGTGGCCCACATACAGTCAAACTTCAAGATTTTTGGTCAACATCAACATTTTGGAGTGATCTCCATAATTTGATCAAGGGTTGATCATGATTCTTCAAGGAATGCCCTAAATTTATTAAAACCCAAAAGTTGCTAAATTAGGGTTTCTTAGGAAAAGTCAACCAAACTTTGATCAAGCATAACTTCCATATACTTTATCAGAAATTTTCCATCCAAGGCTCATTTTGAAGAGGATGCAATACCCTACAATTCATATTCAGCCCACAAGTTCAAAATATGCACTCATCAAAATATATGAATTTCTACATTATAGGTCCTTTTGAAAAGTCAACAAAAAACACCTTTTGGGTCAAAGCTTCTTACATGAACATGGAAGACCCAATTGAAATGAGACCAAAAGGGTTGCTTTGGGGATATCCTAAGCTTTCTAAAAAGTCCAAGAACACCTCTATAGGGTTAAAATTGGAAGAGACATGCGTTGTTAAAGTTGACCTTTTTTGCAAAATTGCCAAAAGTCAAATGGGCTCAAAATTACATTCTTTTTGCCAAATGGGCCTAACTTTTTATGCTTGCACCTCACTTATAATATGGTCCACGACCCAAATATTCACCCACACATTATTTGATTCATTTTTCATTTTATTTTGATTTTTTTATTAATTAAAATTTGAATTAAATCAAATAAATGACAAATAATATCAAAGATCTGTTTTGATATGATTTTTTGACAAGATTGCAATCAAAATATGCTGAAATATCAAGACCAAAATGAATCAGGTCTGATTGGTACAAGAAAGGGATAATTTGGATTAATATAGAAAGTTTGCATATGGCATGGAAATCAAATCAAATTTTCCATAATTGCAAAGATACATATGGTTTTTAGAACCCTAATTCGTTCTAGCATATATAATGAACAAGAACCAAGCATAAAACAAGGTTTTGCAGTCGTGAAAGAGGAAGAACAAACTCAAAAATTTTGCAAAAAAGTGCAGATCGAATTTCAAGCTACAGGCCATCTCAAGCCATCCTAGCGTTGCCAATCAATTGTTGGACGTCTCAGGAACATGTTCCAATCACTAGCAAGCCTCCCCACACCTTGAAATACTTTGTATGAGCATCACAATTTGCCCTATTTTTTGGAATTCGATTATCATGATTTATGTATTATAAACACATTTTGTTTATGTATTTCTGTTTGTTATCATGTTTACAATGTATTGGCATGCTTTGATTGAAGTTTGAGTGCAGATATGGGCATATGCCATTCCTAGGGTTTCCTAATTCAAGCGAAATTAGGCCAAGAACAGGGTACTGGGATGATTGTGGCATCAAGACCAATCGATCCCTGGTCTTTAAATTCATTTATCATGTGTATTTTTTGATGTTTGAAGCATGCGGGTTTTAGTTACAGACATGGTTTGTAGGTATAGGTTACATACCTAAGACGACGGGCTGGAGGTAGGAGAAGGTGATTTGTCACACCTCATTGGATTATTCAAACTTCGCGCGCTTTGGGGTTCAGTTTATCTTGTTTTCATATATTAAATTCTGGCTTTATTATGTTAACAAATAAAAATAATAGCGCAGTTGGAAATGCATCAGTGGTGGAAAGGGTGAGGACCTGGGTTCGATCCCAGGTCCCAGCAACGTTTATTTTCCTATTTTCCATTTACAGATCATATGTAATTCTCATCCAAAGGCATATCGTGCACGTCCATTAGCCAACTAATGGATCCATCATTCATCCAGATGTACGCTCAACAATGAAGGACCATGGTATACCCTCAGGTCAATGCCACATGGAATCAAGCGCTGACTGGGCTTGGATGGCTAATGGGCCTGGAGAACTCCAACTGACACCCCCCCATTCAGCATAACACAGGCCCAATTCTTCTCTTTTTTTCTATTCTTTTTATTTTTAATTCTTTTAATTATTTCCTTAATCATTTTAATTAACATCAAAAATCATTTTTTTATTTAATAAAAAAAATCATGAAAACACCAAAAAAATATTTTTTCATAAAAAATATTTTTTCTTTAATTAATTAATTTATTTTAACTAATTTAGGGAAATTTAATTCCTCTTTATAATTAAAAATAATTAGAATTAGGGTTTTAATTGTACATAACCTAATTAGTTCTTTTCTAAAATATAACCCAAATATTTTCTCAATTAGATTTTTAGGGTTTCCAATTATTCCCGCATTCAATTCGCCGCACGCATTTTAATTCTTTTTATTATAATTGTAACTGCTCCGAGTTTGTAATAGTAATTAGGGTTTTAAATTCCGCATTTTTATTTTCAGTCAAAATAATTATGTAACTGCCAAAGTCTTGTAATAGCTAGGTTTATTTTCTCGCACTTTAAGTTCCCACAATATTTAATTATCTAGATACATGGCTAATAGGATTGTATGGAAAGATTGTTTGAAAATTAAAACGGTAGATAACCTAAATGTGAAAAGACTAATTAGCTGGAAAAAATTCACATGCACATATTCACTCCTAGGGTTTGCCCCACTTTGATTGCCTTCGGTAAAACAATCATTAAGCATATGAGATTTTAGTGGTTGTCCTCCAGTATAAAAGATCAAAATGACCCATTCGAATGTTGCCTCGGAAATGTTGCCTCGGAAATGTCGCCTCAGAAATATTGCCTCGGAAATGTTGCCTCGGAAAGATCTTAAGACTTTAGGGTTACTACTAAGGCTTCCTAACTGTTGCTTTGGTGACCGTACTTGTCCCTTTCGAACGTCCCTTAAAAACTCCAATGACGGGGATACCTACTCCTTAATAGTAGGATAGCACTGTCAAAAGGAAACGAGAACGAACAATCTTTTTTCGAGTAGGTAGAATCTTAAGTACTTGCTCAACAAAACTTTTTACACAATCACCTTTCAAAACATTTTTCAAAAACAACTTCGTCACATCCTTGAGGATTGATACAAGGGTTATCACGAAGTAAAACTTTTTTTCAAAACAAGCACACACAAGCAATTTTAAAAAGATGAGCAAGTACCTAAGAGCCCATGGAAAACCATGGATAGAAAGGGTGCTAACACCTTCCCTTTCTATAATCTATCCCTCGTACTCAGAAACATCTCGAAAAAGGTTTTTTCTGTTCTTTTTCCTTTTCCATGATTGGATGAAATAAAAGTCGGTGGTGACTCTTGCTTACCGCAACATTTTGCAAACAAAAAACGCAAAATGCAAACCAGTATAAACAATCGGTTCTTCCACCGTATCATAGAACTGGCGACTCTGCTGGGGAATATAAAGTGGGGTTTACCTTAGGATCTAGGTCATGTTAAAATTCGCTTTCTTGTTGGTTTGCTTTATTCTTAAAGGGTTTTGCTTGGGTTACTATAGATCCTACACCCGGATCTGGGGGCACTTTTTAGGTAAACAACAATAGATCATAGAGACTGTACGACATAGATCGATATGGTTTAAGCCATGGCTGTGTTGGTGTGGCACTTTGGTTGGTACCGGTATCCTTTATGGGGAAACGAGGAGAATACGGGGCCGCCGTGTGGTGTCGTGAACCACTAATGGACCTTAGTTAAACAAACTTGGCTATTAGAAGGTAGTGAGATAGCCGACCTCGGTGTAGAGCTAAGGATTGGTTAATACTCAATGCTACACTCATTGATATCAGACTTTCGGGATATTTTGGCTGCAAGAAAAGATTGCTTGAGCTGAGACAATGCCCGATAAAGGATGGTCAGTGATATTGAGATCCCTTAGAACCCGGTTAATTTTTAAGACATGTTTGAAACCAACTAAACTTCAAGAGGGTATGACCTTTAACCTCATGTAAGCCTTAAACCTAAGGACTTGGTGTGATTTGACTATGTTTGCTATACCTGTGGTTTATTATGACATCATGCATTATAACATAGCATCCATTCTTATTGAACTAACCATTTCAAAGACCAAGGGAATTTATCTTTGTTCTATTTTGCAGATCATGGCTTCTGTTCGTAGAAACACTATCCCAATCAGCTTTGTGAAGATACCTTCCCAACTCAAAGAGCTAGTATCAAGGGTTTCTGAAACTTCAGCGTTCACTAAGAGACATGGTCAACTTCTCAACCTGGTTACTTCAAACTTTGATGAAAAGATGATGAGTGTACTCTTTCAGTTCTTTGATCCCAAGCACCACTGCTTCACCTTTCCAGACTATCAGTTGGTGCCTACCTTGGAAGAATTCTCTCAGCTGTTGGATATACCCATTCTTGAACAATTGCCCTTCACAGGTCTAGAAGAAGTTCCTAATCCAGAAGTCATTGCCTCAGCTTTGCATCTGAAATGGGCCGACGTGGTATCCAATTGGGAAACAAGAAGCGGAGTCAAAGGTTTTCTAGCTAAGTTTATGATAGACAAGGCCCAACTGTTTTGGGATGATATGGATTTTCAGGCTTTTGAGGAGGTTTTGGCTCTTCTAATCTATGGGTTAGTCCTATTCCCTAATCCGGACTCATTCATAGATGTGAATGCTATCAAGATCTTCCTCTCCCGCAACCCTGTGCCTACCTTGCTTGGAGATATTTTGCACGCTCTCCATACTCGTACCATAAAGAGAAGAGGGGTTCTTATGTGTTGCATACCATTGTTGTCGAGGTGGTTTATTTCTCACCTCCCTAAGTCCATACTGAAGAATGAAGAAGGTTTGGGTTGGTCGTAAAGGATAATGTCACTCGCTCACATGGATATTCTCTGGTGTTCCCGAGCTATGGAAAACACTGCTATTATTGACCGCTGCAGGGAGTACCCTAGTGTCCCATTACTTGGTATCAGAGGGGGTATAACCTACAATCCTTGTTTAGCTCTGCGAAAATTCGGTTACGCTTGAAGAGATGGTCCCCATGAGTTACTTATCGAGGGCATTATGTTCAACTATGAGGATGATGTTCAAGATTATCGTCGGAGGTTCATACGAGCTTGGGGCATAATAAACAGATCTGGCGCCAAGGCTTTGGGGCCAAAGGCTTCCATTCCTATGGAACCTTACCTCCAATGGGTACGAGCTCGCGCCCAAAAGCTTATGATGCCCTATGTGGCTATTTTACCAGTGATTGTGGAACCCACTACTAAAGGGGGTATTCCTTACACGGTTCTCTATCCTTACATGCCCACTGATCTTGGGGAATTACAGAGGTCTTGGATTCAGTTAATGAAGGAGCGGGATACTTACAAGGATCAGTTCCATGCTCAGGAAAGGAAGGTTTTAGAACTCACAAAACAACTCCATGAGGAAAAAGGACTCAATGATTATCTCAGCACAAAGAGGAAGCATCCATGGGAATTTTGATTTCTTTTCTAGTTTTAGATTTATTTTTAATTGTAACGCCTAAAAGGCATTTGAACTTTGAATTCAGCTAATAAAATATTTGTTTTATTTTGGCTTGCAAATTTAAATTTCCCAAAGTCTTTGAAATCATTTCATGCGCATCCCATTCATAGCATTGCATGTACAGGTACCATTACAGGTTTCTCATGTTCCAATAAATGTTCATAAGTTTGGTAAAATGGCAGGAGGATCTGAAAGCCCTCATCCTGAAAGAGAAAAAGAAAAAGAAGAAGGCTACCGGTATTCTAAATATGGGCAGAAGGTTTGGAGAGCGATTGAAGCGACAAGTTTATCTGACCTCTTCATCTAAGGAAGGGGAGAATCAAGAAGAGGAGACAGGGGAGAAGGACCCCAGTCCTGCAGTTTTTGACAATGATACTGACTACAATGATGAGCAGTATCCTCCTGCTGAGGATAAATACAAGCAGTTGGAAGATCGTTTGAGTGCCATGGAAGTTCGGAGGATACCTGGACTGGATTTCAAAGAATTGGGATTGGTGTCGGGAGTGGTTATCCCGCAAAAGTTCAAAGCTCTGGATTTTGCTAAGTATGATGGGGTGTCCTGCCCAAAACTCCATCTCCGCTCTTATGTTAGAAAGATCCAGCCCCACACCGCTGATAGAAATTTGTGGGTTCATTTATTTCAAGATAGTCTATCAGGGACTCAACTTGAATGGTTCTACCAACTGGAGGGAGCCAATGTCCGAAATTGGGAAGATCTGGATGCTGCTTTCTATAAGCAGTATCAATACAACGTCGACCTTGCTCCTACTCGTACTCAACTCTA
The DNA here is from genome assembly GCA_948472305.1 of Vicia faba. Lineage (NCBI taxonomy): Eukaryota > Viridiplantae > Streptophyta > Magnoliopsida > Fabales > Fabaceae > Vicia > Vicia faba. The sequence goes on from OX451736.1 coordinate 83,675,553, forward strand.
GAGTATGTCCATGGGTGCAAGTGAAGGCTTTAAAGACTATGCACATAAATGGATAGACTTTTCTGGAAGAGTTCAACCCCCATTGTCTAATAGGGAGTTGGTTGATATGTTTTTGGGGATGCTATCTGGTCCATTTTTCAATCATTTGATCGACAACTCGTCAGCTGGTTTCACCGAGCTGATTCTAACTAGAGAAAGAGTAGAAGCTAGGATTCGGAGCGGAAAGATACAAAAGGATGCCTCTTCAAGCTCAGTAAAGAAGCCTTTTGTTGGTAAGAAGGAAGCCAGTGCCATCTACAGCCCGAGGGGCAAAACAGGGCTGAACATCGTTAGACAGTAAGTGCCGTAATGATACCTAGGCATGCAGTTGCTCCATAATGCAACGATCAACAAAGAGTGGAAAGACCAAAACGACAGTTTACCCGAATCAACATGACATTGGCTGAAGTTCTACCTCATCTGTTGAGATCCAACCTGGCAACCTTGAAAGAGGCTCCCAAGAATCCAAATACTACATCTCCCCGATATAATCCAAATGCTCGGTGTGCCTATCATTCTGAGAGTCCTGGCCACAATACCAATGACTGCTGTTGATACTGACTTGTTTGTGGCCTTGGTGGATGAATTTTCTACTCCTCTCATGACTGTGAAAAAGAATTTTCTGTTGGCCAGTTTATTTCCGGGTTGTGGTGAAGGTTGCCACATGTGTTCGTTTCAACCTTCTGGTTACCGTTTGCTGAAGTTAGGTGTTCAACGCCTGATGGACAACAAAGAAATTTTGTTCGAGAAAACTTTGGTTCCCATTGTTCCATCTGAAGACATTGCCATTATAACCATTTTCGCCAATACTTCCAAGGTATCCTCGAGAAGACCTGTTAGGATTACATCTACTCCAAGAATTGCTCCGCTGATAATCACTCTTCCTGGTCCTGTCCCATATGTCTCGGACAAAGCTGTCCCCTGGAATTATGGTGCCGATGTGTACTATCATGGCATCAAACAATATTTGAAAGATGAAGAGGCTGATCCTGATATTGGTAACATTGTTGGAACCAGCAAAGTTACCCAAAGTGGAAGGGTCTTCTCTCCCGAGATTTCCCCTAAGACTGTCAACAAGCCTATTGTCATCCCATCTGTTGTTCCTGCTAGTACATCAACTATTGCTCCTATTCTTACTCCAGTTGTTACCCCTATTGGCAAATCGTCTGATACTCGTGGCAAAGAAACTATAGGTGAGCCTGCCCGGACAGAGGCGCCTAGGAAAATTGTTGTGGAAGCCTCTAAGCAAGAAATGGAGGAAATACTGAAAATAATTAAGAAGAGCGACTACAATGTGGTTGAGCAGCTGGGGCATACCCCATCAAAGATATCTATGTTGTCTCTGCTGTTGTGTTCCGAAGCCCATGCGAAGGCTTTGATTGCATTCCTCAAGACTGCGCATGTGCCACAGGAAACTTCAGCTGACCAGTTCAAAGATTGCGTGGCCAGTTTGACTGCTGATAATGAGATGGGTTTTTCAGATGCATACTTGACACAAAAGGGAGGGAAGCATAATCATTCTCTGCATGTCTCGATTGAATGCAGGGGCACTAATATGGCTCATGTGCTAGTAGATACTGGGTCTTCGCTGAATGTCTTGCCTAAGAAGGCGTTGGATCGGTTGGATTGCAAGGGTTTGACGTTAAAGCCTAGTAACATTGTGGTAAGGGCTTTTGACGAGTCGAAGATAATGGTACACGGGGAGGTGGACATCCCTGTCAAAGTAGGTTCTCAGACTTTTGGGTCCACCTTCTATGTGATGGACATCAGGCCGCCATATTCTTGTTTGCTGGGTCGTCCTTGGATCCATAAGGCTGTGGCAGTTACTTCCACACTACACCAAATGCTGAAGTATCCGGTAAAAGGGAAGATTATCACTGTGCAGGGTGCAGAGGAGTATATGGTGATCCACCTCAATTCCTTCCGCTACGTAGAGATGGATGGGGTATTCATAGAAACTCCTTGCCAGAACTTCGAAGAGGTCCCTCAGATCTTGGCATCGACTGAAACTACTACCAACAACAAACCTCCTCTGAAGATGGCTTCCCTCAAGGACGCCAGGGCCGTGGTTAAAGAAGGTGGGTGTTCCAATTGGGGCCAGCTCCCTGATTTCACTCACAAAACTGACAAGTTTGGTTTGGGCTTTACTACAGGGGCTCAAAGGGTTGTTCGACGCGCTCGGGCTGGAAGACCTCCCCTACACATCAATAATCAGGGAATTAATGCCATTGAAGACAACAATGAGGACTCAAACATTGACAGCTGGATCTACCCAAATACCAACGGTGGACCGAGTAACTGGACGACTAGGGACTTTATACCAGTTTCTTTTATTCCGCAGTAATTGACTTACTTGTTTTGAGATTTGTAATAAACAATTTAAAACTTTACGGCCTTGTGCCTTGCCTGAGGCACATTGGTTTTGTTTGTGAGGGCTGTTATTTGTCATTTCATATATCATTAATAAAGCATTGGACGTTTCTTGCATACAAATTTTACGCTCTCTATTTTTCTTTTCTATTTTTCACTTTATTGAAACAACTATTCTCTTAGACACACTCAGATATCATAATGCAGATCCATATCCACTCTGGATCCCATTGATAACAGCTCCGCTATTGCCAGTTATGACTTCAAAAATCTGATCAACCAAGCCGAGGACGAAAGTGAGTATGATGGTGAGGTGCCTAGAGAACTTGCTAGACTATTACAACAGGAAGAAAGGGTCATACAACCTCATGAAGAGCCAGTTGAGACAGTGAACTTGGGTACCGAGGAAGACAAAAAAGAGGTTAAAATAGGTGCAAATCTGGAGTTTAGCGTCAAACAGAGGTTGATACAGATCTTGCACGACAATGTTGAAATCTTCGCCTGGTCCTATGAAGACATGCCTGGTTTGGACACTGATATTATGGTACATCGCCTGCCAACTAAAGAAGATTGTCCTCCGATTAAATAGAAGGTCCGCCGTATGCGTCCCGAAATGTCATATAAGATCAAGGCAGAGGTCATGAAACAGTTTGACGCATGATTCTTGGCTGTCACTTCGTATCCACAGTGGGTTGCTAACGTCGTTCCGGTACCTAAGAAGGATGGTAAGGTACGAATGTGTGTGGATTATAGAGATCTGAACAAGGCAAGCCCCAAAGATGACTTCCCACTTCCTCACATTGACGTTCTGGTCGACAACACCACGCAACATAAAATCGTCTCCTTCATGGATGGTTTCTTCGGCTATAACCAAATCAAGATGGCTCCTGAAGACATGGAGAAGACAACCTTCATCATGCAGTGGGGCACCTTCTGCTACAAGGTGATGCCTTTTGGGTTGATGAATGCTGAGGCAACTTATCAGCGCGCCATGATCGCTTTATTCCATGATATGATTCACCACGAGATCGAAGTCTATGTTGATGACATGATAGCCAGGTCTCAGACTGAGGAAGAGCACCTTGATCATCTACAAAAGTTGTTCAACAGGTTAAAGATGTATAAGTTGAGGTTGAATCCGAACAAGTGCACCTTCGGGGTAAGGTCTGGTAAACTTCTGGGTTTCATTGTCAGCGACAAAGGCATCCAAGTAGATCCTGCAAAGGTAAAGGCTATACAGTAAATGTCCGCTCCCCGTACAGAGAAGGAAGTTAGAGGTTTCTTGGGACACTTGAATTATATCGCCAGGTTCATTTCACATATGATTGCTACTTATGAGCCATTCTTCAAGCTTCTGAAGAAAGATCAAGTGGTAAAGTGGAATGATGAATGCCATGCCGATTTTGAAATAATCAAGGAATACCTTCAAGAACCACAAATTCTGATGCCTCCAGTTGAAGGAAGACCTTTGATATTGTACTTAACAGTGCTAGACAATTCAATGGGGTGTGTGCTGGGGCAGCATGACGAGTCTGGTCGAAAAGAGCACACAATATACTACCTTAGCAAAAAGTTTATCGACTGTGAGACACGATACTCATTGCTCGAGAAAACTTGTTATGCTTTGGCATGGGCTGCTCGCCGACTGAGACAGTATATGCTGACTCACACTACCTTGTTAATATCAAAGATGGATCCGATCAAGTATATTTTCGAGAAGCCCGCTCTCTCCGGAAGGATAGTAAGGTGGAAAATGATCTTAACTGAGTACGACATACAATATATAACCCAAAAAGCAATAAAGGGGAGTGTATTGGCTAATCATTTGGATCATCAGGCCGTGGATGACTACCAGTCCATGAATTTTGAGTTCCCGGATGAGAATATTATGTTGGTGACTGACTACGAAGAACCTGGACCGGATGAAGGACCTGAGGAGGGATCCCGATGGTCTATGTATTTTGATGGAGCCTCAAACACACTGGGTAACGGCATTGGCGCTGTAATCATATCTCCCGAGGGTTGTCATACTCCATTTACTACCCGATTATGTTTCAACTACACCAACAACATGGCAGAGTATGAAGCATGTATTATGGGTCTTCGAGCTGTTATGGACTTAAGGATCAAGTTCTTGAGTGTATTCGGGGATTCCACTTTGGTGATAAGTCAGATCAAAGGCGGGTGGGATACGAAGCACCCGAACCTTATTCCTTACAAAGAGTATGTACTGACATTGCTCCCACACTTTGAGGAGGTAACCTTTGAACATTTCCCACGAGAGGAAAACCAGTTAGCGGACGCGCTAGCTACCATGTCTTCTATGTTCAAGGTTAAGTGGGACAATGAAGCTCCCCAAATTACCATTGAGAGGTTGGATGAACCAGCACACTACTGTGAAATTGATATTGAAGAAGTGGCAAAAAAACCCTGGTTTCACGAAGTCAAGAGGTATCTCGAGGCTCAAGAATATCCCGAAGCGGCATCTGTCAACAATAAGAAGTTTCTGAGAAGGATCGCTGCAAAGTTCTTCCTCAGTAATGGAATCCTCTATAAACGCAACCATGACTCCACACTACTATGGTGTGTAGACAAGAGTGAAGCAGAGAGGATCATGATAGATCTACATGAAGGCACCTTCGGAACCCATTCTAGTGGACATACCATGGCTAAGAAGATCCTACGGGCAGGATACTACTGGTCCACTATGGAAGCCGATTGTTATCAGCACTCTCGAACTTGTCATAAGTGCCAAATCTATGATGATAAGGTGCATGTGCCTTAGGTCCCCTTAAACATATTGATGGCTCCGTGGCCCTTTGCAATGTGGGGCATCGACGTGATCGGAGAAATCAGGCCCACCGCTTCTAATGGACATCGCTTCATCCTAGTAGCCATTGATTACTTCACGAAGTGGGTTGAGGCAACTTCATTTTCTACAGTAACCAAGAACATCGTGGCGCGGTTTATCCGACATAATATGATATGTCGATATGGTGTACCAGAGAGAATTATCACTGAAAATGGTACGAATCTCAACAACACAATGATCACCGAGATCTGTAAACAGTTCAAGATACAACACCATAATTCTTCTCCCTATCAGCTAAAGATGAATGGCGCTGTTAAAGTAGCTAACAAGAACATCAAGAAGATTGTACAGAAGATGACAGTGACATATAAAGACTGGCATGAGATGTTACCATTTGCTCTTCATGGGTACCGTACCTCATCCCGGACATCGACAAGGGCAACACCCTACTCTCTGATATATGGCATGGAGGCAATCCTACCCATCGAAGTCCAGATACCTTCTCTCAGGATTATGAAGGATGCGGGTTTAAATGAGGACGACTTGATCAGTTAAATCTAATCGATGAGAAGAGACTTACTGCTATCTGCCATGGTCAGACGTACCAAAAGCGAATGATCAAGGCTTTTAAAAAGAAAGTCATGCGTCAAGATTATCAAGTCGGGGATCTAGTGATCAAATGCATCATACTTCCGCAAGGTGATCCCAGGGGTAAATGGACCCCCACGTACGAAGGGCCATTTGTGGTTAAGAACATTTTCTCGGGAGGAGCCATGATTCTAACCACCATGGATGGTGACGACCTTCCTCACCCTGTCAATGCAGACATAGTGAAAAGATACTACACCTAATCAAAGACCCGCTAGGTCGACCGACCTAGGCAAAAATAAGGGCTTCCCGACGAACCAAAAGGGTTCGGGCAAAAGTAAGGGATGAAAATGAAAAATCTGTACACCCGGCAAGTCAAAAACCCGAATGGGAGGCTTGGGCAAAAAAGGGTATCCCGGTGGACTGAAAACCCGAAAAGGCAGTCCAGGCAAAATTTAGGGATATAAAGCGTACCACTATGTCTCATTGGATCATCTTGCAACCAGACTTTGGAATCGACTATCAAGCTCAGACGGTGCCAACCAATCTGATCAACCTTCGGCCAAGTAGCAAAGTGATGAGACGCTTGAAGATATAAAGGAAATAGCAGAGTTGGAACCCAATGGGGTTGTTTCACATAACTGTTTTTCTTTATTTTACACAAATTGTATAACTTCTATCTTTCAGAGGTGTTCTCTTACTAGAGCGTCAGCCTCTTTGTACAAAAACGCCTATTACAGGCCAACTTCAAAAATCAATACAAAATATTTTCACAAGAAACTTCGAGTTTGTTTTCTTTTTCTGTTTTGTTTTGCAAGAATGTCCAATGATTTATTTTTGGATATATGCATTTGAAAATGATTGCTGCTCATAAATACTTACATAAGAAACAAAAGACAATTACTTGTAATTCCAAAAACAGGGAAAAAACAAGAAGTGCCAAACCCGAAGGTTACTCCGCCCAACAAGTATCGGGATAGAGTCAGCTTTGGAGCATAATCAACAGTACATACACTCCCCACAAAGTAAAAGTATTCAAAAGCATCGATGTCGGCTTTCCCGAAACAGGACGTGATCTCCCCAACCAGGGTCACTCTGAAACCTGACAGCTATATCCTCCATCCGAATTGCGTGATCGCGGACGAGTCAGTAAAATTCATCCCCTAAGCAGAGTTTATTTCTCTGGATGCAGAAGCTCAATCCCCGACAAAGTTCATCACTTCAACTACAAGAATTCACTTCCTAAGTTCATTCCCCGTAGAGTTTATTCTCAAGCAGCATATCTTCCCAACATAATATTTACAAATCTCCAGCAACTCAGTTATTTTGAGAACATCATCTCACCCTGCATTTCATGCATCGCATATAACTGACCCTGATATCTTCCCAAGAAAAGAGGATTAGCTTCAACAAATTCAGTAGTTATGCAAGTCACATCTGCAGATGACTAACGAAAACTCAGTTCCCGAAAACAAACGGGTCAACTAATCTACACTATCGCTTTGAAGTAACCCTACTATCCAGGTTTCTTCCCGCAAGCCCCACTATCCAGGATTTCATATCGAAGTAACCCTACTATCCAGGTTTCTTCTCATAACCCTACTATCCAGGCTTTCATTTTGAAGTAGCCCTACTATCCAGGTTTCTTCCCGCAAGCCCTGCTATCCAGGCTTTCATATTGAAGTAACCCACATATCCAGGTTCCTTCTCACAGCCCTACTATCCAGGCTTTCATTTCAAAGTAGCCCTACTATCCAGGTTCCTTCTCATATCCCTACTGTCCAGGATTTCATATCGAAGAAACCCTACGACCTAGGTTCCTTCTCACAATCTTATTATCCAGGATTTCATATCGAAGAAACCATACGACCCAGGTTCTTTCTCACAGCCCTACTATCCAGGCTTTCATATCGAAGAAACCCTACGACCCAGGTTCCTTCTCACAGACCTACTATGCAGGCTTTCATTTCGAAGTAACCCTACGACCCAGGTTCCTTCTCATAGCCCTACTATCCAGGCTTTCATATCGAAGAAACCCTACGACCCAGGTTCCTTCTCACAGCCCTACTATCCAGGATTTCATATTGAAGAAACCCTACGACCCAGGTTCATTCTCACAGCCCTACTATCCAGGCTTTCGTATCGAAGAAACCCTACGACCCAGGTTCCTTCTCACAACCCTACTATCCAGGATTTCATTTCGAAGTAACCCTACGACCCAGGTTCCTTCTCATAGCCCTACTATCTAGGCTTTCATTTCGAAGTAACCCTACTATCCAGGTTCCTTCTCACAGCCCTACTATCCAGGCTTTCATATCGAAGAAACCCTACGACCCAGGTTCCTTCTCACAGCCCTACTATCCAGGCTTTCATATCGAAGAAACCCTACGACCCAGGTTCCTTCTCACAACCCTACTATCTAGGCTTTCATTTCGAAGTAACCTTACGACCAACTACTATCCAGGCTTTCATTTAGAAGTAACCCTACTATCCAGGTTCCTTCTCACAACCCTACTATCCAGGCTTTCATTTCAAAGTAACCCTACTATCCAGGTTCCTTCTCACAACCCTACTCTCCAAGATTTCATTTTGAAGTAACCCTACGACCCAGGTTCCTTCTCATAGCCCTACTATTCAGGCTTTCATTTTGAAGTAACCATACTATCCAGGTTCCTTCTCACAGCCCTACTATCCAGGCTTTCATTTCGAAGTAACCCTACTATCCAGGTTCCTTGTCACATCCCTACTATCCAGGCTTTCATTTCGAAGTAACCCTACCATCCAGGTTCCTTCTCACAACCCTACTATCTAGGATTTCATTTCGAAGTAACCCTACCATCCAGGTTCCTTATCACAACCCTACTATCCAAGCTTTCATTTCGAAGTAACCCTACTATCCAGGTTCCTTCTCACAGCCCTACTATCCAGGCTTTCATTTCGAAGTAACTCTACCATCCAGGTTCCTTCTCACAACCCTACTATCCAGACTTTCATTTCGAAGTAACCCTACTATCCAGGTTCCTTCTCATAACCTTACCATCCAGGTTTCTTTTCTCTTACCTCCAGACAACAGTCCACAACACTGTAAGACTTGGACCTGATCAAACACGATTGGTTTTGCATTTCCCTAGTAAGTTGTGGTGCAGCTTGTACCCTGACCAGATATGCAGTTCACTTCTGCTTCCTCAAGCATGAGTTATTTCCCAAGTAGAGTAACGAACAACTGAAGCTCCTAAAATTCTATTTCTCCCAAGACAAATACCAACATTCCTTAGCAGATTCCTCCTCAACGACAGGAGCAAGGACTCTCATCGAAGGAATATCTCAGGAGATCAACATCCTCTAGATGGCATCTTTAAGCCCATCTCCGACGGTACTCTGTCACATCTTGGATGGAATCTTTAATTCCATCTCCGACAATTCTCTAGCAACTTCCAAATGGTATCTATGAGCCCATTCCTGATATCACCAATCAAGTATCACTTCATGCAAGTGCAAATTTCTGGGTACTCTAGTGTTCAATCATCTTCCACCTTCAGATCATGAAAGGTAGACAAGCCAATCTACATCCTTAGGTTTAAGAAGATTGAACATGGGCAGCTGTTGTACCCCAAAATTTTCCCTCTCATTTTACTCAATACATACTCCTAGAGATCCTCAATTTGCCCAAGATTGCCCAAGAGTTGACCAGACAAACTATCTTCTAAGGCAGTGTGTCTCAAATTAGGGTTTCCATTTTCATCAAGATGTGTGGATCACAAAGGCTCCAAATTCTTTCCAAGGTCCTAATATGTTCCAAAGATTCTCCATGTCAAGTCTCATGCTTTGCACAAGAAGTTTGCTCAGTCAACTGCTCAGATGCTTGAGAATCGAATGTATTAGGTCAAAAGTCAACTGTGGCCCACATACAGTCAAACTTCAAGATTTTTGGTCAACATCAACATTTTGGAGTGATCACCATCATTTGATCAAGGGTTGATCATGATTTTTCAAGGAATTACCTAAATTTATCAAAACCCAAAAGTTGCTAAATTAGGGTTTCTTAGGAAAAGTCAACCAAACTTTGACCAAGCATAACTTCCACATACTTTATCAAAAATTTTCCATCCAAGGCTCATTTTGAAGAGGATGCAATACCCTACAATTCATATTCATCCCACAAGTTCAAAGTGTGCACTCATCAAAAGATATGAATTTCTACATTATAGGTCCTTTTGAAAAGTCAACAAAAAACACCTTTTGGGTCAAAGCTTCTTACATGAACATGGAAGACCCAATTGAAATGAGACCAAAAGGGTTGCTTAGGGGACATCCTAAGCTTTCTTAAAAGTCAAAGAACACATCTCTAGGGTTAAAATTGGAAGAGACATGCCTTATTAAAGTTGACCTTTTTTGCAAAATTGCCAAAAGTCAAATGGGCTCAAAATTACATTTTTTGCCAAATGGGCCTAACTTTTTATGCTCGCACCTCACTTATAATATGGACCACGACCCAAATATTCACCCACACATTATTTGCTTCATTTTTCATTTTATTTTGATTTTTTATTAATTAAAATTTGAATTAAATCAAATAAATGACAAATAATATCAAAGATCTGTTTTGATATGATTTTTTGACAGGATTGCAATCAAAATATGCTGAAATATCAAGACCAAAACGAATCAGGGATGATTGGTACAAGAAAGGGATAATTTGGCTCAATATAGCAAGTTTGCATATGGCATGGAAATCAAATCAAATCTTCCATAATTGCAAAGATACATATGGTTTTTAGAACCCTAATCCGTTCTAGCATATATAATGAACAAGAACCAAGCATAAAACAAGGTTTTGCAGTCGTGAAAGAGGAAAAACAAACTCAAAAATTTTGCAAAAAAGTGCAGATCGAATTTCAAGCTACAGGCCATCTCAAGCCATCCTATCATTGCCAATCAATTGTTGGACGTCTCAGGAACATGTTCCAATCACTAGCAAGCCTCCCCACGCCCTGAAACACTTTGTATGAGCATCACGATTTGCCCTATTTTTTGGAATTCAATTATCATGATTTATGCATTATAAACACATTTTGATTATGTATTTCTGTTTGTTATCATGTTTAAAATGTATTTGCATGCTTTGATTGAAGTTTGAGTGCAGATATAGGCATCTGCCATTCCTAGGGTTTCAAGCTCTATTTTAGGGTTTCCTAATTCAAGCGAAATTAGGCCAAGAACAGGGTACTGGGATGATCGTGGCATCAAGACCAATCGTTCCCTGGCCTTTAAATTCATTTATCATGTGTATTTTTTGATGTTTGAAGCACACAAGTTTTAGTTACAGACATGGTCTATAGGTATAGGTTACATACCTAAGACGGCAGGCTGGAGGTAGGAGAAGGTGATTTGTCACCACCTCATTGGATTATTCAAACTTTGCGCGCTTTGGGGTTCGGTTTATCTTGTTTTCATATATTAAATTCTGGATTTATTATGTTAACAAGTAACAACAATAGCGCAACTGGTAACGCATCAGTGGTGGAAAGGGTGAGGATCTGGGTTCGATCCCAGGTCCCAACAACATTTATTTTCCTATTTTCTGTTAGAACAATGTTTGAATCTAGTACCCTATATTTAAGTTTTGATGATAACAAAGTGAAAAGATACAGTATTTATATGTTTCATGTTTGAACTATATGCTGCCTAAAAATACTATGCTCTGACTTGCAGATATGCTGATTAAAATAAGCAAGATCACTTATTCAGCATCAGAATTTGATTTGATACACCAGCATCAGAAGTTGCTGAATCAGAACGTGAAGATCAGATGATCAACTCACGTACTTGCTGTAGCTTGATGAACAGAAATGCGCGTAAACACTCTGATACAGAAACAATAGTTCATCAGCAGCGAAGCAGAATCAGAATGAGCCAAGCCAGAACGTGCATTGAAGAAGCAACGGTACTGTGCATTGAACGCTAATTAATTCCAACGGCATCATTCTAGACAAGATCTGCTCAAAAAGGAAAGCTTGTTATTAGCATTGAATCAAGAATATTGCATTCAACGTTCATCTTCTCAAGTGCTATATAAACAAAGCTTCGAAGATTATAATGGCTAATGCTCTCCAATTCTCTACACGCACAAAGCTGAACAATAATCTTCATCTACCAGTTTTGCTAAACCAACAAACTCTGATACTCCATTAGTGTTTAGCAACCTAGTATTCTAAGCTTAATTTGTGTATACATCACAGTTGTGATAAAGTTTTGTAGAAAACATTCACACACATTTGTTTTATACCTTTGTAAGAAAGTGTTGCCTTGACAAACCGGATTGTGGTTTGAATCAAGAAGGCTTTAGCAGTTGTTAAAGCAGATTTGTATTCAGTTGAATATAGTGAATTAAGACCTCGTTGGAGAGAGGCGAAATCACCTTGACGGGTGGACTGGAGTAGTTTGAGATCAAACGAACCAGGATAAAAATATCTTGTCAATTGCTTTAAGTTTCCAGTTTTACAATTCAACCCCCCCTTCTTGTGTTTTTCACCCCTTCAATTGGCATCAGAGCGCCTGGTTCTGAGCTAAAACACTTAACCGTGTCAGTACAAGATCCAGCGTCAGAAAAACACAATGGCAGGAAACAACTCTCATTTCAGCAATGACAACAATGAGGATAGAGACAGATTCAGCGGCAAACCTCCAGTTTTTGATTGAGAAAACTTTGATTACTGGAAAGACAGAATTGAAAGCTTCTTTCTAGCACATGATGCTGATCTGTGGGATATGGTGACAGATGGATACACACACCCTGTGAATGCAACTGGTCAGAAGATTGAAAGAAAATCAATGACTGATCAACAAAAGCGTGATTTCAAGAATCACCATAAGGCCAGAACCATCCTCCTCAGTGCCATCTCCTATACTGAGTATGAAAAGATCTCCAACAGAGACACAGCTAAGAACATCTTTGATTCTCTCAGAATGACGCATGAGGGCAACGTTCAAGTCAAAGAAACAAAAGCTCTGGCGCTCATTCAGAAGTATGAGGCGTTCAAAATGGAAGAATCTGAATCCATTGAAACTATGTTCTCTAGATTCCAGATTCTGGTAGCTGGTCTCAAAGTTCTGGACAAAGGATACTCTACTGCTGACCATGTCAAGAAGATAATCAGAAGTTTACCCAAGCAGTGGAGGCCTATGGTTACTGCTCTGAAGCTGGCGAAAGATCTCAACAAAATCACTCTGGAGGAACTTATAAGCTCCCTCAGAAGTCATGAGATAGAGCTAGAAGCTGATGAGCCTCAGAAGCAAGGTAAGCCTTTAGCTTTAAAATCTAACAGAAAATCTGAATCTAAAGTTTTGCAGGCAGTTGAAGAAACATCTGATGGATCCTCATCAGAAGAAGACGAACTTTCCCTTCTCTCCAGAAGAGTAAATCAACTGTGGAAGCAAAGACAAAGGAAGTTCAGGAATCCCAGAAGATCTGATCAGAACGAGTCTTCTTCCAGATACAGAAGGACAGATTCTTCCTCTGGATACAGAAGATCTGAAGGCTCCTCCGGTAGCAAGAAGCCAAACACAAAAGACATCATCTGCTACGAGTGCAATGAGCAAGGACACTACAAGAGTGACTGCCCAAAGCTTCAGAGGGAAAAGCCCAAAAAGAAGTTTGGAAGAGAGAAGAATAAAAGTCTCATGGCCACATGGGATGACTCTGACTCGTCTGAAGCTGACTCAGAATCAGACGATGAAAGGGCAAACATAGCGCTCATGGCTAACATTCCAGATGACAGTGAAGCTTCTGAATCAGACTCAGAATCAGACACAGAAGAGGTATTCCCTAACTTCGCTGTTAATTTTACAAAGGCTGAACTTGCTGAAAGCCTCAATGAAATTCTGGAACGTTATCAGCAGATTAGAGCTAAATTCAGAGACCTGAAAAGGAATCTTGAATCTGACTCTAATAAGTCTGAGAGTCTCAAATTGGAAAACTCTGAGCTGAGAGATAAAATTTCAAAATTAGAAAACTCTTTACAAAATTCTCAGAAGGAACCAATTTCTGAAACTCCCAGCAACGCTGATGAGATCATCAAGGAGTATGATCATAGTTTCCAGAAGTTCCTTGCTAAAAGCATAGATAGAAGCAGAATGGCTTCAATGATCTATGGAGTTAGCAGAAACGGCAGGAAAGGAATAGGATACCTAGGTAAGGTTCCTACACCTAAGAATGTCATGGATTTAACCATTAAACACACTCCTCTAAATTCACACTTTGTGTATGGTCACACACATGACATCAAATATACTAGTAGTAAGCTCTCTGTGAAACCAAAATTCAACCAGAGTTTTGGTAAAACTAACAAATCAGGACCCAAGAAGATCTGGGTACCTAAGGATAAAATAATACATGTTGCAGATATCTTTAGCAGCAAGTCAGAAACACCAGTCATGGTACCTGGACTCTGGCTGCCCACGACACATGACGGGAAGAAGGCATATGTTCCAAAGCCTGGAACTTAAGCCTGGAGGCCACGTTGGCTTTGGAGGCAATCAGAGGGGAAAGATAATTGGCTCTGGAACTGTAGGTAACGGAAATCTTCCCTCTATTAATAATGTTCTGCTAGTAGATGGATTGATGCATAATCTGTTATCCATAAGTCAATTAAGTGATAACGGTTATGATATAATCTTTAATCAAAAATCATGTAAAGCTGTTAGTCAGAAAGATGGGACTATCCTGTTTAATGGAAAGAGGAAAAACAACATTTACAAAATCAAACTTTCTGAACTAAAGAGTCAGAACGTAAAATGTCTTCTGTCTGTTAACAACGAGCAGTGGATCTGGCACAGAAGATTGGGGCATGTTAGTATGAGAAGAATATCTCAGATTAACAAACTCAATCTGGTCAGAGGACTTCCAAATTTGAAGTTCAATTCAGATGCTCTGTGTGAAGCATGTCAGAAAGGCAAATTTGCAAAACCCTCTTTTAAATCCAAAAATGTTGTTTCTACCTCTAAGCCATTAGAACTTCTGCACATTGACTTATTTGGACCAGTTAAAACTGCTTCTGTCAGTGGCAAGAAGTATGGGTTAGTAATCGTAGATGACTATAGCAGATGGACATGGGTAAAGTTCTTAAGACACAAGGACGAGTCACACTCTGTGTTTGTTACCTTCTGCAACCAAGCTCAGAATGAAAAAGATCTTAGAATCGTTAAAGTCAGAAGTGATCATGGTGGAGAATTTGAAAATAAAGATTTTGAGTCATTCTTTAATGACAAAGGCATTCTGCATGATTTCTCTTGTCCTAGAACTCCCCAACAAAATGGAGTTGTAGAACGAAAGAACAGAACATTGCAAGAAATGGCCAGAACCATGATCAATGAGACAAACGTTGCTAAGACTTTCTGGGCAGAGGCAATAAACACAGCGTGCTACATTCAGAATAGAATCTCAATAAGACCTATTCTGGAAAAGACTCCATATGAATTGTGGAAGAACAGAAAGCCCAACATTTCGTATTTTCATCCATTTGGATGTACTTGCTTTATGTTAAATACGAAGAATTATTTGAACAAGTTTGATTCGAAGGCACAAAAGTGTATTATGTTAGGATACTCTGAACGCTCAAGAGGGTACAGAGTATACAATACAAAAACACAGATTGTGGAAGAATCAATCAGTGTTCGTTTTGATGACAAGCTTGACTCTGAAAAGTCAAAGCAGAATGAAAATCTTGCAGGTATAGAAATTGAATTTGCAGGTTCTGAAGACAAGTCATCAGAAGCTCTCAACACAGACATTCCTTCAACGTCTGAAAGAAGCAATGCTAGAAATCCTACAACTGCTGCTGATCAACCTCAGAAGAGATTACCCAGAAGCAGTTTGGATCACCCAGAAGAAACTATCCTAGGAAGAAAGGAAGATCCAATCAGAACAAGAGCAAGCTTCAGAAACTCTGAAGAAACTCTTATGGGACTTGTGTCTCTGATTGAACCTTCTTCTATTGATGAAGCACTTCTGGATAATGACTGGATTCTGGCAATGCAAGAAGAGCTCAATCAATTCACCAGAAACGACGTATGGGATCTCGTTCCCAGACCAAAAGGTTTCAACGTCATTGGAACAAGATGGGTGTTCAGAAACAAGCTCAATGAACAAGGTGAAGTCGTCAGAAACAAGGCACGACTGGTTGCACAAGGTTATAGTCAGCAAGAGGGGATAGACTATACAGAAACCTTTGCCCCAGTCGCCAGGTTAGAATCTATCAGACTTTTAATTTCATTTGCTGTTAATAGAGGCATCACTCTGTATCAGATGGATGTCAAAAGTGCATTCTTAAATGGTTATATAGAAGAAGAAGTTTATGTTCACCAACCCCCAGGTTTTGAAAATACAAAACATCCAGAACATGTTTTCAAACTGAAAAAGTCACTGTATGGTCTGAAACAAGCTCCCAGAGCTTGGTATGAAAGGCTAAGTAACTTTCTGCTTGAAAATGAATTCACTAGAGGGAAAGTGGACACTACTCTATTCTGTAAAACAGTTAAGAGTGACATTTTAGTCTGTCAAATTTATGTTGATGATATTATTTTTGGTTCTACTAATCCTTCTCTTGGAAGAAAATTTGCTAAGTGTATGCAGGCAGAATTTGAGATGAGCCTCATGGGGGAACTGAAATTCTTTCTAGGAATTCAGATCAATCAAACTCCAGAGGGAACTTACATTCATCAGAGCAAATACATCAGAGATCTTCTGAAGAAATTTGACCTCTCAGAATGTAAGCCATCAAAGATTCCAATGCATCCCACGTGCATTCTGGAAAGAGAAGAGGTAAGCAAAAGTGTAGAACAGAAAGTCTACAGAGGTATGATTGGTTCTCTCCTTTATCTGACAGCTTCAAGACCTGATATTTTATTCAGCGTATGTATTTGTGCTAGATTCTAATCAGATCCTAGAGAATCTCACTTAACAGCTGTTAAGCGAATTTTCAAGTATCTGAAAGGTACTACTAATCTGGGTTTGTTTTATAGAAAATCTAGTGATTACAGCTTAGTAGGCTACTGTGATGCTGATTTTGCTGGAGACAGAGTGGAACGTAAAAGTACTTCTGGAAGCTGCCAGTTTCTGGGAGAAAATCTGATCTCGTGGTCCAGCAAAAGGCAATCATCAATTGCTCTGTCAACAGCAGAAGCTGAGTACATAGCAGCAGCTGGATGTAGCACACAAATGCTCTGGATGAAAAGTCAGCTTGAAGACTTCCAGATTTTTGAGAGTAACATTCCTATTCTTTGTGATAATACTTCTGCTATTTGCTTAAGTAAGAATCCTATTTTACATTCTAGAGCTAAGCATATAGAAATAAAACATCATTTCATTAGGGACTATATTCAGAAAGGTATTTTAAACTTGAAATTTATAGATACAGACCATCAATGGGCTGATATCTTTACTAAACCCCTTTCAGAAGATAGGTTTAATTTCATTCTGAAACATCTCAGCATGAAAGTATGCCCAGAATGAAAATGTTTTAATTCCATATATTTACTTTCAGAATGTAATTATATTATTGTGAACTTCTGATCAATCTTCTTTCAGAAAGATAGAACATGCAGATTGTATCAGATGCAAGTCTAAATATCTGAGAGTCTAATCTCAAAGACAGACGTGCTGATCACTACATCAAACAAGTGTCATCCAATCATCAGCAAATCTCTGAAGCAGAACGCGTGCACGCTTCTGAGAAGGCAAAGCGCTGATTGGGTGCATTGAGACACATGTCTGGTAACCGTTTTTAAGTATCTTTCTCAAATCCCCCAAAATCAGCAAGCATTTAATGCAAAGTAATCACGCTTGTTAATGGCAATCATTATTTTTTTCTCTCTCTTAAAAACGTTTAATTTTTCAAAATAATTTTTGAAAACTTTATTTAAGCACATTATTCTTCATTCTTATTCTTTACGCTTTCTCATAATCACTCAAGTATTCTCTGCATATTTCTGAGTTTATCTCCTTCAAACCCCTTTTCTCTCAAATCATTCTCAAAGCTTTTGTGTGAGAACAATGGCATCCTCCAGCATTTCTGCAGGCAATCAGAAGAAAGAAACCTCTGAACAATATCAGGTGCCTACCAGAACTCTTCTCACACCGGTAAAGAATCTTGAAGTTCTCTCTGAGTTAATCATCGACTTCGAAAGTTTGAAGGATAATGGATTTGACCTAACTGATGAAATTAGGGCTCAAAAGTGGGAGAGGTATTTCGATAGGTTGGTTGGACCAACATTCCCAGAGCTTGTCAAGGAATTTTGGATTCACGCCAAGATTCATAAACATCTAGTCATCTCTTCTGTCATGGGAAAGAAGATAGTAATTTCTGAAGACCTCATTGCTAGGTTAATCGGTCAAAGTGGTGGTGGAGTCCGTTGTGTGGACATGGCTGATAGATGCCCTGATATAGGTGTGGTAGCCAACTGCATTTTCACTCTTGGATTTCCCAGCAGCAAAATTAAGGATCTGAAGGATCACTGCAGAGTATGGGCCAAGATTGTTCTGGGCTGTTTCAATCACAGGAAGCCAACAAGCTCTCCTGATTATATAAACGTGGATCAGCAATTTCTGATCTACTTTATTGATCAGAGGGTGAAGATCAATCTGGCACACTTCCTGTTCAACCATCTCAAGACTAGTGTGAAAGAGACTAGAGAAGAAGAAAGGACCAAAAGGGACTGGATACCGTTTGGAAGGCTCATATCAGATATTCTGACAGAGAATAAGCTGATAGATTATCTGAGCGAAGCTAAAGTGCTGTGCACTATTGAACCAACTGTTGGAAAACCGCTGAACGCTAAGAACCTGAAAAAGATGAAGCTGATAGAAAATATTAAGAAGGAACCCAGAGCTACTTCAACTGCTGACATCTCCAGCAGAAGAGTGCCTCTGAGTGATTTCCCAAAATTTTCTGAAATGGAATCCAAACCTGATATGTTTCTCAAGTATCCAGATTCATACAAGGAAGAAGATACAGGTTCAAAGCTGAAGATCAAAGATCTGAGTCAAGCCCAACCTGAAGTGACTCAGAAGAAGACAAAGAAGAGGAAAGCAGAAGGATCATCTCATCAGACTCCAAAGAAAAGAGGTAATTCATCTGCTGCCCCTATTTCAAAATCTTTTACTATTCCAACATCTGCTGCCCCTTCTCAAACCTCTCACAGAATATCCATTCCAATCCCTACCATTGATGAAACCATACCAGAAGACCCTTCTGAGGCCTTACAACTCAGAAGAACCAGAATCAGAATTCCAAAACAACCAACTGTTTCAACAACACCAGCACTTGATAGAGTGTTAGCTGATATTGAGCGTGAACATGCTTCTGCTCAACCAAATTCTGAACCACCAAATATTCCTCCTCCACAACCAGAACCACAACCTGAACAAGAAATACAACCAGAACCAGAACCACAATCACAACAACCACTCACAAAAGAACCTCTGATCCCTGAGCAATCAGAGATTCCACCTCCTCAACCAGAAAATAATCCACCTTCACCACAAATAGAGTTTCACCGCTATGAAACCCCGTCTCCTCATCATTCTGACCCTCACTCACCTCAACCTTCACCGCTGGCAATCCAGTTGCCATGTGGAACCACCATTGTCAGGCCCCAGTTGCCATCTTCAGAGGAATCAACACCTCCAAAAACTCCAACCACTCCAATAGAAATATCTTCCTCTGACTCTGATAACCCTCCTCCAAAACAAACAACCTCTCAGAAAACCGCTGGAAACCCCAGCAGAACTTTCATTGACTTAACAAGTCTTGAACGTCTTGCTGATCTAAGACACAAAATTGCCATACCCAAACCAAAGCAACCAGATGTTGGCTCTGGTATTTTGAATTTTGAAACAGGTATGCTGCAATGGATTGCTTCTTTGAAGCAAGTCTGTCCCGGGATGATCGACCCAGCTGCTTCTGATCAGCTCTGGTCACAGTTCAGACTATGGGTACGTGCTGAAGCACTCAAGCTGCAGGACGTCAACTACGAGCAGGCTCAACAGAACTTTAGCAAGCTGCTGAAGGAAGTTGAGAGTCAGCTGCCTCAAGAAGTTGTACTCCCTCTGGACAGTGAATCCTGGTCTGAGAAAGAGCAAGCTGCACAGGTGCAACCATCAGAGGACAAGACCCTTCAGGAAGAAAATCCAGCAGAAGATGTAGCTGAAAGTTCTGAGAAGCTTCCTCCTTCTGAAAGTTCTCAAGCTGCCTTGGACAGGAAGGCTCTGGAAGAACTCAGGCTGAATGACTTGCGTCTACAACAGCGGATGGACGACAATGATCAGAAGATGAAAGCAAGAATGGATGTACAGGACAGCAAAATTGACACTGTTGTCACCATGGTTCAGAAGCAGAATGAAACTTCTGAAAAGATTCAAGCAATGCTGGAAAGCCTGTTCTCACGCATGCCCCCTCAACCTTAAATTTTTTTTCATGCATGACATTCTCTATGTTTTCTTCATTTTCTGATGTACTGTTTTGACTATGTTTTGTAATGTTCTTTTGCTCTGAACTATTTTAATATAATTTGTTTTTCTGATCTAAATTGTTTTAGCACATCACCAGCACTTTTTGATTGCTGACAAAAAGGGGGAGAACAAGAATGATATTTAAAATCAATAACGGCTAACTAGACAGAAATTCTCAAACATTCTAACTCTATTACTTGAAATGTTTTTCTGTTTTGTTTAAAAGTCTACAGGCACAAGGAAGCTCCTGAACACTATGAAGACTAGAAGCTAGAAGCTCTGATCAAATGTAGAAGCTCATGTTGCTCTGATCAAATATGAAGTTCTGATCGACCTAACACTCTGATCCAAAGCAAAGCTCTGACAGGAAAAGCTCTGAAGCTCTGCTCTCTGCTAAGTCAAAGACTCTTAATCTGATGTTCAAAGAAAGACAAAGATCTGATCCTGAAGAACTCGTATATCAAAGGGAAGTAACAAACTCAGGGGGAGTATCTCTTAAACTCTGATTTCTCTTTACTTCTTAACTCTGAAACATTTCCTAGATACCTTTTCACGTTATTTTTTATTTAAAATATCTAGTTTTTGTCATCATCAAAAAGGGGGAGATTGTTAGAACAATGTTTGAATCTAGTACCCTATATTTAAGTTTTGATGATAACAAAGTGAAAAGATACAGTATTTATATGTTTCATGTTTGAACTATATGCTGCCTAAAAATACTATGCTCTGACTTGCAGATATGCTGATTAAAATAAGCAAGATCACTTATTCAGCATCAGAATTTGATTTGATACACCAGCATCAGAAGTTGCTGAATCAGAACGTGAAGATCAGATGATCAACTCACGTACTTGCTGTAGCTTGATGAACAGAAATGCACGTAAACACTCTGATACAGAAACAATAGTTCATCAGCAGCGAAGCAGAATCAGAATGAGCCAAGCCAGAACGTGCATTGAAGAAGCAACGGTACTGTGCATTGAACGCTAATTAATTCCAACGGCATCATTCTAGACAAGATCTGCTCAAAAAGGAAAGCTTGTTATTAGCATTGAATCAAGAATATTGCATTCAACGTTCATCTTCTCAAGTGCTATATAAACAAAGCTTCGAAGATTATAATGGCTAATGCTCTCCAATTCTCTACACGCACAAAGCTGAACAATAATCTTCATCTACCAGTTTTTCTAAACCAACAAACTCTGATACTCCATTAGTGTTTAGCAACCTAGTATTCTAAGCTTAATTTGTGTATACATCACAGTTGTGATAAAGTTTTGTAGAAAACATTCACACACATTTGTTTTATACCTTTGTAAGAAAGTGTTGCCTTGACAAACCGGATTGTGGTTTGAATCAAGAAGGCTTTAGCAGTTGTTAAAGCAGATTTGTATTCAGTTGAATATAGTGAATTAAGACCTCGTTGGAGAGAGGCGAAATCACCTTGACGGGTGGACTGGAGTAGTTTGAGATCAAACGAACCAGGATAAAAATATCTTGTCAATTGCTTTAAGTTTCCAGTTTTACAATTCAACCCCCCGTTCTTGTGTTTTTCACCCCTTCATTTTCCATTTACAGATCATATGCAATTCTCATCCAAAGGCCTACCGTGCATGTCCAGTAGCCAACCAATGGATCCATCATTCAACCAGATGCATGCTCAACAATGAAGGACCATGGTATACCCTCAGGTCAACGCCACATGGAATTAAGCACTCACTGGGCTTGGATGGCTAATGGGCCTGGAGAATTCCAACAGACACCCCCCATTCAGCATAACACATGCCCAATTCTTCTCTTTTTTCTTCTATTCTTTTTATTTTTAATTCTTTTAATTATTTCCTTAATTATTTTAATCAACATCAAAAATCATTTTTTTATTTAATAAAAAAAATCATGAAAACACCAAAAAAATCTTTTTTCATAAAAAATATTTTTCTTTAATTAATTAATTAATTTATTTTAACTAATTTAGGGCAATTTAATTCCTCTTTATAATTAAAAATAATTAGAATTAGGGTTTTAATTGTACATAACCTAATTAATTCTTTTCTAAAAAATAACCCAAATATTTTCTCAATTAGATTTTTAGGGTTTCCAATTATTCCCGCATTCAATTCGCCGCTCGCATTTTAATTCTGTTTATTATAATTGTAACTGCTCCGAGTTTGTAATAGTAATTAGGGTTTTAAATTCCGCATTTTTATTTTCAGTCAAAATAATTATATAACTGCCAAAGCCTTGTAATAGCTAGGTTTATTTTCTCGCACTTTAAGTTCCCACAATCTTTAACTGTCTAGATGCATGGCTAATAGGATTATATGGAAAGATTGTTTGAAAATTAAAATGGTAGATAACCTAAATGTGAAAAGACTAATTAACTGAAAAAATTCACATGCACATATTCACTCCTAGGGTTTGCCCCACTTCGGTTGCCTTCGGTAAAATAGTCATTAAGCATAGGAGATTTTAGTGGTTGTCCTCCAGTCTAAAAGATCAAAATGACCCATTCGAATTTTGCCTCGGAAATGTTGCCTCGGAAATGTCGCCTCAGAAATGTTGCCTCGAAAATGTTGCCTCAAAAATGTTGCCTCGGAAAGATCTTAAGACTTTAGGGTTACTACTAAGGCTTCCTAACTGTTGCTTTGGTGACTGTACTTGTCCCTTTCGAACGTCCCTTAAAAACTCCAATGACGGGGCTACCTACTCCTTAATATTAGGATAGCGCTGTCAAAAGGAAACGAGAACGAACAATATTTTTTCGAGTAGGTAGAATCTTAAGTACTCGCTCAACAAAACTTTTTACAGAAACACCTTTCAAAACATTTTTCAAAAACAACTTCATCACACCCTTGAGGACTGATATAAGGGTTATCACGAAGTAAAACTTTTTTTCAAAACAAGCACACACAAGCAATTTTAAAAAGATGAGCAAGTACCTAAGAGCCCATGGAAAACCATGGATAGAAAGGGTGCTAACACCTCCCCTTTCTATAATCTACCCCCCGTACTCATAAACATCTCGAAAAAGGTTTTTTCTGTTCTTTTTCCTTTTCCATGATTGGATGAAATAAAATTCGGTGGCGACTCTTGCTTACCACGACATTTTGCAAACAAAAAACACAAAACGCAAACCAGTATAAACAGTCGGTTCTGCCACCGTATCACACACATAGCTATTTTCCTTCTCTTTGTACACTATTTTGTATAGTCTTCACTCTCACGGCGACGTTCTCCTACTAGAACGTCAGCCTCTTTGTACACAACGCCTGTTATAGGCAGACTTTAGAAATTAATACAAGTCATTTTTACAAAACCATTTGTTTCTCTATTTCTGTTTTGTTTTGCAAAAGCGTCCAATGATTTATTTTTGACATATGCATTTGAATATGATTACTATTCACAAATATTTGCATAAGAAATGGAAACACAGTTGCTCATGACTTAAGGAATGGGGAAAAATCTAAAAAACAATTCGTAATTCCGACAGTTACTCCTTCCAGCAGGTACATGGGCAAGGACAGCTTGAGGTGAAGTCACCAGTACACGCGACCCCATGACATCTATGTTCCCTACAGAGTAGAGGAAACCAAAAGTTTTGACATCTGCTTCCCCAAACAAGAGTTACTTTCCCCAGTAAAGTACCTTCAGAGAGCTGATATCTATATTCCCCAACCGAATTTTATAATCGCAAGCGGTTTATAAAGCTTTCTCCCGAGCAGAGTTTATTTCTATGACTGTGGAACTTCCTCCCGAGCAGTGTTTTTTCTCTGAATGCGAAACTCAATCCTCGACAAAGTTTATTCCTCCCGCTACGGAAGTTCATCCCCCAGCGGAGTTTATTTCTTTGATTCGGGAAAATCTTCCAGCAAGGCATCTCCTCTCGCAAACAGAGTTATTCCTCGCAGAGTTATTCTCAGGTAGAGTCTCTCCCCGATATAATATTCGCAAACAGAAAGGAGTAAATCCCCAGCATAGTCATCTCCATTTACCATCCCCAGCGGAAATGAAGAATTCAGCTTCCTAATGCTCTTAAGCAGCAGTCCGTATAACAATTGTTTTTTTAAATCAAGAGTCGCCACTACTAGTTTTAATCCTAGGGAAGGGAATCTAACAGAAAACCCTAATTCATGGACAGAGATTCTAGGTTTCAGACTCAATTGGAAGAAAGGAAGGTGTTAGGCACCTTTCATCTACCTTGTTCACAAGGATATTAGCCCTAGGTTTAGGTTTGGGGTAAACAGTGTTTTAAATTTTAATTAGCAAGACTCGCCACGATTTTAGATCGCGTGCCTACATATCCTCTTATGAGGAATTAGAGTCCCAATTCGTAGTTCGTATGAGTTGGTGTCTTTTAGGGGTTTGCAAACCTATTTTGAATCACTTCACACTCGGTCGGGAGTAGTGATTGCGGAGATTTTGACTGAGTGCATAGTAAGTCAAAATTAGTCTGAAACCCATTTGCAAAAAGACTGTTGATTAGCTTAGTTTTATTGGAAAAAATAGTTTGAGATTTGTTAATGTTTTTTAATAATATTAATTGCAAAAATTCTTGATTAATGCATGATAGAAAGATTTAATGCAAAAAATATATACATAATATATGCTATTTTGACATAAAAATAATTTATCTTCATGATATAATAAATAATAATAATATATATATATATATATATATATATATATATATATATATATATATATATATATATATATATATATATATATATATATATATATATATATATATATATATATATATATATATATATATATATATATATATATATATATATATATATATATATATATATATATATATATATATATATATATATATATATATATATATATATATATATATATATAATAATGATTAATATAATAACATGATAATAATAATCAATAATAATAATTATAATTGTAAGTAAAAGAGAAAGAAAGAAATAATTAATATAATATAATATAAAAATATATAAAAGAAATAAAAAAATGATTATTTAAGCAAAACCTGGGGGTGTGTTTTCAGTTATGTATCAAAGCAGGGGGTGTTGACAATAAACAGGGTTTAAGCCCAATACGTAGGCTGGACAGGGGGTGTATTGTTGCGTGACAGTTTAACAAAACTAGAGATGGGGGTGTTAAAAGAAATGGTCCGAGCCCACTACAACCATGGAAGGGGGCCTGCGTTATCTGGTGTGTGAGGGTGCGTGTGTCATCGCGTGAGACTTGGCCAGATGGCCGTCCGATCAAGATCATACAGACATGATTAAAGGGCGTATGACAATTAAGGTAGTCGCGCATGTACAGGATTAAACGGATAACAACATTTTTTTTAATTCATTTTTCCATTTTGTTTTACCGTTTCCTCTCTCTCTCTCTCTCTCTCTCTCTCTCTCTCACTCTCTCTCTCTCGTACACTAACCCTTCTTCCTCTTCTCTAGACCTAATCGTACCACCACCACGGTGCCACAAAACGAAGCCCCCCCGCCTGTAAATCGCCTTATCGCTCCAACAAAAAATCCCAATCAACAAACAAAACCCAACAAGAAGCTATGTGATCATACCCTTTTCGCGTCTCTGTCTCCTGACTTTCACTTTCAATAGACTAGGTTCTAATCCACTTCCTTTTTGCAGGTCTCAGTGGTCGTTGACGGTGGAGCAGCGGCGGTGAAGATGGTTGAGCGGTAGCAGCGTCCAAGGGTGATTAGGGTTTCCTATCTGGAAAATCTAATCACCATTCATCTGGATCTCTAACGGCAAAAGGTTTTTTTTTAGATTTCCGGTCTCTCCGTCTCCAAGCTTCCTCTCTCTGTCAAGCGGTTTTTTTCTCCTCTACACTCTATTCGTTGCGTTTGCCCTTTATAGGGTTAGTAATTAGGGTTGTTGTTACGATTTGAACTGGCTTAGATTAGGGATTTGTAGAACATATTTAGGGATTCAGATTGATTATTGATTCTGAAATTAATTGGGCTAGATTTGATTAGATTAAGTCCCCTGTAAATTTCGTTCTTTTTGTTTGTAATTGAATCTGAACAGTAATGAAATTGATTTGGATTTAATCTGAATTTTCTGTATATTAGTGATTTAGATTGTTAGTTAGATTTAATTATGTGATTTCCTTTGTATGAAAACAAATTCGTTCTTTTTAATTAATTCAGTAATTTTGGATTGTAATTTATTTTAGGATTCAATCATGTTGGGTTTCATATTGTAAAAGATCTGGATTTGGCTTTTTTTAGCAGATTTTTATGTTAAATCAATCTGAGATTTTGTAATCTCTTTGACTCTGTAATTTGATTGAAGATTTTGCATAATTTTTGCTTTGTCTTTTAATTCGATCTGAACAGGATCTGTTTTACCAGCATTTCCCTTTTGCACGGATTGGGCCCATATGTCCCTTTTTTGATCCAACAACAAACAAAAAGGACATTTAAACAACCAACCAACCTACATTCAATTCATCTGCAATAAAACGCTTAGTTTTCTTTAACTATATTATTTATCTAAAAATAATAATAATAACTAGTTTTCTTTATTAATATTTTTTTATATCATTAAAACAAAAAAACAACAATAAACAATTTTTCTTTATACTCGTCATGCTTTTTATATATCCCTTTCCCATTAAAACAGTAATCTTAATAATACTGCTTTTCTTATTCTAAACAAGACCCTTTATTATTAAAAATATTATTTATCAACATTAATAATTATTTGCAAGATTAATTAGTGACAATTAAACCAACAATAATTTAGAATATAAAATGGGCCACCAGCAATTTTTTTAGCACCTTTTGTTTTCAATTCATGTCGGGCCCCAATTGGCCCAAATAGCAAGCAACCAAACAAATTCCTTAAATAAACAGTAAAACACTAATGGGCTTATAATTTTGATGATCACACCCCTTATTCCTTGTTTAGCACCACATCTGCTTAAATGGGCTTAACTCTTCCTAATTTTAACCTCTCTCTTTTTTTACCACAACTGTTTAGTAATTAAACCTAGCAGTTGCTCGAATAATTTTATTTTCGAATCGCATGGGCCATTGGCCAACACGCCTCACGAACATTGCAGATACACGAGTATTTCTGATTTAGAAAGTCCCCTGCTCTCCTTGATTTAAAATACACCCCCTAGTCGACTTAAATTTAAGAATGGGCCATCAGATACTGATGTACCACCTTTTCTTAAATATTTCTTCTATTAACTCTTAAAGAATAAAATCATCGAGGTAGGACAAATTTGGGGTGCGACAGCTGCCCATATTCAATTATATTTCAATCGAATAGCGTGAGAAGATTCAAGTCTTGCGCGTTTTGATTGGAAGTTTATTGAATACTTGAAGTATCGCAAGATTTGTCCGACAAACATAAGGTTATGCAGATGTAGCATACCCTTATAAGTCCCAAGGAAGTAGGCAAAGCTGATGATATATCATTTACCCGGGTTTGATAATGAGGCAGATAGCACAATTTTGTATGTCTTGGCTTACTCAACCATTCAAAGGGTGAGTATAACAATGATTGATGATGTATGGCTTCTTGAAGACTGAAGTCATGGATTATGTTTGCGAATTACTGCCTGATGTCTGAGGTGATGTTTTGAGCATGAATAGATGGCGGCTCAGAGGCTATGTATTTGAGCCTGAAGAAACGCATTGTGGCTTAGAGGCAATTTGTTGGAGTTTGAAGAACGTACTATGGCTTAGAGGCAGTATGTTGATTTGGATAATGCATTGCGGATTGAAGGCAGTGTGTTGAGTTTTGTTTTCTTTTGAGCGTCGTGGTGTGAATCCCAATGTGATGTATTGTTTCAAACATCGCAGCATGAAGTCTGGGACGACAGTCCGGAGTTTGGAACATATTACTGCATGAAGTCTGAGTTTGGGTAATGCATTGCGGCTTAGAGGCAATGTGCTGGTTCGGATAATATATTGCGGCTTAGAGGCAATATGTTAATCTGGAAAGATACATTGCGGCTTAGAGGAAATGTATTTGAATTGGATGGTATATTGCTTCTTAGAGGAAATATGTTGATCTGGAAAGATACATTGCGGCTTAGAGGCAACGTATTTGAATTGGATGGTATATTGTGGCTTAGAAGCAATATATTTAGCTTTGACAATGCGTTGCGGCTTAGAGGCAATGCAATGGGTTTTGAGAATATGTTGCGGCTTAGAGGCAACATATTTGAATTGGATGGTATATTGCGGCTTAGAAGCAATATACTTAGCTTTGACAATGCGTTGCGGCTTAGAGGCAATGCAATGGGTTTTGAGAATATGTTGCGGCTTAGAGGCAACATGTTGAGTTGGAGGATACATTGCGTCTTAGAGGAAATGTCTTTGGCTTGAATGGATATATTATGGCTTAGAAGCAATATACCGAGTTTTGAAAAATGCGTTGCAGCTTAAGGGCAATGCAATGGGTCTTGAGAATATGTTGCTACTTAGAGGCAACATAATGGGCTCTGAAGATATGTTGCGGCTTAGGGGAAACACACTGATCTTGTAAGGAACTCACCACTGCAGGAAGACTTACGTGATGGGCTGAATGTGTCACGGCACGAAGACTGAGGTGATAGGTTGAATCGTAGGATGGGTATTGTGTGGGTTGACCCTTAGATGGTTGAATCGAGGGTAAATTTATTTGTCTGTTTGTCAGGCGATATATGTATGCATGTGCATTGAATGTTGTGGGTATGAAAAATGTATGATGTTTGACCTCGACATGGAACCCTGATTGTGTGTGCATTGTATGCAAGAGTGCGTAGTGTATGTATGCTCGGGATATGCCAAATGTATGTATGTATGAAATGCGTGTAAGATGCGTGTATGCCTTGGAATATTACGAAGATCCTTTCTAGAATTCTCCTTCAAACCATTGGCTTAGAATTTACCAATTCTTGGCGTTGTATGCTGTGTCATTGTAGCACTGTTGAACTTGAATGTTAGCAAAATTTGAACATTGATTTTGTATATATGTAGGTGTGATACAATGGGAGAACTGACTTTGAGTTTTTGCATTTGTGTTCGCAAATGTTGCGGTTTAGCAAGAGTTGCCATCGACTTTTCTTTTATCCAATAAGGAAAGGTGAAAAAGCACATGAAAGACCTTTAGAGATATTTTCTTGAGTTTGGGGGGTAGATTATGAAAAGGGAAGGTATTAGCACCCTTTTCATCCATGGTGTTCCATGGGCTCTTAGTTACTTGCTAGATCACTTGCTTTTGTTTGAAAAAATGTGCTTTGTGTGATTTTTGAAAGTATTTTGAAAAGGTGCCATCATTTATGCAAACTTTTGTAATGATTCTCGTTCGTAAGAATGTATACAAAGGTGTCGAGCTTTTTGAAAATATTTCATGTTTGGAAAGTGTTTTGAAAGTGTATGTGATTTTTTTAAAAAATAACAAGGATGTTTGTTTTGAAATTGAGCAAGTAACTAAAAGTAATATAACTACTCAAAAGGTCTTAGATGTGTTTTTCCTCCTCCTTTAGATGTTGCTATCTTACCATTGATTTTGTAAGAAGCCCCATCGTTGGATGTGAAGGGACGGGCATGGGTCATCGTATAACCATGATAGCAATGTTGTGAGATGACTTAACACTTTTCTTTTAGGGACTAAGATCATTTTGAAAGGCAACTTTTGATAGCGTCATCGAGGGACTATGATCTTTTTCGATTTGTTTATGCTAAGACATCCCACATGCATAACATGGCCATTTTTGTAAGGCAACAAGTGGAATTACCCTAAGGGTGTAAGTGTGCTAGTGTATTTAATTGCATGCATAATTTGTATTGAATTAGGGTTTTCTAAGCATTGATTTTAGTCTTGCCATGCACACCCTAATTACTAACAATATATGAAAGCAATAAAAGTATGGAAAATAAAGACTTTACACTATTACAATCATTAGGGGGATGGGGTGTACAAATTTCAAATGGGGATTGCAAATTAAATCCTATGTTACTATTACAACCATATTGAATGGATAAGAATGTACAGGAAATGTAAAATGTTTGTCTCATTTTTAAAAAAGAAATAAGTTTTGTTTAAGAAAATATTTTTTGTCTTTTTTATGTTAAAAGAAAATATAACATGTGAATATGAAATATTTTTGGTGTTTTTTGATTAAGGAAAAATAAAGATGATGGCAAAAAATAATAAAAGAGAAAGAAAACAAAATCAGCGCAAATGCTGAAAATAGAAGAGGTCAGAAGTTCTGACCCTGACTTGCTGCATAAACAGAAACAACGTTAGTAGAAATATGAAGGCTCAGAAGTTCTGGATCTTCTGAGAACTCAGAAGTTTTCAGAAGTTCTGATGCAACTGTCAGAACTTTACCTCCCTCCATGCTAGTCAGAACATCTGCAACTTAGTCATTTCTTAATAGAACAGAAGTTGCACATATAACAGTTATGACAAAATTCATGAAATATCAGAAGCACGAATCAGAAGCAACATGAATTTTCTAATCCTAATTCTGAGTCCTAATTTCTTCATGAAACTCTGAACTGAGATTCCTTCTACTTAGGTAGGCAGATGCATGAAATTTTAGAATATGCACATCATCAGGATCAGAATATCTACATTGTGTTAAATATGCAAAATCTGACAATGCCTAATTAGTATGATGAGAGTTAGCAGAAAACTTACCTTGCAGCTGGAAAATATTCTGTGAACTGGAGGTTGGTCTTGAACTCTGGTGATGTTCTGAGCAACTTCTTCACGTACTCAGCAGGATGGAAGTTTGCAATTTCTGGAACAGCCAAGGGGTAATATTCTGACTTTTTTGAGATGGAGGTGGATGGAGAGTGTATGGCAGTATGAATACAGAAGTTAGGGTAGTTTCTAATATGTGAATCAGAAACTCTGTGGATGGTTTTAGTCAAGAACACTTGAGAACAAATGGAGTTTGAATGCAAGGAATCAAAAGTTAAGGTTTTGTATTTTTATGTTATAGTTTTGTGGATTCTTGGAATTTTTGCAGGGGTTCAAGACTTTTTCTCAAGTTTTTCTTCACCACTTTCATAAATTTTTTTCTCTCTTCCTCCTCCCTTTCAGTGGCCAATAGTGTTATATTTATAGGCAAAGGTTTTGTAGTTTGGATATGTCAAGTGGCACTAACATCATATGCTAGAAGCTGACTTACTCCTGAAGTAAGCTTAAACAAGTGTGGTTCAACGCACCAAGTGGGATGGTTAGCCGCTCGTAAGCTGGATTTCTCAGCATGAATTAAGGAAAAGTAGAAGCAGCGCACGGGCCTAGCAGACTTTTGCACAAAAGTTTGTCTTTCCAAGACAGTAGGGGTACACGTGGGGGAAATCCTTTGGATAAAAAAAACTCAAAAGTGGTTGTGAGCATTAAATGAGTTCCCATGTGAAACTTTGCATCCTTGCTTAAATCTGGATTAGAAGTTCTGCTTCAACGTAGCATCCAATCTTCTGATCCTCTTATCCTCTGACTTCAGCATGTTCTGAAGGATCCTTCAGACTTTCCAGTAAGCTTGCAGCATGCTTTGTAATCTTCTTTGATTTACCTTTGCAAACTCTAACTGAACCTTTGTGAAAACTGGTCCAGAAGTTCTGACCAAACTCTGTCTTGAGAATATCCAAAATTTGCTGAGTGTGAACACTGGCCCAGAAGTTCTGAAATTGTCATATTTCTTAAACATTTAGAACAATTTCTAAGTATCTAGAATTTGACTTTTCCAAAGTAAAATTTGACTTTTGAAATTCTTGATGAAACAAACTTCATATTCCCACATGTCTTGATGAAATATGATTTTTGAGATTTGATTTTGATCTAAAAGTCAAAGTTAGACTTCTCAGTATGCAAATGACCATTTTGCCCTTGTGCATGGTTTGCTTGGAAAAATTGACAATTCAAGGCTTGGAATTGGATGAGAGAAAACTTGGGGATCCATGGTGTTTATTTGAGAAATGAGAGGGCAAATTTTGGGGTGCAACAACTTCCCCTGTTCAAACTTCTTGAACCTGAAGAGTTAGATTGGCGGATCCGCCATTCATGACTTGAAGGTGAAAGATGTTTGAACACTAGAGTGCCCAGAAATTTGCACTCGAAGATGGATGGTGAATGGGCTTATAGATTCCATTTGGAGGAATGTTGGTAAACGCTGGAAGAAGTATCAACACAACTTTCTTGTTGATTTATACTAAACTTAATGTTTTACCTGTGAGAGAATGGGTTAGTAAAATGCAGATGCTTGCATGATGTTCCCCAGATGTGGTATCATGCTAAATGCATATGGTATGTACATGTTATGATGTGTGAATGTGAAATGTATGTTTTTGTCTGGGAAATAAATCCCTGACTACTGTTGAGGAAATCCTGGGAGGTTGAATCCCTGATTGCCTGTTGGAAATGAAGAGCATGCATATCTTCAAATTTTGTAGAAATGATGCTTTTTCTGGGGAACATCGCTCAAATATCAGCTGTTATCTGGTCGGATCCAGGCTTCACAGTTGTTGAGGATAAAGTAGTCGGCTGCTATCTGGTCGGATCCAGGTTTCACGATAACTTACTGGAAGAAGAGATGAATTAACTATTATCTGGTCGGATCCAGGCTTTGCAGAAAATTCCTTGAAATTGAATAGTTATCTGGTCGGGTCCAGGTTTCACAACAACTTGCTGGGGATAAGGAAGTTAACTGTTATCTAGTCGGGTCCAGGCTTCACAATAATTTACCAGAGGAAAGGATGAATTAACTGTTATCTGGTCGGATCCAGGCTTTGCAGAAAATTCCTTGAAATTGAATAGTTATTTGGTCGGGTACAGGCTTCATAATGTCTTTCTGGGAATCATAGTTAATTGTTATCTGGTCGGACTCCAGGTTTCACAATAAACTTGTTTGAAAACTGTTATCTGGTCGGGTCTATGCTTTGCAGACTTCTTATGTTGATGCAATCAATTTCTATCTGGCGGGTCCAGGTTTCACAATAAACTAGTTGAAAACTGTTATCTGGTCAGGTCCAGGCTTGGCAGATTTCTCTGATGAGGTCAATTGTTATCTGGTTGGGCCCAGGCTTCACAATAAACTGGTTGAAAACTGTTATCTGGTCAGGTCTAGGCTTGGAAGATTTCTTTGATGAGGTCAATTGTTATCTGGTCGGGTCCAGGCTTCACAATAAACTGTTTGAAAACTGTTATCTGGTCGGGTCCAAGCTTGGAAGATTTCTTTGATGAGGTCAATTGTTATCTGGTTGGGCCCAAACTTCATAATAAACTGGTTGAAAACTGTTATCTGGTCGGGTCCAGGCTTTGCAGATTTCTTTAATGAGGTCAATTGTTATCTGGTCGGGCCCAGGCTTCACAATAAACTGGTTGAAAACTGTTATCTGGTCGGGTCCAGGCTTTGCAGATTTCTAAGGTTGATGTGGTCAATTGTTATCTAGTCGGGTCCAGGCTTCACAATAAACTGGTTGGGGATTTAGTTGTTATCTGGTCGGTTTGCAGGTTTCACAACGAACCTCTAAGGATGATTGCTATCTGGTCGGATCCAGGCTTCGCAACGACTTTCTTGAAATGATGGTGTGATACGGTGGGAAAACTGACTTGAGGTTTTGCGTTTGTGTTTGCAAATGTTTCGGTTTACCAAGAGTCGCCACCGACTTTTTATTTTATCCAAAGGAAAGGTCAAAAAGCACAGGAAAGACCTTTGAGATGTTTTCTTGGGTTCGGGGGGTAGATTATGAAAAGGGAAGGTGAAAACACCCTTTTCATCCATGGTTATCCATGGGCTCTTAGTTACTTGTTTAGATCACTTGCTTTTATTTTTCAATTGTTTGAAATGGTGCTTTGTGTGTGGTTTTGAAAATGTTTTGAAAAGAGGCCTTGTCTAGGCAACCTTTGTAATGATTCTTGTTTGAATGTATACAAAGGTGTTTGTCTTTTGAAAAGATGTTTCAATGTTTGAATGTTTGAAAGTTTGTTTTGGGAAATGTTTTGAAATTGTGTTGTGAGGTGTGTTTGAAAATAACAAGGATGTTTTTGCAAGTTTTGATCAAGTAACTAAGAGTTGTCTACCCTATCTACTCAAGAGTCTTTCCTACACATTTTTAACCCTTTTACATTATTGTTTTACCATTGCATTTGGTAAACCACCTTGTATTTGGATGTTAAACGAGACATGTGCGGGTCATCGTATTGACCATGATAGCAATTGTGCTAAGTTTCTTAGCAAATTTTTAGAGGGACTAGATCATTTTGTATAGGCAACCAAGATAGCGTCATCGAGGGACTATGATCTTTTGTTTTGTTTTTATTTTGCCAAGATACTCAACATGCATACCATGGCCATTTTAAAGGCAACAAGTGGATGAAACCCTAGGGGTGCATGTGTGCATTGTGTTATCATTTTCATGCATTTTATGTCTTGTATTAGGTCTAACTATTTGTTTTGATTTTGGATATTGCGTACAAACCCTAATCTCTATCATGGCATATTTGAAAGCTATAAATGCGTAAAGTTAAATCTACAACTATTACAACTTTGATATGGGGAGGGGGATACAATTTTGAATAGGGGATTATTTTGCAAGAAATTAAAACCCTAAGATTATTACAACCAAATTGAATTCTTTACTCAAATGATAAATAAGCAATATTTAAATAGACAATTAAATAAATATGCAATATATTATAAACATGAAAAAAATGTTTTTGTTTATTTTTATGTGTGTAAAAATATAATATTTAATGTGTAAAAAAAAATATATATTATTTTTAATAAGGGTGGAAACCCTAATTTGTTTTAAGAAAGTATATATATATTAATTATATTACTTATGTACAATAAAATAAAATAATAAAATATATACAAATGTCAAAAAAAAAATATTAGAAAAAATATTATTTAAGTATGTAAATAATAAAAATAAAAATATAATATTTTTATGTATTATTTTCAAGTTTTTTATTAAAGAAAATAAAAGTATATTATTTGATAATTATTTCTATGTCTAAAAAATAATAAAAATAATAAAATAAAATGTGAAAATTTATGGAAATATTTTTGGTAATTTTTTTAAGTTTAGAAAAAATAAAATAAAGTCAGAAATGAAAAAGAAATAGAAAAATATAAAAAAATAATGAAATGGGCCAGAGGGGTGCAATCAGCAAGCTGGGGGGTGCCAAAAGTGAGAAATAGCCAGGCCCAACCCAGCTACTTCATCTTCAACCTTCGTTCAAACAAAAATACGCGCGTTTCCTGTACAAATGTCCAACTCCTGCATACTTGCTCTAAAGCAAAAACTCAGAACACAAAAGTTATAGCATTTTTCAACACGATTCCAACCATATAAAGAACTTAATCTAACTCTCAAAGACCAGAGAGAATTTCTCTGGCCCTAATTTCTAACCTAACTTTTTCAGAATGTTCATCAATCAAATTCTCTCAACACACTTAACTTAAATGAATTCTATGCATATGTACAACTTAAGGGCTATGAGTACTACATTTTTTATTCACAAACCTAAGCCTAATGATTCCTAAATAGAGAGATAGAAAGTTGGAAAATACCTTGTTCAGTTGAACTCGAATATGGCAATGCAGGGGTTTTCAATGAGGCCTGAGATGTTTGTAAGCTTGCCTGAACTTCCTCTGACCTTCCCCAATGCTTTGTTTGCTTTGAGCTTGCTTGAATAATCCTGTAGAAGTCAACCTGCACAAGCTGAAATCAGAAATGGTGAAGCTTGCAAATGGAGTTACAGTCAATGGCCAATGGTTGGGATGGCTTAGGTGGGTTATATGGAATGTATTGGAACTGGTTTGGGACAAAATGCACGAGTGGTTTGTGATTTTGAAATCAAAATGCAGAAGCTGCCCTGTTTTGCAAGAAGATAGTGTTTTTGTGTTTTGGAAGGCTTGAGGGTTGGATAGCTCATGCTTCTGACTCAAGGCAATATGCAAAAGTTGATTGGAATGCTTACAAACTTTGTTCTTATCAGGTTTCCAAGATATGGATCTTTTGCAAGTTTACTTGGTTTTGAAGTAAAAGTGTGAAGTGATACAAGACAGGCCTGTACAGGCTATCTTCAAGCATGCACAATATTGTTGTACCTCTGCCTAAGTTTATGGAACTTGTTTGCTGCAAAGAGGGGGGTTCAAGGCTCAAGGGAAGCAAGTTGACATAAAGTTGCCTTTATCAAAATGGCATAGTTCACTTTTTTCCAAAAATGGATTAAACTCTTGTGTAAACTTCCATTGATCATAATAATGCCTTAAAACAATGAGTTTGCATTCAATTTTTGAGTGTGGAAGGGTTTAGAGACCTGTATTCAAGTACAAATGAAGCTGGACAGAAATTGCAACTTGTAGCAACATGAAACATGCCATGGATCAAAGTGACTTTTTGCCAAATTCAAACCTTCGATTCTCCCTAACCATAAATGATTTTGGAGAGTTATTGGACATTTTGGAAAGCTTGTAACACGCAGTACAATCCATATTTGAAATGCATTTTGAGATTCCAAGTGGAACTAGGTGAAAAATTTCCATGAAGATAGGTTAAAATCCTGCCTAAACTAGGGCAAAATTTCACTAAGTTAAAAGTTTCATGGACCCTTGTTCCAAAAATCATAACTTGAGATCCAAGCTTCTTTTGGGAAAACTTTGTGAATCAAAGTTGTAGATTTTGTGTAGGACTACAACTTTCATGTTGGAAGTTTTGTTTGAATCCAATTGCATCATGGTGAAAATGTTGGGCAAAGTTGGGAAAAAATAAGAAAATTTCATAACTTAGAAAAATTATAAGTTATGAAAATTTTCAATCTTAAACCCTAATTTGCAAAATTAGGTTTCTTGATGAACAAGTTTCATGTTTTGATACATCTTGATGAAAAATGACCCTTGGCACTTGATTTTGACCAAAAAGTCAAAGTTTGACTTTTCAGTGTACAGTTGATTTTGATCAGTTGATTGGAAAATTCATATGTCAATCCAATGCTTTTGAGATCTTTTGATCCTTGTGATTAGGTCAAGATGATGCCATTGAGTCCTTGAATCCACACTTGAACCCAATTTTCCATTGGCTAGGTGAAAAATCAGAAATTGCCCCTCTGCAATCAAAACCCTAAAAATGACCATTTTGCCCTTTTGATGATCTGATCAAATTTCTTGAGGAGTTGTGGTCCAAACTTGATCAAATGATTCATATGAGTCTATAATGTTGATGTGGATAAAAAATTATGAGGTTTGACTGTAAATTAGCCATATTTGACTTTTTCCCCAATACAGCTGATTTTTAGGTCAACTGTCCAATTGACTGGGCAAAAATTTGATTCAAGGCTTGAAACTTGGTATGAACAATCTTATAGGTCCAACATGAAGTATGAAAGTCACTTTAAGCATTGGAAGTCCAAAAATCCCTGTGCAAACTCAAACCCTAATTTTAGGTCATCAGTGCAAGGAGATATCTTGAGCAGACAAACCCTAGCTTGGTCTTGAGTTCAAAGAGTCTTGTGAGGGGAAATCTTGATAAAATGAGAGGGCAAATTTTTGGGTACAATAGATGGAAATGAAGACTGATATCTGGTCGGGTCCAGGTTTCTCAGCCATTTGTTGGGGATAGAGAGGCAACTCTACTGGGGAAAGAATTTAAACCTTGGTTGGATTGAGTTCAGGTTCTTCTATATATTTGAAGAGTTAGACTATTATCTGGTCGAGTCCAGGTCTCATAGCATTTTGGAATTGGGATCATATGTTATCCGGTCGGGTCCAGGCTTCAGATTCTCAAACTGTTATCTGGTCGGGTCCAGGCTTCAGTATTTGAAGAAGTCAAACTGTTATCTGGTCGGGTCCAAGCTTCAGTAATAACTTGAAAATGGTGCTAATATCTGGTCGGATCCAGGCTTCATAGCATATCTTGGAAATAATAAAGGCTTTGCTGACGGCTTTACTAGGATTAGGGGTTGTGGCCCTGGTGATTTGTAGTAATTTGAAAGGGAAATTCAAACTGGAGAGTATAGACTCAGTCGAGTAAGGCAGACTCAGCTTGGGGAGGATACACTCCGCTGGGGATGATGGGCTCATCCGGGAAATGGTAGGCTCATCTAGGAAGGATAGACTCTGTTTGGAGATAAAAGCCTTGGTTGGAGAAGATATACTCAGCTGGGGAAAATAGACTCAGCTGGGGAAAATAGGCCTAGCTTGGCAGTTTGGGCTCAGTTGGAGAAGATATACTCAGCTGGGGATGATTGGCTCATCTGGGTAATGATGGGCTCATCTGTGGAATTCGTGGTGTCTTGATTGTTGTATGTTGAGAAATTTGCACTTGGCTGGGGAAATAACTCTGTTGGGGAAATAAACCCTGTTGAGGAAATGAATTTCCTTTAGGAAGAGATCCCTGAGGCTTCAACTTGTAAAAATTGACTTAGCTGGGGAGAAAGTTGCAAAGATGTTGAGACTCTGGCTGGGGATTATCCCATGTAAGGAGATTTTGTGGGCAACTCCGTTGGGGAAAGTTTTATTATCTCCGTCCTGGTGGGGATAATGATGATGAGATAACTTTGTGGGGCTATTTCATATACATTAAAAAAACTGCTTACTGCCGCTGCGTGCTGATGCCCTGTTGTTGATGTTGCTGCTTAGCAGGACACATGTGCCAAATAGTTTTAATTATGTTCATATGCATATGTTCATTCAATTTTAGTCATTGGACAAATTTGCATTCAAAACAGAGGTATAAAATTTTGCACTTCAAAGTGTATTCGTATTGATATTTTGCCCGTGAATAGGCACTTTTTGTACATAGAGACGGAGATCCTAGTAAGAGGAGATCGCAAAAAAAGGAAAAAATAAGAAAATTTCATAACTTAGAAAAATTCTAAGTTATGAAAAATTTTCAATCTTAAACCCTAATTTGAAAAATTAGGTTTCTTGATGAACAAGTTTCATGTTTTGACACATCTTGATGAAAAATGACCCTTGGCACTTGATTTTGACCAAAAAGTCAAAGTTTGACTTTTCAGTGTACAGTTGATTTTGATTAGTTGACTGAAAAATTCATCTGTCAATCCAATGCTTTTGAGATCTTTTGATCCTTGTGATTAGGTCATGATGATGCCATTGAGTCCTTGAATCCACACTTGAACCCAATTTGCCATTGGCTAGGTGAAAAATCAGAAATTGCCCCTCTACAGTCAAAACCCTAAAAATGACCATTTTGCCCTTTTGATGATCTGATCAAATTTCTTGAGGAGTTGTGGTCCAAACTTGATCAAATGATTCATATGAGTCTATAATGTTGATATGGATAAAAAATTATGAGGTTTGACTGTAAATTGGCCACAGTTGACTTTTTCCCCAATATAGGTGATTTTTAGGTTAACTGTCCAATTGACTGGGCAAAAATTTGATTCAAGGCTTGAAACTTGGTATGAACAATCTTATAGGTCAAACATGAAGTATGAAAGTCACTTTAAGCATTGGAAGTCCAAAAATCCTTGTGCAAACTCAAACCTTAATTTCAGGTCATCAGTGCAAGGAGATATCTTGAGCAGAGCAAACCCTAGCTTGGTATTGAGTTCAAAGAGTCTTGTGAGGGGAAATCTTGATAAAATGAGAGGGAAAATTTTGGGGTACAATATATGCCCCTGTTTAATCTTCTTGAACCTGAAGAGTTAGATTGGCGAGTTTGCCTTTCGTGACTCGAAGGTAAAAGAGGATTAGACACTATAGTGCCCGTAAATTTGCACTCGTCAAAATGTAGTTGAGGGAATGGGCTTAAAGATGCCATTTGGAGAGATGACAAAATCTTGCTGGAGATGGGCTTGGAGATGCCATCCAAAATTTCTGTTGAATATCAGGAGAATGAACATCATAATGGTATCCGTATCTGGAACGTATCTGAGTTGTATATGGAGATTAGATCTGTATGAGCAAAGGAATAACGTCTGTGTCAGGAGCGTATCCGAGCTGTAACTGCATTCGATTCTTGAATGAATTATCAGAATGACTGCCGTGTTCGGAATGTATCTGTATGGAGCATCTCTGGGCCTGAGACAAATTCCGAATGAGTGACAGAATGGCAACCGTGTCTGGTGCGTATCTGGACTGTATCTGAAGTTGAGATCTGTATGAGTAGCAAAATGACTTCCGTGTCTGGAGTATATCCGTATTGTAACTGGGATCTGGACAGGTGACAAAATGACTTCCGTGTCTGGAGTGCATCTGGACCTGAAGTTGATAGTTGAATCTGAATGAGAAATAGAATGGCTTCCGTGTCTGGAGCGTATCTAGTCTGCATCTGATTGCTGAAGTCTGAATGAGTAGTAGAATGACCTCCGTGTCTGATGCGTATCTGGACTGTATCTGAAGTTGAGATCTATATGAGTAGCAGAATAACTTCCGTGTCTGGAGTATATCCGTACTGTAACTGGGATCTGGACAAGTGACAAAATGACTTCCGTGTCTGGAGTGCATCTGGACCTGAAGTTGATAGTTGAATCTAAATGAGAAATAGATTGGCTTCAGTGTCTGGAGCGTATCTAGTTTGTATCTGATTGCTGAAGTCTGAATGAGTAGTAGAATGACCTCCGTGTCTGGTGCGTATCTGGACTGTATCTGAAGTTGAGATCTGTATGAGTAGCAGAATGACTTCCGTGTCTAGAGTATATCCGTACTGTAACTGGGATCTGGTCAAGTGACAGAATGACTTCCGTGTCTGGAGTGCATCTGGACCTGAAGTTGATAGTTGAATCTGAATGAGAAATAGAATGGCTTCCGTGTCTCGAGCGTATCTAGTCTGTATCTGATTGCTAAAGTCTGAATGAGTAGTAAAATGACCTCCGTGTCTGGGGTGTATCCATACTGTATCTTGACTTGAAATTCTGAATGAGTAATAGAATGACCTCCGCGTCTGGGATGTATCCATACTGTATCTGAATAAGAGATCCGAATGAGTAGCAGAATGACTTCCATGTCTGGAGTGTATCTGGACTGTATCTGAAATCTTTGAATAGTTGTTAAAGATAGCTTTTAATCTTATCCTGAAAAGGGTAAAATGTTAGCGGAAACACAAAGTTATGTTGCATGACATGTATGATGCAATAAAATGTGTTCTATCAATGTTTATGATATATGAATGTGATGTATGCGCATGTAAGCTGATTAGATGTCTTGCTGGGGAGAATAAGTCCTAGATAGCTGGAGACAGTAAAATCCTTGACTGCTGCCGGGGAAAATAAATCCTGGACCGATGCTGGGAATTCCACAACCCTTGATTGCTGAAAATGAGAAATCCTTGGACCACTGTTGGGGACAAAAAATCTCTGGAAACTTGGGGGATTAACAAGAACTTTGACAACTTCTATGGGAATGTGAGAATCCTTCACGACTTTCCTGGGGATATAGGCATCTTTCAAGTCCTTTGAAGTTGGAACATGATAGACATTCCATTGTAAGAATAATGCCGAGTGCTGCTTTGAGAAACCGGCTTGGGGAATCCCGAAAAACTTGATGACTGTGGCTGGGGATTAAGAATCTTCAATTTGTTGGGAAATAACACTGTGGGGAGAAAGTTTATTCTGTTGGAGAGTTTTCAAGAGCTTGGATTGTATGCCAATTTATTGAGGAATTATCGGAAGCTGTCGTCTGGTTTCTAAGATAACTTGCAGGGGAATTTTCTGGTTTTAAGACAACTCCCTGGGGAATTGGAGGAAACTGGATGGTCTTCCACCGGGGTTTAAGGGTTGAAGTTCTGGACTTTGTTGGGGAAGAAAGTTTCATCTTTGCTGAGAATCTGCAGTTCAAAATTTTCTGGCTCTGCTGGGGATTGGGAGTTTGGAAACTTGGTTCTGGTGGGGATTTTGAAATTTAACTCCGCGGGGGCATATATTTCAAGATTTTGGCTCCACTGGGGACCTCGATGATGTACTGCAGGGAATTTCACTTGGAATAGCCTAAAGACGTTTTCCTATACTTCCAACCTATCAGTAATTATTCTTTCCCATTTTCGTTTATTTGTAAACAGTGATTATATTCAAATGCATATGCTCATTTAATAAACCATTGGACGTTTTCAAATAAAACACAAGTGTAAAAAAAAGAAAAGGCCGATAGTTTTCTGCACTTTGAAGTATCTTTGTATTAAATTTGTGTAAGTATTTTGTACAAAGGAGACAGACATCCTAGTAAGAGAATGTTGTCGTAAAAATTGAGAAAAATTTATACAAAGAAAGATGGCTATGTAAAAATTCTATGGGGTTCCCATTCTGCTATAGCCTTCGTAACTCTGGACATCTTGTCCATTCGTTACTTTGTCCGATGATGATTGAGTTGATCAGAAGCCCGAAGCTTGTCTGTGAAGAGATTGTCCCTAAAGTGATCCGACAAAACATAGTCATACGCTTTAATTCCATAACTTTTGCCTGGACCGCCCTTTCGGGTTTTCGATCCACCGGGAAACCCTTTTTTGCCCAAGTCGCCCTTTCGGGTTTTCAACTTGCCGGGTGTAATTTTTTTTTTGTTTATCCCTAATTTTTGCCTGAACTGCCCTTTCGGGTTTTCGATTCACCGGGATGCCCATTTTTTCCCAAGTCGCCCTTTCAGGTTTTCAACTTGTCGGGTCATTTATGCGTAGTATCTTTTGACTATGTCTGCATTCGCAGGGTGCGGTAGGTCATCGCCGTCCATAGTGGTTAGGATCATTGCCCCACCAGAAAAGATGTTTTTGATCACAAATGGTCCTTCGTAAGTAGGAGTCCATTTGCTTCTGGGATCACTTTGCGGCAAGATGATCTGCTTGATTACAAGATCCCCGACTTGATATACTTGTCTTCTGACTTTCTTGTTGAAAGCTTTGATCATTCGTTTTTGATACGCCTGACCATGGCACACAGCAGTAAGTCGCTTCTCGTCAATCAAGTTAAGTTGATCAAGCCGGGTCTGAATCCAATCGTCTTCACTCAAACCAGCATCTTTCATGATTCTCAAGGAGGGAATCTGAAACTCAATAGGTAAAACAGCTTCCATGCCATATACCAAAGAAAAGGGTATTGCCCCAGTTGATGTTCGTGCCGTAGTACGGTACCCGTGCAGAGCAAACGGTAACATCTCATGCCAGTTCTTGTAGGTGACTGTCATCATTTGAATGATCTTCTTGATATTTTTGTTCGCAACTTCGACAACACCGTTCATCTTAGGCCGATAGGGAGATGAGTTGTGATGTTGAATCTTGAACTGCTCGCACAG
Organism: Vicia faba; assembly: GCA_948472305.1. NCBI lineage: Eukaryota > Viridiplantae > Streptophyta > Magnoliopsida > Fabales > Fabaceae > Vicia > Vicia faba. Next base: position 83,719,083 of record OX451736.1, read on the forward strand.
AGCGGTGATCATAGTATTGTTCAAATTTGTACCGTTGTCAGTGATGATCCTGTCGGGGATACCATACCGGCAAATGAGGTTCTGCTTGATGAAGCGGGTAACCACATTCTTTGTAACGGATGCGAAGGACGCTGCTTTGACCCACTTGGTAAAGTAATCAATGGCCACCAGGATGAAACAATGTCCATTGGATGTTGTAGGCTTGATCTCTCCAATCATGTCGATTCCCCACATCGCGAATGGTCAAGGAGCGGTTAAGACATTGAGAGGAACTGGAGGTATATGTACCTTGTCAGCGTAGATTTGGCATTTGTGACAAGTACGAGAATGTTAATGACAATCAGCTTCCATGGTATACCAGTAATAGCCTGCCCGTAGAATCTTTTTAGCCATCGTATGTCTGCTTGAGTGAGTTCCAAAGGTACCATTGTGTAGTTCAGCCATGATTTGCTCAGCCTCAACCTTGTCCACACAACGGAGCAGGACACAATCAAGACTGCACTTGTATAGGATACCATTGCTCAGAAAGAACTTGGCCGTGAACCTCCTTAAGAACTTTTTGTCGTTGACTGAAGCTTCTTCAGGGTATTCTTGTGCTTCGAGATACCTTTTAACATCATGAAACCAAGGTCGATCCACTACTTCTTCGGTATTAATCTCGTGACAATGTGCAGGTTCGTCCATTCGTTCAATGGTGATTTGAGGAGCCTCATTATCCCAGTTAAGTTTAAACATGGATGACATTGTAGCTAGTGCATCTGCTAGCTGATTCTCTTCTCGCGGGAAGTGCTCGAAGGTGATCTGCTCGAAATGTGGTAACAATGTCAAGACATGTTCTTTGTAAGGGATGAGGTTTAGATGTTTAGTATCCCACTCTCCTTTGATTTGACTGATAAGCAAAGCTGAGTCCCCAAATACAATCAATGATTTGATTCCCAAATCAATAGCAGCCTTGAGACAAAAGATACAAGCTTCATACTCGGCCATGTTGTTGGTGCAGCTGAAGCAGAGTCTAGCAGTAAATGGTGTGTGGCAACCTTGTGGAGAAATGAGCACAACACCGATATCGTTCCCAAGTGCATTGGAGGCACCATCAAAGTACAAAGTCCATCGGGATCCTTGTTCAGGTCCGTCATACGGCCTGTTCTTTTCAATGTTTCTCAAAGTTATGATATCCTCGTCGGGAAAGTCGAACCTCATGGATTGGTAATCTTCGACAACTTGATGGGCCAGATGATCGGCTAGCACACTCCCCTTTATAGCTTTTTGGGTTGTGTACTGTATATCATATTCGGTGAGGATCATCTGCCATCTAGCGATTCTTCCGGATAGAGCAGGCTACTCGAAGACGTACTTGATTGGATCCATCTTAGAGATCAGTAAAGTGGTATGTGTCAACATATACTGCCTTAGCCGGCGAGCAGCCCATACCAAAGCGTAACAAGTTTTCTCGAGCAGTGAGTATCAGGTCTCACAGTCGGTAAACTTTTTTGCTAAGGTAATAAATGGCATGCTCTTTTCGGCCAGACTAGTCATGTTGGCCCAGTACGCACCCCATTGAATTCTCCAAAACAGTCAGATACATGATTAACGGCCTTCCTTCGATGGGTGGCATCAAGATAGCAGGTTCCAGCAAATACTCCTTGATTTTATTGAAAGCAATTTGACATTCATCATTCCATTTAACCACCTGATCTTTCTTCAACAACTTGAAGATTGGTTCACAGGTAGAGGTTAGGTGAGAGATGAACCTTGCAATGTAGTTTAGGTGTCCCAAGAAACCTCTGACCTCCTTCTCAGTGCGAGGGGCATGCATTTCTTGTATAGCTTTGACTTTGGCAGGATCAACCTCGATGCCTTTGTTACTGACGATGAATCCCAAAAGTTTACCGGACCTGACTCCGAAAGTGCACTTGTTAGGGTTCAGTCTGAGCTTGTACTCTTTCAATATGACAAACAACTTTTGCAGATGGTCGAGGTGTTCTTCTTCTATCTGTGAACGGGCTATCATGTCGTCTACGTAGACTTCAATCTCATGATGTATCATGTCATGAAACAAAGCTACCATGGAGCGCTGATAGGTTGCCCCGACATTCTTCAGTCCGAATGGCATCACTTTATAGCAGAAGGTACCCCATTGCATAACAAAAGTAGTCTTCTCCATGTCTTCGGGGGCCATTTTGATCTGGTTGTACCCTGAAAATCCATCCATGAAAGAAAATACCTTGTGCTGAGCCATATTGTCAACCAAGATGTCAATATGCGGTAGTGGAAAGTCATCTTTAGGGCTAGCCCTGTTCAAGTCTCTAATCCATGCACATTCTGACTTTTCCATCCTTCTTAGGCACGGGCACAATGTTAGCAACCCATTGTGGATAGGAAGTAACAGCAAGAAATCCAGCATTGAACTGCTTCATCACTTCGGCTTTGATCTTTTCGGACATGTCGAGCCTCATTCGGCGGACTTTCTATTTAATTGGTGGACAGTCTTCTTTTGTAGGGAGACAGTGAACCATAATATATGTGTCAAGTCCCAGCATGTCTTCATAGGACCAGGTGAAGATCTCAACATATTCATTTAACAGCTGAACTAATCACTCCTTGATATTTGGCTCTAGGTTGGCACCCACTTTAACTTCTTTTCTGTCTTCCTATGTTCCCAAGTTGATAGTCTCTAACAACTCCTCGTGATGTAGAATAAACCTTTCTTCCTGTTTCAGCAGTCTAGCCAACTCTCCAGGCACTTCACAGTCTTCATCATCTTCGTATTCGGCATGATTGACCAGATCTTCAGAGTCACTGAAGGCCATAGCAAAATTGTTACCCATGGAATCCGGAGTGGATGGGTACCTGCATTTTGTGAGTGTGGGTGTGTGTAAGGGATATCCACCTTTAAATAAATAAAATTTAAAAAGAAAGACAATGAACACAAAAGTTTATATATGAAAACATCCATGATTCATTAAAATGACATATGAAGATGAAAAATCAAGCCCTTACAAATGGACCTATATAAGTCGGGTAAGGCATAAGGCAAAAAGTGTACGAATTGCTTAAGAATTATTACAGACCAACAGAAAATGTTTGAAAGATAAATTACTGATTGATGAAAGTAATGGGAACGAAGTCTTTCGCCTCCTAGTTGTTCAGCCCTCCTTCAATAGTTGGAAAGATCCAGTCTTCAAAATTGCTCTCCTCTTCATCCTCCTCTAAAGCATGAACTCCATGATGGGTGATCTTCAATGGTGGTCCTCCAGCCCGGGAGTGACGCACAACCTTTTGAGCAGAAGCAGTGAAACCCAAGCCGAATTTATCTGTCTTGTAAGGAAAATCTGGCAGTTGACCCCATACTATGCTTCCTCCTTCCTTAATCACAGCCTTCACATCTTTAAGGGATGACATCCGGGACACAGGTTTGGTAATGATGGGCACAAAAGTCATTGTCTTGGCTACCACAACTTCAGGAGAAACCTCTTCAAAGTGCTGAAATGGGGTCTCGATGAATTCACCATCTAATTCAACATAGCGGAATGAATTTAGATGGCTTATTATATACTCCTCCTCGCCACGAACTATCACAATTTCCCCCTGGACAGGGTACTTAAGCTTCTGATGCAGAGTAGATGTAACGACTCCAGCATGATGAATCCAGGGTCTTCCTAACAAGCAGGAGTAGGAGGGACGGATGTCCATGACATAAAGTGTGGAGTTGAAAGTTTCCGTACCCACTTTAATCGGGATGTCCACCTCCCCGTGGACCATCCGTTTAGAACCATCAAAGGCTCTTACAACGATGTTGCTGGGCTTCAAAATTAGACCTTCACAATCTAGTTTGTACAATGCTTTCTTAGGCAAGACATTTAAAGACGACCCAGTATCAACCAGAACGTGAGCAAGAGTAGTCCCTCTACATTCCACCGAGACATGCAGCGCGTCATTATGCTTTCTCCCCTTAGATGTTAAATCGGCATCGGAGAAGCCAAGACCGTTGTCGGCTGTTAGGCTAGCTACACACTCCTAGAACTGGTCCGCAGAGGTTTCCTGAGGCACATGGGCCGTCTTCAAGAACTTGATCAAAGCTTTGGCATGAGCTTCAGAACATCGCAACAAGGCCAACATAGAGATTTTTGAAGGGGTTTACCCCAGTTTTTCTACGACATCATAGTCGCTTTTCTTAATTATTTTTAAAATCTCCTCCATTTCCTTTTGAGTGGTCTCGGGGATGACCAAAGGATGAGCCCTCGTCCTGACGGGCGCTTCTTGGATCCCCTTACCTTTATCAGCAACAACAATATAGGGTATAACTACGAGAGTAACAATTTCTTCAATCACTGGAGTTTGCACAGAGATGTTGACCGACACAGGAGTAACCTTAGGAGCATTTGAGGGTCCGAAGACTGCCCTTGGGGGAGAAATCTCCGGAGAGAAAATTCTTCCGCTATGGGTGATCTTACTCGTCCCCGCAATATTTCCTATGTCAGAAGTCTCTTCATCAGAACTTTCTTCAACTGATTCAATCTGCTTAACACCATGGTAGAAGATCTCTCCTCCATAATTCCACGGTATTGTCTTGTTGGACTTGTATGGGATAGGCCCCGACATAGTTATCTTCAGAGGTACAAACTTTGGATCGGGTGTAATCTTAACAGGTCTTTTGGAGACCTTGGAAAGACTGGCGGAAATGGTGATTATAGCAACATCTTTGATAGGAGTTGGAGTAACAGGAGTGTTGTACCCCAAAATTTTCCCTCCCATATTCTTCAAAGTTTATCAAGAATCATCTTCAAATGGTTCAAGATCTCTCAAGGGTTGCACAGTCCAAATGCCTCCTAAGCTAGTCAAAATTAGGGTTTTGGTTATTGCAAGGAATTTGAGGTTTTCAATGGCTCAATCAAGTCCCATATGCCTATATACATTGTCAAGCATCTACATGTCAAGTCTCAAGGCTCACAATGCCAAATTGCACAGTCAAAAGCCCTATTTTGTTCACAATCAACTACAGGGGCAAAATGGTCATTTTACAGTCAAAAGTCAAAATTTTTGGTCAACATCTTATTTTGAAGCCACAATCATCATTTGATCAAGTCTTGATCATGATTCCTCAAGGATGGCTCAAAAATCATCAAGGATGCAAAAGTTGCTATTTTTGGACAGCTGAAAAGTCAACTGTAACTTGACTAGGGCATAACTTTTTCATGGTTCATCAGAAAAATCTCATCCAATGCTCATTTTGAAGGGGAGGACATTTCCTACAACTCATCTTCACATTCCAAGTCCAAGAAATGCTCTCACAAAAAGTTATCAATTTCTACATTATAGGTCAATTTCAAAAGTCAACAAAAAGGCACTTTAAGTCAAAGACCATAACTTGATATTGGTAAATCCAAATGACATGGGACCAAAGGCATTGGTTAGAGGACTTCAAGACCTTTCCAAAATGTCCAAGAACATGTTCATATGATCAAAATTGAGCAAGATATGCATTGGAGAAGTTGGGAAATTTTTGTGAATTTGCAAAAGTCAACTTTGCTCAAAACACATCATTTTTGCTAATGGGCCTCAAATTTCTTCTTGAAACACTGTCCAAGGCTTATGCACGACCCATTGAGATTAAATTGAATTATTTTCTTATTTTTATTAATTAATTGGATTTTTAATTGATTTTTAATTCATTTAATTAATTTAATTGTAGGAAAATACCAAGATATGTTTTTCTCAATCTTTTGTGAAGCAAATAAGCTCAAGACAAGCTGGAGATTTCGTGTGCACATCAAGGGGACCAAAATCTCCCAATTTGGCAAGGTTTTTCAATCAAAAAGATTGAAAAATATTTGATTGAAAATCAAATATACAAATCATAATTCCATGGATCTTTGACCAAGATTTTAACCTAAATTAGTTCTATTATATATACTGAAGCTAACCCTAATGCCATTCACGTGAAAACTCTGCAAGAAAGCCATATGCAATATTGAAAAAAAGTCAAGGAAACTCAAAACTGTTTTCTCACTCCCAGGCCTTTTCAAAGCAATTTAAGGATTCTAATACATTGCTAGCATTCCCAGAAACATATTGGAATCAAAATCAAGGGCTAACACTCAAAAAATACGCAAGAACAGTCCCACAGTTTGTCAATCTTTTTCATAATCGTAATTCATTATTCATGCATCATTAACAAGATTTTTTGTGTGCTTTGCATTGCTAGAACCTCTCTGAAGCTAATGGTATAGGTGAATTGCATTATGGTGTCCAGAATCACAAATCACCATTGACGAATTCTAGGTTTTTCAAGCTTCAAAATTAGGGCTTTCCCCATCCAGTAGAATCAGAACCTCTCATGACTATGGTTAAATTCGTGAGAATCAGACGAATCCAAATCACATATCGCGCCATATTTATATAGCATAGAATTCTAATCGCTATTATTCCTCAAGCTACTTTGTGGGGGTTAAAAACCCCCGCTATTTGATTTGTATTTTGCAGGTTTCAGCGAAGAAGACAAGACGTGGAAGCGTGGGAGTGGAGCATTCAAACTACGCGCGTTTTTTCTCTTTCCAGCATAGTTGATATGTTTCATATATTATATTCATTAGTTATTATAATATCAAATACAGGCGCATGGCTCAGTGGAAGATGATGTGGCTGACAACCATTGGGACCTGGGTTCGATTCCCAGGTCCCCCAAATAATTGTTTCATATTTTGTTTAACATGATCCTATGCAGATTCCCAATAAGGTTCCACCATATACCTCCAGCGCTCAACATGCCAAGTGGCTACAGGCATGCATCCAAAGGCCAGGAGATGATAATCACCATGATCCTCAGTCAACGTTGGTACAGCTGATTACAAAAGTCAACCGTGGCTTGATTCTTAATGGGCCAGGAATTACTAATCCACCTCCATATTGGGTCCAACACCCCCTGGTTTCTATTTCCCTTTTTTTATTTTCTTTCTTTTTATTTCCTTTTAATAATTATTATTACTATTATTTAATTAATTCATAAATTATTTTTCATAATAAAATCAGAAACTTAAAATATTATTTATTATTATTATTTATTAATTTCATATTATTTTTTGTAAATAAATTCTAACAAATTAATTAGTTAATTAGGTTAACTTTAAACTTTCTTTTACAATAAATAAAACTAATTTAGACTTAGGGTTTTACTAACTTTGTGACTTTATTTTATTTTCATTAAAACATAAAACATTAAAAAACACAAAAATACCTTGTTCTTGTAATTAATTAATTAATTTGTTATTAGGTTTAATTTGAGTTAAATGCAAAGGACAAAATCTCATTTTTTTTTCTCAAAAAGGGTCAAAACCCTAAGGACGTCCCGATCCAATTCTTTCGCGCACATATTTATTTTTAATTTATTAATTTTTGATTATTATTCATGTATCTGTTCCGAGTATGTAATAGTTAATTAGGGCTTTTATCGCTTTATTTACTTTTCTCGCAATTTATTTTTCCAAAGGGTTTGTTTTTGGCGATGTATATACCCGCGCCTTGTAATAGCGTAGATTTACCTTCCGCACTTTATTTCCTGCAAATTATTAAACTGTTAATTATGCATGACAAGACTTGTATGACAAATAAAATCAATCCGTAGCTCACAAATAACATGTACAAGATAATCTTAACTGAATTTGACACACATGCACATGCCACTCCTAGGGTACGCCTCACTCGGTTGCCTCGAGGTGGTCGTCAAGTATAGGGTGTTTTAGAGGTCGCCCTCCTGTCTAAAGATCCAGTTGCCTCGAAACGGTTGCCTCGGATAAAAAGGATCTAGGACATTAGGGTTATCGCTAAGGCGTCCTACTATTGCTTTGGTGACCACACATGTCCCGATAATCGAATTGACCCGAATAACTCCAACGACGGTGCTACCTACTTCTCAATATTGGGATAGTACTGTCTAAAGGACTCTTACACAACTTAATTCCTTAGAGTTAGGTAGATTTCTCCTGGGTACTTGCTCTTTCAAAAACAAAAATCACTTTTCGCACCTACACTTTCTAAAAGTTTTCAAACAAATACTTCATACACTCTTGAGGACTGATACAAGAGTTACCTAGAAGTTTTTCAAACTAAACTTTTTCAAAACCCACATACACTTGAAAAGCAAACAATTTTTGAAAACATAGTGAGCAAGTACCTAAGAGCCCATGGATAACCATGGATAGAAAGGGTGCTAACACCTTCCCTTTCTATAAATCTACCTCCCGAACCGAGAAACATCTCGAAAAAGGAATTTTGTTGTGCTTTTGTCCTTTCCATGTTGGAGAACATAAAAGACGGTGGCGACTCTTGCTTACCGCGACATTTCGCGAACCAACTTTAAAACAGTCAGTTCTATTTCCACCGATCACAGAACTGGCGACTTTGCTGGGGATACTTTATAAGTGAGGTGTACCTTAGGATTAGACCACTCTTGTTTTCAATTGCTTGCTTTGTTTGCTTTAATATTGTGGGTTTGCCTTAGAGTTTCATAGATCATAACCCGGATCTGGGGAATACCTTTTAGAAGTAGCAACAAACTGTGAGGGAACTGTGCGGGGTATACCGACACGGTTGAAGCAGTTGCTATGTTGATGTGGCACTTTGGTGAGTACCGGTAACCCTCGAGTCAAGTCAAGGAGAGTACGGGGCCGCCGCGTGGTGTTGTGAAGCATCAACTGACCTTAGGAACCTTACTTGACCATCCTGGCCTCTTTAGGGGTAGTGAGATGACCGACTTTGGGGCAGTCCGAAGTTGGTAGATACTCGATACTACACTCATTGAGGGTTGTTTTCTTGGAATATTTTGATCGCCAGTTCAGTGGCTAAATCAAAACAATGAACATAGAAAACAACCCAATGATATTGAGCTCCTTAGAACCCGGTTACTTTTGATAGGACAGGTCTTGAGCCCACCAACTTAAAGAGGGTAGTACCTAAACTTCATGCTGGCCTGAACTCTAAGGGCTGTCTTGTGTGACTTGTGTGCCTTCAAACTTGAACTACTTGCACATTCTTGTTATCTGACAACACGAGTTTCTTGCAGGTTTTGTTTACAGTCCTTAATCTGGGCTTATAACAGGGTTTACTTACATCACTCCACGCATAGCATAACATCATACCATCATACCATTGCATGCATCCTACATAAGGACTAACCCATTTCAAGGATCTCAAGGGCTTGTGATGCAGGTCATGATAAACCAACTGTCAAGCAAGGGGCAAAGAGGATTTATTTTCCTCTAACCAAGGTTGTCCAGAAATCCGAGCACGATAACTTGAGTCAGGGGCTATGACCCACTCGATATGGTGAGCCTTGACTCTTGAAGAAGGACTCTCAACAACATGAAGTTCCTTCAACCAAGATACCAGATTCTAACAATTCTCTTGTTTACCCCGCGAGATCCTTGAAAACATTGCATACACAAATCATACGCATTTCATTTCATCATATGCATTACAGGTACCCTTGTTACAGGTCACTTACCTTCTTCGCTGTTTATTTAAGCAATGGCTTTCCAACCAGACAACCAAGATCTTCAAGAAACTCAGTTCAGGGAGATCTTCCTAAGCCTATCCAAGGGGTGGGAAGAGTTGAGAACACTCCTCATGGGGAATTTGGTCAAGAACAGTCCAGATGGCAGTAAGGATGAACGGCTGAAACATCTACAAGCTGAGGTGGATGCTATGAGAACCCAGATGCTGGGGCAGACGACCCTTATCCAAGGCTTAGCTCGGGAGCAAGAAGAGTTGAAAGCCAGGATCAACCAGCTTCAGCAAGACAGTATGAAGCAAGTAGTCAAGGCTGGGGACCAAACTGGTAATCAGCCCCCAAGAAGTCAAAGGTTTGGTTCAATGAATAGACCTCTCCAAGCTGCTACTACTTCACAGGTCCAATAACGACCTCACCAAGAACAATGGGTTGATCAGAGCAAGCCCGACAAGCCCAGGAGGCAATTCACCCAGCTCAACATGTCGCTGTTTCAAGCTTTACAACGCCTGTTGAGATTGAATCTGATCACATTAAGGGCTCCTCCCCGGAATCCCAACACCTCAGCTCCTACCTATCATCCCAATAAAAGGTGTGCCTACCACTCTGCCAGTCCAGGACATGACACCGACGACTGTTGGTCTCTGAGGAACAAGATCCAAGACCTGATTGACGAAGGAGCAGTGGAATTCACCCAAGGTGGTCAGGCTAAGTTTTTCTACCATCCCTCCAAGGTTCACCATTTGAAGTGACAAGTCCTGAGACTAGAAAACTTTTGTTCATTCGAATGTTCAAGTTGTATTTTTCTTTGATTGTTTAAACATTTATTCATGTCAAACGTTGTTATTTCATTAATGCATCGCATATGTCTGTTTTGAGCCAATATATTCGCATTCGCTATATTCAAACTGCTTTCATTTTTTGTGATGTTCAAACTCTCGATTAATAACTCTAAGCCTTTTGAGGGAGGATGACGAAAAAGATACCATGATCTTTACAGTATGCTTTTGGACAAACCCCGCTGATGAGGTACAGGCATTGTTTCAAATCCTAAACAGTGGAGTTATAAGGAAGATAATCCCTCGTCAACCCCTTTGAGCCAAAGAAGTAGGAGTTTTTCTTTTCACAAAAAAAATATTAAAACCCTTAATCATAACCTGGGGCAGGGTAGTTCTCTCAGTTGATCCAGGTGCACAATGAAGGGCATCACTCAGTGATCCAGGTGCCCAATGAATTGCATCAAAAGAGTCCTTCCAAAGCAAAAGACAGTGATGGTTCCGAATAATCATAAAGACAGGCAGTCGTTATCTTTCGAAAACAAAAAGCCCAATAAGTCAAAACCTATGAAGGAGACTTACAAAAACTGGGACATCCCGCTGACTGTAATCACAAAAGAAACAGTTCAGGCAAAAAGACAGGGATAATAATCAAAAAGAAAAAGGTCCTACAAAACCTCGACAAAAGAAAAAGAAATGAATGCCTATTCAAAATAAACTATCAGTATCCGAACCATCACTGGTATGTCAGAGCAAAAACTCAAACAAGGTCTAACGCACGATTAACTGAGTTTAGGTTTGAAGAACATCACGAAGAGCGGGTGGGTACAAATAAAATTTGAGCCTTTATCCTTTGTTTCTTAAACCGTGAACCAGGCCACGTTATAACCCTTAAAAGTCTAGCTGAAGCATGGGTTAGTTCGAAAGCATACTGTTACAAAAGGTATCCTGACTCCTGTAGGGTTTGCCGCAAAATCTCGAGTTGACATCATATTTTACAAAAATCACTTGTTTAATTGAAAAATGCATTTTCAAAACTTCAAGACAGACATAAGCTTTGCATTCTTAAAACAACATTGTTTGCATATGACTATTTGTTCGAACAGCAGAGAAATTCGCACGATGAATATCCAGTGAACAAAAAAAAAACCTTCTCAACAAAGAGAGTCACCTCAAGTGGAGAAACACTTCCAATCAAGGGGCATGGCATGATCATCATCCATCATCTGGGGCAGTCAGGTCAAGATTCATGGAATCTCTCAAAATGCCGAATAGTATGGGGCAAATCTCCGCCTGAGTCGCTTGGGGCATTGGACAACAATTCCAGCAACGAATCTTGCACGATCATACATCTTCTGGTAGTATGGCAACACAATGCTACTGACAGTGACAACTCCCTGCATTCTGAGAGCATGGACATAGTCGAAAAAATACTACGCATAATCAAAGACCCGCTAGGTCGACTGGCCTAGGCAAAAATAAGGGCTTCCCGGTGAACCAAAAGGGTTCGGGCAAAAATAAGGGATAAAAAAAAATCTGTACACCCGGCAAGTCGAAAACCTGAAAAGGCGGCTTGGGCAAAAAAGGGTATCCCGATGGACTGAAAACCCGAAAGGGCGGTCCAGGCAAAAATTAGGGATCAAAGCGTACGACTATGTCCTGTCATCTCGTCACTTGTCTACCAGAAGAAGATTTTTCAATCGGCAGTCGTCAAGCACTTTCATAGGTACCTTCTCCCGCAGAAACTGGGGCAATAAGAATTGTCTAAGCGATCTGGTTGCTCTGTCCACCGAGGTACCAAGGTAAGCTCAACTGAAGAACATGACCAAGTTACTTCACTCCCCGCAGAGTAAGACATGTTTCAACAATACTCTCCCCAAGCAGAGTTGGTCTCCCATCAGCCCTGAAAAGGCACAGTATCTCTAGCAAGTCAGCAATACTCTCCCCAAGCAGAGTTAGTCTACTGTCAACCTTAAGGAAGTTGGGTATCCCCAGAAGATCTCAACATCCCCCAGCGGAGTATAGATATTCCTCAGTAAGCATCCCCAGCAGTCTTAATATAAGATTGTTCCCCGGCGGAATACCAGACGTCCTAGTGGAGCCACTTCCCCAGTAAAGTGCAAAAGTTTCCCCAGGAGAGTTGAACCATCTCCCTAGTAGATTATGGAAGCTTATCCCCAGTAGATTTCGGAAGCTTGTCCCCCGCAGAGTACATACGTCTCTCCCCGACCATGTTCAGAGGTTATCCCCCCACCAGAGCTTATAACTGGGTTATCCTCAGCTAATTACAACAGAAAGATCGTCCTCGGCGAAGTTCTTCCTATCCCCAGCGGAGTTCATCAAAATTCCCCAACAAAATTCATCAACAAGAATCCCCAACGGAGTTATCATCAAAATCTCAGCGAAGTATCTCTTCCCACAGAGTAATTCCCCGCAGAGTAATCTCTTCGCCAGGTTTATTCCCCAACGAAGTCATCTTCTCCTACCGGTTTATTCTTGCAACCATCATCCCCAGCGGAAACGAAGAACTCTACTCTTCAAACATCAGCCCAGGATTCAACAAGCTCCCGGCATTCGTCAAGGATTTATTTTCCTAGACGAAAATACATTCATAGACATTTCACATTTCATAATTCCTGCTTACATACATGATAAAGTGCATACGACACAATCTCATTTATTCCTGAAAATATCATGACATCATGCATTTCATACATCATGACATTGCATACGACTAATGTTTTGCCTTTTCAGGAAAAAGTCAATCAAAAACGATTATCATCAACTTTCGCAATTCCAGATTCGATACCTGTATCTAGCTAGGGCATATCTGTGATTGATTGATTGTAGATTCGATACCTGTATCCATCCAGGGCATATTTGCATGAAGAGTTTAGAGATTCGATACCTGTATCCAGCCAGGGCATATCTGTAGACGACTAATTCCAGATTCGATACCTGTATCTAGCCAGGGCATATCTGTGAGTGATTGATTGTAGATTCGATACCTGTATCCAGCCAGGGCATATCTGCATGAAGAGTTTAGAGATTCGATACCTGTATCCAGCTAGGGCATATCTGTAGATGACTAATTCCAGATTCGATACCTGTATCTAGCCAGGGCATATCTGTGAGTGATTTATTGTAGATTCAATACCTGTATCCAGCCAGGGCATATCTGCATGAAGAGTTTAGAGATTCGATACCTGTATCCAGCCAGGGCATATCTGTAGACGACTAATTCCAGATTCGATACCTGTATCTAGCCAGGGCATATCTGTGAGTGATTGATTGTAGATTCGATACCTGTATCCAGCCAGGGCATATCTGCATGAAGAGTTTAGAGATTCGATACATGTATCCAGCCAGGGCATATCTGTAGACGACTAATTCCAGATTCGATACCTGTATCTAGCTAGGGCATATCTGTGAGAGATTGATTATAGATTCTATACCTGTATCCATCCAGGGCATATCTGCATGAAGAGTTTAGAGATTCGATACCTGTATCCAGCCAGGGCATATCTATAGACGACTAATTCCAGATTCGATACCTGTATCTAGCCAGGGCATATCTATGAGTGATTGATTATAGATTCGATACCTGTATCCAGCCAGGGCATATCTGCATGAAGAGTTTAGAGATTTGATACCTGTATCTAGCCAGGGCATATCTGTAGACGACTAATTCCAGATTCGATACCTGTATCTAGCCAGGGCATATCTGTGAGTGATTGATTGTAGATTCGATACCTGTATCCAGCCAGGGCATATCTGCATGAAGAGTTTAGAGATTCGATACCTGTATCCAGCTAGGGCATATCTGTAGATGACTAATTCCAGATTCGATACCTGTATCTAGCCAGGGCATATCTGTGAGTGATTTATTGTAGATTCAATACCTGTATCCAGCCAGGGCATATCTGCATGAAGAGTTTAGAGATTCGATACCTGTATCCAGCCAGGGCATATCTGTAGACGACTAATTCAAGATTCGATACCTGTATCTAGCCAGGGCATATCTGTGAGTGATTGATTGTAGATTCGATACCTGTATCCAGCCAGGGCATATCTGCATGAAGAGTTTAGAGATTCGATACATGTATCCAGCCAGGGCATATCTGTAGACGACTAATTCCAGATTCGATACCTGTATCTAGCTAGGGCATATCTGTGAGAGATTGATTATAGATTCTATACCTGTATCCATCCAGGGCATATCTGCATGAAGAGTTTAGAGATTCGATACCTGTATCCAGCCAGGGCATATCTATAGACGACTAATTCCAGATTCGATACCTGTATCTAGCCAGGGCATATCTATGAGTGATTGATTATAGATTCGATACCTGTATCCAGCCAGGGCATATCTGCATGAAGAGTTTAGAGATTTGATACCTGTATCTAGCCAGGGCATATCTGTAGACGACTAATTCCAGATTCGATACCTGTATCTAGCCAGGGCATATCTGTGAGTGATTGATTGTAGATTCGATACCTGTATCCAGCCAGGGCATATCTGCATGAAGAGTTTAGAGATTCGATACCTGTATCTAGCTAGGGCATATATGTAGACGACTAATTCCAGATTCGATACCTGTATCTAGCCAGGGCATATCTGTGAGAGATTGATTGTAGATTCGATACCTGTATCCAGCCATGGCATATCTGCATGAAGAGTTTAGAGATTCGATACCTGTATCCGGCCAGGGCATATCTGTAGACGACTAATTCCAGATTCGATACCTGTATCTAGCCAGGGCATATCTGTGAGTGATTGATTGTAGATTCGATACCTGTATCCAGCCAGGGCATATCTGCATGAAGAGTTTAGAGATTCGATACCTGTATCCAGCCAGGGCATATCTGTAGACGACTAATTCCAGATTCGATACCTGTATCTAGCCAGGGCATATCTGTGAGTGATTGATTGTAGATCCGATACCTGTATCCAGCCAAGGCATATCTGCATGAAGAGTTTAGAGATTCGATACCTGTATCCAGCCAGGGCATATCTGTAGACGACTAATTCCAGATTCGATACCTGTATCTATCCAGGGCATATCTGTGAGTGATTGATTGTAGATTCGATACCTGTATCCAGCCAGGGCATATCTGCATGAAGAGTTTAGAGATTCGATACCTGTATCCAGCCAGGGCATATCTGTAGACAACTAATTCCAGATTCGATACCTGTATCTAGCCAGGGCATATCTGTGAGTGATTGATTGTAGATTCGATACATGTATCTAGCCAGGGCATATCTGCATGAAGAGTTTGAAGTTCCAGATTCGATACCTGTATCTAGCCAGGGCATATCTGTGAGCGATTGATTGTGGATTCGATACCTGTATCTAGCCAGGGCATATCTGCATGAAGAGTTTGAAGATCAACCCCTATAACAGGCCAGGAAATTATCTTTCTTTCTCAAATATACAAGTTCTCGCTAAGGAATCTCTTACACGATTGACACCCCGGATGGCATCTTTAAGCCCATCTCCACAACTATCCATTACATCTCCAAATGGCATCTATAAGCCCATTCCCGACAAGGTTCAATCACATATCCTGATGGCATCTATAAGCCCATCTTCCTATCCAGCATCTCTCTAAATGGCATCTGTAAGCCCATTCCCAACAGCATATTGCTGATACCACACTATGCGGGTGCAAATTTCTGGGCACTCTAGTGTTCAATCATCTTCCACCTTCGGATCACGAAAGGCACGCAAGCCAATCTACATCCTCAGGTTTAAGAAGATTGAACAGGGGCAACTGTTGTACCCCAAAATTTTCCCTCCCATATTCTTCAAAGTTTATCAAGAATCATCTTCAAATGGTTCAAGATCTCTCAAGGGTTGCACAGTCCAAATGCCTCATAAGCCAGTCAAAATTAGGGTTTTGGTTATTGCAAGGAATTTGAGGTTTTCAATGGCTCAATCAAGTCCCATATGCCTATATACATTGTCAAGCATCTACATGTCAAGTCTCAAGGCTCACAATGCCAAATTGCACAGTCAAAAGCCCTATTTGGTTAACAATCAACTACAGGGGCAACATGGTCATTTTACAGTCAAAAGTCAAATTTTTTGGTCAACATCTTATTTTGAAGCCACAATCATCATGTGATCAAGTCTTGATCATGATTCCTCAAGGATGGCTCAAAAATCATCAAGGATGCAAAAGTTGCTATTTTTGGACAGTTGAAAAGTCAACTGTAACTTGACCAGGGCATAACTTTTTCATGGTTCATCCGAAAAATCCAATCCAATGCTCATTTTGAAGGGGAGGACATTTCCTACAACTCATCTTCACATTCCAAGTCCAAGAAATGCTCTCACAAAAAGTTATCAATTTCTACATTATAGGTCAATTTCAAAAGTCAACAAAAAGGCACTTTAAGTCAAAGACCATAACTTGAGATTGGTAAATCCAAATGACATGGGACCAAAGGCATTGGTTAGAGGACTTCAAGACCTTTCCAAAATGTCCAAGAACATGTTCATATGATCAAAATTGAGCAAGATATGCATTGGAGAAGTTGGGAAATTTTTGTGAATTTGCAAAAGTCAACTTTGCTCAAAACACATCATTTTTGCTAATGGGCCTCAAATTTCTTCTTGAAACACTGTCCAAGGCTTATGCACGACCCATTGAGATTAAATTGAATTATTTTCTTATTTTTATTAATTAATTGGATTTTTAATTGATTTTTAATTCATTTAATTAATTTAATTGTAGGAAAATACCAAGATATGTTTTTCTCAATCTTTTGTGAAGCAAATAAGCTCAAGACAAGCTGGAGATTTCGTGTGCACATCAAGGGGACCAAAATCTCCCAATTTGGCAAGGTTTTTCAATAAAAAAGATTGAAAAATATTTGATTGAAAATCAAATATACAAATCATAATTCCATGGATCTTTGACCAAGATTTTAACCTAAATCAGTTCTATTATATATACTGAAGCTAACCCTAATGCCATTCACGTGAAAACTCTGCAAGAAAGCCATATGCAATATTGAAAAAAAGTCAAGGAAACTCAAAACTGTTTTCTCACTCCCAGGCCTTTTCAAAGCAATTTAAGGATTCTAATACATTGCTAGCATTCCCAGAAACATATTGGAATCAAAATCAAGGGCTAACACTCAAAGAATACGCAAGAACAGTCCCACGGTTTGTCAATCTTTTTCATAATCGTAATTCATTATTCATGCATCATTAACAAGATTTTTTGTGTGCTTTGCATTGCTAGAACCTCTCTGAAGCTAATGGTATAGGTGAATTGCATTATGGTGTCCAGAATCACAAATCACCATTGACGAATTCTAGGTTTTTCAAGCTCCAAAATTAGGGCTTTCCCCATCCAGTAGAATCAGAACCTCTCATGACTATGGTTAAATTCGTGAGAATCAGACGAATCCAAATCACATATCGCGCCATATTTATATAGCATAGAATTCTAATCGTTATTATTCCTCAAGCTACTTTGTGGGGGTTAAAAACCCCCGCTATTTGATTTGTATTTTGCAGGTTTCAGCGAAGAAGACAAGACGTGGAAGCGTGGGAGTGGAGCATTCAAACTACGCGCGTTTTTTCTCTTTCCAGCATAATTGATATGTTTCATATATTATATTCATTATCTATTATAATATCAAATACAGGCGCATGGCTCAGTGGAAGATGATGTGGCTGGCAACCATTGGGACCTGGGTTCGATTCCCAGGTCCCCCAAATAATTGTTTCATATTTTGTTTAACATGATCCTATGCAGATTCCCAATAAGGTTCCACCATATACCTCCAGCGCTCAACATGCCAAGTGGCTACAGACATGCATCCAAAGGCCAGGAGATGATAATCACCATGATCCTCAGTCAACATTGGTACAGCTGATTACAAAAGTCAACCGTGGCTTGATTCTTAATGGGCCAGGAAATACTAATCCACCTCCATATTGGGTCCAACACCCCCCTGGTTTCTATTTCCCTTTTTTTATTTTCTTTCTTTTTATTTCCTTTTAATAATTATTATTACTATTATTTAATTAATTCATAAATTATTTTTCATAATAAAATCAGAAACTTAAAATATTATTTATTATTATTATTTATTAATTTCATATTATTTTTTGTAAATAAATTCTAACAAATTAATTAGTTAATTAGGTTAACTTTAAACTTTCTTTTACAATAAATAAAACTAATTTAGACTTAGGGTTTTACTAACTTTGTGACTTTATTTTATTTTCATTAAAACATAAAACATTAAAAAACACAAAAATACCTTGTTCTTGTAATTAATTAATTAATTAGTTATTAGGTTTAATTTGAGTTAAATGCAAAGGACAAAATCTCATTTTTTTTCTCAAAAAGGGTCAAAACCCTAAGGACGTCCCGATCCAATTCTTTCGCGCGCATATTTATTTTTAATTTATTAATTTTTGATTATTATTCATGTATCTGTTCCGAGTATGTAATAGTTAATTAGGGCTTTTATCGCTTTATTTACTTTTCTCGCAATTTATTTTTCCAAAGGGTTTGTTTTTGGCGATGTATATACCCGCGCCTTGTAATAGCGTAGATTTACCTTCCGCACTTTATTTCCTGCAAATTATTAAACTGTTAATTATGCATGACAAGACTTGTATGACAAATAAAATCAATCCGTAGCTCACAAATAACATGTACAAGATAATCTTAACTGAATTTGACACACATGCACATGCCACTCCTAGGGTACGCCTCACTCGGTTGCCTCGAGGTGGTCATCAAGTATAGGGTGTTTTAGAGGTCGCCCTCCTGTCTAAAGATCCAGTTGCCTCGAAACGGTTGCCTCGGATAAAAAGGATCTAGGACATTAGGGTTACCGCTAAGGCGTCCTACTATTGCTTTGGTGACCACACATGTCCCGATAATCGAATTGATCCGAATAACTCCAACGACGGTGCTACCTACTTCTCAATAGTGGGATAGTACTGTCTAAAGGACTCTTACACAACTTAATTCCTTAGAGTTAGGTAGATTTCTCCTGGGTACTTGCTCTTTCAAAAACAAAAACCACTTTTCGCACCTACACTTTCTAAAAGTTTTCAAACAAATACTTCATACACTCTTGAGGACTGATACAAGAGTTACCTAGAAGTTTTTCAAACTAAACTTTTTCAAAACCCACATACACTTGAAAAGCAAACAATTTTTGAAAACATAGTGAGCAAGTACCTAAGAGCCCATGGATAACCATGGATAGAAAGGGTGATAACACCTTCCCTTTCTATAAATCTACCTCCCGAACCGAGAAACATCTCGAAAAAGGAATTTTGCTGTGCTTTTGTCCTTTCCATTTTGGAGAACATAAAAGACGGTGGCGACTCTTGCTTACCGCGACATTTCGTGAACCAGCTTTAAAACAGTCAGTTCTATTTCCACCGATCACAAGGAGTAACATGAGTTTTCTCGAAGAGGATTTCTTAATTATCCATTAGGCGTTGGATGCCTAACTTCAATAACGGAGAGTCGGATTGCAAGGACGAACAAAGGTAACAATCTTTTACACAGCCCGGGAAAATCCCGACTTTCAACAAATTCATCTTGATCATTGGTAATGGAGTCATTAAGTCATCAACAGTAGCAACATAAAGATCTTCTACAACAGCATGGACATTATGACCATGTTTTGGCATCGGAGGGGATATCACATTAGGTTTTTCAGGGGCGTCAAACTCCACCTCCTTGGCATCTATTAAATCCTGGATCTTATTTTTGAGGGCCCAACAATTGTTGGTGTCGTGCCCCACGCTGTCCGAATGATAGGCACACTTTGCATTTGAATGGTAGTAGGGAGAAGAGGTATTCAGATTCTTTGGTGCCTTTTTCAAGCTTGTAAGGTTTAACTTCAACAGATGAGGGAGAACCTGAGCAGGTGTCATATTGATCCGGGTGAATTTCCGTGCAAGCCTTTCCACCCTTGCTTGGTTGGTTCTGGGTTGACTGTTTCGAGGTTGATCGGCTGCGGAATTCTGAATCAATACAGCCCCCACCGCTGGTTGGCGCTCAGTTCTTCCTTGACTTTTCTGGGAGTAAACAACTGAGACTTCTTTCTTGGCTGGAAAGGTCTTCTTGATAGCAGTGGAAGTAGATGAATCCTTTTGAATTTTACTGCTCTTGATTCCAGCTTCAACTCTTTCACCAGTCAGAATTAACTCGGTGAACCCCGCAGACGAACTCCCGATCAAGTGATTAAAGAATGGACCTGACAGGGTCCCCAAAAACATATCCACAAGCTCTCTCTCAGACAATGGTGGCTGCACCCTTCCAGCCAAGTCCCTCAATTTCTGGGCATACTCCTTAAAGCCTTCATTAGAGACCATACCCATACTCTGTAATTGATTACGAGTAGGTGCTAAATCCGCATTATATTGATATTGTCTGTAGAAGGCAGAAACCAAATCCTCCCAATTGTGCACATCATATCTCTCAAGCTGGTAGAACCAATCCAATTGCGTACCCGGCAAACTATCTTGAAAAAAGTGGACCCACAAATCCTTATCAGAAGAATGAGGTTGGATCTTTCTGACGTAAGACCGTAGGTGCATCTTCGAGAAAGACAAACCATCGTATTTAGAAAATGTAGGCACCTTGAATTTAGGGGGAATCACAATCCCAACAACCAACCCTAGCTCCTCGAAATCCAGCCCAGGCACTCTTTGTACCTCCATGGCAGCCAGACGCTCTTCCAGATTCTTGTACTTGTCGTCTGCAGGAGGGTACTGCTGCTCAGAGTAATCTTCATCCTCTTCTTCTTCTTCTTCTTCCTCAGACTCGGAGGGCACTGCAACTCCCTTTCCTTTACCTACCCCTTCATCAGATGTTGAGGGGAAATCCAGGACCCTTCTAGCTTGGTTCTCAAATCTTCTTCCCAAAGTAGCTACACCAACTCTTTCCTTTTTCTTTTTATCCTTTTCTTTTTCCTTTTCCTTTTCCAACAGTTCTTTAAGATCCTCCTGACCCTTTGCCAAGGTCATGAGTAGTTGTTGGAACTATGAATTATCCGCTTGTAGGTCTTTGACCGTCTGCTCTATATCCATCTTGCTGAAATAAACAGCGGAGAGATAAGGAAACCTGGTGTGAAGACCTGTTTATGCATATGATGAATGGTATGTATTCATGTAATGCATTCAAGGATTCAGAAATTCAAATTTGTTGCAAACAAAAAAGAACGAACGTTATATTAATAAGATAGAATTTGTTAGTACATAAGTGCCCCATGGGCAAAATAATACAAAATTCTAAGGTAAAAAGACGTTGTGCATCCTCTTTGGTGCGATGTAGGTGTTGAGAGTCTGCTCTTCATGGAGTCGACGAGTAAGTTCCAAAAACTTCTTCTCACTGGCGTAGAAGCTGGCTTCAAAAGTGTTCCGTTCTTCCTTGAGCCGTATCCAACTCTTTTGAAAATCCTCCAATGATGTTGGCATGTCAGGATGTAGGAGGGTGTATGGAACCTCTCCTTCCATAATAGGCTCTTTGATCATAGGCAGAATGCGGGGGTAAGGCATCATAAGACTCTGGGCGCGGGTTCATACCCACTTGAGGTAAGGCTCAAGAGGGATGGAATTCTTGTGTCCCAATGTCTTACTGTCCACTTTGTTGGGCATCCTCCAAGCTCAGATAAACCTTTGTCTAAGTCCTTGAGCGTTGTTGTCGAAGTTAAAAACCAAGTCTAGAATCAGCATGTCATGAGGGTCATCCCTTTGGGCATACCCAAATTGTCTCAGAGCCAAGCATGGGTTGTAGGTAATTCCTCCCCTAATGCCAAGTAATGGGACATTAGGGAATTCCCCACAATGATCAATGATGATGACATTTTCTCTGGACCGAGAACACCAATGAACATCAGAATGTGTAAGAGTCATCACCCGTTGTGACCACCTCAAGCCCTGCTCATTCTTCAAGACTGACTGGGGAAGGTGATAAATAAACCACCTTGCTAGAAGAGGAGTACAACACATGAGAACACCTTTTTCCCTCATTGTTCGTGTGTAAAATGAGTGGAGGACATCCCCAAGTAATGTAGGCACTGGATTCCGAGATATGAAAATCTTGACAGCATTCACATCTATAAGCTGATCAGGGTTTGGGAACAGGACCAATCCATAGATGAGAAGTGCTATAATCTCCTCAAAAGCTTACAGATCTAGAGAATTCCAGCAGTCTTGTGCCTTCTCAAACAGAAACTTTGCCAAGAAACCCTTGACACCACTTCTGGTTTCCCAATGACCTTTGATATCAGATGGTTGCAAGTGTAAGGCTTGAGCAACATCTTCAGGCTTTGGTTCTCTTTCTATACTGTTGTAGGGTAGTTAATGGTGAATAGGAATCCTCAGGAGTTGAGAAAATTCCTCCAAAGTAGGCACTAGTTGGTAATCAGGAAATGTGAAGCAGTGGTGTAGGGGGTCAAAGAACTGGAAGAGAACTTTCACCATGTCTTCTTCAATGTTGGAGCTGACCAATTTGAGAAGTCTACCATGTCTTTCAGTGAAGGGAGAATTCTCTGGAATCTTGGAAGCTAGCTCCTTGAGTTGAGGAGGGATTCTCACAAGGTTGACTTGGATTGTTTTCCTGCGGAGTGATTCCGTAACCTACAAAATAGGAACAAAGATGAAAATCCAAACCCTTGAAATGGTTAGTGGATGCATATGATACTTCATGATGTTTATGATGTATGCACAAGCATATGTACAAGCAAGTCACACAAGTTCCTAGTTTCAGGCTTGCATGGGGTTTCATAGGTAAGTACCCTCTTGAAGTTTAGTTGGCTCGACCTGTCCTATAAATAGTAACCGGGTTCTAAGGAGCTCAATATCACCAGATTATTTTCTGTGTTCATTGTTTCAGTTTAGCCACTTTACTGGCGACCGAAATATTCCAAGAACACAACCCTCAATGAGTGTAGTATCAAGTATCTACCAACTTTGGACTGCACCAAAGCCGGTCATCTCACTACCCCTAAAAGGCCAAGTTGGTCAAGTAAAGGTTCTAAAAGTCCATTAGTGCTTCATGACATCACTCAGCGGCCCTGTATTCTCTTTGATTGACTCAAAGGCTACCGGTACCCACAAATATGTCGCACTAATATAGCTATTGCTTCAACCATGTCGGTATACCCCGCACAGTTTCCACAACATATTGCTATTTACCTATGAATGTTTCCCAAATCTGGGTAGAGGATTTCAAACCCAAACAATAGAACCAAGTGTAAAGCAATCAAAGCAAACAAGGTAAGCATGTAAAGGTGATCTAAACCCTAAGGTAACCCCACTTTTAGATATCTCCCTAGCAGAGTTTCCAGTTCTGTGATACTGTGGGAGAACTGACTTGAGGTTTTGCGTTTGTGTTTGCAAATGTTTCGGTTTAGCAAGAGTCTCCACCGACTTTTTATTTTATCCAAAGGAAAGGTCAAAAAGCACAGGAAAGACCTTTGAGATGTTTTCTTGGGTCCGGGGGGTAGATTATGAAAAGGGAAGGTGCAAACACCCTTTTCATCCATGGTTATCCATGGTCTCTTAGTTACTTGTTTAGATCACTTGCTTTTGCTTTTAAATTGTTTGAAATGGTGCTTTGTGTGTGGTTTTGAAAATGTTTTGAAAAGAGGCCTTGTCTAGGCAACCTTTGTAATGATTCTTGTTTGAATGTGTACAAAGGTGTTTGTCTTTTGAAAATATGTTTCAATGTTTGAATGTTTGAAAGTTTGTTTTGGGAAATGTTTTGAAATTGTGTTGTGAGGTGTGTTTGAAAATAGCAAGGATGTTTTTGCAAGTTTTGATAAAGTAACTAAGATTTGTCTACCCTATCTACTCAAGAGTCTTTCCTACACATTTTTAACCCTTTTACATTGTTGGTTTACCATTGCATTTGGTAAACCACCTTGTATTTGGATGTTAAACGGGACAGGCGCGGGTCATCGTATTGACCATGATAGCAATTGTGCTAAGTATCTTAGCAAATTTTTAGAGGGACTAGATCATTTTGTATAGGCAACCAAGATAGCGTCATCGAGGGACTATGATCTTTTGTTTTGTTTTTGTTTTTCCAAGATACTCAACATGCATACCATGGCCATTTTAAAGGCAACAAGTGGATGAAACCCTAGGGGTGCATGTGTGCATTGTGTTATCATTTTCATGCATTTTATGTCTTATATTAGGTCTAACTATTTGTTTTGATTTTGGATATTGCATACAAACCCTAATCTCTATCATGGCATATTTGAAAGCTATAAATGCGTAAAGTTAAATCTACAACTATTACAACTTTGATATGGGGAGGGGGATACAATTTTGAATAGGGGATTATTTTGCAAGAAATTAAAACCCTAAGATTATTACAACCAAATTGAATTCTTTACTCAAATGATAAATAAGCAATATTTAAATAGACAATTAAATAAATATGCAATATATTATAAACATGCAAAAAATGTTTGTTTATTTTTATGTGTGTAAAAATATAATATTTAATGTGTAAAAAAAAATATTATTTTTAATAAGGGTGGAAACCCTAATTTGTTTTAAGAAAGTATATATATATATATATATATATATATATATATATATATATATATATATATATATATATATATATATATATATATATATATATATATATATATATATATATATATATATATATATATATATATATATATATATATATATATATTAATTATATTACTTATGTATAATAAAATAAAATAATAAAATATATACAAATGTCAAAAAATATTAGAAAAAATATTATTTAAGTATGTAAATAATAAAAATAAAAATATAATATTTTTCATGTATTATTTTCAAGTTTTTTATTAAAGAAAATAAAAGTATATTATTTAATAATTATTTCTATGTCTAAAAAATAATAAAAATAATAAAATAAAATGTGAAAAATTTTGGAAATATTTTTGGTAATTTTTTTAAGTTTAGAAAAAATAAAATAAAGTCAGAAATGAAAAAGAAATAGAAAAATAAAAAAAAATAATGAAATGGGCCAGGGGGTGCAATCAGCAAGCTGGGGGGTGCCAAAAGTGAGAAATAGCCAGGCCCAGCCCAACTACTTCATCTTCAACCTTCGTTCAAACAAAAATATGCGTGTTTCCTGTACAAATGTCCAACTCCTGCATACGTGCTCTAAAGCAAAAACTCATAACACAAAAGTTATAGCATTTTTCAACACGATTCCAACCATATAAAGAACTTAATCTAACTCTCAAAGACCAGAGAGAATTTCTCTGGCCCTAATTTCTAACCTAACTTTTTCAGAATGTTCATCAATCAAATTCTCTCAACACACTTAACTTAAATGAATTCTATGCATATGTACAACTTAAGGGCTATAAGTACTATATTTTTTATTCACAAACCTAAGCCTAATGATTCCTAAATAGAGAGATAGAAAGTTGGAAAATACATGTTTCAGTTGAACTCGAATATGGCAATGCAGGGGTTTTCAATAAGGCCTGAGATGTTTGTAAGCTTGCCTGAACTTCCTCTGACCTTCCCCAATGCTTTGTTTGCTTTGAGCTTGCTTGAATAAGCCTGTAGAAGTCAACCTGCACAAGCTGAAATCAGAAATGGTGAAGCTTGCAAATGGAGTTACAGTCAATGGCCAATGGCTGGGATGGCTTAGGTGGGTTATATGGAATGTATTGGAACTGGTTTGGGACAAAACACACAAGTGGTTTGTGATTTTGAAATAAAAATACAGAAGCTGCCCTGTTTTGCAATAAGATGGTGTTTTTGTGTTTTGGAAGGCTTGAGGGTTAGATAGCTCATGCTTCTGACTCAAGGCAGTATGAAAAAGTTGTTTGGAATGCTTACAAACTTTGTTCTTATCAGGTTTCCAAGATATGAATCTTTTGCAAGTTTACTTGGTTTTGAAGTAAAAGTGTGAAGTGATACAAGACAGGCCTGTACAGGCTATCTTAAAGCATGCACAAGATTGTTGTACCTTTGCCTAAGTTTATGGAACTTGTTTGCTGTAAAGAGGAGGGTTCAAGGCTCAAGGGAAACAAGTTGACATAAAGTTGCCTTTATCAAAATGGCATAGTTCACTTTTTTCCAAAAATGGATTAAACTCTTATGTAAACTTCCATTGATCATAATAATGCCTTAAACCAATGATTTTGAATTCAATTTTTGAGTGTGGAATGGTTTAGAGACCTGTATTCAAGTACAAATGAAGCTGGACAAAAATTGCAACTTGTAGCAACATGAAACATGCCATGGATCAAAGTGACTTTTTTCCAAATTCAAACCTTTGATTCTCCCTAACCATAAATTATTTTGGAGAGTTCTTGGACATTTTGGAAATCTTGAAACATGAATTACAATCCATATTTGAAATGCATTTTGAGATTACAAATGGAACTAGGTGAAAAATTGCCATGAAGATAGGTCAAAATCCTGCCTAAATTAGGGCAAAATTTCACTAAGTTAAAAGTTTCATGGACCCTTGTTCCAAAAATCATAACTTGAGATCCAAGCTTATTTTAGGAAAACTTTGTGAATAAAAGTTGTAGATTTTGTGGAGGACTACAACTTTCATGTTGGAAGTTTTGTTTGAATCCAATTGCATCATGGTGAAAATGTTGGGCAAAGTTGGAAAAAAATAAGAAAATTTCATAACTTAGAAAAATTCTAAGTTATGAAATTTTTTCAATCTTAAACCCTAATTTGCGAAATTAGGTTTCTTGATGAAAAAGTTTCATGTTTTGACACATCTTGATGAAAAATGACCCTTGGCACTTGATTTTGACCAAAAAGTCAAAGTTTGACTTTTTAGTGTACAGTTGATTTTGATCAGTTGACTGGAAAATTCATCTGTCAATCCAATGCTTTTGAGATCTTTTGATCCTTGTGATTAGGTCAAGATGATTCCATTGAGTCCTTGAATCCACACTTAAACCCAATTTTCCATTGGCTAGGTGAAAAATCAGAAATTGTCCCTCTGCAGTCAAAACCCTAAAAATGACCATTTTGCCCTTTTGATGATCTGATCAAATTTCTTGAGGAGTTGTGGTCCAAACTTGATCAAATGATTCATATGAGTCTATAATGTTGATGTGGATAAAAAATTATGAGGTTTGACTGTAAATTGGCCACATTTGACTTTTTCCCCAATACAACTGATTTTTAGGTCAACTGTCCAATTGACTGGGCAAAAATTTGATTCAAGGCTTGAAACTTGGTATGAACAATCTTATAGGTCCAACATGAAGTATGAAAGTCACTTTAAGTATTGGAAGTCCAAAAATCCCTGTGCAAACTCAAACCCTAATTTTAGGTCATTAGTGCAAGGAGATATCTTGAGCAGAGCAAACCATAGCTTGGTCTTGAGTTCAAAGAGTCTTGTGAGGAGAAATCTTGATAAAATGAGAGGGAAAATTTTGGGGTACAATAGATGGAAATGAGGACTGATATCTGGTCGGGTCCAGGTTTCTCAGCCATTTGTTGGGGATAGAGAGGCAACTCTACTGGGGAAAGAATTTAAACCTTGGTTGGATTGAGTTCAGGTTCTTCTATATATTTGAAGAGTTAGGCTATTATCTGGTCGAGTCCAGGTCTCATAGAATTTTGGAATTGGGATCATATGTTATCCGGTCGGGTCCAGGCTTCAGATTCTCAAACTGTTATCTGGTCCGGTCCAGGCTTCAGTATTTGAAGAAGTCAAACTGTTATCTGGTCGGGTCCAGGCTTCAGTAATAACTTGAAAATGGTGCTAATATCTGGTCAGATCCAGGCTTCAGAGCATCTCTTGGAAATAATAAAGGCTTTGCTGACGGATTTACTAGGATTAGGGGTTGTGGCCCTGGTGATTTGTAGTAATTTGAAAGGGAAATTCAAACTGGAGAGTATAGACTCAGTCGAGTAAGGCAGACTCAACTTGGGGAGGATACACTCCGCTGGGGATGATGGGCTCATCCGGGAAATGATAGGCTCATCTAGGAAGGATAGACTCTGTTTGGAGATGAAATCCTTGGTTGGAGAAGATATACTCAGCTGGGGAAAATAGGCCCAGCTTGGCAGTTTGGGCTCAGTTGGAGAAGATATACTCAGCTGGGGATGATTGGCTCATCTGGGCAATGATGGGATCATCTGGGGAATTCATGGTGTCTTGATTGTTGTATGTTGAGAAATTTGCACTTGGCTGGGGAAATAACTCTGTTGGGGAAATAAACCCTGTTGAGGAAATGAATTTCCTTTAGGAAGAGATCCCTGAGGCTTCAACTTGTAAAAATTGACTTAGCTGGGGAGAAAGTTGCAAAGATGTTGAGACTCTGGCTGGGGATTATCCCATGTAAGGAGATTTTGTGGGCAACTCCGTTGGGGAAAGTTTTATTGTCGCCGTCCTAGTGGGGATAATGATGACGAGATGACTCTGTGGGGCTATTTCATATACATTAAAAAAACTGCTTACTGCCGCTGCGTGCTGATGCCCTGTTGTTGATGTTGCTGCTTAGCAGGACATATGTGCCAAATAGTTTTAATTATGTTCATATGCATATGTTCATTCAATTTTAGTCATTGGACAAATTTGCATTCAAAACAGAGGCATACAATTTTGCACTTCAAAGTGTATTCGTATTGATATTTTTCCCGTGAATAGGCATTTTTTGTACATAGAGACGGAGATCCTAGTAAGAGGAGATCGCAAAAAAAGGAAAAAAAATTGAGAATGAAAACAAATAGCCTTGTGAAATGATCTCATTTCCTCCCAGCTCTACTATTGCCCCAATGTCTTCGAACGTCCCTTGCCGTTGATCGAAATTGATTGGATTGATGCTGGACCATTTGATTTTGGATCTTGGTGATAGCATTGACTGTGTTGATTTCACGGGACATAGTCGTACGCTTTTAATCCTTAATTTTTGCCTGAACCGCCCTTTCGGGTTTTCGGTCCACCAGGATACCCTTTTTTACCCAAATCTCCCTTTCGGGTTTTCAACTTGCCGGGTGTACAATCTTTTGCATATATCCCTAATTTTTGCCCAAACCTTTTGGTTTGCTGGGATGCCCTTATTTTGCTTAGGTGTGTCAACCTAACGGGTCTTTTATGTGTAGTATTTTTTAGCTATGTCCGCGTTTATAGGATGTGGGAAATCCTCACCGTCCATGGTGGTCAACATCATGGCACCGCCAGAAAAAACTCTCTTGACAACAAACGACCCTTCATAGGTGGGAGTCCATTTTCCTATGGAGTCACCTTGTGGTAAAATGATGCGTTTTATCACCAGGTCACCAACTTGATATACTCGAGGCTTGACTTTTTTGTTGAAAGCCTTGATCATCCGTTTTTGATACGTCTGACCATGGCAAATAGCAGCTAATCGTTTTTCATCGATCAAGTTCAGCTGATCCAATCTCATTTGAATCCACTCGTCTTCGCCTAGGCCTGCTTCAATCATAATTCTCAGCAAGGGAATTTGAACTTCCACTGGCAAAACAACTTCCATGCCATAGACTAAAGAGAAGGGAGTTGCCCCAGTTGATGTTCTAGCTGAAGTACGGTAGACATGTAGAGCAAATGGTAACATCTAATGCCAATCTTTATAGGTCACTACCATTTTCTACACAATCTTCTTGATATTTTTGTTGGGCGCTTCGACTGCGCCATTCATTTTCGGTCTATATGGAGAAGAATTATGATGCTTGATCTTAAATTGAGTGCACAACTCCCTGATCATGGCATTGTTGAGGTTAGTCCCATTGTCGGTGATGATCCTTTCGGGGATACCATAATGACAGATGAGGTAGTGTCTGATGAATCTGGCTACCACATTTTTGGTGACTGAGGAAAATGAGGCAGCTTCGACCCATTTGGTAAAATAGTCGATGGCGACAAGAATGAAGCGATGTCTGTTGGAAGCCGTAGGTTTGATTTCTCCGATCATGTCAATGCCCCACATTGCAAATGGCCACGGAGTGGTCATGACATTCAGAGGGATTGGAGGGACATGGACCTTGTCAGCATAGTTTGGCATTTGTGACAAGTTCTTGAATTTTGATGACAATCGGTCTCCATCGTTGACCAATAGTAACATGCTCTTAAGATTTTCTTAGCCATCGTATGTCCACTTGAGTGAGTACCAAAATGCCATCGTGGATGTCTTCCATAATTTCCTCTGCCTCCTTCTTATCCATACATCAGAGTAGAGTTGAATCATGGTTGCGCTTGTATAATATTCCATTACTTAGGAAGAATTTGGCTGCAAATCTTCGTAAGAACTTTATGTCATTGATAGATGCCCCTTCTGGATATTCTTGTGCTTCAAGGTATCTCATCACCTCATGGTACCATGGAATTTCTACATCGGTGTCGAGCTAATAGCAATGTGCAGGATCATCGAATCTTTCAATTGTTATCATAGGGGCTTCGTTGTCCCATCTGACTTTGAACATGGAAGACATGGTTGCCAAAGCGTCAGCCAACTGGTTTTCTTCCCTAGGGAAATATTCAAAAGTGATCTCTTCGAAGTGAGGAATCAGGGATAGCATAAGTTCTTTGTAAGGGATAAGATTAGGGTGTTTAGTGTCCCAATATCCTTTTACTTGGC
Source organism: Vicia faba (assembly GCA_948472305.1). Lineage (NCBI taxonomy): Eukaryota > Viridiplantae > Streptophyta > Magnoliopsida > Fabales > Fabaceae > Vicia > Vicia faba. The sequence goes on from OX451736.1 coordinate 83,749,966, forward strand.
TGATCACCAAGACGGAATCTCTAAACACATCCAAATGTTGGATCCTTAAGTCATTAGCAACTTTTAGACCTAAGATGCATACTTCATACTCAGCCATATTATTTGTGAAATCGAAGCATAGTCTGGCAATGAAGGGAGTGTGGCAACCTTCAGGAGAGATGATCACAACACCAATTTCGTTACCAAAGGCGTTGGAAGCCCTATCAAATACCATAGTCCATCGGGATCCTTGTTCAGGTCCGTCATACGGTCCAAGTTTCACACAGTCGGTTACCAACATAATATTCTCATCAGAGAAGTCGAAATTCATTGACTGATAATCACCCATAGCTTGATGGGCCAAATGATCTGCTAGTACACTTCCTTTGATGGCTTTTTTATTTGTGTATTGAATGTCGTACTCAGTTAAAATCATTTTCCATCTGGCTATTCGCTCGGAAAGGGCAGGTTTCTCGAAGATGTACTTGATTGGATCCATCTTAGAAATCGACAGAGTGGTATGAGTCAACATATACTGTCTTAGTCGATGAGCAGCCCACGCTAAAGCACAACAAGTTTTCTCGAGCAGTGAATATCTGGTTTCACAGTCGGTAAACTTTTTGCTTAGGTAGTAAATTACGTGCTCTTTTCGGCCAAACTCTTCATGTTGGTCCAAAACACACCCTATCGAATTCTCTAATACCGTCAAGTACATGATCAGGGGTCTTCCTTCAACTGAAGGTATGATAATAGGAGGTTCTTGTAGGTATTATTTGATTTTGTCAAAAGCAATCTGGCACTCACCGTTCCATCTGACTACCTGATCTTTCTTCAAGAGTTTGAAGAGTGGTTCACAAGTAGCAGTTAAGTATGATATGAAACGAGCAATGTAATTGAGACGACCCAAGAATCCTCTCACTTCTTTTTCAGACTGAGGGACTGGAATTTCTTGGATGGCCTTTATCTTGGCGGGATCAACTTCAATGCCTTTATCGATGACAACAAAACCTAGAAGCTTTCCAGAGCGTACTCCAAATGTGAACTTGTTAGGGTTTAACCTCAACTTGTACTTCTTTAGTCTCTCGAATAGTTTGTGAAGGTGATAAAGATGTTCCTCTTTGGTTTGTGATCTGGAAATCATATCATCCATATATACTTCTATCTCATGATGAATCATGTCATGAAATAAAGCAACCATAGCCCTTTGATATGCTGCCCCTGCATTCTTTAATCTGAACGACATGACCTTGTAGCAGAAGGTGCCCCATTGCATAACGAAAGTAGTCTTTTCCATATCTTCAGGAGCCATATTTATTTGATTATAGCCTGAGAAGCCATCCATGAATGAGAAGACTTTATACTGAGCAGTATTATCGACTAAGACGTCAATGTGTGGTAGAGGGAAATCATCCTTGGGGCTTGCCCTATTCAGATCCCTATAGTCCATGCACATGCGAACTTTCTCGTCTTTCTTTGGTACTGGCACTATATTGGCCACCCATTGAGGATAGGATGTTACAGCTAGGAACCCTGCATCAAACTACTTCATTACTTCGGCTTTGATCTTTTCATACATGTAAGGTCTCATGCGACGAACTTTTTGTTTAACAGGAGGGAATTCTTCTTTAGTCGGCAGACGATGAACCACGATGTCAGTATCTAACCCAGGCATATCTTCATACGACCAATAAAATACTTCCACATAATCGCACAACATCTGACCCAAATGGCTCTTAACACTGCTTTCCAAATTAGCGCCGATCCTGATTTCCTTCTTATCTGACTCACTACCTAAATTGATAATCTCAACTGACTCTTCATGTGGTTGAATAGCTTTTTCTTATTGTAATAGAAGTCTGGCTATTTCTCCTAGTATATCACAATCTTCCTCGCTTTCGTCTTCGACTTGGTTGATAGGATATTCAAAGTCATAGTCGGTAATAGTAGAGTCATTGGCAATAGGATCCAGAGTGGATGTAGACCTGCAAGAGTGTGTGTGTGCGTGTAAGATACATGGCTATTTTTTTGAAAATGTATTTGAAAGAAAAGAAAGACAATGAACACAAATATTTGAATGCAAAGAGGTCCAATGGTTTATATTAAATGATCATATGATAGATGAAACATGAGCAAAACCCTTAACAAATAGACCAAAGTGCCCCGGGCAAGGCACATGGCTTAAAAGTCGTGGTTTGGAAATAATATTACAGACATAGAGTTCCCGAATTGACAGGAAAAGTAAACAGTAATTACTACTCGATGAAAGAAACAAGAGTGAAATCCTTTGCATGCCAGTTGTTGAGATTCCCTTTGATTGTTGGGTAGATCCAATCTTCGAAAGCACACTCATCATCAAAGTCTTCTACAGTGTTCACTTCATGATTTTTGAGGTGGAAAGGCGGCTTTCCAGCATGAACACTTCTAACCTATTTTTGAGCTTTGGAGGTGAAACCTAACCCAAACTTGTCTACCTTTAACGGGATATCGAGGAGTTGACCCCACATCACATTGTTTCCTTCTTCTACCACAACACGGGCGTCCTTAAGAGAAACCATCTTGGGGGTAACTTTATCAGCTCTTGGAGTGTCGGAGGAGATTTTGGTGGAGGCCACAACTGTTAGAACAAAGTTTGAATCTACTACCCTATATTTAAGTTTTGATGATAACAAAGTGAAAAGATATAGTATTTATAAGTTTCATGTATGAACTATCTGCTGCCTAAAATTATTATGTTCTGACTTGCAGATACTCTGATTGAAATAAGCAAGATCACATCTATTCAGCATCAGAACTTGATTTCAGACACCAGCATCAGAAGTTGCTATATCAGAATGTTAAAATCAGATGATCAACTCACGTACATGCTGAAGCCTGATGAACGAGACTGCACTCAACACTCTGATAAAGAAACACAATAGTTCATCAGCAGCGAAGCAGAGTCAGAATGAGCCAAGCCAGAACTTGCATTAAGTAAGCAACGGTACTGTGCATTGAAAGCAAATTAATTCCAACGGCCTCATTCCAGACAAGATCTGCTCAATAAGGAAAGCTTGTTATTAGCATTGAATCAAGAATATTGCATCCAACGTTCATCATCTCAGTGCTATATAAACAAGGCTTTGAAGATTGAAATGGTTAATGCTCTCCAAATCTCTACACGCACAAAAGCTAAACCATAATCTTCGTTCTCTCAGTTTTGCTAAACCACACACTCTGATATTCTATTACTGTTTAGCAATCTAGTTTCTAAGCTTCAATTTGTGTATACATCACAGTTGTGATACAGTTTTGTAGAAAACATCCACACACATAGTTTTATCTCTTTGTAAGAAAGTGTTACCTTGACAAACCGGGTTGTGGTTTGAATCAAGAAGGCTTTAGAAGTTGTTAAAGCAGTCTGTAATATTCAGTTGAATATAGTGGATTAAGACCTCGTTGGAGAGAGGCGAAATCACCTTGACGGGTGGACTGGAGTAGTTTGAGATCAAACGAACCAGGATAAAAATATCTTGTTCATTGCATTAGATTTCAGTTTTACAATTCAACCCCCCTTCTTGTGTTTTTCACCACTTCAATTGGCATCAGAGCGCCTGGTTCTGAGCTAAAACACTTAACCGTGTCAGTACAAGATCCAACGTCAGAAAAACACAATGGCAGGAAACAATTCTCACATCAGCAATGACAACAATGAGGACAGAGAAAGATTCAGTGGCAAACCTCCAGTCTTTGATGGAGAAAACTTTGATTACTGGAAAGACAGAATTGAAAGCTTCTTTCTGGCACATGATGCTGATCTGTGGGATATGGTGACAGATGGATACACGCACCCTGTGAATGCAAGTGGTCAGAAGATTGATAGAAAAACAATGTCTGATCAACAAAAGCGTGACTTCAAGAATCACCACAAGGCCAGAACCATCCTCCTCAGCGCCATCTCCTATACTGAGTATGAAAAGATCTCCAACAGAGACACAGCAAAGAATATTTTTGACTCACTCAGAATGACGCATGAGGGCAACGTTCAGGTCAAAGAAACAAAAGCTCTGGCGCTCATTCAGAAGTATGAGGCGTTCAAAATGGAAGAATCTGAATCCATTGAAACTATGTTCTCTAGATTCCAGATTCTGGTAGCTGGTCTCAAAGTTCTGGACAAAGGATACTCTACTGCTGACCATGTCAAGAAAATCGTCAGAAGTTTACCCAAGCAGTGGAGGCCTATGGTTACTGCTCTGAAGCTAGCTAAAGATCTCAACAAAATCACTCTGGAGGAACTTACCAGCTCCCTCAGAAGTCATGAGATAGAGCTAGAAGCTGATGAGCCTCAGAAGCAAGGTAAGCCTTTAGCATTGAAATCTAACAGAAAATTTGAGTCTAAAGTTTTGCAGGCAGTTGAAGAAACATCTGATGGATCCTCATCAGAAGAAGAAGAACTTTCCCTTCTCTCCAGAAGAGTAAATCAACTGTGGAAGCAAAGACAAAGGAAGTTCAGGAATCCCAGAAGATCTGATCAGAACGAGTCCTCTTCCAGATACAGAAGGACAGATTCTTCCTCTGGATACAGAAGATCTGAAGGCTCCTCCAGTAGCAAAAAGCCAAACACCAAAGACATCATCTTCTATGAGTGCAATGAGCAAGGACACTACAAGAGTGACTGCCCAAAGCTTCAGAGGGAAAAGCCCAAAAAGAAGTTTGGAAGAGAGAAGAAGAAAAGTCTCATGGCTACATGGGATGACTCTGACTCGTCTGAAGCTGACTCAGAATCAGATGATGAAAGGGAAAACATAGCTCTCATGGCTAACATTTCAGAAGATAGTGAAGCTTCTGAATCAGACTCAGAATCAGACACTGAAGAGGTATTTCCTAACTTTGCTGTTAACTTTACAAAGGCTGAACTTGCTGAAAGCCTTAATGAGATTCTGGAACATTATCAGCAAATTAGAGCTAAATTCAGAGACCTGAAAAGGAATCTTGAATCCGACTCTAATAAGACTGAGAGTCTCAAATTGGAAAATTCTGAGCTGAGAAATAAGATTTCAAAATTAGAAAACACTTTACAAAACTCTCAGAAGGAACCAATTTCTGAAACTCCCAGCAACGCTGATGAGATCATCAAGGAGTATGATCACAGTTTCCAGAAGTTCCTAGCTAAAAGCATAGATAGAAGCAGAATGGCTTCAATGATCTATGGGGTTAGCAGAAACGGCAGGAAAGGAATAGGATACCAAGGTAAGGTTCCTACACCAAAGAATGTCATGGACTTAACCATTAAACACACTCCTCTGAATTCACACTTTGTGTATGGTCACACACATGATATCAAATATACTAGCAGTAAGCACTCTGTGAAACCAAAATTCAACCAGAGTTTTGGTAAAACTAACAAATCAGGACCCAAGAAAATCTGGGTACCTAAGGATAAAATAATACATGTTGCAGATATCTTTAGCAGCAAGTCAGAAACACCAGTCATGGTACCTGGACTCTGGCTGCTCACGACACATGACGGGAAGAAGGCATATGTTCCAAAGCCTGGAACTTAAGCCTGGAGGCCACGTTGGCTTTGGAGGCAATCAGAGGGGAAAGATAATTGGCTCTGGAACTGTAGGTAATGGAAATCTTCCCTCTATTAATAATGTTCTGCTAGTAGACGGATTGATGCATAATCTGTTATCCATAAGTCAATTAAGTGATAACGGTTATGATATAATCTTTAATCAAAAATCATGTAAAGCTGTTAGTCAGAAAGATGGGACTATCCTGTTTAATGGTAAGAGGAAAAACAACATTTACAAAATCAAACTTTCTGAACTAAAGAGTCAGAATGTAAAATGTCTTCTGTCTGTTAACAACGAGCAGTGGATCTGGCACAGAAGATTGGGGCATGTTAGTATGAGAAGAATATCTCAGATTAACAAACTCAATCTGGTCAGAGGACTTCCTAATTTGAAGTTCAATTCAGATGCTCTATGTGAAGCATGTCAGACAGGCAAATTTGCTAAACCTTCTTTTAAATCCAAAAATGTTGTTTCTACCTCTAAGCCATTAGAACTTCTGCACATTGACTTATTTGGACCAGTTAAAACTGCTTCAGTCAGTGGTAAGAAGTATGGGTTAGTAATCTTAGATGACTATAGCAGATGGACATGGGTAAAGTTCTTAAGACACAAGGACGAGTCACACTTTGTGTTTGTTACCTTCTGTAACCAAGTTCAGAATGAAAAGGATCGTAGAATCGTTAAAGTCAGAAGTGATCATGGTGGAGAATTTGAAAATAAAGATTTTGAGTCATTCTTTAATGACAGAGGCATTCTGCATGATTTCTCTTGTCCTAGAACTCCCCAACAAAATGGAGTTGTAGAACGAAAGAACAGAACATTGCAAGAAATGGCTAGAACCATGATCAATGAGACAAACGTTGCTAAGATCTTCTGGGCAGAGGCAATAAACACAGCGTGTTACATTCAGAATAGAATCTCAATAAGACCTATTCTGGAAAAGACTCCATATGAATTGTGGAAGAACAGAAAGCCCAACATTTCATATTTTCATCCATTTGGATGTACTTGCTTTATATTAAATACAAAGAATTATTTGAACAAGTTTGATTCTAAAGCACAGAAGTGTATTATGTTAGGATACTCTGAACGCTCAAGAGGGTACAGAGTATACAATACAGAAACACAGATTGTGGAAGAATCAATCAGTGTTCGTTTTGATGACAAGCTTGACTCTGAAAAGTCAAAGCAGAATGAAGTTTTTGCAGGTATAGAAATTGAATTTGCAGGTTCTGAAGACAAGTCATCAGAAGCTCTCAACACAGACATTCCTTCAACGTCTGAAAGGAGCACTGCTAGAAATCCTACAACAGCTGCTGATCAACCTCAGAAGAGATTACCCAGAAGCAGCTTGGATCACCCAGAAGAGACTATCCTAGGAAGAAAGGAAGATCCAATCAGAACAAGAGCAAGCTTCAGAAACTCTGAAGAAACACTTATGGGACTGGTGTCTCTGATTGAACCTTCTTCAATTGATGAAGCACTTCTGGATAATGACTGGATTCTGGCAATGCAAGAAGAGCTGAATCAATTCACCAGAAACGACGTATGGGATCTCGTTCCCAGACCAAAAGGATTCAACGTCATTGGAACAAGATGGGTGTTCAGAAACAAGCTAAATGAACAAGGTGAAGTCATCAGAAACAAGGCACGACTGGTTGCACAAGGTTATAGTCAGCAAGAGGGGATAGACTATACAGAAACCTTTGCCCCAGTCGCCAGGTTAGAATCTATCAGACTTTTAATTTCATTTGCTGTTAATAGAGGCATCACTCTGTATCAGATGGATGTCAAAAGTGCATTCTTAAATGGTTATATAGAAGAAGAAGTTTATGTACACCAACCCCCAGGTTTTGAAAATACAAAACATCCAGAACATGTTTTCAAACTAAAGAAGTCACTGTATGGTCTGAAACAAGCTCCCAGAGCTTGGTATGAAAGGCTAAGTAACTTTCTGCTGGAAAATGAATTCACCAGAGGGAAAGTGGACACTACTCTATTCTGCAAATCAGTTAAGAGTGACATCTTAGTCTGTCAAATTTATGTTGATGATATTATTTTTGGTTCTACTAATCCTTCTCTTGGAAGAAAATTTGCTAAGTGTATGCAGGCAGAATTTGAGATGAGCCTCATGGGGGAACTGAAATTCTTTCTAGGAATTCAGATCAATCAAACTCCAGAAGGAACTTACATTCATCAGAGCAAATACATCAGAGATCTTCTGAAGAAATTTGACCTCTCAGAATGTAAGCCATCAAAGATTCCAATGCATCCCACGTGAATTCTGGAAAGAGAAGAGGTAAGCAAAAATGTAGAACAGAAAGTCTACAGAGGTATGATTGGTTCTCTCCTCTATCTGACTGCTTCAAGACCTGACATATTATTCAGTGTGTGTATCTGTGCTAGATTCCAATCAGATCCTAGAGAATCTCACTTAACAGCTGTTAAGCGAATTTTCAAGTATCTGAAAGGTACTACTAATCTGGGTTTGTTTTATAGAAAATCTAGTGATTACAGCTTAGTAGGCTACTGTGATGCTGATTTTGCTGGAGACAGAGTGGAACGTAAAAGTACTTCTGGAAGCTGCCAGTTTTTGGGAGAAAATCTGATTTCTTGGTCCAGCAAAAGGCAATCAACAATTGCTCTGTCAACAGCAGAAGCTGAGTACATAGCAGCAGCAGGATGTAGCACACAAATGCTCTGGATGAAAAGTCAGCTTGAAGACTTCCAGATTTTTGAGAGTAACATTCCTATACTTTGTGATAATACTTCTGCTATTTGCTTAAGTAAAAATCCTATTTTACATTCTAGAGCTAAGCATATAGAAATAAAACATCACTTCATTAGGGACTATATTCAGAAAGGTATTTTGAACTTAAAATTTATAGATACAGACCATCAATGGGCTGATATCTTTACTAAACCCCTTTCAGAAGATAGGTTTAATTTCATTCTGAAACATCTCAGCATGAAAGTGTGCCCAGAGTGAAAATGTTTTAATTCCATATATTCACCTTCAGAATGTAATTATTTTATTGTGAACTTCTGATCAATCTCCTTTCAGAAAGATAGAACATGCAGATTGTATCAGATGCAAGTCTAAAGATCTGAGAGTCTAAGCTCAAAGACAGACGTGCTGATCACTACATCAAACAAGTGTCATCCAATCATCAGCATATCTCTGAAGCAGAACGCGTGCACGCTTCTGAGAAGGCAAAGCGCTGATTGGGTGCATTGAGACACATGTCTGGTAACCGTTTTTAAGTATCTTTCTCAAATCCCCCAAAATCAGCAAGCATTTAATGAAAAGTAATCATGCTTTTAAATGGCAATCATGATTTTTCTCTCTCTTAAAAACGTTTATCTTTTCAAAATAGTTTTGAAAACTCTATTTAAGCACATTAATCTCTCATTCTTATTCCTTACGCTTTCTCACTTATACTCAAGCATTTTCTGCATATTTCTGTGTTCATCTCTTGCAACCTATTTTCCTCAGTTTATTCTCAAAAACCTTTTAGCGTGAACATGGCAACCTCCAGCAGCGTTTCTGCAGGTACTCAGAAGAAAGCATCATCTGAGCAATATCAAGTGCCACTCAGAACTCTCCTCACTCCGGCGAAGAATCTTGAAGTGCTTTCTGAATTAATCATTGACTTTGAAAGCTTGAAGGAGAACGGTTTTGACCTAACTGAAGAAGTTAGGGCTCAAAAGTGGGAAAGGTATTTCGACAGGTTGGTTGGACCAACATTCCCAATGCTGGTCAAGGAATTTTGGATTCACGCCAAGGCTTCAACACATCTAGTCACCTCCTTTGTTATGGGGAAGAAGATTGTAATTACTGAAGATCTCATTGCAAGGCTAATCGGTCAGAGTGGTGGTGGCATCCGTTGTGTGGACATGGCTGAGAGATGTGCTGATATAGGTGTGGTAGCTAACAGGATTTTCACTCTTGGGATGCCCAGCAGCAAGATTAAAGATCTGAAGGATCATTGCAGAGTGTGGGCTAAGATTATTCTGGGGTGCTTCAACCACAGGAAACCAACCAGTTCTCCTGATTACATAAATGTGGATCATCAGTTTCTGATCTACTTTATTGATCAGAAGATAAAGATCAATCTGGCTCACTTCCTGTTCAACCATCTCAGAACAAGTGTGAAAGAAACAAGGGAAGAAGAAAGAACCAAGAGGGATTGGATACCTTTTGGAAGGTTGATATCAGATATTCTGACAGAGAATAGGCTGATTGAGCATCTGATAGAAGCTCAAGAGCTAAGCATTATTGAACCAACAATTGGGAAACCTCTGAACGCAAAGAACCTGAAAAAGATGAAGCTGATAGAGAATATTCAGAAGGAACCCAGAGCTACTCCCCTTGCTGATATCTCCAGCAGAAGAGTGCCTCTGAGTGATTTTCCGTTATTTTCTGAAATTGAATCCAAACCAGAGGTGATTCTCAGGTACCTGGATGCGTGCAAGGCAGATGGCACAGATCCAATGCTGAATATCAGAGATCTGCATCAACCTCAACCAGAAGTGACTCTGAAGAAGACCAAGAAGAGGAAGGCTCCATCAGAAGGATCATCTCAGCAGACTCCCAGGAAAAGAGGTAATTCATCTGCTGCCCCTGTTTTAAATTCTTCTACTATTCCAGCATCTATCCCTCCTCAAACCTCTCATAGAATCTCAATCCCCATCCCTACCATAGATGAAACTGTACAAGAAGAAGACCCTTCTGAGGCATTAAAACTCAGAAGACCCAGAACCAAACACCCCAAACAACCAACAATTTCAACAACATAAGCACTTGACCAAGTGCTGTCTGATATTGATCAACATACCTCTGATCAACCAAACTCTGAACCACAAAATGTTCCTCCTCCACAACCAGAACAACAACAATCTGCTGAAGAACCAGAACAACAACAACCACTCTCAGAAGAACCTCTGATCCCTGAGCAATTAGAGATTCCAACTCCCTCTCCCCAACCAGAAATTAATCCACCATCACCACAAACAGAGTTTCACCACTCTGAAACTCCTTCTCCTCACCAGTCTGAACCTCATTCACCTCAACCATCACCGCTGGCAATCCAGCTGCCATGTGGAACAACTGTTATCATGCCCCAGTTACCATCCTCATCAGAATCGACACCACCAAATACTCCCAAAACACCACCCACTCCAATCGAAATATCTGACTCTGATACTCCTTCTCCAAAACAAACAGCCTCTCAGAAAACCTCTGAAAACCCCAGCAGGACCTTCATAGACTTAACCATTCTTGACCGTCTTGCTGATCTGAAACACAAAATTGCCATCCCAAAACCAAAGCAACCAGATGTTGGCTCTGGTATTATGAATTTTGAAACAGGTGTGCTGCAATGGATTGCTTCTTTGAAGCAAGTCTGTCCTGGAATGATTGACCCAGCTGCTTCTGATCAGCTCTGGTCACAATTCAGACTTTGGGTACGTGCTGAAGCCCTCAAGTTGCAGGATATCAACTATGAGCAGGCTCAACAAAATTTCAGCAAGCTTCTGAATGAAGTTGGAAGTCAGCTCCTGAAAGAGGACGTGCTCCCTCTGGACAGTGAACCTTGGTCTGAGAAACAGCAAGCTGCAAAGGTGCAATCATCAGAAGAAGACAATACCATTCAAGCTGAAGAAAGTCAAGCAGAGGATGTTGCTGAAAGTTTTCAGAAGCCTCCTGTTTCTGATGCTTCTCAAGCTGCCTTGGACAGGCAGACTCTGGAAGAACTAAGGCTGAATGACATGCGTCTGCAGCAGCGGATGGATGAAAGCGATCAGAAGATGAAAGAGAGAATGGATGTGCAGGACAGCAAGATTGACACTGTTGTCAGCATGGTGCATAAGCAGAATGAGACTGCTGAAAAGATCCAAGCCATGCTGGAGAACCTGTTCACACGCTTGCCTCCTCAACCTTAGTCTCTTTTTTATGCATGACCTTTTTTTCATGTTTTCCTTGATTTTCTGATGCACTGATTGAATATGTTTTGTAATATTTTCTTGTTTTGATTCTGAACTATCTTAATATGATTAGTTTTTCTGATCTTAATTGTTTTAGCACATCACCAACACTTTTTGATTGCTGACAAAAAGGGGGAGAACAAGAATGATATTTTAATCAATAACGGCTGACTAGACAGAAATTCTCAAACATTCTAACTCTTCTAACTCTATTACTTGAAATGCTTTTTTCTGTTTTGCTTAAAGTCTACAGGCACAAGGAAGCTCCTGGACACTCTGAAGACTAGAAGCTCTGATCATTGTGAAGTTCTGATCCGCTCTAATATTCTGATCCAAAGCAAAGCTCTGACAAGATAAGCTCTGAAGCTCTGCTCTGACATAAAGCTTCTGATAAGTCAAAGACTCTGATACTCTGATGTCCAAAGAAAGGCAAAAAGATCTGATCCTGAAGAACACGTATAATCAAAGGGAAGTAATAAACTCAGGGGGAGTATCTCCTTACTCCTTACTCTTTTGCTTCTTATTCTGATACATATTCCAGATACCTTTTCACGTTATTTTCATTTAAAATATCTAGTTTTTGTCATCATCAAAAAGGGGGAGATTGTTAGAACAAAGTTTAAATCTACTACCCTATATTTAAGTTTTGATGATAACAAAGTGAAAAGATATAGTATTTATAAGTTTCATGTATGAACTATCTGCTGCCTAAAATTATTATGTTCTGACTTGCAGATACTCTGATTGAAATAAGCAAGATCACATCTATTCAGCATCAGAACTTGATTTCAGACACCAGCATCAGAAGTTGCTATATCAGAATGTTAAAATCAGATGATCAACTCACGTACATGCTGAAGCCTGATGAACGAGACTGCGCTCAACACTCTGATAAAGAAACACAATAGTTCATCAGCAGCGAAGCAGAGTCAGAATGAGCCAAGCCAGAACTTGCATTAAGTAAGCAACGGTACTGTGCATTGAAAGCAAATTAATTCCAACGGCCTCATTCCAGACAAGATCTGCTCAATAAGGAAAGCTTGTTATTAGCATTGAATCAAGAATATTGCATCCAACGTTCATCATCTCAGTGCTATATAAACAAGGCTTTGAAGATTGAAATGGTTAATGCTCTCCAAATCTCTACACGCACAAAAGCTAAACCATAATCTTCGTTCTCTCAGTTTTGCTAAACCACACACTCTGATATTCTATTACTGTTTAGCAATCTAGTTTCTAAGCTTCAATTTGTGTATACATCACAGTTGTGATACAGTTTTGTAGAAAACATCCACACACATAGTTTTATCTCTTTGTAAGAAAGTGTTACCTTGACAAACCGGGTTGTGGTTTGAATCAAGAAGGCTTTAGCAGTTGTTAAAGCAGTCTGTAATATTCAGTTGAATATAGTGGATTAAGACCTCGTTGGAGAGAGGCGAAATCACCTTGACGGGTGGACTGGAGTAGTTTGAGATCAAACGAACCAGGATAAAAATATCTTGTTCATTGCATTAGATTTCAGTTTTACAATTCAACCCCCCTTCTTGTGTTTTTCACCACTTCAACAACTTCAAACGTCTGGCAAGGAGTTTCTATGAATTCACCATCCATTACTACGTACTTGAAATAATTGAGATGGCTTACCATAAATTCTTCCTCATCGCAAACAGTGACAACTTTCCCTTGAACTGGATATTTTAACTTCTGGTGGAGAGTAGAAGTGACCGCACCGCCCCATGGATCCATGGGCGCCCAAGCAAACAAGAATACGCAGGCTGTATGTCCATTATGTAGAATGTGGAGTTGAAAATCTGTGAACCAACCTTAATTGGGAGATCCATCTCTCCATGAACCATCCTTTTCGACCCATCAAATGCCCTCACAACAATATCATTTGGCTTTAAAACCAAACCTTCACAGTCTAGCCGATCTAAAGTGCCTTTAGGTAACATTTAAAGAGGAGCCTGTGTCAACCAAAACATGTGCCAGAGTGGTCCCCTTACATTCAACAAAAACATGCAAGGCTTTATTGTGATTCTTTCCCATGGGAGTTAAATCTGCGTTGGAGAACCCCAGACCATTGTCAGCTGTCAGACTTGCTACACAGTTCTCAAATTGGTTGGTTGTGGTTTCTTGAGGCATATGAGCCTTTTTCAAGAACTTAATCAAAGCTTGTGCATGGGCGTCAGAACATAGCAATAAGGACAACATTGATATTTTAGAAGGTGTTTTCCCCAACCGCTCTACTATTTTGAAGTCGCTTTTCTTGATGATCTTTAGAATCTCCTCCATCTCTTGAGTGGATGGTTCTTCCATAGCAAACTTTTTAGCAGGTGCCTCTTCCCTAGCAGGCTCACCTTCTTTCCCTTTCCCTTTAGTACTGGCACCAGAATTGCCATTGGTTATGCGGACTGGAACTGTGGTAGTGGTTGGTGGTGAGATAACAGGGGAAAAGACCCTTCCTGTTCTTGTGACTTTACTAGAACCAGTAATATTAGTAACACCAGCTTCATTATCATCAATCCAAGGATCTTTTGTTTTTACCCCATGGTAATAAACCTCGGCACCGTAATTCCATGGTACCGCTTTATCAGAGGTGTATGGAACAGGCTCGGCAACAATGATTATGAGAGGAGCAATGATTGGTTTGTTCGAAATCCTGATAGGACCTTTGGATGAGATCCTAAGAGGTTTGTTTGAAATTGTTATGATAGCCAAATCTTCAGCTTTGTGGATTAAATTTTTGATGGTGGGAACCTTTTCAAATAGAATTTCACGGCCATCCATTAGGCGTTGTATACCTTTCTTCAGTTCTTCACACCCATTGGGTTGCCTCATGCAACACACACAGTCTTTTTCACAGCCAGGGAAAGTCCTAGCTTTCAACATATTATTCTTGATTACATTCAACGGAGTAGTTAATTCTTCAATAGAGGCAATGAAAATTGTATCTTCGACAACATTAACACCTTTGTCATGCTTCGGTATTGGAGTAGTAATTACATTTGGCGTCGGAGGAGGATCAAATTCAATAGTCTTATTGTCAATTAAACCCTGGATTTTGTTCTTCAAGGCCCAACACTGATCAGTCTCATGTCTGGGGTTGTTTGAATGGTAAGAACACTTTGCATTCAGATTATATTTTGGTGACGAGGTGTCAGGTTTGGCGGGAGGATCACGCAATGTCACTAAATTAGCCTTGAGCAGATGTTGAAGGGCTTGAGATAGTGACATTCCTAACCTCATAAACTGTCTTCTTGGAGCCTTAAAACGTTGATGATTTGTAGACGGTTTTGGAGTGGGAGTTGGATTGGAGATTCAGACAACATTGACAAATGGATGATTATTCTTCTTGGTATGGGCCTTTGCCCCATACACAACATTAACCTCTTTCTTCGCAGCAAAAGGTTTCTTGACAGGATTGGGAGTGGAGGTAGATGCCACAAAGATCTTCCCACTTTTAATTCCACTTTCAACTCTTTCACCGGTTAAGATTAATTCGGTGAAGCCAGAAGAAGAGAAGCCAACCAATAGATTAAAGAAAGGCCCAGATAATGTGCCCATGAACATGTCAATGTGTTACCTATCAGTCAAGGGAGGTTGAACCCTACTAGTAAGGTCTCTCCACTTCTGCGCATATTCCTTAAACCCTTCATTCTTCCCCATGGTCATACCTTGCAATTGAACCCTTGTCGGTGACAAGTCGGTGTTATACTGATATTGATGGTAGAAGGCAGTAGCTAGACCCTCCCAAGTATTGATGCGAGAACCATCCAACTGATAAAACCATTCAAGTTGTGTTCCATCCAGACTCTCTTGGAAAAAGTGAACCCAGAGTTTTTTATCAGCAGTGTGTGGTTGTATCTTGCGCACATAGGATTTCAAATGGAGCTTTGGACAAGAAACCCCATCGTATTTTGCAAAGGTTGGTATTTTGAACTTGTGGGGAATGACTACCCCAGAGATTAAGCCCAAATCGTCAAAATTTAAACCGGGAACAACTTGGATTTCAACAGCTTTCAACTTGTCTTCTAGCTGCTTGTATTTGATGTCTGCGGGTGGATATTGTTCATTGAAATAATCATCATCAGATTCTTGGTCATTGATACAGTCGGCCTGAGTACTCTTGACCTCACCAATTTGGTTCTCGTCCTCTTCGGATGAATCTTCCTCTACTGGAATTTGACGGATTGTCTCCTTGAACCTTTTACCCATGTTGAGTAGAGCTTTCTTCTTTGGCTTTTTCTTAGCGGCCAACAAGGCCATCAGATCTTGCTGCCCCTTGGCCAGGGCGAGTAAAGCTTCATAAAATTGAGAATTCTGGGCCTGGAGTTCCGTCACAGTTTTCTCTAGATCCATCTTGCTGAAATAAACAACGGAGAGATAAGGAAACCTGTTATGCGGAAACCTGTCATGTCATGATGCATGAATATGCAATATGCAAATGATTTAAAGGATTTAAAGAATTTAAATTTGTATAGACAAAGAGTGAACAAACGTTAACTTGCATTAAAGAGTTCTGATTTGAATACAAACACGCCTCTTGGGCTTACAAGAACAGAAATATACATAAAGTAAACTCCTAAGACAGAAAAGTTGTGCGCATCCTCTTTGGCGCAATGTGGGTGTTTAAACTCCTTTCTTCATGAAGCTCCCTTGTAAGCTCTAATATCTTCTTCTCGCTCTCATAGAACTTAGCTTCGAAGGTGTCTCGTTCTCCTTTTAACTGAATCCAAGCGTTTTGCAAATCTTCAAGAGAAGTAGGCATATCAGGATAGATGATAGTATATGGAACGTCTCCCTCAACTACTGGCTCCATGATAACAGGTAATACGGCTTCATAAGGCATCTTAAGACTTTGAGCACGAGCCCTCACCCATTTAAGATAAGGTTCCATATGAATGGAATTCTTACGCCCCAATGTCTTGTTATCAACTTTGTTAACCTACCCCAAGCTCGTATAAATCTTTGACGATAACCTTGGGTATCGCTTTCGTAGTCAAATGTGATTCCTTGGATGAGTACCTCATGAGGTCCATCTCTCCTAGCGTATCCAAATTGTCGCGAAGCTAAACAAGGGTTGTAAGTAATGCCTCCCCTAATGCCAAGTATAGGGACATTAGGGAATTCTCCACAGCGATCAATGATGGTAATGTCTTACAAAGAGCGATAATACCAATGGATATCAACATGCGAAAGTAACATCAATCTTTTAGACCACCTCATACTTTGTTCATTCCGCACCACAGATTGAGGTAGGTGTGAAATAAACCACCTAGCCAAAAGAGGAGTGCAACACATCAAAGTCCCTCTTTTCTTCAAAGTGTGAGAGTGAAGATAATGCAAGATGTCTCCAAGCAATGTAGGCACCAGATTACGAGATATGAAAACTTTGATCGCATTTACATCTACAAATTGGTCATGATTGGGAAATAGTACCAACCCATAGATGAGAAGAGCCAAAATTTCCTCAAAGGCTTGTAGACCTAAAGTATTCCAACACTCTTGAGCCTTCTCTAACAAAAACTTTGCTAGGAGCCCTTTGACACCACTCCTTGTTACCCAATTTGCTACTATGTCAGATGGTTGCAAATGTAGAGCTCGAGTAATTTCCTCAGGTTTAGGTTCTCTTTCAATACCGTTGAAAGGTAAATTATCAAGAATAGGGGTCCCCATGAGTTGATAAAATTCTTCTAAAGTGGGCACAAGTTGGTAATCGGGAAAAGTGAAGCAATGATGCAAAGGGTCGAAGAATTGGACAAGCACCTTTACCATATCTTCTTCAATACTTGAGGTAACCAAACTGAGGAGACGACCATGTCTTTTGGTGAATGGAGAATCTTCAGGGACCCTTGATACTAAATCCTTGAGTTGTGGAGGTATCCTCACAAGACTGACTTGGATAGTGCTCCTACGAGGGGAAGCCATGTCCTATAAAACAGAACAAAGATGAATTCTAAAAATCCTTGAAATGGTTAGTGGGAATGGTATGGTATGATGTTATAATTCTATGTAAAAATATGCGAGGTAAGCAAGTTTGTATATAAGTAATCATATTCACACAAAGTAGACAAGTCCTTAGGTTTAGGCTTGCATGGAGTTTGTAGGTAAGTACCCTCTTGAAGTTTAGTTGGCTCAACCTGTCCTAGTTAATAGTAACTGGGTTCTAAGAGACTCAATATCACTGATCTTTCCCCCAAGTTTTGTTCGATAAGCGATTGACTCGCAACCAAACAAAACTCAAGAGTCAAACCTCAATGAGTGTAGTATCGAGTATCTACCAACTTCGGACTGCACCAAAGTCGGTCATCTCACTACGTCCTAATGGCCAAGTTGGTCAAGTAAGGTTCTAAGGTTAGTTGATGCTTTACGACACCACGCGGAGGCCCCATACTCTCCTTGACTGACTCAAGGGTTATCGGTACCAACCAAAGTTCCACATCAACGTAGCTACTGCTTCAACCGTATCAGTATACCTCGCACAATTCCCTTACAGTTTATTGCTACTTACCTAAAAGGTGTCCCCAAATTCGGGTGTAGGATTTAAAACAAGCCCAAACAAGGAACCAAAATGTAAAGCAGACAAATCAAGCAATGTAAGCAAATAAATATGATCTAACCCTAAGGTAACCCCACTTTTTAGAATAAACTACAAAATCCCCAGCAGAGTCGCCAGTTCTGTGACGGTGGGAGAACTGACTTTGAGATTTTGCGTTTGTGTTTGCAAATGTTGCGGTTTAGCAAGAGTCGCCACCGACTTTTATTTTATCCAATAAGGAAAGGTGAAAAAGCACAGGAAAGACCTTTAGAGATATTTTCTTGAGTTCGGGGGTAGATTATGAAAAGGGAAGGTATTAGCACCCTTTTCATCCATGGTTTTCCACGGGCTAGTTACTTGCTAGATCACTTGCTGTTGTTTGAAAAAATGTGCTTTGTGTGGTTTTTGAAAGTATTTTGAAAATGTGCCATTGTTTAGGAAAACTTTTGTAATGATTCTCGTTCGTAAGAATGTATACAAAGGTGTTGAGATTTTTGAAAATATTTCATGTTTGGAAAGTGTTTTGAAAGTGTATGTGATTGTTTTTGAAAATAGCAAGGATGTTTGTTTTGAAATTGAGCAAGTAACTAAAAGTAATCTACCTACTCAAAAGTTCTTAGATGTGTTTTTCCTCCTCCTTTAGATATTACTATCTTACCATTGATTTGGTAAGAAGCCCCATCGTTGGATGTGAAGGGACGGGTATGGGTCATCGTATAACCATCATAGCAATGTTGTGAGATGACTTAGCACTTTTATTTTAGGGACTAAGATCATTTTGAAAGGCAAATTTTGATAGCGTCATCGAGGGACTATGATCTTTTTTCGATTTGTTTGTGCTAAGACATCCCACATGCATAACATGTCCATTTTTGTAAGGCAACAAGTGGAATTACCCTAAGGGTGTAAGTGTGCGAGTGTATTTGATTGCATGCATAATTTGTCTTGAATTAGGGTTTTCTAAGCATTGATTTTAGTCTTGCCATGCACACCCTAATTACTAACAATATATGAAAGCAATAAAAGAACGGAAAATAAAGACTCTATGCTATTACAATCATTAGGGGGATGGGGTGTACAAATTTCAAATGGGGATTGCAAATTAAATCCTATGGTACTATTACAACCATATTGAATGGATAAGAATGTACAGGAAATGTAAAATGTTTGTCTCGTTTTTAAAAAAGAAATAAGTTTTGTTTAAGAATTTTTTTTTTTGTCTTTTTTATGTTAAAGAAAATATAACATGTGAATATGAAATATTTTTGGTGTTTTTTGATTAAGGAAAAATAAAGATGATGGCAAAAAATAATAAAAGAGAAAGAAAACAAAATCAGCGCAAATGTTGAAAATAGAATAGGTCAGAAGTTCTGACCCTGACTTGTTGCACAAATAGAAACAACGTTAGTAGAAATATGAAGGCTCAGAAGTTCTGGATCTTCTGAGAACTCAGAAGTTTTCAGAAGTTCTGATGCAACTGTCATAACTTTACCTCCCTCCATGCTAGTCAGAACATCTGCAACTTAGTCATTTCTTAATAGAATAGAAGTTGCACATATAACAGTTATGACAAATTTCCTGAAATATCAGAAGCACAAATCAGAAGCAATAGGAATTTGCTAATCCTAATTCTGAGTCATAATTTCTTCATGAAACTCTGAACTGAGATTCCTCCTACTTAGGTAGGCAGATGCATGAAATTTCAGAATATGCACATCAGCAGGATCAAAATATCTACATTGTGTTAAATATGCAAAATCTGACAATGGCTAATTAGTATGATGAGAGTCAACAGAAAACTTACCTTGCAGCTAGAAAAGATTCTGTGAACTGGAGGTTGGTCTTGAACTCTAGTGATGTTCTGAGCAACTTCTTCACGTACTCAGCAGGATGGAAGTTTGCAATTTCTGGAACAGCCAAGGGGTAATATTCTGTCTTTTTTGAGATGGAGGTGGATGGAGAGTGTATGGCAGTATGTATACAGAAGTTAGGGTAGTTTCTAATATGTGAATCAAAAACTGTATGGATGGTTTTAGTCAAGAACACTTGAGAACAAATGGAGTTTGAATGCAAGGAATCAAAAGTTAAGGTTTTGTATTTTTGTGTTTATAGTTTTGTGGATTCTTGGAATTTTTGCAGGGGTTCAAGACTTTTTCTCAAGTTTTTCTTCACCACTTTCACAATTTTTTTCCCTCTGTTCCTCCTTCCTTTCAGTGGCCAATGGTGTTCTATTTATAGGCAAAGGTTTTGTAGTTTGGAGATGTCAAGTGGCGCCAACATCATATGCTAGAAGCTGACTTACTCCTGAAGTAAGCTTAAACAAGTTGAAGATGTGAAAAACACAAGAAGGGGGGGTTGAATTGAAAACTTGAAATTAAAAGCACAATGACACAATATTTTTATCCTGGTTCGTTTGATCTCAAACTACTCCAGTCCACCCGTCAAGGTGATTTTGCCTCTCTCCAACGAGGTCTTAATTCACTAATCTCAAAAGGATTACAATCACTACTTTAACAACTGTTAAAGTCTTCTTGAGTACAACCACAATTCGGTTAATCTCAAGGAACACTGTTTTAAAACAAATAAACAAGAATGTGTATTGTTGTTTTTCTTACAAAAACTGTTATCACAACTGTGATAATTTACACAAGATTATAGCTTGGAAGAATGAAGAATATAGCTTGCAGCTTTAAATATGCGTGAGTGATATGTAGTAAATCGTCAACGATTTTGAATACTAACTTTGTTTATATAGGCAGTGGAATAACATTGATCATCAAGCATGTTTAATGTCATTAACACACTTTCCATTTGGAGAAGATCTTGTCTGAAAGAAGCCGTTGGAATTGATGCTGTCTTGAATGATTAGTAACGCTTTAGAATCTTACATCCTTTCCTGCTGATGATGCTTCAGAATATAGATGAGTTGGTTTAACATGATCTTGTTCAGAATCAGATATTACTTTGATTTAGCGTAGGTTCTGGTCATCAATCTTCAGTGCATGTTCGGATTGCTTCAGCGTGTAGCTCTTATGGCTTATCTTCTGATGCTGTTATGGTCAGAACTTCTGCATACATAAAAACATAATTTTTAGGGTGCATATTTGTTCTTTGTATTTATTATGTGTTCTTTGTATTTGTTATCATCAAAACTCTAACTAAAGGTTGTAGAATCAAACTATGTTCTAACAATCTCCCCCTTTTTGATGATGACAAAAACTAGATTTTTCAATTAAAAATAAAGAGCAAAAGGTTTTAAGAGAAACTCCCCCTGAGTTGATTACTTCCCTTAGTTCCTTGAGCATCAGAGTTTAGCTGCGTCTTCCATCAGAATTTGTACCTGTTCAAACTTCTCAAAAAGTAGAGGTTAAGAAATTCAGAATGTTTGAGACTTTTGTCTCGGTAGACCATTATTGAAAATATCTTACTTTCTCCCCGTTTTTGTCAGTTGTCAAAAAGGCAATATAATCAGAGCCAAAATAGTTGAATTATATTAAAAACATGAAGCAAAGATAAGTTCCAGAACAAAAGAAGTAAAAATTAAGAATTACAGATAAACAGATTTAAAACAGAAATCTAAGAAGGAGGGGGAAGGCGTGTGAACAACGCTTCCAGCAAGCTCTTGATATGAGTATTAGACTCTTCTTGCTTGCCCAATATGCCTCTGATTTCCTTTGTGGTGTCTTCCTGTTTACCCAAAATGCTTTTAATCTCTTTGTTCGTGTCCTCCTGCTGATCCAACCTTGCATGAATAAGAGCATTTTCTTTCTTCAACTCTTCCAGAGTTTGCATAACTAAGGAAGGTGCTGGAGCTTCTTCAGGAGTTGAATGTTGCTCAGAGCATTCTGCAGCTTTTTCAGAGTGAACCATTGCTTCTGCTGTAACCATGTCTTCTGGAGCAGCAGTCAGGGAGAGACTTTTTGATTCTGGTTGAACTTCATCTGAGGGATGATGCTCTGTCCAAGGAGCATTATCCAGAGAGAGGATGTCTTTCTTGAACAATTGGGTCAGAACTTGGTCTTGAAAAGCATTCAACTTAGCACTAAAGTTTTGCTGAACCTGTTCATAACTCTGTTCCTTCAGCTTTAGCGTTTCAAAACTAAGCCAGTTTCTGAATCTTGTCAAAATATAATCAGAAGCATCAGGATTAGTCATCTCTTGACTAGCATGCTTCAAGGTAGTTATCCATTCCTGCATTCTTGTTTCAAAAATCAACAAATTTGTACCAACATATGATGGGTCTGATGTGGTTTCAGTTGGTTTGGGTTTGGGAATGGTAGTTTTGAGAGATTTGGAGGTTAGTCTTTCCAATAAGATTGGATCAATGACAAGTCTCAAATTGTTAGCTGGACGGCTAGTAGGTGAAGGAGTGGGAGAGTCAGGTATGATGATTGGTCTAGTGGGGGTGTTTGGAGGAGTGGATTCTAGAGATGATGGGATTTCTAGAATGTCGTGGATGGTGAGAGGCATGCGAACCGCAAGAGGTTCTATTATTCCAGGTATTGGGATAACATCAGAATCTGTTGGAGATTCTTCAGACTGGTTTGTTGAAACATGGTGAGGTTATGGTTCATGGATATCATAAGATTGATTCTCAGAAGGTTGAGCTTCTGGTTGTTGTGAGATGGAGTTCAGATCTTCTGGTTGTGGTATTTCTGGTTGAGGAATTTCTTGTTGAGGTGATTGTGGTTGTGAAATTTATGGTTGAGAAATTTATGGTTGAGGTGTTTCTGGTTGAGGTGATTGTGGAATTTCTGGTGTGGTATTAGAGTTTGGATTTATTGGGAGTTGAGAATTTGGATTTTATGGTACGGGAGCAGAAAAGTCATGGTCAAATAAATCAATATCAGACAGAACTTTGGCAAGTTCTGGTTGGTTTTCAGGATTTAGATTTTGAGAAAGGGAGTGAGTTTCATTCAGACATAGAGTTTCTAATGGATTAAACCCTATGTCAAAATCTTCAAATGTTTGGGGAGTTGGATGTTCTTGTTGAGTAGGCATGGCTTCAGATGTTGATACATTTATTGATTCTATAACAGTAACAGAGGAGGGATTACCTTTCTTTTTGGCAGCTTTGGAGTCCTCTGAGATGGTCCTTCTGCTGCAGCTTTCCTCTTCTTGGTCTTCTTTAAAACAACTTCTGGAGCAGCCTTATGCAAATCCTGGATGTTGATTTCTGGTGCAGTACCATCTTCCTTACAAGCGTCCATATATCTGACTATTATTTCTGGTTTGGAGTCTGTTGTACCCCAAAATTTGCCCTCTCCTGTCTCAAAGATTCTTAGAATTACTTCAGTCAAGTTTCAAGCCTCAGACCACATTTTCTAAGAAGAATCATTCAAATTATCAAAAGGGGGCAAAATGAGCAAAATTGGAGTTTCTGCTGGAAAAGTCAACCAGACACTAAAAAAGTCAAACTTTGACTTTTGGATCAAATTTGAGTCCCAAAAATCACATTATGTCAAGACATCCAAAAAAATGAAGTTTGATCATCAAAGTCAAGAGAATAAAAAATCCAACTTTGCAAGACTTTGAGATTTTTCTAAGTATTCTCTATACTTGGTTAATTTCATTTGCTTCATGGCATATTAATATAACTCCAAATAATTCAAGATGATGCAAGTAATTCAAGTTATTACAAAGTAACATTTTGCAAAATTACAAATTCTAAAACTATGTCTTGATTAAAACCTTGTCACAATATTTTTGCCTTTGACAGAATGTGCACAAGACCAAATTTGTGACATGCTACAAACTATGCTGTCCAAAGTTGAATAAAATGTGATATGCCACAACACCCCAGGCTTCCCTACAAGAAAGCTTGTGCAATGCTTCATCCCAAGTATACATGCTGCCCAATACATACCAAAAATTCTCTATGCAGTCTGCCCAAACCAGCACCACAACAGCCCCAAAATTGCACCAAAATGGCAAAGGAAAATTGTATGCAGAAAGTATCAAAGCAGTAGGCAAAAACAATTCAAAATGACTTATTTGTTTCCCCCCTAAACCACAGTCAAGGGGTCTACAAAAGAGGACTGTCTCATAAGACAAATAGAGAGGGGCTGGATTTTGAGGAGAGGAAAAATTTTCTAGAGAAAAGATAGAGAGTTTTGTTGAGCAGAAAAACAATATTCTGTGCAACTTTGACTCATTTTCAAAACCAAAACTGCTCTTGTTCAAAACAGAAACCCAACTCATTGCTCCACCATACAAACTCTTCCTCAAAGATTGTCCAAACATAACCAAAAAACAGTCCCTGTAATGCTGTTCATCCCTATCCTCAAAACACCAAAAACATTACAGTACAGTCCAGCTTAGTTTCAACAGTCCGGAGTAGCTTTCTGGAGATTCATTGAGATCCTCATCACATTTGGAAAAACATTCAGATTCAAAACAGACAGTGCAGTCCAGAGGTAAGTCTTCTTAACTTGATATCTCATCATACATCAATAATGATTTGTTTATTTTGAAGACAAGATGTAGCATTTTAATATCTTTTTGAACTAGCCATCTTCACCTTGTTTAGGCTTATTCAATCATTTGTTGTTCATGCTTATTCATTATTTGCCATAAACTAACTTGTACAATCAGTAAAACAATGTTTAAGGCAGGAAAATGCAGCTTGCATCGACACATACCATCATGCATCGACCCATCCTAGTGAAAAAACAGGGTATGAGTCGACACATAACCCTCATGCGTCGATCCGTACTGAGTTCAGGTCACAGAGAAAAAGCTAGAAGGGCTTATGAGTTGATACATACGCGTTTCGCGTCGACACAAGAAGGGTGCATGAGTCGACACATCCCATTATGTGTCGACTCATACTAAGTCATTTTTGTTTTACAGGAGCAGGGAAAAGCTATGTGTCGATGCATAGCAGCATGGGTCGACACATAGTGGTTCAAAATGCATTTCTTCCTATATTTTGCACTGTTTTTACATTATCTTCATTATTGTTCGATATGGTTGTATAATTTTAGTTTCTACCTCATCCCTTTTGCTAATTTGTACCCCCATCCCTCTAAAATGATGTAATAGCTTAGATTTTATTTTCCTCATTTTTACTTGCTTTTCATATATGGTTAGTAAAATAAGATGTATGATAAGATAAAAAAACTAACAAGTAGCTCACCAAAAATCAAAGACAAATGCATGCAAACTAACCCGCACACTAACACCTCTAGGGTAATCTCACTTTGTCCCCTTTCAGAAAATAGTCATGTTCCTCGAACATGGACGTTTTAGCAAAGACCCTCGATAAAAGATCGTAGTCCCTCGATGACCCTTGATATTGTATTCGATAAACGATCTAGTCCCTAAACGACATTGCTAAAACATTCTGTGAGTTGCCTTCTATGACTATGCAAATGTCCCTAAACCCGTTCCTTCACATCCAATGATGGGACTTCTTACCAAAACAATGGTAAGATAGCCACATCTAAAGGAGAAGGAAAAGCACATTTAAGACCTTTTGAGTAGGTAGTTTCGCACTTAGTTACTCGTTTGCTTGCAACTACAAAAAAACACTTTTATACATCAACACTCTTATTTCAAAACATTTCCAAAAGATAAAACATTTTGTATACGTTCTTATAGAGACGAGAACCATTGCAAAATATCTTTCCGAAAACCACTTTCCAAATCACAATCCACGAGTACACCTTTGAACTATCTTTCGAAACAAAACATTGTATACGTTCTCATAGAGACGAGAACCATTACAAGGATATTTTCAAAATACTTTCAAAGCCCACACCACAAGCACACAATCAAATGAAAGCAAGTGATCTAAAACGAGTAACTAAGAGCCCATGGAAAACCATGGATGAAAAGGGTGCTAATACCTTCCCTTTTCATAATCTACCCCCCGAACTCAAGAAAACATCTCTAAAGGTCTTTCCTGTGCTTTTTCACCTTTCCTTTTTGGATAAAAGAAAAGTCGGTGACGACTCTTACTAAACTGCAACATTTGCAATAAAACGCAAAACATCTAGTCAGTTCTCCCACCGCATCACAGAGTCAATCTCAGAAAATAGAGGAAAATCATCCAGAGGTATCCTTCTTGAAGTGATGGTTGCATAAGAAGTAACAGTAGGTTCCTTCTTGATATTCTCAATGATTTTCATCTTCTTTAGATTTTTAGCGTCCAGGGGCTTCCCAACAGTTGCTTCCAATGTGCTGATTTCCTGGGCCTCAGTCAAATGTTCTATCAGCCTATTCTCTGGAAGAATATCTGATATGAGTCTTCCTAAGGGTATCCAGTCCCTCTTGGTCCATTCGTCTTCTCTTGTTTCCTTCACACTAGTTCTAAGATGATTAAACAACAAGTGTGGAAGGTTTACCTTTATCCTCTTGGAAATGAAATAGATCAGAAACTGCTGATCAATGTTGATATAATCAGGAGAGCTAGTTGGCTTCCTATGGTTGATACACCCCATAATGATTCTTGCCCAAATTCTATGGTGATCCTTCAGATCTCTGATTTTGCTGGAGGGTAGTCCATGAGTAAATATTTCCCTTGCAATAGAAATTACGTTAGAGCATCTCTCAGCCATGTTAATGCATCTGACACCTCCACCATTATATCCAATAAGCTTTGAAATTAGGTCTTCTGTAATAACAATTTTCTTCCCCATGACATAAGAGGTAACCTGATGATTTGAAGAAGAAGCATGTATCCAGAATTCTTTGACAAGAATTGGAAAAGTTGGCCCCAAAAGACAGTCAAAGTACTTGTTCCAACCTTGAGCAGTGACGTCTTCATACAGATTGAAGCCATTTTCTTGCAAGCTTTCAAAGTCAATAATCAGTTCTGAGAGAACTTCCAGATTATCAATGGGAGTGAGTAGCATTCTGTAAGGTTCTTCATACTGTTCCATTGAAGAAGATTCCTGAGTACTGATGTTTTTGACACTTGAAGAAGCCATTGTTCACACGAGATTTGAGGAATATGAAAGGGGTTTTTGAAAATAAGAACTTGCAACGAGAGAAAATATTGAGAGAGTAAAAAGAAAGTGAATGTAAAAAGTGAAATTTGAGTTTAAATAGTTTTCTTAAAAGCATAAACAGTAAGAGAGAGAAATAATTAGTCATGATTATAAGCATTAATGACAGCTGAAATTAGGGGATTCAGAAAGATACTGGAACGGTTACCCATGACATGTGTCTCAATGCACCCAATCAGCGCTTTTAACCTTTCAGAAAAGTGAACACGTGTTCAGCCTCAGAAATTAGCTGATGAATGGATGACAACTGTTTGATTATGTGAACAACATGCTTCTATCCTTGAAATGAAACGTTCAGATCTTCTTGGATAGATTCCGATGCAATCTGTACTTCTAAACTCTGAAGACAGGTTGATCAGTAGTTCATAGAAAATAATAATGTTCTGAAGGTTAAGATATACAAATAAACTATTTTATTCTGGACATAGCTTCATGCTGAGATGTTTCAGAATGAAGTTAAACCTATCTTCAGAAAGAGGTTTTGTAAAGACATCAGCCCATTGATGGTCTGTGTCAATAAATTTTAAGCTGAGAATCCATTTATGAATATAGTCCCTAATAAAATGATGTTTTATTTCTACGTGCTTAGCCCTAGAATGCAAAATTGGATTCTTACTGAGACAACTAGCAGAAGTATTGTCACAGAGGATAGGAATGTTACTCTCAAATATGTTGAAGTCTTCAAGTTGACTTTTCATCCAGAGCATTTGTGTGCTACATCCAACAACTGCTATGTATTCAGCTTCTGCTGTTGATAGTGCAATTATGGATTGTCTCTTGTTGGCCCATGAGATCAGATTTTCTCCCAGAAACTGACAGCTTCCAGAAGTGCTTTTACGTTCTACTCTGTCTCCAGCAAAGTCAGCGTCACAATATCCTACTAAGCTGTAATCATTTGATTTTCTATAAAACAAACCCAGATTAGTAGTACCTTTCAGATACTTGAAAATTCGCTTAACTGCAGTTAAGTGAGATTCTCTAGGATCTGATTGGAATCTAGCACATAAGAAAACACTAAATAAAATGTCAGGCCTTGAAGCCGTCAGATAGAGAAGAGAACCAATCATACCTTTGTAGACCTTCTGTTCTACCTTTTTACTTACCTCTTCCTTTTCCAAAATGCACGTGGGGTGCATTGGAATCTTTGAGGGCTTACATTCTGAGAGATCAAATTTCTTCAGAAGTTCTTTGACATATTTGCTCTGATGAATGTAAGTTCCTTCTGGAGTTTGGTTTATCTGAATGCCCAGAAAGAATTTGAGTTCCCCCATTAGGCTTATCTCAAACTCTGCCTGCATACACTTAGCAAACTCTCTTCCCAGAGAGGGTTTAGTAGATCCAAAGATGATGTCATCAACATAAATCTGACATACTAACATGTCATTCTTAACTGTCTTATAGAATAAGGTTGTGTCCACTTTCCCTCTGGTGAATTCCTTTTCTAACAGGAAGTTACTTAGTCTTTCATACCAAGCTCTAGGAGCTTGTTTCAGACCATAGAGTGACTTCTTTAGTTTGAAAACATATTATGGATTTTTGGAATTCTCAAAACCAGGGGGTTGGTGCACATATACCTCTTCATCTATATAGCCATTTAAGAATTCACTTTTGACATCCATCTGATACAGAGTGATGCCATTGTTTACAGCAAATGATATTAAAAGTCTGATAGATTCTAACCTGGCGACTGGAGCAAAGGTTTATGTATAGTCTATCCCCTCTTATTGACTATAACCTTGTGCTACCAATCGTGCTTTGTTTCTGATGACTTCACCTTGCTCGTTCAGTTTGTTTTTGAACACCCACTTTGTTCCAATGACGTTGAATCCTTTTGGTTTCAGAACCAGATCCCATACGTCATTTCTGGTGAATTGATTCAGTTCCTCCTGCATTGCCAGAATCCAGTCATTGTCCAGAAGCGCTTCATCAATTGTTGTTGGTTCAATCAGAGAGACCAGACCTATGAGGGATTCTTCAGTGTTTCTGAAAGTTGATCTTGTTCTGATTGGATCATCCTTCTTTCCCAGTATTGTATCTTCTGGGTGAGCAATGCTGCTTCTGGATAGCCTTTTCTGAAGTTGATCAGCTGAAGGTGTTGGATTACTTGTAGTAACTCTTTCTGATGTTGAAGGAGCGTCTCTGTTGAGAACTTCTGATGATTTGTCTTCAGTACCTATGAGTTCAACTTCCATACCTGCAAGGAATTCATCCTGCTTTGACTTTTGAGAGTCAAGCTTATCATCATACCTAACACTGATTGACTCTTTAACAATTTGTGTTTCTGTATTGTATACTCTGTACCCTCTTGAGCGTTCAGAGTATCCTAACATAATACACTTTTGTGCTTTAGAGTCAAACTTGTTCAAATAATTTTTTGTATTCAGAATAAAGCATGTGCATCCAAATGGATGAAAATAAGAAATGTTGGGCTTTCTGTTCTTCCACAATTCATATGGAGTCTTTTCTAGAATAGGTCTTATGGAGATTCTATTCTGAATGTAACACAATGTGTTAATTGCCTCTGCCCAGAAGATCTTAGCAATGTTAGTCTCATTGATCATAGTTATGGCCATTTCTTGCAATGTTCTGTTCTTTCGTTCTACAACTCCATTTTGTTGGGGAGTTCTATGACAAGAGAAGTCGTGCAAGATGCCTTTTTCATTAAAAAATAATTCAAAATTTTTATTTTCAAATTCCCCACCATGATCACTTCTGACTTTGACAATTCTAAGATCCTTTTCATTCTGAACTTGGTTGCAGAAGGTAACAAACACAGAGTGTGACTCGTCCTTGTGTCTTAAGAACTTTACCCATGTCCATCTGCTATAGTCATCTATGATAACTAACCCATACTTCTTGCCACTGATTGACGCAGTTTTTACTGGTCCAAATAAGTCAATATGCAAAAGTTCTAATGGCTTAGAGGTGGAAACAACATTTTTGGATTTGAAAGCAGGTTTTGCAAATTTGCCTTTCTGACATACTTCACACAGAGCATCTGAGCTAAACTTCAAATTAGTAAGTCCTCTGACCAGATTTAGTTTGTTAATCTGAGATATTCTTCTCATACTAACATGCCCCAATCTTCTGTGCCAGACCCATTGCTCGTTGTTAATAGAAAGAAGGCATTTTACATTCTGACTCTTTAGTTCAGAAAGTTTTATTTTATAAATGTTGTTTTTCCTCTTTCCATTAAACAAGATAGTATCATCTTTCTGAATAACAGCTTTGCATGAATTTTGATTAAAGATTATATCATAACGTTATCACTTAATTGACTTATGGATAACAGGTTATGCATTAATCCATAAACTAACAACACATTATTTATAGAGGGAAGATTTCCGTTACCTACTATTCCAGAGCCAATGATCTTTCCTCTTTGGTTGCCTCCAAAGCCCACGTAGCCTCCAGGTTTAAGTTCCAGGATTTGGAACATATGCCTTCTTCCCGTCATGTGTCGAGAGCAGCCAGAG
Source organism: Vicia faba (assembly GCA_948472305.1). Taxonomy (NCBI): domain Eukaryota; kingdom Viridiplantae; phylum Streptophyta; class Magnoliopsida; order Fabales; family Fabaceae; genus Vicia; species Vicia faba. The sequence continues at coordinate 83,780,510 of OX451736.1, forward strand.
TCCAGGTACCATGAATGGTGTTTTAGCCTTACTGCTAAAGATATCTGCTACATATATAATTTTTTCCTTAGGTACCCATATCTTTTTGGGTCCTGGTTTGTTAGTTTTACCAAAATTCTGGTTGAATTTTTGTTTGACAGAGTAATCACTACTAGTGTATTTTATGTCATGTGTGTGCCCATATATAAAATGTGATTTAAGTGGTGTGCGTTTTATGACTAAGTCCATGGCCTGTTTAGGTGTAGATACCTTACCTTGATATTCTATCCCTTTTCTGCCATTTCTACTAACTCCATAGATCATTGAAGCCATCTTGCTTCTATCTATATTTTTAGCCAGAAACTTCTAAAAGCTGTGATCATACTCTTTGATGATCTCATCAGCATTACAGGAAGTCTCTGAGATTATTTCCTTCTGAGAATTTTGCAAATCATTTTCTAATTTTGAAACTTTTTCTTTTAACTCGAAATTTTCTAATCTGAGACTCTCAGTCTTTTCAGAGTCAGAGACAAGATCCCTTTTCAGGTTCTTGAATTTGACTATGATTTGCTGATACCTTTCCAGAATTTCATTTAGACTTTCTGCAAGTTCAGCCTTGGTAAAATTAATGGTAAAATCAGGAAATACCTCTTCAGTGTGTGATTCTGAGTCTGAACCAGAAGCTTCACTGTCTTCTGATACATTTGCCATGAGAGTTATGTTTGCTCTTTCATCATCTTATTTTGAGTCAGCTTCAGAGGTGTCAGAATCATCCCATGTAGCCATGAGGCTTTTCTTCCTTTCCTTGAAGAACTTCTTTTTAGGATTCTCCTTCTGAAGCTTTGGGCAGTCACTTTTGTAGTGCCCTTGCTCGTTACACTCATAGCAGATGATGTCCTTGTTGTTTGGCTTTCTGTATCCTGAAGAACCTTCAGATCTTCTATGTCCATAGGAAGACTCAGACTTTCTGTATCTGGAGAAGGATTCATTCTGATTCTTTGATCTTCTGGGATTTCTGAGCTTCCTTTGTCTCTGCTTCCATAGTTGGTTCACCCTTCTGGAGAGGAGAGACAATTCATCTTCTTCTGATGAGGATCCATCAGAAGTTTCTTCCATAGCCTGCAAAACCTTAGAGTCAGATTTTCTGTTAGATTTTAAAGCTAATGGCTTACCTTACTTTTGAGGCTCATCTTCTTCTAGCTCTATCTCGGGACTTCTGAGGGAGCTGACAAGTTCCTCCAGAGATATTTTGTTGAGATCTTTGGCTAGCTTAAGTGCTGTGACCATTGGCCTCCATTGCTTGGGCAAGCTTCTGATGATATTCTTAACGTGATCAGCAGTAGAATACCCTTTGTCAAGAACCTTCAGTCCAGCAACAAGGATTTGGAATCTTGAAAACATAGTTTCTATTGATTCACTATCTTCCATCTTGAATGCCTCATACTTCTGAATAAGTGAAAGGGCCTTGGTTTCTTTGACTTGAATGTTTCCTTCGTGCGTCATTCTTAGAGAGTCAAACATGTTCTTGGAAGTCTCTCTGTTTGATATTTTCTTATATTCTGAGTATGAGATGGCGCTGAGAAGTATTATTCTGGCCTTGTGGTGGTTTCTGAATTCACGCTTTTGCTGATCAGACATCATTTTTCTGTCTATCCTCTGACCACGTCCATCCACTGGGTGCGTGTATCCATCAGTCACCATGTCCCACAGATCAGTATCATGGGCCAGAAAGAAACTCTCAATTCTGTCTTTCCAGTAGTCAAAGTTTTCTCCATCAAAGACTGGAGGTTTTCCACTGAATCTGTCCTTGTTTTCATGGTTGTCATTGCTGATATTTTGGCTTGGTCCCACCATAGTGTTTTTCTGAAGCTTGGATCTTGTACTGACACGGTTAAGTGTTTAAGCCAAAATGAGGCGCTCTGATGCCAATTGAAGATGTGAAAAACACAAGAAGGGGGGGGGGGGGGGGTTGAATTGAAAACTTGAAATTAAAAGCACAATGACACAGTATTTTTATCCTAGTTCGTTTGATCTCAAACTACTCCAGTCCACCCGTCAAGGTGATTTCGCCTCTCTCCAACGAGATCTTAATTCACTAATCTCAAAAGGATTACAATCACTACTTTAACAACTGTTAAAGTCTTCTTGAGCACAACCACAACCGGGTTAATCTCAAGGAACACTGTTTTAAAACAAATAAACAAGAATGTGTATTGTTTTTTTTCTTACAAAAACTGTTATCACAACTGTGATAATTTACACAAGATTATAGCTTGGAAGAATGAAGAATATAGCTTGCAGCTTTGAATATGCGTGAGTGATATGTAGCAAATCGTCAATGATTTTGAATACTAACTTTGTTTATATAGGAAGTGGAGTAACATTGATCATCAAGCATGTTTAATGTCATTAACACACTTTCCATTTGGAGAAGATCCTATCTGAAAGAAGCCGTTGGAATTGATGCTGTCTTGAATGATTAGTAACGCTTCAGAATCTTACATCCTTGCCTGCTGATGACGCTTCAGAATATAGATGACTTGGTTTAACATGATCTTATTCAGAATCAGAGATTACTTTGATTTAGCGCAGGTTCTGGTCATCAATCTTCATCGCATGTTCTGATTGCTTTAGTGTGTAGCTCTTATGGCTTATCTTCTGATGTTGTTATGGTCAGAACTTCTGCATACATAAAAACATAATTTTTAGGGTGCATATTTGTTCTTTATATTTATTATGTGTTCTTTGTATTTGTTATCATCAAAACTCTAACTAAGGGTTGTAGAATCAAACTATGTTCTAACACAAGTGTGGTTCAATGCACCAAGTGGGATGGTTAGCCGCTCCTAAGCTGGATTTGTCAGCATGAATTAAGGAAAAGTAGAAGCAACGCATGGGCCTAGCATACTTTTGCACAAAAGTTTGTCTTCCCAAGACAGTAGGGGTACACGTGGGGGAAATCCTTTGGATAAAAAAACTCAAAAGTGGTTGTGAGCATTAAATGAGTTCCCATGTGAAACTCTACATCCTTGCTTAACTCTGGATTAGAAGTTCTGCTTCAGCTTAGCATCCAATCTTCTGATCCTCTTATCCTCTGGCTTCAGCATGTTCTGAAGGATCCTTCAGACTTTCTAGTAAGCTTGCAGCACGGTTTGTAATCTTCTTTGATTTACCTTTGCAAACTCTGACTGAACCTTTGTGAAAACTGGTCCAGAAGTTCTGACCAAACTCTGTCTTGAGAATATCCAGAATTTGCTGAGTGTGAACACTAGCCAAGAAGTTCTGAAATTGTCATATTTCTTAAACATTTAGAAAAATTTCTAAGTATCTAGAATTTGACTTTTCCAAAGTAAAAATTGACTTTTGAAATTGTTGATGAAACAAACTTCATATTTCCACATGTCTTGATGAAATATGATTTTTGAGATTTGATTTTGATCTAAAATTCAAAGTTAGACTTCTCAGTGTGCAAATGACCATTTTGCCCTTGTGCATGGTTTGCTTGGAAAAATTGATAATTCAAGGCTTGGAATTGGATGAGAGAAAACTTGAGGATCCAGGGTGTTTCTTTGAGAAATGAGAGGGCAAATTTTGGGGTGCAACAGTAGGCGTAGACGTAAATGATGGCCTGTGCATATATTTGTAGGCCAGGCGTAAGCGTAGACCTTGTGTTGTAAGTTAGGCATAGGTGCTGACATGGATGTAGACTTTGCGTAGGGACGTGTATATATATGTAATGACTTTGTATCATCGAGTGCAAGCATAAGTGTTGTACCCCAAAATTTGCCCTCCTCTTTTCCACAAGAAATCACAGCTTCGGGCTTTTCCTGATTTTTTAGATTGGCTTAAGAATCGACCAAACAGACTTTTCTTATCAGTCTATCCAAATTAGGGTTTTTCATGGATTCTGAATCAGTTCAAGCAGGTTATTAGGATTTGGTTGAGTTTGGCTCAGGGTTTGATCAGGCGGACGTTTCTTTGACAATAAATCAAGAATTAGGGTTTGCGCGCGCATTCTCATAAGGAATTAATTCTACAGTTCTTTTCAATTAACTCTGGGACATGGGTTGAGGCTTCTGATTGAAAGTTTGAAGTTTGGTCTAATCAGTGAAGAGAAAGGCATGTGGACGTTTGTTTGATTAACTGTGCAATGCTTATGGTTAATTGGAAAGCCGGGTCTATTATTGGTTAATGCGAAGTTGCAAGACTACAGTGTTTATTAATTATTTATTTTATCTAAGTTAAAACAATTGGAATGCATTTTCAGTCGTTTTAATTCAAGAAACTTAAATAATTAAATAGACAGTGAATTTAAAGAGATTAACTGACAGAAGATTTTTTTTATTCACTTTTAATTATTGTTACAAGTGTTATTTGAATACAGTAAATTTATTTACAGTATTTATAATAATGTTTATTACAAACAATTGAAAGAGAAAATAAATCTATCCTAAGTCTTCATCTTCTACTGCTGCTCTCCTTGCTCAACTGATATTTATCTGCAAAGACAAAAAAGAAAGAAGTCAACACAGATAAATTAAAAGCATTTTCAGACATTTAATCAAAGACTCATCATTAAAGGTTTTGGCCAGAATCAGTTTATTCGTCCTCTCTGTAAATCGCAAGAACATGTCTCTCCTTGGTTCACAAAGAGGGAAAGAAAAATGTTTGCAAGCATGTTAAACAAAATGCCCAAAAGTGCATAAATTCAAACAAGGCAAACTGAACAACCAAGTTACAAACAAACTGCACATGTGCAAACTGGAAAATGCCTAACCAAGTCACAAATCCAAAATGTCAACTAAGTTGTCAAAACTATCCAAAGAAGCCAAAAACTGTCAAAAGCTGTCAACAAGTACACAAAAGCAAAAGGCAGAAAATCTGGAAGATATGTAGAGGAAAGCTAACATTGCAAGCAAGATTTCAAAAGATGTTTCATCATTTCCCAGCCAAAAAAACCTTTTCAGAGAGAAAGGACAGTCTAAGTAATATAATATACTTATATATGGAGAGAGAAAGAGAGGGAGAAGGGAGGCTTACAGTTTGCAGGCTTAAGGCTTAAGAGATATAAAACAAACATTATCTTAACACTGTAAGAGAGGCAGAACCACATAGAAAGATACCACAAAACTGATAACACAAAAAGCCATTACCCATAAACCTGTTCAAGCAAACCAAGCTTGCCTGCATAAGTTACAAACTGCTTCAGCCTGTCAAACACAAGCAAGCAATAACACAAAGCTAAAACACAAGCCTTTCAAAGCCTGTTTTTTTCTCCAAGCCTGTAAACTCAATAACCTGCTTCAAGCCATCCTGTAACCTATAAACACAAGCCATACAAATCTATTACAGCTACCAAACACATGAACCTCAAACAAACAGCCTTGCAAAATATGCCTCAAACTCAGTAAATTGCAAGCCCTGAAACAAGCCTTAAAACAGTCTAGAAGCATTCAAGCCAAAGCCCTGTATAGCCTGTCCCAAGCTTGCCTACATAGCAAGCATTCAAGCCCAAAGCCCTGCATACCCTGTCAAAGCTTCAAACTGCCTTGAAGCCAAAGCAAAACTGGTAGAAGCAAGCCATACAAATCTGTTACAACTACCAAACACATAAACTAGCAAACAACTCTCAGAAGAACTCATCATTGAAATATCAACAAAATCAGAAACTAGCAACTCAGAGTCAAAAGAACATTGAAGCATTCAAATACTCAGAATCAGAATCAAACATATCCAAACATACTCTCAGAGCAAAAGCTCATCATCAAGAAGCAAGCCAAAGAGAGATTTAAAGTGCGTCACAGAATAATCATCAAAAGCAACTGAAGCAAGCAATCAGAATCAAACAGAGGCAAGCATTCAGACTATAGTGTCATCATAAAGCATAAAAAATAAGCAAGATACAAAGTACCAAGGAGCAAGCCAGCAAGCACTTCACCAGTCCCACGTCTCCGGCCGCCTAAGACACCTCCGGTCCAAGTCCTCCGTCTCCTCTCCAAAGGTAGTAATTTCTTCTCCCTTTTTATACACTTCACATAAACAGATAACAAAAGATCAGAATATGAAAATCCATAACATGCAAAACTAAAAAACCCCAAAAAACGCGTTAAAACTGAAACTGTCACCTTTTCTCATCACTGCCTCGCTCAACCATGGAGAGAGGGAAGATGGATGGTGGCGTCTGGTAGCAGAAGCGAAGAGGTTCGTTCAGAAGCTTGATTAAGAAAGATGAAGAGGACAACGAAGAAGACGATGGAGAAGCGGCGCCGTTCTAAGCCTCTGTAACCCTAACTCTGAAGCAAACTTTTCAAACCCTAAACAAATTGTCACGCGTTTGGGCCTGCCCCACTGAAATGCTTAAGCCCATGAAACTGGCGCACCCCCCCTTTTTTGCTTAAACCTGTTTGCTTGGGCCTGCCCCTCTTATTAACACTAAAGCCCATTCTTTTTTTGTACACAAACTAATATTCTTTTTTTTATATATCACTTTATTTTCTTTTTATATAACTTAATTCTTTTTTTTTTGTTAAATAAATAATATATTAATTTTTCATAATAAATTTATTTTAACAATACTTTTATTATACCTAAAATATGTAAGTTTTAGATTTAATTAGGTTAATAGATTTTCGTCTTAAAACTCTTTTTAATAAATCTTTTTTACATAAACTTTAAAACATTAACAAAATACATAAACAATAGATTTTTTATTAAGTAAATTTTTTCTTTTCATTAAAACTTTTATATAACTTAACAAAAAACCCAAAGATAAATAAAATACTTAATATTGCATTAGGTTAACATATTTTTCTCATCACTTGTAAATAATCACATACATTGCACATTACTTTTATTTCTCTTGGATTCTTATACATTGCTATATTTTACATTGAGAATGCTATTGGATTTGGTTGTAAATAACATTTGGACACTACTATCCTGATAAGACTCATCCCCATTTTGAAATATTTGTACCCCCATCCTCGGATACTTATTTGTAATAGCTTAGACTTTAAATTCCCGCAATTTATCGCTTTCTATATACTATATAGTAATTAGGGTTTGTATGCGAAGATTCAAAATCAACCACTAGATAACCTAATACAAAGACAAATGCATGAAAATCAATACATAATTCACACTTGCACCCCTAGGGTAATCCCACTTGTTGCCTTCAAAAATGGGCCATGTTTGCATGTCAAGTACTTTGGCAAAACAAAAACAAATCAAATGATCATAGTCCCTCGATGACGCTTTCGAAGTTGCTTAAACAAAATGATCATAGTCCCTCAAGCAAATTGCCAAAATACTTGACACTATTGCTTTCATGGTCTATACGATGACCCGCGCCCGTCCCGTTAACATCCTAACACAAGATTGTCCACCAAATACAATGGTGGAACAATACTGTTAAAAGGTTTAAAACATAAGGAAAGATCTTTGAGTAAATTTAGGGGTAGACAACTCTTAGTTACTTGATCAAACTTGAAAAACACGCTTGCCTACTTTTCAAAACACACTTCACAAACACAACTTCCAAAAACAACTTTCAAAAACATTGAAACATCTTTTCAAAAAGACAAACACCTTTGTAAAACATTCGAGTAAAGAATTGTTACAATGGTTGCCTAGACAGGGCATCTTTTTCAAAACATTTTCAAAAACACACATACACACCACCATTTCAAGCAATTGAAAATCAAAGGAAAGTGATCTAAAACAAGTAATTAAGAGCCCATGGATAACCATGGATGAAAAGGGTGGTAGCACCTTCCCTTTTCATAATCTACCCCCCGAGCCCACGAAAACATCTCAAAGGTCTTTCCTGTGCTTTTTGACCTTTCCTTAGGATAAAATAAAAAGTCGGTGGCGACTCTTGCTAAACCAAACAAGTGCGAATACAAATGCAAAACCTCAAGTCAGTTCTCCCACCGTATCACAGAACTGGCGACTCTGCTGGGGAGAAATTTAAAATTGGGGTTACCTTAGGGTTTAGATCACCTTTACATAGTTGATTTGATTGCTTTGATTGCTTTACTTTTTGGGTCCTTGTTTGGGTTTGTTGTAAATCCTACACCCGGATTTGGGGGCACCTTTTTAGGTAAATAGCAATAAAACTGTGAGGGAACTGTGCGGGGTATACCGACATGGTTGAAGCAGTAAGCTATGTTAGTGTTACATATTTGTGAGTACCGGTAACCCTTGAGTTCAATCAAGGAGAGTACGGGGCCGCTGAGTGATGTCATGAAGCACTAACGAACTCTTAGAACCTTACTTGACCATCTTGGCCTTTTTAGGGGTAGTGAGATGACCGACTTTGGTGCAGTCCAAAGTTGGTAGATACTCGATACTACACTCATTGAGGGTTGTTTTCTTGGAATATTTTGGTTGCCAGTTAAGTGGCTAAACCAAAACAATGAACACAGAAAATAATCCAGTGATATTGAGCTCCTTAGAACCCGGTTTCTACTTTAGGACAGGATGAGCCAACTAACCTCAAGAGGGTACTTACCTACGAACCCCATGCAAGCCTAAACCTAAGGACTTGTTTGCTTTGTGTGAATATGATTGCCTGTATATACACTTGCTTGCTTTTGCATACATGTACATAACATCATGACATCATACCATAGCATTTTCAATAACCATTTCAAGGATCTCGAGGGTCTTTTGATGCAGGGTCACGTTGAACCAGACGTCTACCCAAGGGGCAAGAGGTTTTCTCCTCTAAACAATTGCCATCAAAGATCAAGTGCAACAACTTGAATCAGGGGATATGACCCACTTGACATGGTGAGCTTGATTCTTGTGGAAAGACATCCACCGGTGTGAAGTTCTCCAATCAAAGATCGAAGTTCAAACTCTAACATTCTCTTGTGTTTACCCCAAGAGATCCTTGAAAACATGCATTCACATATCATGCATTGCATCATAACAGTTTTTCCTTTTCAGGTTTCCTTATTCTCCTATTGTTTATTTTAGTAAGAAATGGCTCTAGAGAGGACTGCCAAGGATATCCAGGACCAAAGTGCTCAACTTCAGGAAATGTTCTTGAACCTGTCCCAGGGGCAAGAAGAAGTGAAAGCTCTCCTCACAAGGGGCTTGGTCCAGGGGAATTCAAGCAATGCCAGGAGTGATCAGTTGGAAGAACTTCAGTCTGAGCTGACTGCAATGAGGATCCAAATGATGGGACAACTGGTGGGCTAGATGGCTCTCATCCAGGACTTGGCTCAAAGACAAGAAGAGCTCAGAGTTCTCGTCAACCAACTGCTTCGGGACAACCAAGTGGGGCAAACATCTGAGGTTGAAGAGCAAGTCACCATTCCACCCCCTTTGAGATAAGAAGACAAAGGAAAAGCTCCTCTACCTGCTTCAGGGTCACAAGCCCATCAACAACCGCGTCAGTGTCAACGGGGTAATCGATGTAAGCAAAATACGTCGGGAAGACAGTTCACTGAGACTGACATACCGTCATCTCTAATACTGGAACGCTTGTTGGAGGTTAATCTAACTGCTTTAAGGGATCCTATTCGGAAGCCCAATACCTCCGCTCCTAGCTATCATCCCGACGCATTTTGTGTATACCACTCCTATAGTCCGGGACACGACACCGACGACTGTTGGGCCTTGAAGAACAAGATTCAAGATCTGATTGACATTGGAGTGCTGAGATTCATGCCAGATGGCGAGATGAAAATCTTCCGTTAAGGGTTTCTCCACCTGAAATGACAAAGCTCAAACTGAGAGACTTTTGTTCCATTCGAATTTTCAAGTTGTAATCTCTTTGTTATTCAAAAAATTATCTATTAATGTCGAACTTTGTTTCATTAATGCATTGCATATGTTTGTCTTGAATTCATCCATTCGTTTTCACTATTCTTATGCTTTCTTTATGATATTTAACTCTTGATAAAAATCTGCAAGCCTTTAGAGGGAGGATGACGAAACAATCTCATACAGTATGCTTTTGAACAGACCTTGCTGATGATGTACAGGCATTTCTTTCAAATCCTAAACACTGGAGTTATAAGGAAGATAATCCCTAGTCAACCCCTTTGAGTCAAATAAGTAGGAGTTTTCTGTTCTAAACAAATTGAAACCTTTGATTTAAACCTGGGGCAGGGTAGTCTCTCAGTTAATTCAAAAAAGATGCGCATTGAAGTCGCAAACTCTCAGTTCGTAATACAACGAACGACCTCAAAAAAAAAAGAAAAGAAAAGAATTCATCTGGAATCAAAAGACAATGATGGTTCCTTATCTCATAGGCAGTCATTACCTCTCAAAAGAGAAAAGCCCACTAAGCCAAAACCTATAAAGGAGGCTTAAGAAAGCTGGGGCATCCCGCTGACTGTAATCTCGAAAACAGGAACAGTCAGGCAAAAGTTAGGGATAACAAATCAAAAGAACGAGGTCATTACAAATCCTCAACAACATGAAAAATGTTGCAAAAAAAAAGGAGATGATGACTTCCCTCCAAATTCAACTTGTGTGAACCATCACAAAAAAAAAGGGTCGTTCCAAATTCGAATAGAGTTTGACGCACAATTAACTGAGTTTAGGATTGAAGAACATCACGAAGAGCGGGTGGGTACAAATATACTTTGAGCCTTTATCCTTTATTTCTTAAACCGTGAACCAAGCCACGTTACAACCCTTCAAAAGTCTTAATTGAAGCATGGGTTAGTTCGAAAGCATACTGTTACAAAAGGTATCCTGACCCCTGTAAAGCTTTGCTCTAAATCTTGTGTTGAATTTGTCTTATAAAAAGTTTTCTGCTAAAAAACGCATTTTTCAAAACTTCGAGACAGACATAAACTTTGCATTATTTGAATATCGTTGTTTGCACATGGTTATTTGTTTGACAGTGGAGAAATTCACACAATGAATATCTGATGAACGAAAGCTCTCTTAGTGAATAAAATCAATTCAAAAAGGATGACACTTCCATTGACAAAACTCCTATCGACAAGGGGGCATGACATGTCACTATCCAGCACACCTGGGGCAGTCCAGTCAAGGTTTCAACAGATCTTTCAAAGTTCAGTTAACCTGGGGCAGTCCAGTCAAGATTTCAATAAATCTTTCAAAGTTCAGTTAACCTGGGGCAGTCCAGTCAAGATTTTAACAAATCTTTCAAAGTTCATTTAACCTGGGGCAGTCCAGTCAAGATTTCAACAAATCTCTCAAAAGTTCAGTGAACTTGGGGCAAGTCTCCTTCATCATCACCTGTGGCATTCGAATGTCAATCTCAAGGTTGTTCAAAATTTCCTTCATCGCTTGCTGGAAGTTACGATCAACATTCAAAGTTCCTTCATCACCTGTTGGAAGTTACGGTCGTCAAAGATCAAATTCTCACAAAGTTCAAGTTATGAAGCCCGAATTTGACCGGATAGTATCTTGATCTCTACAGCATATTGTGAAGCCCGGAGTACGACCGGATGACATTGTCAGACTACCGCCAAGCCTGGATCACGACCAGATAGTGGTATCCCCTAAAAGCAAGCTATGAAGCCCGGATTCGACCGGATAATAGTTAATCCCCAACAAGTTTCTGTGAAGCCTGGATTATGACCAGATAGCAGCCAAGAATACTACGAAGCCTAGAATCAACCAGATAGTGGTATATCTTTAACACAAGCCGTGAAGCCCGGATTTGACCGGATAATAGCTTAGCAAGCTATTGTGAAGCCTGGATTATGACCAGATAATAATACAAGTTTCTATGAATCCTGGATTATGACCAGACAGCAGTCAAGAATACTACGAAGCCTGGAGTCGACCAGATAGTGGTATATCTTCAACACAAGCCGTGAAGCCCAGATTTGACCGGATAACAGCTTAGCAAGCTATTGTGAAGCCTGGATTACGACCAGATGACAATACAAGTTTCTGTGAAGCCTGGATTACGATCAGACAACAGTCAAGAATACTACGAAGCCTGGAGTCGACCAGATAGTGGTATATCTTCAACACAAGCCGTAAAGCCCGGATTTGACCGGATAACAGCTTAGCAAGCTATTGTGAAGCCTGGATTACGACCAGATGACAATACAAGTTTCTGTGAAGCCTGGATTACAACCAGACAACAGTCAAGAATACTACGAAGCCTGGAGTCGACCAGTTAGTGGTATATCTTCAACACAAGCTGTGAAGCCCGGATTTGACCGGATAACAGCTTAACAAGTTATTGCAAAGCCTGGATTAAGACCAGATGACAATACAAGTTTCTGTGAAGCCTGGATTACGACCAGACATCAGTCAAGAATACTACGAAGCCTAGAGTCGACCAGATAGTGGTATATCTTTAACACAAGCCGTGAAGCCCGGATTTGACCGGATAACAGCTTAGCAAGCTATTGTGAAGCCTGGATTACGACCAGATGACAATACAAGTTTCTGTGAAGCCTGGATTACGACCAGATGACAATACAAGTTTCTGTGAAAGCCTGGAGATTGACCAGATAACAGTTAACCGTTAACAGAATGAAGACTCTCATCCTTAAAACCTCAGAGGATTGGCATACTCCCAATTTCGGACCATTAACAGAATGAAGAATCTCATCCTTGAAACCTCAGAAGATTGGTATACTCCCAATTTCTGACCCCCAACAAAATGAAGATTCTCATTCTCAAAGTGGCGTATAACCCAAGTTCTAGATTAATACCTGTAACAAGCCAGGAAAACTATCTGTGGACGGCTGATTGTAGATCAATACCTGAAACCAGCCAGGAAAACCATTGTTGTACCCCAAAATTTGCCCTCCCATATTCTTCAAGATTTGGCAAGATCAAGCTTCAAATGGATTAAGAATTGCACAGTGCAGACACCCTCCTAACACAGTCAAAATTAGGGTTTTGGTTCTTATAAGGAAGTTGAGGTTTCCAAGGGTCCAATCAAGTCCCATATGCCTATATACATCCTCAAGCATCTACATGCCAAGTTTCAAGACTCACAGCACCAAGTGGCACAATCAAAAGCCCTAATTGCTTCACAGTCAACTGCAGGGGTAAAATGGTCATTTGACAGTCAAAAGTCAAAATTTCTGGTCAACATCTTATTTTGAAGCCACAATCATCATTTGATCAATTCTTGATCATGATTCCACAAGCATGGCTCAAAAAGTCTCAAGATGTAAAAAGTTACTATTTTTGGACAGTTGAAAAGTCAACTGTAACTTGACCAAGGCATAACGTTTTCATGGTTCATCATAAAAATCCCGTCCAATGCTCATTTTGAAGGGGATGACATTTCCTACAACTCATCTTCACATTCCAAGTCCAAAAAATGCTCTCATAAAAAGTTATCAATTTCTACATTATAGGTCATTTTCAAAAGTCAACAAAAAGGCACTTTAAGTCAAAGACCTTAACTTGAGATTGGTAAATCAAAATGACATGGGACCAAAGGCATTGGTTAGAGGACTTCAAGACCTTTCCAAAATGTCGAAAAACATGTTCATAGCTTCAAAATTGAGCAAGATATGCATTGGAGAAGTTGGGAAATTTTTGGGAACTTTCAAAAGTCAACTTTGTCTAAAACACTTCATTTTTGCTAATGGGCCTCAAATTCCTTCTTGAAACTTTGCCCAAAGCCTATGCACGACCCATTGAACTTAAAATGATTTATTTTCTTATTTTTAATTAATTAATTGAATTTTTATTAATATTAATTCATTTAATTGATTTTAATTGTAGGAAAATTCAAAAGATATGGTTTTTGGATCTTTTGTGAAGCAAATCTGATCAGGGCAAGCTGGAAATCTCGTTTCTCAATCAAAAAGGCAAAATAATCCATGTTTGGCAAGTTTTATCAATCAAAAAAGTTGGAAAAGATTTGATTAAAATCAAATATTGAAAACATAATTTCATGGACTTTTGGGCCAAGATTAACCCTAGTTTTGATTCCAATACATATGCTGAAGCCAACCCTAGTATTAACAATGTGAAATTGCTGCTAAAACTCCATAACCAAATTGCAAAAATTCAAGAAATAGTGTTAAACTGAATTCTTATTTGCAGCGCAATTCAAAGCCTAAAAAAGATTCAAACACCTTGCCTGAGTCTCCAGGAATCCATTGCCATCAAGAACAAGTCCAAATACGCAAAGAATCAAAGAACACAAGTCACTCGGTTTGCATTATTTTCCACATCTGCATATCATAATTCATGCGTTTTTAATCCATTTTCTTGATTGGTTTGTGTTGTTAGGAACATTCTGAAGCTAATGGGATAGTATAATTGTGTTGAAACTTCCTGAATCGAAATCCACCATGGGAGATATCTAGGGTTTCGAAGCTTGAAAATTAGGGCTTTGCGCATAAGGAAAAATTGGACCTTGAGACAAGCATGGTTGAATTCGTCAAGGCCAGACGAATTCAACCAAACCCTCGCGCTCTTTTTATATCATCCATAGCTCTAATCGCTATTCTTGGCACTTTTGTTTTGTGGGGGTTAAAAACCCCCGCTACTTGTTCTTTGTTTTGCAGGAAAAGATGAAGAAGACAATACGTGGATGAACATGGTTGGAGGATTCAAAAACAGTGCGCGTTTTGTTTTCTTCAGAACATTATTTGCTTTTTTATATATTATCATTAATGACCATTATATTAACAAAAGCACGCGTTTGGCTTGGTGGTGGATGACTTGTCCAATGACCATTGGGACCTGGGTTCGATTCCCAGGTCCCCCATATAATTGTTAATATTTTTCTTAAAGCTTTCAGGTGCAGCGCCTCTCAAATGTTCCACCATGAGCCTCACGCGTCAGTTTGCCAAGTGGCCTTGATCAACAATCTGAAGGCCAGGAGATGATGAACACTCTATGCCCTAGTCAACAGCATGCACGTGATCATGAAAAGTCAATCAGGCTTAGAGTTCTTGGGCCAGAATTTCTCACAAAAAACCTCCATATGGGCCATCTTACCCCCTTGGTTTGCAATTTATTTTCTTTTCTTTTAAATTTATTTTAATTGTTTTAATTATTATTATTAATTCACCACAAATTAATTTTTCCTAATAAAAATCAGAAAATCAAAATTGTAAATATATTTTAATTATTTATTAATTTCACCATTAACTTATTTTTGTAAATAAATACTAATAACTAACTTAGTTTAATTTAGGTTTAAATTTTAATCCTTTTTCTTAATAAATAAAAATTGCATAGAATTAGGTTTTGACCTATTTTAATCATTTTCTTATTATCATCATTATTAATTATTATTATTTTTGTAAATAACATGTAAATTAATTAATTAGTTTAAATTAGTTTAACTTTAACATTTTCATTAATAAATAAAATAAATTTAGAACTAGGGTTTTCTTTTACTTTTAATTTATTTTATTATCATTAAATACAAAAACATAAAAAACATCTTTCTTGTAAATAATTAATTAAATTAGTATTAGGTTTAATTTCAATTTTAATTTAATACAAAAGGACAAAAAACTCATAATTGCTCAAAAGGGTCAAAACCCTAGGACGTTCCAATTTAATTCTTTTCGCGCATTATTTTTTATTTGAATATTATGTAACTGTTTCCGGAATGTAATAGTAATTAGGTTTACCGCTTTCTTTATTTTCCGCACTTTATCAAAAACGGGTCTTTGTTTTTTGGCGATGTATAGACCCGCGCCTTGTAATAGCGTAGCTTTTACCTTTCCGTATTTTATTTTCCGCACTCCTGACTGCTAAATTGCATGAAAGAATGTATGATAATTAAAAACAACTCGTAGCTCACAATTGCATGATCAAAGATAAACATAAACTGAATTGAACACACAATGCACATGCCCCTTCTAGGGTACGCCTCACTCGTTGCCTCGAAAGTGGTCGTCAAGTATAGGGTGTTTTAGCGGTTGCCCTTATGTCTAAGATCCAGTTGCCTCGAAACGGTTGCCTCGGATTAAAAAGGATTTAGGACATTAGGGTTACTTCTAAGGTGTTCTACTATTGCTTCGGTGACCACACTGTCCCTACAATCGAATTGACCCGAACACCTCCAACGATGGTGCTACCTACCTCTCAATGGTGGGATGGCACTATCTAAAGGACTCTTACACAGTTTAATTCCTTAGGGTAGGTAGATGACTCATGGGTACTTGATCTTTTCAAAACAAACAAAATACTTTTCACACCTTACACTTTCAAAAAGTTTTCAAACAATACTTCATGCACTCTTGAGGACCGATACAAGAGTTACCCAGAAGTTTTCAAACGAACTTTTTTCAAAACCCACACACACTTGAAAAGCAAACAAATCCTTTTTTGAAAACATAAGAGCAAGTACCTAAGAGCCCATGGATAACCATGGATAGAAAGGGTGCTAACACCTTCCCTTTCTATAAATCTACCTCCCGAACCGAGAAACATTCTCATAAGGAATTTTGCTGTGCTTTTGTCCTTTCCATGTTGGAGAACATAAAAGACGGTGGCGACTCTTGCTTACCGCGACATACGCGATCCAGCGTTAAACAGTCAGTTCTATTTCCACCGATCACAACCATCTACATGAAGAGATTGAAGATTAATACCTGTAACAAGCCAGGAAAACTATCTTTCTTTCTCAGGTCAGAGATCAATACCTAAAACCAGCCAGGACAGTATCTCCTTGACCAACCTTCTCAAGTTCCAGATTAATACCTGTAGCAAGCCAGGAAAATATCTGTGAACGACTGATTGTGGATTAATACCTGAAACCAGCCAGGAAAACCATCTACATGAAGAGATTGAATATTAATACCTGTAGCAAGCCAGGAAAACTATCTTTCTTTCTCAGGTCAGAGATCAATACCTGAAACCATCCAAGACAATATCTCCTTGACCAACCTTCTCAAGTTCCAAATTAATACCTGTAGCAAGCCAGGAAAATATCTGTGGACGACTGATTGTGGATTAATACCTGAAACCAGCCAGGAAAACCATCTACATGAAGAGATTGAAGATTAATACCTGTAACAAGCCAGGGAAACTATCTTTCTTTCTTAGGTCAGAGGTTAATACCTGAAACCAGCCAGGACAACTATCTCACCGACCAACCTTTTTAAGATCCCAGATCAATACCTGCAGCAATCAAAAGATTCTTACAATCCTCAGCGGAGCTAAAACTTCCAACTATCAATCCCCAAGCAGAATGAAGACTCTCATTCTCAGTTCCTCACAGAGTATTCAAATATTCTCCAGTGAAGATCCCCTCAAGATAGGAATCCCCAGTAGATTGGCATACAACCCAAGCTCCGGATCCCTCAATAGTGGTTCCAGGACTTCTCATTTCCAACAATCCCCTGCAGCAGTCAAAGATTCACTTTCCGCGACAGCAGTCAAGATTCTATTATCTCTAGCTATCCAGGATTCATCTATCCTCAGCAAGACAGCTCATCAGCTTACATGCGCATTCATTACATTCATATATCATAAACATTGATATAACATATGTATTGCATCATACATTTCATGCAACATGACTTTGTGTTTCAGCTAATATCTTACCCTTTTTCAGGATAAGATTAATAAGCTTCAGACTCAACTTTTGAAAACAGTTTACGGACGCTTCCCAGCATGGATGCTGCTCTATTGCTTATTCAATTTCAAGACTTCTGAAAACAGTTCACGGGTTCTCCAGACACGGATGTTAACCTATCGCTTGTTCAGATTCCAAGACTTCTGAAAACAGTTTACGGATTCTCCAAATACGGATGTTAATCTATCGCTTGTTCAGACTCAACTTTTGAAAACAGTTCACAGACGCTTCCCAACATGGATGTTGCTCTATTGCTTATTCAACTTCAAGACCTCTGAAAACAGTTTACGGGTTCTCCAGATACGGATGTTAACCTATCGCTTGTTCAGATTCAAGACTTCTGAAAACAGTTTACGGATTCTCCAGACACGGATGTTAATCTATCGCTTGTTCAGATTCAACTTCTGAAATCAGTTTACGGATTCTCCAGATAAAGATGTCAATCTATTGCTTATTCAGACCCCCAGTTCAGAGATGTTACAAAACATGGATACCTTTCTGATACTCACCCACTCACCAACGACATACAGTTCAACAAACATTTCCAGATGGCATATCTAAGCCCATCCTCCTACCAACAATTTCCAGATGGCATCTCTAAACCCATCCCCCGACAAGATTCTGTCACATCTCCAGATGGCATCTTTAAGCCCATATCCAAATGGCATCTTTAAGCCCATTCCCTCAACTACGCTTTGACGAGTGCAAATTTTTTTTGGGCACTCTAGTGTCCAATCTCCTTTTACCTTCGAGTCGCGAACGACAAACTTTCCAATCTAACTCTTCAGGTTCAAGAAGATTAAACAGGGGCAACTGTTGTACCCCAAAATTTTCCCTCCTCTTTTCCACAAGAAATCACAGCTTCGGGCTTTTCCTGATTTTTCAGATTGGCTTAAGAATCGACCAAACAGACTTTTCTTATCAGTCTATCCAAATTAGGGTTTTTCATGGATTCTGAATCAGTTCAAGCAGGTTATTAGGATTTGGTTGAGTTTGGCTCAGGGTTTGATCAGGCGGACGTTTCTTTGACAATAAATCAAGAATTAGGGTTTGCACGCACATTCTCAGAAGGAATTAATTCTACAGTTCTTTTCAATTAACTCTGGGACATGGGTTGAGGCTTCTGATTGAAAGTTTGAAGTTTGGTCTAATCAGTGAAGAGAAAGGCATGTAGACGTTTGTTTGATTAACTGTGCAATGCTTATGGTTAATTGGAAAGCCGGGTCTATTATTGGTTAATGCGAAGTTGCAAGACTACAGTGTTTATTAATTATTTATTTTATCTAAGTTAAAACAATTGGAATGAATTTTCAGTCGTTTTAATTCAAGAAACTTAAATAATTAAATAGACAGTGAATTTAAAGTGATTAACTGACAGAAGATTTTTTTTATTCACTTTTAATTATTGTTACAAGTATTATTTGAATACATTAAATTTATTTACAGTATTTATAATAATGTTTATTACAAACAATTGAAAGAGAAAATAAATCTATCCTAAGTCTTCATCTTCTACTGCTGCTCTCCTTGCTCAACTGATATTTATCTGCAAAGACAAAAAAGAAAGAAGTCAACATAGATAAATTAAAAGCATTTTTAGACATTTAATCAGAGACTCATCATTAAAGGTTTTGGCCGGAATCAGTTTATTCGTCCTCTCTGCAAATCGCAAGAAGATGTCTCTCCTTGGTTCACAAAGAGGGAAAGAAAAATGTTTGCAAGCATGTTAAACAAAATGCCCAAAAGTGCATAAATTCAAACAAGGCAAACTGAACAGCCAAGTTACAAACAAACTGCACATGTGCAAACTGGAAAAATGCCTAACCAAGTCACAAATCCAAAATGTCAACTAAGCTGTCAAAACTATCCAAAGAAGCCAAAAACTGTCAAAAGCTGTCAACAAGTACACAAAAGCAAAAGGCAGAAAATCTGGAAGATATGTAGAGGAAAGCTAACATTGCAAGCAAGATTTCAAAAGATGTTTCATCATTTCCCAGCCAAAAAAACATTTTCAGAGAGAAAGGACAGTCTAAGTAATATAATATACTTATCTGTGGAGAGAGAAAGAGAGGGAGAAGGGAGGCTTAAAGTTTGCAGGCTTAAGGCTTAAGAGATATAAAACAAACATTATCTTAACACTGTAAGAGAGGCAGAACCACATAGAAAGATACCACAAAACTGATAACACAAAAAACCATTACCCATAAACCTATTCAAGCAAGCCAAGCTTGCCTTCATAAGTTACAAACTGCTTCAGCCTGTCAAACACAAGCAAGCAATAATACAAAGCTAAAACACAAGCCTTTCAAAGCCTGTTTTTTTCTCCAAGCCTGTAAACTCAATAACCTGCTTCAAGCCATCCTGTAACCTATAAACACAAGCCATACAAATCTGTTACAGCTACCAAACACATGAACCTCAAACAAACAGCCTTGCAAAATATGCCTCAAACTCAGTAAATTGCAAGCCCTGAAACAAGCCTCAAAACTGTCTAGAAGCATTCAAGCCAAAGCCCTGTATAGCCTGTCCCAAGCTTGCCTGCATAGCAAGCATTCAAGCCCAAAGCCCTGCATAGCCTATCAAAGCTTCAAACTGCCTTGAAGCCAAAGCAAAACTGGTAGAAGCAAGCCATACAAATCTGTTACAGCTACCAAACACATAAACTAGCA
Organism: Vicia faba; assembly: GCA_948472305.1. Lineage (NCBI taxonomy): Eukaryota > Viridiplantae > Streptophyta > Magnoliopsida > Fabales > Fabaceae > Vicia > Vicia faba. The sequence continues at coordinate 83,800,676 of OX451736.1, forward strand.
AACAACTCTCAGAAGAACTCATCATTGAAATATCAACAAAATCAGAAACTAGCAACTCAGAGTCAAAAGAACATTGAAGCATTCAAATACTCAGAATCAGAATCAAACATATCCAAACATACTCTCAGAGCAAAAGCTCATCATCAAGAAGCAAGCCAAAGAGAGATTTAAAGTGCATCACAGAATAATCATCAAAAGCAACTGAAGCAAGCAATCAGAATCAAACAGAGGCAAGCATTCAAACTATAGTGTCATCATAAAGCATCAAAAATAAGCAAGATACAAAGTACCAAGGAGCAAGCCAGCAAGCACTTCACCAGTCCCACGTCTCCGGCTGCCTAAGACACCTCCGGTCCAAGTCCTCCGTCTCCTCTCCAAAGGTAGTAATTTCTTCTCCCTTTTTATACACTTCATATAAACAGATAACAAAAGATCAGAATATGAAAATCCATAACATGCAAAACTAAAAAACCCCAAAAAACGCGTTAAAACTGAAACTGTCACCTTTTCTCATCACTTCCTCGCTCAACCATGGAGAGAGGGAAGATGGATGGTGGCGTCTGGTATCAGAAGCGAAGAGGTTCGTTCAGAAGCTTGATTAAGAAAGATGAAGAGGGCAACGAAGAAGACGATGGAGAAGCGACGCCGTTCTAAGCCTCTGTAACCCTAACTCTGAAGCAAACTTTTCAAACCCTAAACAAATTGTCACGCGTTTGGGCCTGCCCCACTGAAATGCTTAAGCCCATGAAACTGGCGCACCCCCCCCCCCCCCCCCCCCCTTTTTTGCTTAAACCTGTTTGCTTGGGCCTGCCCCTCTTATTAACACTAAAGCCCATTCTTTTTTTGTACACAAACTAATATTCTTTTTTTTATATATCACTTTATTTTCTTTTTATATAACTTAATTCTTTTTTTGTTAAATAAATAATATATTAATTTTTCATAATAAATTTATTTTAACAATACTTTTATTATACCTAAAATATGTAAATTTTAGATTTAATTAGGTTAATAGATTTTCGTCTTAAAACTCTTTTTAATAAATCTTTTTTACATAAACTTTAAAACATTAACAAAATACATAAACAATAGATTTTTTATTAAGTTAATTTTTTCTTTTCATTAAAACTTTTATACAACTTAACAAAAAACCCAAAGATAAATAAAATACTTAATATTGCATTAGGTTAACATATTTTTCTCATCACTTGTAAATAATCACATACATTGCACATTACTTTTATTTCTCTTTGATTCTTATACATTGCTATATTTTACATTGAGAATGCTATTCAATTTGGTTGTAAATAACATTTGGACACTACTATCCTGATAAGACTCATCCCCATTTGGAAATATTTGTACCCCCATCCCCGGATACTTATTTGTAATAGCTTAGACTTTAAATTCCCGCAATTTATTGCTTTCTATATACTGTATAGTAATTAGGGTTTGTATGCGAAGATTCAAAATCAACCGCTAGATAACCTAATACAAAGACAAATGCATGAAAATCAATACACAATTCACACTTGCACCCCTAGGGTAATCCCACTTGTTGCCTTCAAAAATGGGCCATGTTTGCATGTCAAGTACTTTGGCAAAACAAAAACAAATCAAATGATCATAGTCCCTCGATGATGCTTTCGAAGTTGCTTAAACAAAATGATCATAGTCCCTCAAGCAAATTGCCAAAATACTTGACACTATTGCTTTCATGGTCTATACGATGACCCGCGCCCGTCCTGTTAACATCCTAACACAAGATTGTCCACCAAATACAATGGTGGAACAATACTGTTAAAAGGGTTAAAACATAAGGAAAGATCTTTGAGTAAATTTAGGGATAGACAACTCTTAGTTACTTGATCAAACTTGCAAAACACGCTTGCCTACTTTTCAAAACACACTTCACAAACACAACTTCCAAAAACAACTTTCAAAAACATTGAAACATCTTTTCAAAAAGACAAACACCTTTGTAAAACATTCGAGTAAAGAATTGTTACAATGGTTGCCTAGACAAGGCATCTTTTTTCAAAACATTTTCAAAAACACACACACACACCACCATTTCAAGCAATTGAAAATCAAAGGCAAGTGATCTAAAACAAGTAACTAAGAGCCCATGGATAACCATGGATGAAAATGGTGCTAACACCTTCCCTTTTTATAATCTACCCCCCGAGCCCACGAAAACATCTCAAAGGTCTTTCTTGTGCTTTTTGACCTTTCCTTAGGATAAAATAAAAAGTCGGTGGCGACTCTTGCTAAACCGAACAAGTGCGAATACAAACGCAAAACCTCAAGTCAGTTCTCCCACCGTATCACAATAGGCGCAGACATGTGCGTAGTCGTAGACTTCGTGTATGAATGCGTAGATATGCATAGGTACAAAAGCAGACCAGTGTATAGATTTTTGCGACGTAGGAGTAACTGTATGCATGGACGTATACATGGATTTTCCTTCGATATTTTTCTAACCCAAGCATTTTTTCATTATTTGTCAGATGCTTTTACTCTGTTAATTCCCTGAAATTATTTCAAGACAATATTCATGAGTAATAATCATATTGTTATGTAAACAAAGTTGAGAAAAGAAAAACATGATTCGAAAGATATAAAAAAAACAAATGTTTTATTGATATGCCTCAGAGTGGGCGAGAATACAAGATGCAATTCCTAGAAAGAGGTAATTACAAAAAGTCTTAAAATAGTAAATGGCAATGAAAAATGATAATCGCTACTACTGTTCCCCCATATCTTTTGATGATCTTATCTCCCTTGCCTCTAAGTTTATGATTCCAATCTATCCTTCCCTTCGTGGTTCATGGTCGTAGCTCTTAGATCGCAGTATTTTTGTTCTTTATTTCTCTGTAGGGAATCCCTAACTTTTGCCTGGATTTCCCTTTCGGGTTTTCAATCCACTGGGATGATTTTATTGTTATGTGCCTCTAATTTTTGCCTGGATCTCCCTTTAGGGTTTTTGATCCACCGGGACGCTCCTTTTTTTGCTTAAGTCGCACCTTTTGGAGGTTCGATCTCAGCGAGCTTTTTATACATAGTGTTTTTTGACTGCATCCGAGTTGGTTGGGTGTGGTAGTTCTTCCCCATCCATTATTGTGAGGACGAGACCACCTCCAGAGAATGTTGTTTTGACTACAAATGGACCTTCGTAATTGGGTGTCCATTTACCACGTGAATTGAGGCGAGGTGGTAGAATCTTTTTGAGCACTAGATCCCCTTCCTTAAATATTCGAGGGCGTACTTTCTTTTCAAAGGCCCTCTTCATTCTCTTTTGATGTAACTGACTATGACACAAAGTCGTTAATCGTTTTTCTTCAATGAAGTTGAGCTGGTCAAGTCAGACCTGTACCCATTCTGCCTCTTTCAGTTTTGTTTCCCTCAAGACTCGGAGTGATGGTATCTCAATTTCCACCGGGAGTACTCCCTTCATGCCATATACTAGTGAGAAAGGAATCGCGCCTGTGGATGTGCGTACAAAAGTGTGATAGCCGTGCAGAGCGAATGGAGGAATTTCGTGCTAATCTTTGTATGTCTTCACCATTTTCTGGATGATTTTCTTAATATTTTTGTTGGTTGCTTCTACGGCCCCGTTCATCTTTGGTCTATATGGTGAGGAATTGTGATGCTCAATTTTGAAGTCGTCACATAGTTCCTTCATCATCTTGCTGTTTAAATTAGACCCGTTATCTGTAATTATTCAGCTTGGGACACCATATCTGCATATGATATTCTGTTTGATGAAGCGTGTAACCACTTGACTTGTTACATTGGTGTAGGATACTGTTTCTACCCATTTGGACAAGTAGTCGATGGCTACCAATATAAAGCGGTGTCCGTTGGATGGTTTCGGCTCGATCATACCAATCATATCAATTCCCCACATTGAGAATGGCCAAGGGGAGCTCATGACATTCAGAGGAGTCGGTGGTACATTTATCCTGTCGGCATAGATCTGACATTTATGGCATGTCTTCATGTAATGATAGCAATCAGCCTCCATTGTTAACCAGTAATATCCTGCCCGCAGAATCTTTCTGGCCATGGCGTGCCCGTTTGTATGGGTCCTGAAATTGCCTTCGTGGATTTCTCTCATGAGTGTATCTGCTTCTTGTTTTTCCACACATCTGAGTAATACCATGTCGTAATTTCTTTTGTATACCACTCCATTACTCAGAAAGAATTTGGAAGCTAACCTTCGTAAGGTTCACTTGTCAATGATAAAGGCATTTTCCGGGTATTCCCTCCTTTCCAAGTACTTCTTGATGTCATAAAAACAAGGTTTATTGTCAGGTCCTTCCTCAATAGCAAGGCAGTGTGCAGGTTCTTCAAAATGTCTGATCGTAATACGCGGTTCATGATTCAGCCAAGTCACTTTGAACATAGCTGATAGGGTTGCCAGAGCGTCTGCCATTTGATTTTATTCTCGTGGGATACGACTGAAAGTGATTTCTGTAAATTCTGCGGCTAACTTTAAAACATGATCCCGATATGTAATCAATTTAGGGTGTTTAGTATCCCATTCGCCATTAACCTGGTATATGACTAACGCAGAATCCCCGAACACTTCCAGGTGCTTTATTCTTAAATCTATGGCACCTTCTAGCCCTAGTACACAAGCTTCATATTCGGCGATGTTGTTGGTGCAGTCAAAACATAACCTTGTAGTGTAGGGATGGTGATGATTCTTGGGATATGTTAATACTGCCCCTAAACTGTGACCTAGTGCATTTGAGGCCCCGTCGAACATAAGTGTCCAACGTGCCCCTGGCTCGGGTCCTTCGCCGGGTCCTGGTATTTCATAGTCAGTTATAAATATGACATCCTCGTCGGGAAAGTCGAACTTCATGGGCTGATATTCTGATAGAAGTTGGTGAGCTAGATGATCAACTAGTACACTACCTTTGATGGCCTTTTGTGTGACATATTGGATGTCATATTCTGATAGTAGCATTTTCCGTCGTGCAATTCTTCCGGTAAGAGCTGGCTTTTCAAACACGTATTTTAGAGGATCCATTCTTGCCATTAACCATGTAGTATGGGTTAACATATATTGCCTTAACCTCTTGGTAGCCCAAGCCAATGCGCAACAAGTTTTCTCAAGGAGTGAATACTTGGTTTTGCAGTCAGTGAATTTCTTACTGAGGTAGTAGATTGGATGTTCCTTTCTACCTGTTTCATCCTGCTGTCCCAAAACACAACCCATTGACCCTTCGAGCACTGTCAAGTACATGATGAGCGGCCTTTTGGGGACTGGTGGTATTAAGACTGGTGGCTCTTGCAGATACTGTTTTATTGTTTCGAAGGCAGTTTGACAATCGTCATTCCATACTACCGTCTGATCCTTTCGTAATAACTTGAATATTGGTTCGCACGTAGCTGTTAGATACGATATGAACCTTGAGATGTAGTTCAACCGCCCTAAGAAACCACATACTTCTTTTTCTGTCCTTGGAGCGGGCATCTCTTATATAAATTTTACTTTGTCTGGATCCACCTCGATACCCCACTGGCTTACAATAAAACTTAACAATTTGCCAGACCTGACACCAAATGTGCATTTATTCGGGTTCAACCTTAGTCTGAACTTACGTAGCCGCTCAAATAACTTTTATAGATGTATGATGTGTTCCTCCTCCGTATGGGATTTGGCAATCATATCATCGACGTATACTTCAACCTCCTTGTTGATCATGTCATGGAATAATGTGACCATTTCCCTTTGATAGGTTGCCCCTGCGTTCTTGAGACCGAATGGCATTACTTTGTAGCAGAAAGTTCCCCAAGGTGTCATGAAGGTAGACTTTTCCATGTCCTCAGGTGCCATTTTGATTTGATTATAGCCTGAGAAACTGTCCATAAATGAGAATACCGAGGCTTGAGCCGTATTGTCTACTAGGACATCAATATGGGGTAACAGAAAGTCGTCTTTGGGACTCGCCTTGTTTAGGTCTCGATAATCTACACACATGCGTACTTTGCCATCCTTCTTGGGTACTGGTACAATGTTAGCTATCCAGGGTGGATAGTCTACCACTGCTAGGAACCCTGCGTCAAATTGTTTGAGAACCTCTTCTCTGATTTTGCTGGACATATCTGGATGGGTTCTTCTGAGTTTTTACCTGACTGGAGAACAACCTTCTTTGAGAGGTAATCTATGCACCACGATGTCTGTATCCAACCCTGGCATGTCCCTGTAGGACCAAGAGAATATATCCACATACTCGTGTAATAACTTGATTAGCCTGTCTTTGATGCTCTGTTCCAACATTGCCCCCAACTTTATTTCTTTTAGATCTCCTTCTGTGCCCAGGTTAATGGTCTCAATAGGCTCTTGATATGGTTGTATGTTGTTAGCCTTTCACTCTATTTCCCTTTCCATTTCCTTGGAGAGTTCAAGATCTTCGTCATCTTCCTCTCCGGCTTGGTGGATAGGAACATCAAAATCGTATCGGGTCGTAGCAGTAGCGTTATTAGTAATTTTGGGCATGGATCTGCATGTTTATCATGTTTTGGTGCATATTTTAGCGATTGGAATTTGAAAATGTGTATGCAAAGAAAGTATTGTCATTTTTATATTTAGCAGATAAGTGCAAAAGAAAGACAAGGATCTTAATTGAAAACAGAATATAACTTTTATTAATTATAAATATTGTATGAAATAAGAACAAGGGAAACCCTTACAAGCAACCCCTATGCCTCGGGTTTGACATAGGTTCTTTCAAAACAAGAAATATTACTTAGAAAAGGAAAATATCTCGGGAATGTCCACAACGGTCCATTCTTTAAGCTCTTCTTCTGGGGCGCCCTCTCTGATGAAGTCGGTTGCCCTTTTGGTATTTATTTTGCGTGATATCATTGCCACGTGTCCTTCATGCTCCGTTTCTTTGCTGACGAACGTCTCTCGGATCAGAGGAAAACATGCTTTGCCTTTCAAAGTAGCCTTTGACGATTCGTAACCCAAACCAAAGCGATTCTTCTTCTCAGGAATATCTGGGAGCTTTCCCCTGCGCTTTGAGGCATCTCCTCCCATAGTCATTTGCAGATCTCTCCATGATGTCACTTTAGTCTTGTTACCCTTCTCAACTAGTAATGTTACCATTGAAGCAATTTCCAAAGCTTGGAACGGGGTAGCTATGAAATCTTCATCGACACTGATATATCTGTATGATTCAATATGGCTTACAAAAATGTCTTCCTCGCCGTCAATTAGGATCAACTTCCCTTCTACTAGGAACTTCAACTTTTGATGCAGGGTCGAGGTTTCTGCCCCTGCCGCATGGATCCATGGTCTCCCCAGTAAACAAGTGTATGCTGGTTCGATGTCCATGACTTTAAAAGTGATATTGAAGATATGCGGCCCAATCTTGACTGGAAGGTCCACCTCTCCTAGAACCGAGCTTCGAGAACCATCAAATTCCTTTACTATCGTAGAACTTGGTATCATTGTCACATCGTCTATTATTAAATTTGCGAGACTTGACTTTGGAAACACATTAAGAGCATAACCGGTGTCAGTAAGAACCCTGGACAAATGGGTAGTACCTATCTGCATAGTAATGTGAATTGCTTTGTTATGGGCCCGACCCCTTGGCGGTAATTCATTGTTACTGAAACCCAGGTAGGATCCGGATATGAGATTCGCTATGACATTATAAAATTGATTTACCAAAATTTCTTTTGCGACATGAGCTGAATTTAACACCTTCATCAAAGAATCCCGGTGTGCTTCAGAGTTGATTAGTAACGGGAGTATGGAGATTTTTTCGGGGTTTGATGGAGCTGATCCACCACTCTGTAGTCACTCTTTTTGATTATTTTCAGAAACTTCCCTGCCTCTTGATTAGTAAAGTCTTTGTTCGGAGATTTTGTTTCCTGATTTGTATCAACCACTGCTTTTCCTTTGTCCTTCGTTGGAACCAAATCTATCTTTTTTGATGGTTCGGCTCCATAAATTCGACCACTTCGGGTCATACCTCTTGTTCCTGCTATGCTTGAAATTGAATGTCCTTGACTTGCGGATGGCCCGCTTTCCTGCTTCACTCCATTGATGTATACGACTGAGTCATAACTCCAAGGTACCACTTTATTATTCTCGTAAGGGATAAGTGACGGTCCCTTAATTACCATCGTGGATTTTGGAGTAGTGGATATTAAAAGGGTATTCTTAGGTACCCCTCTGGTGACCTCTGCCAATTCTCCCCATGGAATGACTAGAGTCTTCTTGGTAAGGCTTGGAGTTTGGCAAGGGATTTCTATGATACAGTGGCAGAACCGACTGTTTGACGCTGGTTTTCGTTTTGCGTTTTTTGTTTGCAAAATGTCGCGGTAAGCAAGAGTCGCCATCGACTTTTATTTCATCCAACCGGAAAGGAAAAAAGTACAGAAAAAAATCCTTTTTCGAGATATTCTGAGTACGGGGGGTAGATTATAGAAAGGGAAGGTGTTAACACCCTTTCTATCCATGGTTTTCCATGGGCTCTTAGGTACTTGCTCATCTTTTTAAAATTGCTTGTGTATGTGCTTTGTTTTGAAAAGTTTGACTTTGTGATAACCCTTGTATCAGTCCTCAAAGGTGTGACGAAGTTGTTTTGAAAATTGTTTTGAAATGTGTAAGTGTGAAAAACTTTAACTTAAGCAAGTACCTACTGTGATACGGTGGGAGAACTGACTATGGTTTTGCGTTTGTTTTCGCAAATGTTTCGGTTGAGCAAGAGTCGCCACCGACTTTTTATTTTATCCTAAGGAAATGTTTAAAAAGCACAACAAAAACCTTTGAGATTTTTCTTGGGTTCGGGGAGTAGATTATAGAAGGGAAAGGTATTAGCACCCTTTCTATCCATGGTTATCCATGTGCTCTTAGTTACTTGCTTAGATCACTTGCCTTTTGTTTTCAATTGTTTTAAATGGTGCTTGTGTGTGGGTTTGAAAATATTTTGAAAAGAAGCCAATGTGGTGGCAACCTTTGTAATGATCCATGTGGGGATGTATGCAAAGGTGTATATCTTTCTGAAAAGGTTTTCATTTGTTTTTGAAAGTTGTTTTTGAAAGTGTTGTGAGGTGTATTTTTAGAAAATAGGCAAGTGTTTTGTTTTTGCAAGTTTGATTCAAGTAACTAAGAGGTTATCTACTCCTAAATTTCTCAAAGTTTATTGCTACGTTTTAACCCTTTTAATAAGTTTGTTCCACCATTGTATTTGGTGGACAATCTCATGTTAGAATGTGAAAGGGACGGGCGCGGGTCATCGTTTGGACCATAATTGCAACGGTGTCAAGTATCTTTGGGCATTTTCTTTAAGGGACTTGATCATTTGTTTGGCAATATTTTGAAAAGTGTTATCGAGGGACTATGATCATTCAATTTGTTTGTTTTGCCCAAAGAGACCTAACATGCAATATGGCCCAATTTTGAAAGGCAACAAGTGGAATACTCTAGGGGTGCAAGTGTGATTTGTGTGTCCATTTTCATGCTTGTTTGTCTTATATTAGGTCATAACTATTTTGTTCGTTTTATACGCATATAAACACTAATTCTAGCATTATATATTTAGAAAGCGATAAAGTGCGAAATTTAAACTCCTACGCTATTACAACACAATAATATAGGGAGGGGGGTACAATGTTTCAAATGGGGATTTTGACAAGGAATTTAAACCTAAAACTATTACATCAATTTTGAATTTATACAATTTAATTAATGTACAATAATTAAATAAAAATGGAATAAAATATGCAAGATGCAAAAATGTTTTGTATATGTATGAAAAAAGTATTATTTATGTAAAATAAAAAGAAAATAAAAAGATATTATTTTTGGAGTATATTTGAATTTAGGGCAAAACCCTAATTTTTTATTAAATGAAATGCATTAATTATTTAATATGTGTAAGTATTTATTTATTATGTACAAAATAAAATAAAGTAAAGTATTTGTCAAAAATGTATTTTTACATTAAATATTAATAATAAAAAAAAACAAAAGTGTATATATTTGTATTTACCCTAAATATATTAAAAATATATGTATATACATGTATTATTTTAAATATGTATTATATATATAAATAATAATAATTTTTAATATTAACAAAAAATGTATTTTTTATGTAAAATATTTACAGAGGGTATAATAAAATAAAAATGAAAATAAAAGTATTTCTACCTATTTCTCAATATTTTAGTAAAATGTATATATTTATTTATCTAAGTATTAATCAAAAGAAAATCATATAAATATCTAATAAATTAAAAAATGATGAGAAAAAATATTTTTATATTTTTTATGTCATGAGAAAAAATAAACAAAGTCAATCAAAAAAGAAAAAGGTCAAAAAGTCAAAGAAATAAGCAAATGGGCCTTGGGGGTGTGAAAGCAAAAGAGTGGTGCAAATAAGAAAAGTATTCCAGGCCCAGCCCAGAACCAGTCATCTTCAACCTCTGAACAACATCACTCACGCGTTTTCTATCTCTTGATTCCTGGACTTTCAAGCAAAACTCATAACATGAAAAGTGTAGAGCATGAGAAGACGAATTCAACCATGTAAAGAACTTGACTTAACTCTCTAAGATGAGGGAGAATTTCTTCTTCCCCAATTTCTGACCTAACTTTTATGCCATGTTCAGACTCAAAATTCTTGCAGCACACATAATATAAATGAAATCTAACTATATGGGCATGTTCAGGGCTATGATTGTGACATATTTTCTTCACAAACCTAAAACTAACAATGCCTAATAAGAGAGATAGAACTTCATGAAGATACCTGTTCAGTTGGAATCGTGCTTTGCAATGGAGGAGTTTTCAGAGCAAGATGATGATTTGTATAGCTTCCTTGAAGTGTAAGGATGCTATTCCAAGTTCTACTTTGTCTTGAAACTCCCTGAATCGTGCTAGAGAACTTCAACTGCAAAACAGAAAAACAAAAATGGTGAAGTGGCTTAGAGGTGTTACAGATCGTGCTTTTGCTTTTGGTTAGCTTGCATAGATGGTAGGGAAGGTGTGTGAACTGGTTTGGGCAAGAGAGCTCAAGAGAAATGAGAGATAGCACTCAAACTGCAGGGCCTGCCCTGTTTTTGCAGTTTGAGAGTGATTCTAAGATGGAGGGTGTTTTGAAGGCTAAGGGCTCGTGTATTAGCTTAGCTGTGTTGTATGAAATGTGTTTGATAACTTTGTTCTTGTGTTCTTGAGCTGATATGGTAGTTGGTATGAGTTATGCAATATTGTTTCTTCAACTTTAAGCAACAAATGCCAACTTGTGTTTCTAGGTCAGTAGAGGACCCCTAATCCTGCTGCAAAGCTTCTCTTGATCAGAGTAATTTGTTCATAATCTTGTGCCAATCAGATTTGCAATGTACTTGTTGGATTTTCAATTTGACATAAAGTGTGACTTTTCAAAAATGGCTATTTTGCTTTATCTAAAAATGGATTAAACCTTCATACAATGCTTTAGCTCAAAGAACATGGTCTTGGCACAAATAATATGCATTAAATTATTGAGTGTAACTTGGTTTAAGGACCTGTAATCTAGCCTAAAGCATGCTGAGTTCAAATTGCAAGGTTATGGACATGTAACTTGGTCATGAACAAAGTGAGTTTTTGCCATATTGTGAAATTCGATTCTCCCTAACCATGAGGTTGTTTGAGAAGTTCTTGAACATTTTGGAAAGCTTGGAATGTGTACTACAATCCATATTTGAAATGCAAATTGAAATTCCAAGTGGAAGTGTATGGAAAATGGCCTTGAAGTGGGGTAGAAAACCTTGTCAAAATAGGTCAAAAATTCACTAAGTTAAGAATGGTTTAGTGCCCTTATTCAAAAATTTGTAACTTGAGATACAAGCTTCAAATGAGAAAACTTTGTGAATCAAAGTTGTAGATTATGCAACAAGCTACAACTTTCATGTTTTGACTTTTGTTTGAATCCAAATGAATCATAGTGAAAAAGTGGGGTAAAGTTGGGAAAAAATTAGGGTTTTCCATAACTTAGAAAAATTCTAAGTTATGAAAAATTCCATTTTAAACCCTAATTTGCATTTTTTGGTTTCTTGGTGAACAAGTTTCATGATTTGGCATGTTTTGATGAAAAATGAATCTTGACTCTTGATTTTGACCAAAAAGTCAAAGTTTGACTTTTCAGTGTACAGTCAAAATTGATCAATTGACTAGGAAATTCAACTGTCAATCTTGTGTACTTGGGATCTTTTGAGTTTGTTGAGCATGTCAAGACAATTCCATGGGGTCCTTGAGTCCATATGTGATCTAGGTTTGCCATTGGCTAGGTCAAACAGTCAAAAATTGCCTTTGTGCAGTCAAAACCCTAAAAATGACCATTTTGCCCTTTTGGTGATCTGATCAAATTTCTTGTGGAATTGTGATCCCAACTTGATCAAATGGTCCATATGAGTTCATAATGTTGATTTGGGTCAATTTTCATGAGATTTGACTGTCAATTGGCCACAATTGACTTTTTCCCCAATACAGCTGATTTCTAGGTCAACTGTCCAATTGACTGGGTAAAACTTGGAATCAAGACTTGAAACTTGGTATGGGTAAACTTGGGAGTCCAACATGAAGCATGAAAGTCATTTTAGGCATTTTAGGTCAAAACATCTTTGTGCAAACACAAACCCTAATTTGGGTCAACAGTGCAAGGAGAAATCTTGAGCAGAGGAACCCTAATTGGATCTTGATCTTCAAAGGTCTTGATGAGAAAATGTTGAGGAAATGGGAGGGCAAATTTTGGGGTACAACAGTTGCCCCTGTTCAATCTTCTTGAACCTGAGGAGTTAGATTGGCAAGTTTGCCTTTCGTGGCTCGAGGGTAAAAGGAGATTGGACACTAGAGTGCCCGGAAATTTGCACTCGCATGTTGGAGTCTCAACAATGTGATGTCGGGAACGGGCTTACAGATGCCATTTAGAGAGATGGTGGATAGGGAGATGGGCTTATAGATGCCATCTGGAGATGTGACAGAAACTTGTCGGGAATGGGCTTATAGGTGCCATTTGGAAGTGTTGATCGCATAAGAGATTCCTTAGCGAGAACTTGTGTATTTGAGAAAGACAGATGTTTTCCTGGCTTGTTATAGGTGTTTGATCTTCAATCTCTTTATGCAGATATGCCCTGGCTAGATACAGGTGTCGAGTCTACAAATGATTGCTCACAGATGTGCCCTGGCTGGATACAGGAATCGAATCCGGAAATAGTTGTCAACAAATATGCCCTGGCTGGATACAGGAATCGAATCTTCGAACTCTTCAGACGTGTCCTGGCTAGATACAGGAATCGAGTCTGGAAATGTGGTCAACAGATATGCCCTGGCTAGATACAGGAGTCGAATCTGGGAACGTTGTAGTTGACAGATGTGCCCTGGCTGGATACAGGAATCGAATCTTCGAACTCTTCAGACGTGCCCTGGCTAGATACAGGAATCGAGTCTGGAAATGTGGTCAACAGATATGCCCTGGCTAGATACAGGAGTCGAATCTGGAAATGTTGTAGTTGAAGGTAGTTGTCTTTGGGATCGTCTTTTTCCCTGAAAAGGCAAAAACATAAGTTGTATGCAATGTCATGATGTATGATATGCATGATGCCACGCTGTTCAACATGAGATAGCGTGAGCATGCACTTTATCATGTATGTAAGCCGGATGTATGAAATGTGAAATGCTTATGAATGTATTTTCGTCGTAGGAAAATAAATCCTTGACGATCGACCGGAGAATTGCTCTGTGGAAGAGATACTTTGCCGAAGTTTTGATGGGAGTCCTGCTGAGGACTTTGATGATGGATTCCGCTGGAGATAATGATGATAAACTTTGCTTGGGGAACAACAAAGACAAAACTCCTGCCGGGGACTGAAAGAACCTTGCCGAGGGCGATCTTCCATGGCAATTAGCTGAGGATAACCCAATTATAAGCCTTTGTGAGGAATAACTCTGAATAAAGCTCGGGAGAGACGTCCGTATTCTGCAGGGAACAAGCTTCCAGAATCTACTGGGGATAAGTTTTTAGACCTGCCGGGGAAAGTATTGCTGAATCTTGTCTTACTCTGCGGGGAGCTGAGATCACTTGGTCACATTCTTCAGTCGAATTTACCTTGGTACCTTGGCGGACAAAGCAACCATACTACATCAGACAATTTCACATTGCCCCTGTTTCTGATGTCACCTATAATTAATCTTTCGTTTCATGTGCAAATATTTATGAATCAGCAATTTAATGTCAAATACATATATCAAAAATGAACATTGGACGTTCTTCGCAAGACAAAACAGAAAAAGGAAAAACAATGGCAATTTGTATGGACTAGTGAATTCGTATTGATTTGAATTTTGCCTGTGAATAGGCGTTTTTTGTACAAGAGGCTGACATCCTAGTAAGAGAATGCCGCCGAATTAATCACAGAATTGACAATTTTGAAAAGAAAACAAAACAGCTATGTGAACAATCCTACTGGGTTCCAACTCTGCTATCGCCTTTATGTCTTCAAGCGTCTCATCGCTTTGCTGCCTAGTTGAAGATGAAGCTGATTGGTCGATGCCGAAGTTTGAGCCATATAGTTGATGCCAAATTCCGGATGCGAAGTGATCCAATGAGACATAGTGTTACGCTTTATCCCTAACTTTTGCCTGGATCGCCCTTTCGGGTTTTCAGTCCACCGGGATACCCATTTTTGCCCAAGCCGCCCTTTCAGGTTTTCGACTTGCCGGGTGTACAGATTTTTTCATTTCATTCCTTATTTTTGCCCGAACCCTTTTGGTTCGCCGGGAAGCCCTAATTTTGCCTAGGTATGTCAACCTAGCGGGTCTTTTATTTATGCGTAGTATTTTTTCACTATGTCTGCATTGGCGGGGTGAGGAAGGTCGTCACCATCCATGGTGGTTAGGATCATGGCTCCTCCTGAGAACACATGCTTAACCACAAATGGCCCTTCGTATGTAGGGGTCCATTTGCCCCGGGGATCACTTTGAGGAAGGATGATGCGTTTGATTACCAGGTCCCCAACTTGATACTCTCGTGGTTTGACTTTCTTGTTAAATGCCCTGATCATCCGTTTTTGATACGTTTGACCATAACAGATAGCAGTGAGTCTCTTTTCGTCAATCAGGTTTAATTGATCAAGTCGAGTCTGGATCCAGTCATTTTCACTCAAGTCTGCGTCTTTCATTATTCGGAGAGAGGGTATCTGGAATTCAATTGGCAAGACTGCCTCCATGCCATAGACCAAAGAGAAAGGAGTTGCCCCGGTTGACGTCCTTGCTGAGGTACGGTACCCATGAAGAGCAAACGGCAACATCTCGTGCCAATCTTTATAAGTCACTGTCATCTTCTGCACAATTTTCTTGATATTTTTATTAGCTGCCTCTACAGCCCCATTCATCTTCGGCCGATAGGGAGAAGAATTGTGGTGCTGTATCTTGAATTGTTCACAGAGTTCAGTGATCATCTTGTTGTTGAGATTGGTACCATTGTCCGTAATGATTCTTTCCGGGACACCGTACCGACAGATCAGATTATGCCGGATAAAACGTGCCACGACGCTCTTGGTTACCGTGGCGTAGGAAGCTGCCTCAACCCACTTCGTGAAATAATCGATCGCCACCAAGATGAAGCGATGCCCATTGGATGCCGTCGGTCGGATCTCACCGATCATATCAATCCCCCACATTGCAAAAGGCCAAGGTGCCGTCAGGACGTTCAGAGGAACTGGAGGAATATGCACCTTGTCAGCATAGATCTGGCATTTATGACAAGTTTGAGAGTGTTGGTAACAATCAGCTTCCATTGTGGACCAGAAATATCCTGCCCGAAGGATTTTCTTAGCCATGGTGTGCCCACTGGAATGTGTTCCAAATGTACCTTCATGCAGTTCCAACATGATCTTCTCTACTTCGGCCTTATCCACACAACGCAGTAGAGTTGAATCATGATTCCGTTTGTAGAGGATGCCGTTGCTGAGGAAGAATTTTGCCGCAAACCTCCTCATGAACTTCTTGTCATTGACAGATGCACCTTCAGGGTATTCCTGAGTTTCCAAGTACCTCTTCACCTCATGATACCAAGGTTTTTCAGTCACCTTCTCGGCCTCGAGATTGCAGCAGTATGCCGGTTCGTCTAACTTCCAGATAATGATCCGGGGAGCCTCATTGTCCCATTTTGAACATTGAAGACATCGTAGCTAGTGCGTCCGCTAGCTGATTCTCCTCTCTTGGGAAATGCTCAAAAGTTATCTCTTCAAAGTGGGGAAGCAAGGTTGACACATACTCCTTGTAAGGAATAAGATTTGGGTGTTTCGTATCCCACTCGCCTTTGATCTGATTGATCACGAGAGCGGAATCACCGAAGACACTCAGAAATTTGATCCTTAAGTCGATTGCAGCTTGTAGACCCATGATACATGCCTCATATTCTGCCATGTTGTTGGTGCAGTTGAAACACAATCGGGCGGTGAGTGGAGTATGAGTTCCTTTGGGAGATATGATTACAGCGCCGACGCCGTTACCCAAAGCATTGGAGGCTCCGTCAAAATGCATAGACCATCGGGATCCTTCCTCAGGTCCTTCATCCGGTCCAGGTACTTCACAGTCAGTTACCACCATGATGTCTTCGTCCGGAAAATCAAAGTTCAATGATTGGTAATCGTCCACAGGTTGGTGTGCCAAATGATCTGCCAGTACACTTCCCTTAATGGCTTTCTGAGTTGTATACTGGATGTCATATTCTGTCAAGATCATTTTCCATCTCGCTATCCTTCCAGACAGAGCAGGCTTTTCAAATATGTACTTGATGGGATCCATCTTTGAAATTAATAAAGTAGTGTGAGTCAACATATACTGTCTTAGCCGGCGAGCAGCCCATACTAGAGCGCAGCAAGTTTTCTCAAGCAGTGAGTAACGAGACTCACAGTCGGTAAACTTTTTGCTCAAGTAATAAATAGCGTTCTCTTTTCGGCCAGACTCGTCATGCTGCCCCAACACACACCCCATTGAATTATCAAGTACTGTTAAGTATAATATTAGAGGTCTTCCTTCCACTGGTGGCATAAGAATGGGGGGCTCTTGGAGATATTCCTTTATCCTTTCAAAGGCATCCTGGCATTCTTCGTTCCAGCGTACTACTTGATCTTTCTTCAGTAATTTGAAGATTGGCTCACAAGTAGCAGTCAGATGTGAGATGAATCGGGCAATGTAATTCAGTCGTCCCAGGAAGCCTCTGACTTCTTTCTCTGTCTTAGGAACTGGCATCTCTTGAATGGCTTTAACCTTGGCGGGGTCCACTTGAATACCCTTATCACTTACAATGAAGCCTAGTAATTTTCCGGACCTTACCCCAAAGGTGCATTTATTGGGATTCAATCTCAGCTTGTATAACTTGAGTCAGTCAAACAGTTTCCTCAGATGGTCAAGATGCTCCTCCTCAGTTTGAGACCTTGCTATCATGTCATCAACATATACCTCAATCTCATGATGGATCATATCATGAAATAAAGCAACCATGGCGCGTTGGTAGGTTGCCCCAGCATTCTTCAACCCGAATGGCATGACCTTATAACAGAAGGTGCCCCACTGAGTCACAAAGGTGGTCTTTTCCATATCTTCCGGAGCCATCTTGATCTGATTATACCCTGAAAAACCATCCATGAAGGAGAAAACCTTGTGTTGAGCAGTATTGTCGACAAGAACGTCGATGTGAGGTAAGGGGAAGTCATCCTTGGGGCTTGCCCTGTTCAAATCCCTGTAGTCGACACACATCCTGACTTTACCGTCCTTCTTCGGTACTGGCACCACATTAGCAACCCATTGAGGGTAAGAAGTTACCGCAAGAAACCCGGCGTCGAATTGCTTCATAACTTCAGCCTTGATCTTTTCAGACATCTCTGGGCGCATACGGCGGACCTTTTGCTTTACCGGAGGGCAGTCTTCCTTGGTTGGAAGGTGATGAACTACAATGTCGGCATCTAAACCAGGCATATCTTCATAGGACCAAGCAAATATCTCCATGTAATCCTGTAGCATCTGGATCAATCGTTGCTTCACGCTGAACTCTAGATTAGCACCAATCTTGACCTCTTTCCTATCTGTCTCAGTACCCAGGTTAATTGTTTCCACCGGCTCTTCATGTGGTTGAATAGCCCTCTCTTCCTGGAGTAGCAGTCTTGCGAGTTCACCAGGCACTTCGCAATCATCTTCACCTTCGTCCTCGGCCAAGTTGATCGGATTCTCGAAGTCATAACTGGCGGTAGCAGAGCTGTTGCCAGTGAGATCCAGAGTGGATTGAAACCTGTATAATTGAGTGTGTGTAAATATAGCTGTTTTGCAATATATATAACACAGAAAGAAAAAAGGAGCATAAGATTTGAAATGCAACAAACGTCCAATGTTTTGATTGATGATATATGGAAATGTCATACAAAAAGCCCTCACAAATGGAGCTACGATGCCCCGGGTAGGACACCGAGCCAATAAAAGTTTTAACACATTGTTTGTTACAAATTGGAAATCAAAAGAAATTAATTACTGCGTGACAAATGTGATAGGTGTAAAATCCTTTGCCGTCCAGTTGCTTGGTCCGTTGCTGGTAGTCGGGTAGATCCAACTGTCAAACTCTGCTTCCTCCACATCCTCCTCAACAGCATTCACCCTTGGGTTGGAGATAAACACCGGAGCCTTTCTGATCTTTTCCTTGCGCACAACCCTCTGAGCCTCTGCAGTAAAGCCCAGCCCAAACTTGTCATTCTTTTGAGTGAAGTCAGGAAGCTGACCCCAGTTTGCACAATTGCCTTTCTCGATTACAGCCCGGGCATCCTTCAAGGACGCCATCTTTAACGGAAAATCTTCTTCAACCACTGCCTCAGCTGATGCCAACACTGGAGGTACCTCTTCAAAATGCTGAAAGGGGGTTTCAATAAACTCCCCGTCCATCTCGATATACCGGAATGAATTCAAGTGACTCACCATGTATTCCTCCTCACCCCGCACAGTAACAATCTTCCCTTTGACAGGGTATTTGAGTTTTTGGTGTAAAGTGGAAGTTACTGCCCCAGCTTTGTGAATCCAGGGTCGACCCAACAAGCAGGAGTAAGATGGACGAATATCCATTACATAGAACGTTGAGCCGAAAACTTGAGAACCCACACGAATAGGGATGTCTACCTCACCGTGCACCATCCTCTTAGAACCGTCGAAGGCTCTAACAATGATGTTACTAGGTTTCAACTCCAAACCCTCACAATCTAAGCGATCCAATGCCTTCTTGGGTAAAACATTCAGGGAAGAACCGGTATCCACCAATACGTGCGCGAGAGTAGTGCCCCTGCACTCTATAGAGACGTGCAGGGCATCATTGTGATTTTTCCCTTTGGCGGTAAGGTCAGCATCTGAGAACCCCAAGCCATTGTCAGCCGTCAAATTAGCCACACAATCGGTGAATTGATCCGCGGAGGTCTCTTGCGGCACATGGGCCGTTTTCAGAAATGAAATCAGGGCTTTTGCATGGGCCTCTGAGCATAGCAGTAGTGATAGCATAGAGATTTTGGAGGGAGTATGCCCCAACTGTTCAACAACATTAAAGTCACTCTTTTTGATAATTTTAAGAATTTCCTCCATTTCTTGTTGGGAGGCTTCCACAGCAGTCTTCTTTTTTGGTGCCTCCGTCTTGGCAGGCGAATCGGTAGCAACTTCTTTGCCCCGAGTACCAGAGGACTCGGCGGCAGTAGTAGACACAGGAACTTGAATTGGAACATGCACACTTGCGGGTGTGATGGTGAGAGGTTTTCGGATAACTGGCGGTGCAATGTCAGGCGAGAAGAGCCTGCCACTGCGGGTAATCTTGGCGGGACCAGTGATGTTACTGATACTGGTATTGGTGTTGAACTCCTGCTTCACCCCAAGCACATACACATCGGCTCCATAATGCCATGGAACAGCTTTATCAGACTCATACGGGAGAGGCCACGGGACAGTAATAGTAATGGGTGCAACAAACATAACTTGGACTGGTTTCTTTACGGGAGCTTTGGCAGGATTGTAGATTGTGACAACAGATATTTCTTCAACGGAAACAGACGGAACAGCAGTTTTCTTGAATAGAATTTCCTTGCTATCCATCAGGCTTTGGATGCCTGATTTCAGCAGTGGACAACCGGTAGGGATAAGAGCACACAGGAGGCAACCCTTACTACAACCCAGAAATAAACCGGCTAGTAGTAAGTTCCTCTTAACAGTCAAAAGAGGGGTAACAACTTCATTCACCGAAACAACATACAATTCTTCCTCAATGGCATTTACCCTATGCTGGGGCATAGGAGCAGTTACAACATTTGGTCTCTCAAGCGCTTCAGACTGAATTTCCTTCGCGTCGATAAGATCTTGCACTTTGTTTCTCAAGGCCCAGCAATCATCAGTAGTGTGCCCGGGACTATCAGAATGATAAGCACACCGGGCATTTGGGTTATACTTAGGAGACGCAGTGTTGACGACCTTAGGAGCTTCTTTGGTGGTCACCAAATTGGTGGATAGCAGTTGAGGTAAAATTTGAGATAAGGTCATACTCAGCCGAGTATACTGCCTCTTGGGCCTTTCGCCTCTTTGTTGATTGTACTGCTGAGGAGCAGCAACAGGTTTTGAAATGACCAGAGCATTCACGGCTTGGCGACTTTCTGGCTTGACTTGTCTTCTAGGACCATAGACGGCACTTGCTTCTTTCTTAAAAGGCCTCTTCTCAGCACTCGCAGCAACACCCTTCTGAATCTTTCCTGACTTGATGCCAGCTTCTATTCTCTCGCCCGTTAAGATCAGATCGGTAAACCCCGCGGAAGAGTTACCAATTAGATGATTGAAGAAAGACCCATATAGGGTTCCTAGAAACATATTAACAAGTTCACGATCGGTTAAAGGAGGCTGCACCCTGCCAGCCAAATCCCTCCATTTTTGTGCGTATTCTTTGAATCCTTCGCTTGTTCCTAACGATATACCCTGAAGTTGGGTACGAGTAGGGGCAAGGTCAGAATTGTATTGGTATTGTTTGTAGAAAGCGGTGGCCAAATCTTCCCAATTCCGGACACTGGTTCCTTCTAGCTGATAAAACCACTCCAACTGAGCTCCAGAAAGGCTGTCTTGAAAGAAATGAATCCAGAGGTTTTTATCTGCCGTATAGGGCTGGATCTTTCTCACGTAGGACCTGAGATGCATTTTGGGGCAGGACAGCCCATCATACCTCACAAACACTGGCACTTTGAACTTTGGGGGAATCACAATCCCGGCAACCAAACCCAAGTCTTCAAAATCCAAACCCGGTACTCTTTGTAATTCCATGGCGGCTAATCTGTCTTCTAACCCCTTGTATTTATCATCAGCTGGAGGGTATTACTAATCAGTATAATCTTCATCCTCTTCAACCTCTTCTTCTTCCGCATCAGACTCGGAAGGTACCGCCGGTCCACCTCCTTTACTGGTCCCTTCATCAGAAGTAGGAGGAAATTCAAGCACTCTTCGAGCTTCTCCGTCAAATCTTCTCCCCAAAGTAGCCACCCCGAGTCTCTTTTTCTTCTTCTTCACTGGGTCTTTGTTCCCCAATTGAGTCTTGATATCCTCCTGACCCTTAGCCAAGGTCATCAGGAGTTGCTGGAACTGTGCATTCTGAGCCTGTAGGTCTTTGATTGTTTGCTCGAGATCCATCCTACTGTAATAAACAGCAGACAGATAAGGAAACCTGGAATGAGACCTGCTTATGCACATGATGAATGGTATGCTTATGTATGCAATGCATTCAAGGATTTAGGACATTCAAAATTTTTTTAGACAAAGAAGAACGCACGTCATATTAATAAGAAGAAATTTGTCAGTACATAAATGCCCCATGGGCCAAATATTACAAAATAAACTTCTTAAGGCAGAAAGACATTGCACATCCTCTTTGGTGCGATGTAGGTATTGAGGGCCTCTTGCTCGTGGATTCGGCGGGTAAGCTCTAGAACCTTCTTTTCACTGGCGTAGTAGCTAACTTCAAAAGTATTCCATTCCTCCTTGAGCTGAATCCAACTTTTCTGCATTTCCTCCCACGATGTAGGCATGTCTGGATGTAGGATGGTGTAGGGAACCTCTCCTTCATTGACGGGCTCTTTAATCACTGGGAGTATATGGGGATAAGGCATCATCATACTTTGGGCTCGGGCTCGTACCCACTTGAGATAGGGCTCAAGAGGGATAGAGTTCTTGTGTCCCAGAGTCTTGCTATCAAACTTGTTGAGTTTTCCCCAAGCTCTGATGAATCTTTGGCGAAGTCCTTGCGCATCGTTGTCGAAGTCAAAAACTAGGCTAGGAATCAACATATCATGAGGGCCATCCCTCCGTGCATATCCAAATTGCCTCAAAGCTAGGCAAGGGTTGTAGGTAATACCCCCTCTAATTCCCAGTAAAGGAACATTAGGAAATTCTCCGCAACGATCGACAATGATGACATTTTCTCTGGACCGAGAACACCAATGCACATCAGAATGAGTAAGAGTCATCAATCGTTGGGACCACCTTGTACCTTGGTCATTCTTCAAGACAGACTGTGGAAGGTGCGAAATAAACCACCTTGCAAGGATAGGAGTACAACACATGAGAACACCCCTCTTTCTCATTGTTCGTGTGTAAAATGAGTGAAGAATGTCCCCAAGCAATGTCGGTATTGGATTTCTGGACAAGAAGATTTTGACAGCGTTGACATCTACCAATTGGTCAGGATTTGGGAACAAGACCAACCCATAGACAAGGAGTGCCACAATCTCTTCAAAGGCTTGTAGGTCCAATGAGTTCCAACATTCCTGTGCCTTCTCAAACAAGAATTTTGCTAAGAATCCTTTGACGCCGCTTCTGGTTTCCCAATGACCCTTGATATCGGATGGTTGTAGATGTAATGCTCGAGCAACATCTTCCGGCTTTGGTTCCTTTTCCGTACCGTTGAAGGGTAGTTGATTAAGGATAGGAATTCTCAGGAGTTGAGAAAACTCCTCCAAAGTGGGTACCAATTGATAATCAGGGAAAGTGAAGCAGTGGTGAAGAGGGTCAAAGAACTGGAATAGCACTTTCATCATGTCTTCTTCAATGTTGGTGTTGACCAGGCTGAGCAGTCTACCATGTCTTTCACTGAAGGATGAATTTTCCGGAATTCTTGAAGTGATCTCCTTGAGTTGAGGAGAGATTCTCACAAGGTTGACTTGAATGGTATTTCTGCGAGGAATTTCCATGTCCTACAAAACAAGAACAAAGATGAAGATCCAAAACCCTTGAAATGGTTAGAGAATGCATATGATGTTTCATGATGTTTATGATGTATGCACAAAACATATGTACAAGCAAATCACACCAAACCCTAGTTTCAGGCTTGCATGGGGTTTCATAGGTAAGTACCCTCTTGAGTGTAGTTGGCTTAAAAACCTGTCCTATAAATAGTAACCGGGTTCTAAGGAGCTCAATATCACTGGATTATTTTCATTGTTCATTGTTTTGGTTTAGCCACTTAGCTAGCGACCAAAATATTCCAAGAAAACAACCCTCAATGAGTGTAGTATCGAGTATCTACCAACTTCGGACTGCACCAAAGCCGGTCATCTCACTACCCCTAATAAAAGGCCAAGATGGTCAAGTAAGATTCTAGGTCATTAGTGCTTAGTGACATCACTCAGCGGCCCCGTACTCTCCTTGATTGAACTCAAGGGTTACCGGTACTCATAAATATGTCGCACTAATATAGCTATTGCTTCGACCGTGTCGGTATACCCCGCACAGTTTCCACAATGTATTGCTATCTATGAATGTTTCCCAAAATCCGGGTGTAGGATTTGCAAACCCAAACAATAGAGCCAAAGTATAAAGCAAACAATTCAAACAATTAGTCATGCAAGAGGGTGATCTAAGCCCTAAGGTTACTCCACTTTTAAAATTTTCCCCAGCAGAGTCGCCAGTTCTGTGATACGGTGGGAGAACTGACTATGGTTTTGTGTTTGTTTTTGCAAATGTTTCGGTTGAGCAAGAGTCGCCACCGACTTTTTATTTTATCCTAAGGAAAGGTTTAAAAAGCACAACAAAAACCTTTGAGATTTTTCTTGGGTTCGGGGAGTAGATTATAGAAGGGGAAGGTATTAGCACCCTTTCTATCCATGGTTATCCATGGGCTCTTAGTTACTTGCTTAGATCACTTGCCTTTTGTTTTCAATTGTTTTAAATGGTGCTTGTGTGTGGGTTTGAAAATATTTTGAAAAGAAGCCAATGTGGTGGCAACCTTTGTAATGATCCATGTGGGGATGTATGCAAAGGTGTATATCTTTCTGAAAAGGTTTTCATTTGTTTTTGAAAGTTGTTTTTGAAAGTGTTGTGAGGTGTATTTTTAGAAAATAGGCAAGTGTTTTGTTTTTGCAAGTTTGATTCAAGTAACTAAGAGGTTATCTACTCCTAAATTTCTCAAAGTTTATTGCTACGTTTTAACCCTTTTAATAAGTTTGTTCCACCATTGTATTTGGTGGACAATCTCATGTTAGGATGTGAAAGGGACGGGCGCGGGTCATCGTTTGGACCATAATTGCAACGGTGTCAAGTATCTTTGGGCATTTTCTTTAAGGGACTTGATCATTTGTTTGGCAATATTTTGAAAAGTGTTATCGAGGGACTATAATCATTCAATTTGTTTGTTTTGCCCAAAGAGACCTAACATGCAATATGGCCCAATTTTGAAAGGCAACAAGTGGAATACCCTAGGGGTGCAAGTGTGATTTGTGTGTCCATTTTCATGCTTGTTTGTCTTATATTAGGTCATAACTATTTTGTTCGTTTTATTCTCATATAAACCCTAATTCTAGCATTATATATTTAGAAAGCGATAAAGTGCGAAATTTAAACTCCTACGCTATTACAACACAATAATATAGGGAGGGGGGTACAATGTTTCAAATGGGGATTTTGACAAGGAATTTAAACCTAAAACTATTACATCAATTTTGAATTTATACAATTTAATTAATGTACAATAATTAAATAAAAATGGAATAAAATATGCAAGATGCAAAAATGTTTTGTATATGTATGAAAAAAGTATTATTTATGTAAAATAAAAAGAAAATAAAAAGATATTATTTTTGGAGTATATTTGAATTTAGGGCAAAACCCTAATTTTTTATTAAATGAAATGCATTAATTATTTAATATGTGTAAGTATTTATTTATTATGTACAAAATAAAATAAAGTAAAGTATTTGTCAAAAATGTATTTTTACATTAAATATTAATAATAAAAAAAAACAAAAGTGTATATATTTGTATTTACCCTAAATATATTAAAAATATATGTATATACATGTATTATTTTAAATATGTATTATATATATAAATAATAATAATTTTTAATATTAACAAAAAAGGTATTTTTTTATGTAAAATATTTACAGAGGGTATAATAAAATAAAAATGAAAATAAAAGTATTTCTACCTATTTCTCAATATTTTAGTAAAATGTATATATTTATTTATCTAAGTATTAATCAAAAGAAAATCATATAAATATCTAATAAATTAAAAAATGATGAGAAAAAATATTTTTATATTTTTTATGTCATGAGAAAAAATAAACAAAGTCAATCAAAAAAGAAAAAGGTCAAAAAGTCAAAGAAATAAGCAAATGGGCCTTGGGGGTGTGAAAGCAAAAGAGTGGTGCAAATAAGAAAAGTATTCCAGGCCCAGCCCAGAACCAATCATCTTCAACCTCTGAACAACATCACTCACGCGTTTTCTATCTCTTGATTCCTGGACTTTCAAGCAAAACTCATAACATGAAAAGTGTAGAGCATGAGAAGACGAATTCAACCATGTAAAGAACTTGACTTAACTCTCTAAGATGAGGGAGAATTTCTTCTTCCCCAATTTATGACCTAACTTTTATGCCATGTTCAGACTCAAAATTCTTGCAGCCCACATAATATAAATGAAATCTAACTATATGGGCATGTTCAGGGCTATGATTGTGACATATTTTATTCACAAACCTAAAACTAACAATGCCTAATAAGAGAGATAGAACTTCATGAAGATACCTGTTCAGTTGGAATCGTGCTTTGCAATGGAGGAATTTTCAGAGCAAGATGATGATTTGTATAGCTTCCTTGAAGTGTAAGGATGCTATTCCAAGTTCTACTTTGTCTTGAAACTCCCTGAATCGTGCTAGAGAACTTCAACTGCAAAACAGAAAAACAAAAATGGTGAAGTGGCTTAGAGGTGTTACAGATCATGCTTTTGCTTTTGGTTAGCTTGCATAGATGGTATGGAAGGTGTGTGAACTGGTTTGGGCAAGAGAGCTCAAGAGAAATGAGAGATAGCACTCAAACTGCAGGGCCTGCCCTGTTTTTGCAGTTTGAGAGTGATTCTGAGATGGAGGGTGTTTTGAAGGCTAAGGGCTCGTGTATTAGCTTAGTTGTGTTGTATGAAATGTGTTTGATAACTTTGTTCTTGTGTTCTTGAGCTGATATGGTAGTTGGTATGAGTTATGCAATGTTTCTTCAACTTTAAGCAACAAATGCCAACTTGTGTTTCTAGGTCAGTAGAGGACCCCTAATCCTGCTGCAAAGCTTCTCTTGATCAGAGTAATTTGTTCATAATCTTGTGCCAATCAGATTTGCAATATACTTGTTGGATTTTCAATTTGACATAAAGTGTGACTTTTCAAAAATGGCTATTTTGCTTTATCTAAAAATGGATTAAACCTTCATACAATGCTTTAGCTCAAAGAACATGGTCTTGGCACAAATAATATGCATTAAATTATTGAGTGTAACTTGGTTTAAGGACCTGTAATCTATCCTAAAGCATGCTGAGTTCAAATTGCAAGGTTATGGACATGTAACTTGGTCATGAACAAAATGAGTTTTTGCCATATTGTGAAATTCGATTCTCCCTAACCATGAGGTTGTTTGAGAAGTTCTTGGACATTTTGGAAAGCTTGGAATGTGTACTACAATCCATCTTTGAAATGCAAATTGAAATTCCAAGTGGAAGTGTATGGAAAATGGCCTTGAAGTGGGGTAGAAAACCTTGTCAAAATAGGTCAAAAATTCACTAAGTTAAGAATGGTTTAGTGCCCTTATTCAAAAATTTGTAACTTGAGATACAAGCTTAAAATGACAAAACTTTGTGAATCAAAGTTGTAGATTATGCAACAAGCTACAACTTTCATGTTTTGACTTTTGTTTGAATCCAAATGAATCATGGTGAAAAAGTGGGGGAAAGTTGGGAAAAAATTAGGGTTTTCCATAACTTAGAAAAATTCTAAGTTATGAAAAATTCCATTTTAAACCCTAATTTGCATTTCTTGGTTTCTTGGTGAACAAGTTTCATGATTTGGCATGTTTTGATGAAAAATGAATCTTGGCTCTTGATTTTGACCAAAAAGTCAAAGTTTGACTTTTCAGTGTACAGTCAAAATTGATCAATTGACTGGGAAATTCAACTGTCAATCTTGTGTACTTGGGATCTTTTGAGTTTGTTGAGCATGTCAAGACAATTCCATGGGGTCCTTGGGTCCATATGTGATCTAGGTTTGCCATTGGCTAGGTCAAACAGTCAAAAATTGCCTTTGTGTAGTCAAAACCCTAAAAATGACCATTTTGCCCTTTTGGTGATCTGATCAAATTTCTTGTGGAATTGTGATCCCAACTTGATCAAATGGTCCATATGAGTTCATAATGTTGATGTGGGTCAATTTTCATGAGATTTGACTGTCAATTGGCCACAGTTGACTTTTTCCCCAATACAGCTGATTTCTAGGTCAACTGTCCAATTGACTGGGTAAAACTTGGAATCAAGACTTGAAACTTGGTATGGGTAAACTTGGGAGTCCAACATGAAGCATGAAAGTCATTTTAGGCATTTTAGGTCAAAACATCTTTGTGCAAGCACAAACCCTAATTTGGGTCAACAGTGCAAGGAGAAATCTTGAGCAGAGGAACCCTAATTGGATCTTGATCTTCAAAGGTCTTGATGAGAAAATGTTGAGGAAATGGGAGGGAAAATTTTGGGGTACAACACCTACTAGCATCTACCTACTCGGAAAAAAAAGATTGTTTCTATTCTCGTTTCCTTTAGACAGCACTATCCTACTATTGAGAAATAGGTAGCACCGTCGTTGGAGTTGTAAGGGTCAATTCGAAAGGGACGTACGATCACTAAAGCAATGTTAGGACACCTTAGTAATAACCCTAGAGTCTTAAGATCGTATTCGAGGCAACATTTCTGAGGCAACGTTTGATATTTTTAGACAGGAGGGCAACCACTAAGACACCCTATACTTAATGACTGTTTACCGAAGGCAACCGAAGTGTGAGTATACCCTAAGAGTGATATGTGCGAGTGATCTGTTTTCAATTATTTAGTCTTTGCACATTAGGGTTTTCTAACTGGATTAATTTATCATGCATTCTTCTCATACAATCCTATTAGCATACATCTAAACAGTCAAATATTTTGCGAGAATTAAAATGCGAGAAAGTAAATCTACGCTATTACAAGGCTTCGGGGAGGGGGATTAATTACATAGCCAAAAACCCGGGAAAAAAGCGATAAATAAAAAGCCCTAGGTTAAACTATTACAAACCATGAACAGTTACAACAATATTGTAAAAATAATAAACGCGCGGCGAATTAAATACAGGGCGATTAGGGGTTTGACCCTTGACTAAACCTATTCGCGACTAAAAATGTTTTTTGGTCATATTTTGGTTATTTAAGAAAATAAAGAAATCATCAAATTAAAAGAGAATCCTAATTCTAATTAATTTTAAATTAAGAGAAATAAATTAATTTATTCTAAAACCTATTTTTGTATTTTTATTTATTTGAGAAAAAGAGCAAAATAAAATTAAATCAAAAGTTTAACCTAATTTCTATTTGATTTTATTTATGAAAACAAATTACAATTTCCCTAAATTAAACTAAATTAAATTAATTTCGATAATAATAAAATAAAAACTAATCCTAATTTTTGGGGAATTATTGGTTTTATGGTTTTTGTGAAGAAAAGATTAATTTGCCAATTAAAGCGATTAAAAGAAAATTAAAAGAATTAAATAAAAGAAATAAATAAAATAAAAAGGTTAGAGATGGGCCTGATGCTATTTAGCAATTGGGAGGGTATGCTAAGGGAATTCTGGGCCCAAACCAAACTCAACCCTTTTGACTTTGTCTATTTCAGTGCATGCATTGACTTGAGGCGTATGGTGGGCCTTCAGTGGAATAGCCTTGGATCTGGCTGGAGAGGCGTGTGATGGCCAGATGTTGAGGGCGTATGGTGGACTTCTTGATATGCAACATGCTGGATTACCTATTGAAAAATATTATGAATAAAGGTTGGGACATGGGGATTGAACCCAAGTCCTTATGCACTTTTGCAATGCACGCTTGCCATCTGTGCTGCAATTTTTATTTGTATATACAATAAAAACCAATTATAATATAATGAAAACAAAAACGCTGAAACCCAAACGCACAAAATTCAAATCACCCAACCAGGGAGTGCCACGCATCCATCTTCTTCCTCCCAACCGTCGTTTTAGCCCGAGATGTTTTTACCTACGGACATTGCGCTGTAGCTACAAACCTGTGTATCTCAAAAATAGTCCACAAGCAAGATAAATGACCATGGCTAGTACCAATCAACTCGTCTCATCCTCATGAGTATCATGGTACCAGAATCAACGTTCAATTTAACCTGTATTACAAAGCCCTAAAACCAAACAAGAAACCCTAGCTATGGCAATTTTAGATACATTCATCAAAAGCGCAATTGAATAGAATGAATAGCTTGCAAACTCAATAAGGAACAAGAATATGTAATCAAAACGTGCAAATGATGTATAAATCAATGAAAACGAAAACAAATTTTTTGGCTAACCGTGTGACTGCTATAACGTGTTTCAGGACGTGGGGAGGCTCGCTAATGATTGGAACACGATCCTGAGACGTCCAACAATCGATTGGAAAGGTGAAGATGGCTTGGGATGGCTTGGGATTTCTTGGAACTTGGAATTGGATCACCATTTTTATAGAGATTTTTCAGTTTTGTTATTACTCTGCACGACTGTTTAACGCCCTCTCATGTCTTGGATATCTTCTGTATATGTAATACAACATATTAGGTCAACAAAAACGGATTCAATCTTGCCCATTATGAATATTTGATTTGGTCTTTGATGGCATATGATATCTTTCCAAACTTTCTTCAATTCAATTTTTTTCCACCCAAATTATCCTTGCACAAATTGATTCTCAATTGACAGCACATAAGATCTTCCTTCAATGCAAAAATCATCCCTAAAACACATTATATGATTTATTTAGATTTATTTGATTTTATTTGAATTTGAAGTGAATAGAAATCAAAATAAATAAATAAAGAATGGAGGGTCCCATAGGTCGTGGACTATGTTATCATTGAAGTGCAAGCATAAAAAGTTGGGCCCATTTAGCAAAAAATGCAAATTTGAGCATATTTAACTTTTGGCAATTTTGCAAAAACGGTCAACTTGGCCAATGCATAACTATCTCAATTTTGACCCTAGAGAGGTGTCCTTGGACTTTATAGAAATATTAGGATGTCCTCTAAGCAACCCTTTTGGTCTCATCTCAATTGAGTCTACCATGTTCATGTATGAAGCTTTGACCCAAAAGGTGTTTTTGTTGACTTTTCAAAATGACCTATAATGTCAAAATTTATATCTTTTTGTGAGTGCATTTTTTTAGCTTGGGAGCTGAAGGTGAATTGTAGGGAATTGCACCATCTTCAAAATGAGCTTTTAATGGGTCATTTCTGATAAAGTATGAGAAAGTTATGCTTGGTCAAAGTTGAGTTGATTTTTCCTGCAAAATCCTAATTTAGCAACTTTTGGGTTTTGATTAATTGTGAGCAATCCTTGATGAATCATGATCAACCCTTGATCAAATGATGAATTATACTTTAAAATGAGGATGTTGACCAAAAATCTTGAAGTTTGACTGTATATTGGCCACCGTTGACTTTTGACCTAACACAGTCGATTTTCAGGCCTTTGAGCCATTGACTGAGAAAACTTCCTCTGCAAGGCTTGAAACTTGACATAGATTATCTTGAGAATATATTAGGACAATGGTGATCATTTGGGATCCTTTGGACTCAATCATCTTGATGAAAAATGAAACCCTAATTTGAGGTAGACTGCCTTAGGAGAGAGTTTGTCTGGCCAACTCTTGGACTTCCTTGAGCAATTTGAGGACCTCACTTGACATGTATTGAGAAATATGGGAGGGAAAATTTTGGGGTACAACAGCTTCCCCTGTTCAATCTTCTTAAACCTGAGGATGTAGATTGGCTTGTCTGCCTTTCGTGATCTGAAGGTAGAAGATGATTGAACACTAGAGTTCCCAGAAATTTGCACTCGTATGAAGTGATTTATGATATCGGGAATGGGCTTATAAATGCCATTTGGTAGCTGCTAGAGAATTGTCGGAGATGGGCTTAAAGATGCCATCCGAAGAGATGTCGATCGCATAAGAGATTCCTTTGCGAGAACCCGTATACCTGTTGTTGAGGAGGACTTCGCTGGGGAATGTTGGTCTCTGTCTTGGGAGAAATAGAGTTTTAGGAGCTTCAGTTGTCCGTTACTCTACTGGGGAATAATTTCGGTTTGGGGAGCGGAAGTGAACTGTGTATTTGATCGGGGTACATGCTGCACCGCGACTTCCTGGGGAAATGTGAAACTGATTGTGTTTGATTGGGTCGCGGTCTTACAGTGTTGTGAACTGCTGTCTGGGGATAAGAGAGGCAGAACCTGAATAGTAAGGTTAGGAGAAGGAACCTGGATAGTAGGGTTACTTCAACATGAAATCTTGGATAGTAGAGCTATGAGAAGGAACCTGGATAGTAGGGTTACTTCGATATGAAAGCCTGGATAGTAGGGTTGTGAGAAGGAACCTGGATAGTAGGGTTACTTCGATATGAAAGCCTGGATAGTAGGGCTGTGAGAAGGAACCTAGATAGTAGGGTTACTTCGATATGAAAGCCTGGATAGTAGGGCTGTGAGAAGGAACCTAGATAGTAGGTTTACTTCGATGTGGAAGCCTGGATAGTAGGGTTGTGAGAAGGAACCTGGATCGCAGGGTTACTTCGATATGAAAGCCTGGGTAGTAGGGCTGTGAGAAGGAACCTGGATGGTAGGGTTACTTCGATATGAAAGCCTGGATAGTAGGGCTGTGAGAAGGAACCTGGATAGTAGGGTTACTTCGATATGAAAGCCTGGATAGTAGGGCTGTGAGAAGGAACCTGGATAGTAGGGTTACTTCGATATGAAATCTTGGATAGTATGGTTGTGAGAAGGAACCTGGATAATAGGGTTAATTCGATGTGAAAGACTGGATAGTAGGGCTGTGAGAAGGAACCTAGATGGTAGGGTTACTTCAATACGAAATCCTGGATAATAGGGCTATGAGAAGGAACCTGGATAGTAGGGTTACTTTGATATGAAATCCAGGATAGTAGGGCTGTGAGAAGGAACCTGGATAGTAGGGTTACTTCGATATGAAAGCCTGGATAGTAGGGTTGTGAGAAGGAACCTGGATGGTAGGGTTACTTCGATACGAAAGACTGGATAGTAGGTATATGAGAAGGAACCTGGATGGTAGGGTTACTTTGATACGAAAGCCTGGATAGTAGGGTTGTGAGAAGAAACCTGGATGGTAGGGTTATTTCGATACGAAAGCCTGAGTAGTAGGGTTGTGGGAACCTGGATGAGGTTGCATTTATTGCCGATGATTACTCCATTTAACTTTGAGTGTTAATCATGTACCTGCTGGAAATTGTTGATCATAACTGTCTTTTCCTGAAATAAATACAGGGTTAGTTATGTGCGATGTATGAGATGCATTGTATGATGACGTTCTCAAAATAGATGAGACTATGGTATATGTAATGTATGCATGTCATGATGTATGAACATGAAATGCCGACGTAATAATCTGAGTCCGGGAAAATAAATCCCTGACTGCTATTTGGAGAGTATGAGAACCGGTAGGCTTGACCGCTATGAAAACCATAGTTCCTCTACTTCTGTTGGGGATGGTGAACAGAGGTGACTGGCGGGGGATTTGCCCCTTGCTTACGGATAACTCTGCGGAGAATGACTCTGTCAGAGAGGAGATACTCTGTTGATAGACCGCTAATTTGGAGAAATAAACTCAGCTGGGGATGAATTTCCGCTGCTGGTAGTAATGAATTCTAGTGGAGATTGAATTTCTGCTTGTGAGGGAAATAAACTCTGTTTGGGGAATAACTTACTGACTCACTCAGCTGGGGAGAGTCATGTCTTGCCCGGGGAAGCTGACATCACCGTCTTTGGATATTTCTTACTCTGTAGGGAGTGTATGTACTATTACTCCTGTTCTTAAGCTAACTCCATCCAAGTACCTGATGGGCAGAATAACTGTAAGGTTTGGGCACTTCTTGTTTTCCCCGTTCCTGGAATTACGAGTAATTGTCTTTCGTTTTTTCATGTAAATATTTATGAGCAACAATTATTTTCAAATGCATATATAAAAAATGAACCATTGGATGTTCTAGAAAAACAAAACAGGAAAAAGAAAGTAAATCAAAGCTTAGTGAAAATGACTTGTATTGATTTTAAAGTTGGCCTGTAATAGGCGTTTTGTACAAGGAGGCTGGCGCTCTAGTAAGAGAACGCCTCCGAAAGATATAATTTACAATTTGTGTTTTAAGAAAGAAAAACAGCTATGTGAAATGAACCCCATTGGGTTCCAACTCTGCTATTTCCTTTATATCTTCAAGCATCTCATCACTTTGCTGCTTGGTCGAAGGTGGATTAGGTTGATTGGCATCGTCTGAGCTTGATAGTCGATACCGAAGTCTGGTTGCAAGATGATCCAATGAGACATAGTGTTACGCTTTGATCCCTAATTTTTTCCTGGACCTCCCTTTCGGGTTTTCAGCCCACCGGGATACCCTTTTTGCCCAAGTCGCCTTTTTAGGTTTTCGACTTGTCGGGTGTACCGTTTTTTTCATTTTCATCCCTTACTTTTGCCCGAACCCTTTTGGTTCGCTGGGAAGCCCTTATTTTTGCCTAGGCCAGTTAACCTAGTGGGTCTTTGATCATGCGTAGTATCTTTTCATTATCTCTGCATTTATAGGGTGAGGAAGGTCGTCACCATCCATGGTGGTTAGAATCATAGCTCCTCCCGAGAAAATGTTCTTAACCACAAATGGCCCTTCGTATGTGGGGGTCCATTTTCCCCTGGGATCACCCTGCGATAGTATAATGCGTTTGATCACTAGATCCCCGACTTGATATTCTTGACGTCTGACTTTCTTGTTAAAAGCCTTGATCATTCGCTTTTGATACGTCTGACCGTGACAGATAGAAGTAAGTCTCTTTTCATTGATTAGATTCAGCTGATCAAGCCGGATTTGGATCCAATCGTCTTTGTTCAAACCCGCATCCTTCATAATCCTGAGAGAGGGTATCTGGACTTCGATGGGTAGGGCTGCCTCCATGCCATATACCAGAGAATAGGGTGTCACCCCTGTCGACGTCCGTACTGAGGTACGGTACCCATGAAGAGAGAATGGTAACATCTCGTGCCAGTCTTTATATGTCACTGTCATCTTTTGCACAATCTTCTTGATGTTCTTGTTCGCTGTTTCAACAACGCCATTCATCTTCGGCCAGTAGGGAGAAGAATTATGATGCTGTATCTTGAACTGTTTGCAGAGTTCGGTGATCGTCGTATTGTTGAGATTTGTACCATTGTCAGAAATAATCCTCTCTGGGACACCGTATCGACAGATCAAATTGTGTCAGATGAAACGCGCCATGACGTTCTTGGTTACTGTAGCAAAGGAAGCTGCCTCAACCCACTTCGTAAAGTAATCAATGGCTACCAGAATGAAGCGATGCCCGTTAGACGCAGTAGGTATGGTCTCGCCGATCATGTCGATGCCCCACATTGAAAAGGGCCAAGGAGCTGTCAAAACATTCAAGGGAACCATAGGTATATGCACCTTATCCGCATAGACTTGACACTTATGACAAGTCCGAGAGTGCTGATAACAATCGGCTTCCATAGTAGACCAGTAATATCCTGCTTGTAGGATTTTCTTTGCCATGGTGTGTCCACTGGAATGGGTTCCAAAAGTACCTTCATATAACTCTGTCATGATCCTTTCTACCTCGCTCTTGTCTATGCACCGCAGTAAGGTTGAATCATGGTTACGCTTATAGAGGATCCCATTACTGATGAAGGACTTCACAGCAAACCTCCTCAGAAACTTCTTATCATTAACAGATGCCCCCTCGGGGTATTCTTGAGCCTCAAGATACCTCTTTACCTTGTGAAACCAGGGTTTATCTGCTACCTCCTCAGTCTCAATGTCACAATAATGTGCGGGTTCATCCAACCTCTCAATGGTAATCCGGGGAGCTTCATTGTCTCACCTGACTTTGAACATAGAAGACATGGTGGCTAGCGCGTCCGCCAACTGGTTCTCCTCTCGTGGGAAATGTTCAAAAGTTATCGCTTCAAAGTGTGGGAGAAATGTCAGCACATATTCTTGGTAAGGAATGAGATTCGGGTGCTTCGTATCCCACTCGCCTTTGATATGACTTATTAATAGAGCGGAATCTCTGAATACACTCAAGAACTTGATCCTTAGGTCAATAGCAGCCCGAAGCCCCATGATACACGCTTCATACTCCGCCATATTGTTGGTGCAGTTAAAATATAATCGGACGGTGAATGGAGTATGACAGCCCCTAGGAGATATAATTACAGCGCCAATGCCATTCCCCAATGCGTTCGAGGCTCCACCAAAATACATAGACCATCGGGATCCTTCCTCAGGTCCTTCATCCAGTCCAGGTTCTTCGCAGTCGGTTACCAACATGATATTCTCATCCGGGAACTCGAAATTCTTGGACTGGTGGTCATCCACGGCCTGATGCGCCAAATGATCCGCCAATACACTCCCCTTGATTGATTTTTGGGTTGTGTATTGGATGTCGTACTCGGTTAAGATCATCAGCCATCTTGCTATTCTTCCGGAGAGAGCGGGCTTCTCGAAGATATACTTGATGGGATCCATCTTTGATATCAATAAAGTAGTGTGAGTCAGCATATACTGTCTCAGTCGGCGAGCAGCCCATGCCAAAGTGCAGCAAGTTTTCTCGAGCAATGAGTATCGGGTCTCACAGTCGGTAAACTTTTTGCTAAGGTAATAAATGCCGTGCTCTTTTTGACCAGACTCATCATGCTGCCCAGCACACACCCCATTGAATTGTCTAGCACTGTCAAGTATAATATTAAAGGTCTTCCTTCAACTGGAGGCATCAGAATTGGTGGTTCTTGCAGGTATTCTTTGATTCTTTCAAAAGAAGTCTGGCATTCATCATTCCACTTTACCACTTTATCTTTCTTCAGCAGCTTGAAGATTGGCTCACAAGTAGCAGTCAGATGTGAAATGAACCTGGCGATGTAATTCAAGCGTCCCAAGAAACCTCTAACTTATTTTTTTGTGTGGGGAGCCGGCATCTCTTGTATGGCTTTTACTTTTGCAGGGTCCACCTGAATACCATTATCACTGACGACGAAACCCAGAAGCTTACCAGATCTTACCCCGAAGGTACACTTGTTCGGATTCAACCTCAACTTGTATGTCTTCAACCTGTCAAACAATTTCTGGAGATGATCAATATGCTCTTCCTCAGTCTGAGACCTGGCTATCATGTCATCAACATAAACCTCAATCTCGTGGTGAATCATATCGTGGAACAAAGCGACCATGACGCGCTGATAAGTTGCCGCAACATTCTTCAACCCAAAAGGAATTACCTTGTAACAGAAGGTGCCCCACTGTGTAACGAAGGTTGTCTCTCTATGTCCTCAGGAGCCATCTTGATCTGGTTGTAGCCAGAAAAACCATCCATGAAGGAGAAGATCTTGTGTTGCGCAGTGTTGTCGACTAGAACATCAATATGAGGAAGCGGGAAGTCGTCCTTGGGGATTTCCCTGTTCAGATCTCTGTAGTCCACACACATCCGTACCTTACCATCCTTCTTAGGTACCGGAACGACGTTGGAAACCCACTGCGGATAAGAAGTGACAACTAAGAATCCTGCGTCAAACTGTTTCATGACATCTGCCTTGATTTTCTCTGACATTTTAGGGCGCATACGGAGGACTTTCTGCTTTACCGGAGGGCAATCTTCTTTAGTCGGCAGGCGATTGTTGTACCCCAAATTTTGACCTAAGATATCGTCTCCTATCTGCATTTTTACATTACATTTGTTTTGATCCATCGATTTTAAAATTCCTGACTTTTTCTGGACAAGAGCTATTCATGCTGAACATTAAATCATTTAATCGATTCGTGCTAAAAATGATATTTATTAATTATTTATTATCTAAAATTTAAATAATTGAAATTCATTTTCGATTATTATGTAGTTTAAAGATGTATAGATAATAAAATAAACATCAGAGAAAAGGCGCATTAATTGTGCGGGCAGTATTTATTTATTACTCATTATCTTAAATTTAAGTAACTAGAAGTTATTCTTAGTTATTATATAATTTAAAGGTTTATGAATAATATAACAAGCATTCGGAAAAATTCGTTGGTCAATAACGATTATTTAATCATTTGTCACTCTAAGTTAAATAATTGAAACCCTGTTTTAATTATTATAATTTAGTCCTGAATGATGAATTAAATAATTGAGGATATTAGTTGATCAATGATAATTATTATTTATCTGTTTATTATTTTTGAATGTAGGTAATTGAAAATTTGTTTTCAATTATTATTCATTTAGAGAATTGTAAGTGATAAATAAATAATAAAAAGGAAGGAAGAGTTTAATGGGCAAATAGTTTTCTTTTATTCATTTTCTTATTGTACAAGTTATTATGTAAATATTGTATATATTACAATAAATTACAATAATGAATTGACAAAAACTAAAATGAAATAAAAAAAACTAATCTATCCTAATTCTAAAACTTCCGATCCAATGCGTTTTGTCCGCTCATTTAATGTTACCTGCACAATTAAAAGAAAAAATTAGAATTCGAATAAATAATTAAAATGCAGAAAATAAATTTAATGTTCATCATTAAATGCAATGGCCGGAATCAGTTATTCTTTTTTTTGCAAATCGCGGGATTGCTCCCGGTTCACAAAAAAGAAAAGGAATTTTAAAACATATGCAAGTTTATGTTTTCCAAAAAACTGCATGTTTAAATTAATTATATTTGTTTAAAATCCCAAATGCAATTTCAAAGAAGCATACAACATAAGCATACAAAAACCATGCAGTAACTACATATGCAAGCATGCTCACGTAGCCTTTGCCCACACAGCAGAAAACAAAACAAGTTTGTATTAAAAGGAAAACATGCAGTTTGACTATATTTGCAAGCAATACAAAAATTCCTTTTTCATCATTTTCTGGCCATTACAGTTTCAGAAAAATGTACAGCTTATCACTTTTTTATCAAAGCCATACTGAGAGAAAAAAAAAAGAGGGAGAAGTGTGGGATTTGCAGGCTTAGCATAGGCAGAAAGAGGTATACAAGACAAACAAAAATATAGCCAGTAGAAATAATAACACAAAAGAAGAATAGAAACAAATTGGAGGGACAGTAGTGCAGAGTGCTCAAGAGATCCCAAAGCATTTTTTTCAAATTCCTGGCCTGTAGCGAAAAGAAGAGAAGAGGAGTTGTTATATTACATAACAAAAAGAAAACCAAATACAGTAGAACATATATCAAAACCTCCAAGAAAAAACTTAGAGATTTTTTCCTCCAAAAAACACACAAAGCTAGCAACCTGCATAATCACCCACACTGTCAAAGACCATCTTCCAAAACCTTATGGCCAAGCTTTGCGCAACCGATTGAGCCACTAAAGCCAATATCATCACCATCCCACTGTCATCAAAAAGATATCAAAACAACCTCACAGAAAACCAGTCAAAAACTACCATCCGTGGCCTAGCTAAAACACACGCCCAAGTTCCATCAATTTGTCCAAACCACACAAATCCCTACATTCATCATCATGTCCAACTGTTGCTTAAACCTGAATTTTATCCATCCAAAAACCTGAAAATTCCTAAGGCAACCGACTTGGCCTCAGTGACAACATCATTGGCCCTTTTTAGAGCATATTCCTCAAGCCCATCTCATTCAAAAATCATCATACAGTAGCATGTTCAAAGAAGGAGAAGAAAAACAAGTACAGTAGGCAAACGAAGAGGAAGAAGTGTAGTATCAGTTTCAACAGAACCAAGCATAGTATCACATTCAAGCAAGGACAGAAGAACAAGTGTAGCATCATATTCAAAGAAGAAGAAAAACAAAATCATCATACAGTGGCACGTTCAAAGAAGAAGAAGAATCATAGTACAGTTCCAACAGTTTCAATAAGAATAAGTGCAACATCACGTTCCAAGAGGAAGAAACAAGGTAGCGGTTTCCAACAAAACAAGAAGAAGCAACACGGTACAGTACTGAGGCCACGAAGGAAAAATCATAAATACCGTTCACCACTGTGCACGCTTGCCATCTCCCTGCCGTCCGGCCTCCGTCACCCCTAGCTCTTCCTCCGTCTCCACCTAGGTAACAATCTCTCCTCTCTCTTATTTCTTCGAATGCCTCTCAATCAAACATCAATAATCAAGTATAAGGGTTAATAATAAGGATCAACTCAACAGAAATCACAGAACCGAATCAACATGCAAGATGAATTAAGTATAACAATCAATCGCGTTCTTACCGTCTCCGCCTAAGCCGTCTCGTTTCGTGTTCAATGGAGGGAAGAAGAGCCAAGCGTGGGTGGCCGGAACGAAGAGGAAACATCAAGTCCGGTGGCGAGGATGAAGAAGCATAGCGAAGGAGATGAAGATCGTGAGAAGAGGGAGGCGCCGTTTCTGCCTCATAATGCAACCCTAATCCCAATTGTTAAACATAACACAACCCTAATGCTGTATAACCTCTTGGGCCACCCTTTACTCCCAGCTTAAGCCCACGAATCCTTGTACACCCCCCCTGTCTCCATTTCGCCTTGGGCCTTATCCCAACCCTCTAGCCCATTCTGATTTATTTACTCACCTCCTCTTAATTTTTATTTTGACTACCTCTTAGAATTTTATAGTTTTATTTGTAACTTAGTTAACCAAAAAAATAAAAGATATAATCCAAAGTTTTTAATAATAGGCCATTTTACTAATTCAAATTTTCAAGATTTAATAATCTTAATATCTTTTTTTTAAAAATTAGATTTTAGTTAGTAATATTGAGTTTTCATTTAATCTAAAGAATTCCTAATACTTTTACAATAAAAGGCACAAAAATAGAAAAACTAAAAATATTTTATTACCTTAATATTAATATCAAAATATAAAAAACTTAATAACTTAAAAACTAAAAAATGCCACGTCCTCATTAAATATTTCTTTTGATTTATCCTTCTCAAAAATGCGTAAAAATTAAAATACTTTCTTCCCGTTAACATTAAACAAAAAAATCATAAAAAACATTGTTCGCATCTTTTATTCCATCATTTAGATTATTGCTATTTAATTATTATTCGCATATTTTTTTGTTCGTGTATCTTTGTTTATTCGGTTTATGTTTAAATCCAAAGGAAAAAACAGTAAATTTGTTGACTTCATGTCTCCAAATCTAACTGCGCAAATTTTCGCATTTTCATTAAAACTTAGGATAATTTTTCCTCAAACATTCACCTTACTTCAAAATTTCAACCTTTTCAAGATTTATACCTTTTAAGCAAAAACTTCGACATTAGGTCGTCGTATCTTCAAGACCCGTCCGTATCCCTTTTCGGCCAAAACGATTTATCTTCAATCAAGCGATCAATTTTAAATAAAACAGATATTTCAAAAGGTTCCTATAGAGTACTATAGATGCATTGGGTGCTAATACCTTCCCATTGTATAACCAACCCCCGAACCATAAGATCTCTTTTCAAAAACGCTTTGTATTTGTATTTTTATTTACATAGCATATTTAGGGTTTTATTTCGCTCTTTTCCCTTTTCCTTTGGAAATAATAAAGCGCGGTGGCGACTCTTGCTTTTGCGAGACGAATTAATCAATAATTCGATCTCCGATTTACCCCGCTACATTTTTTATCGCTACAGAATTGGCGACTCTGCTGGGGAAAGATTGACCTCTTGCTGGTCCATTCCTAAGTGGGTTAAGCCTAATTTGTTTTATCTGTTTACTATTATTTGATTTGCTTGATTATATGTTTAAATTGGGGTGTTTGGGTTTTTTGCAAAGGACGAATCCTATACCCGGATTAAGTAACACTTAAGGAATAGGACGGGCGGTATAGTCATGTTAACTTTGAGGGAGTAATCCCGAAGAAGGAGGCATGAGATCCCCCACTCAATGGAAGGCCCTCTTGAACTTAATATTTGTTTACCGAGTAATCGGGAAGACATTATTATTTTCGACCTAGGAGCCCGAGAAGTTGAGGACCGTAGAACCCTAACCCATCTTGGCCTTTTTAGGTGTAGCGCGGAGACTATAACAGAGTAA
Source organism: Vicia faba (assembly GCA_948472305.1). NCBI lineage: Eukaryota > Viridiplantae > Streptophyta > Magnoliopsida > Fabales > Fabaceae > Vicia > Vicia faba. Next base: position 83,842,328 of record OX451736.1, read on the forward strand.
TTCGGAAGTAGTTGTCACGCGATGCTACGCTCGGACGAGTTTCTCTTGAGAATATTGCTAATTATTGAGTAATCAAGACGTTGGTAATATCCGAAAGAGGGATGTAGACTCTGGGAACTCTTAGAACCTTGTCTTACAGGTGTGATCGAAACATTAGTACATACCTTTGGGTGGGCTTTACCCTCGACTCCATGTTGAACGTTGAACCTTTAAACCCCATGTTTGCAAATTTATGTGTGACTGTTGCACTATCATTCATTCATGCACTCATCAACATCTTTGTAAAAAAAAAAACTCGTTTTTTAAGGAACTTTGGAATGATTTTTGCAAACGTCTCAGGGTATTATGGAATTTGGAAGGAGAAATACTCGAAGCTTTAGCTTCAAGGAGCCCGAAATTGAAGAACTGAAGAGTTTGATTCCGAAGATAGAGAGTCCGACAGATTTTCAGAAGAAATATGGGTCCATCGTATCGCTCATGAAGCGCGAGATGAAGAAAGGTATCCTCAACACGTTGGTTCAGTTCTATGATCCCCTGTACCGATGTTTCACCTTCCCGGATTATCAGTTGATGCCTACTTTAGAGGAGTACTCCTATATTCTTGGTTTGCCGACCGTCGACCGTGTCCCTTTTTCTGGGTTAGAAGAGGAGCCTAAGTCCCATGAGATAGCAACCATCACCCACCTGAAGAAGTCAGAGATAGAGAAGAATATGACTACGAAAGGAGGAATCCGGGGTTTGCCGGCACAGTTTCTGTTGAAGAAAGCTCGTTACTTTGCTGATACAAAGGATACCGTTGCCTTCGAGGACGTGTTTGCTCTACTCGCGTATGGTCTTTTCTTATTCCCTAACGTTGATAAATTTGTGGATGTCAACGCTATCAGAGTTTTCCTGATTGGAAATCCGGTCCCTACGCTGCTAGGGGACACGTATTACTCTATCCATCTTCGAAACTCTTGTCAAGGAGGGATGATTGTCTGTTGTGTGCCGTTGCTGTATCAGTGGTACGTCTCGCATTTACCTGGGTCCGATGCTTTCTGGGATCTTGAGAGGGAACCGCGTTGGGCGCCAAAGATTATGGCTCTCACTCATTTCGATATTGACTGGTACAATCGAGTTTACCATGACGTGGAGATCATCGACAGCTGTGGTGCTTTTCCTAACGTACCTCTTCTTGGTACGAGGGGTGGAATCAACTACAACCCTGTTCTAGCGCGCCGTCAGTTCGGGTACCCGATGAGAGATAAGCCGAACAATATCCATGTGAGTGGTTTCTTTCTTCAGGAAGGGCAAGATCATCAGGCTGCTAAGAGGGAGATTGAAGGAGCTTGGCGCCATATCCACAAGAAAGGGAGAGATATGCTGGGACATAGAGGTGCCGTCTCTTTGGAACCTTACCTGCAGTGGGTCCGTGCTAGGGCTTGTGCTCTCAAGATGCCGTATAAACTTGAGAAACCTTTATTCCCTGCCATCGCACCATCATCAGTTGCTATCCCAATCGCGGATGTAGGAGAATATCAAGGAAACCTGGCTAGGATGAAATCCGAGAGGGATGCTTGGAAGGAAAAGTACCATATGTCTGAATACGAGAATCGAGTCCTGACTCGACAGCTGAAAGAAAAGAAGGAGTTGTTGCTTATTCAAGACAGCCGGTTCGTTGACCACGATGAGAAGCTTCGTCAGAAGGATGCCTTGCTAAAGAAATATGCGAGTGAAAGGAAGAGAAAAAGGGAATGTTCAGTAAGCGTGGCTCTCGCTCCTAATCCACAGGAAGAAATCATCGATCGACTGATAGCGGAAAAGAAAGATATGGAAGACTTTTATGAAGAAAAGATCAAGAAGCTCCGGTTACAGCTGGTATTTGGTTCGTCATCTGAGGATTCCGAGTAAGCTTTAGCTTTAGTTTATTTTATTGACGTCATTTTGTAAAACTATGTAAAAGGGCTTCATGCTCCGAAGTTGTAATTTATTGTTTTATTAAGGGCTTCATGCTCCGAAGTTGTAATTTATTGTTTTATTAAGGGCTTCATGCTCCGAAGTTGTAATTTATTGTCTTATTTTGGGCTTCATGCTCCAAGTTGTAATTTACTGCTTTCGTGTTTCAAAAATGTAATTTATCACTTTATTATGGTTTTCATGTTGCAAGTTGTAATTTATTGCTTTCATTAGTGGATTTGTTATCTCAAAGGTGTAATTTACTTTTCCAAATTGTAAGTTGTAATTTATCGCTTTCGATTAACGGATTGAGTTTTTGTTGTTCTAAATTCCTCTACCATTGATGTATGCAAAGTTACTAAAGTTCCTTGAAAAACTTTTAAAATGAGTCATCATTTGCATTGCCATCATGCATCATTTCACATTCCACATCACATGTTTTCTAGAGTCTCATTCTTGTTCTTTTTCCACCGAAGGTTGTCAAGCTGTCTCACCGATACGACACTCGGGCCAATCGTCAAAAGAAAATGGAAGATTTGGAACAGGAAAATCATGAGCTTCGTGGGGAAGTTGCTACACTTCGTGCCGAGATGGAAAAGTTAACGGCGTTGGTGGAAAGTTTGGTGGCTGTTCAGAATCAGCCATCGACTACGGCTGCCGAGATTCAGACTTCAACTCCAGTGTTTTCCGAAATTGTTACAGTTCCTGCTTCCGCAACTCAAATCAACTCTCCGCTTCAACATCAGATGCCGAAAGGTTTTCCGTGGGGAATGCCTTACAACTTTGTGCCAGAGGGGTATCAGCCTACCGTACAACCTATATTTCAGTCTGCATTGTCTCTTCCTCAACCAGAGACAACTGCCATGCCGCCAGTAATTCCGTCTGTAACACCTTTTCCGCAACCAGTTATGACGACCGTTGCTCCTGTGGTCCACTCAGTACCATACTTGAATGAACCAGTTTATCCTGCCGAGCCCGCTGAAAGTTTGGGTCTTTTTGATAGAATGGAAGAATTTCAGGATCAGTTCCAGGAAATGCAGAAGGAGCTTAGAGCATTGAAAGGGAAGGATTTGTTTGGGAAGAGTACGCATGACCTTTGTTTAGTTCCGAATGTCAAGATTCCAGCGAAATTCAAAGTGCCAGATTTTGAGAGATATAAGGGTGATTCGTGTCCTAGAAGCCATTTGACAATGTACGTGAGGAAGATGTCCACGTACTCCGATGATCATGATTTGTTGATTCATTATTTTCAAGACAGCTTGACGGGTGCTGCTCTAAAGTGGTATATGGGTTTAGACAGCATTCGGATCCGCAACTTTAACGATCTTAGTGAAGCCTTTGTCCATCAGTACAAGTACAACGTTGACATGGCGCCGGACAGGGATCAACTCCGGGCAATGTCGCAGAGAGACCGAGAATCTTTTAAGGAGTACGCCCAGAGGTGGCGTGAAATTGCTGCTCAAATCTATCCACCTCTTGAGGAGAAAGAGATGACTAAGATATTTTTGAAGACTTTGGGGTCCTTTTACTATGAGAGAATGATAGCCAGCGCACCCAGTGACTTTACCGAAATGGTGAGCATGGGCATGCGATTAGAGGAAGGAATTCGCGAAGGGCGTTTGGTTAAAGAAGGGAGTCCGTCCAGCAGTGCGAAGAAGTTCGGAGGTGTTTTCCCGAAAAGAAAAGAGCAAGATGTCAGTGCTTTGTTTCCAGGTAGGCCTAGGAGAGGTTACTCTCACGTTGCGGCAGTTACTCCGGCTGTCCGCCCAGCTTTGAGGGCCCCAGCTCATCAAATTCCGCCAACTCAACCCCGGCCTTTTCAGCAGCATCCTCGACAACAGGCTTATCCGTTCAACAATCAGAACCGTTCGCCCAGGAAACCGCAGTTCGATGCCATTCCTATGACGTATACTGAATTGTTCCCTGCTCTCATTAGAAAGAATCTCATCACAACAAAGCCACCTCCTGTCGCACCGAACAGTGCTTCTCCGTGGTACAAGGCGGATCAATTCTGTGAATATCATCAAGGGTCGCCGGGGCACAACCTTGAGAATTGCTTTGCTTTGAAGGCGGATGTACAGAGGTTAATTAAGAATGGCATTTTGTCTTTTAAGGATGTTAATCCAAATGTCAGAGACAACCCTTTGCCCCGACATGGGGCAGCCTCTGTGAATATGGTGGAAGGTTGTCCGGGGAAGTTCCGAGTTTTTCAAGTCGAGCACATCAGAGAATCATTGATCAGGTTACATCAGAGTTTGAGAAGACTTGCCTTTGTTAGGCACCAGCATGACTATGACGTTTGTGAGTTTTGTTCAAGAGAAGATGATTGTCCTATTGTGAAGGAGGACATTCAGAAGTTGCTAGATCAAAGAATTATCACTATTACCTATGACCGAAATCCTGAAGATGAAGTGAATGTTATCACCCCACAATTTAATTTGCCAGAATCAGTAGAGGTTGCTTACAACAGCCAGACTGCGTCTGTTGATCCTTTCATTATTTACCCACCTGGCCCTGTGCCTTATAGCTCAGACCAAGCCGTGCCGTACAAGTATAACGCCACCATGATCGAGAATGGGGTAGAGGTCCCCATACCAACTAGACCGTCTTTTGTTAATATTACCGATGTGAGTAGAGTGACAAGAAGTGGGCGTGTTTTTGCCGCAGTACCGTCGAGAAGACCAGAAGTTCAAGTTAGGAGGCCCATGCCGGCGGAGATTCCTGTAAGAAATGGTGAACCAAGAGTTGAGATAGGCCGATCCAGTGAACCTATCCCTCACCCTGAAGAAGATGAAATCTTAAAGCTTATCAAAAGAAGCGAGTATAAGATCGTGGACCAGCTTCTGCAAACACCTTCCAAGATTTCCTTGCTTGCCTTATTGAGAGATTCTGGGGCACATAGAGAAGCCTTGATGAAAGTTTTGGACCAGGCGTTCGTTGACCATGATGTGACAGTTGATCATTTTGATGGGATTGTGGGAAATATAACCTCGTGTAACAACTTGGGTTTCAGTGATGAAGAACTCCCGGAGGAGGGGAGAAACCATAATATGGCTCTGCACATTTCAGTAAGTTGTGGAAACGATACCTTATCAAGTGTGTTGGTGGATACGGGCTCGTCGTTGAATGTGATGCCCAAGACCACGTTGTCTCGACTTTCATATCCAGGTGCTCCTATGAGGCCTAGTGGAGTAATTGTTAAAGCATTTGATGGTTCCAGGAAGACAGTTATTGGTGAAGTGGATCTTCCCATAGTGATTGGTCCCCATACTTTTCAAATCACTTTCCAAGTGATGGACATCCGTGCTGCCTACAGTTGTTTATTGGGTCGTCCCTGGATCCATGATGCCGGGGCAGTCACCTCCACGCTCCATCAGAGATTAAAGTTTGTAAGACATGGGAAGCTAGTAATGATTGGGGGAGAGCAGGCCATGGTGGTAAGTCATTTATCATCATTTTCTTTTATTGATGCTGACGAGGATGTCGGGACCCAGTTTCAGGGCCTATCTGTTGCTAAGAATACAGTGAAGAAGCAAGGGGCATCCATCTCTTCCTTTGAGGATGCACGGCGAGTGGTGGAAAGTGGTTCGGCCGAAGGATGGGGCCAGGTGTTGACGTTACCCGAGAACAAGTCTGGGGAAGGTTTGGGTTTTCATCCAGTATCTGCAAGGGTCAAGAAGGAGGTGGTTGTTCGTCCAATTCAAGAGGTCTTTCGGAGTGCAGGGTTTGTGCATCCTGAAGTTGATGCTATCATAGATGATGATTCCGAGGAGGATTTGCCCGTGTTTGTGACGCCTGGATTGGCTTGCCAAAACTGGATAGCTGTTGATATTCATGTGGTTATGCATATTTCCGAGTAATGTTTTGTTTATTTTCCTTTTGAAAAATCGCTCTGCCCAAGGCGAAACGTATTTTGTGTCGGGCTATGAAAAATAACTCCTTTTGCTCTGCCCAAGGCAAAAGAGAAATGTCTGGGCTTTCTGTTTCAAGTAGTTCCCTTTTAATGAATAAAAATGTTATTTTGTCCACTGCTGTTTTATTTTTCACTTTTTTCGGGAAATAATAATGAAAATTAATTAAGATGTTGTTTTATTTGCACAAATCGATTTCTAAAATAAAGCATAATCATGTGTGCAGATTACTTCATGACTTAACCATCGAAAACAATGATCCTATGCCCTCTCCCAACTTTGAATTCCCTGTGTTCAGAGCCGAAGAAGGGGATGATGAAGAGGTTCCTGTTGAGATTTCCCGTTTGATTGAGCAGGATGAGAAGGTCATTCAACCATTTGAAGAACCTGTAGAGTTGGTCAACTTAGGTGATGAAGAGGATAGAAAGGAAGTCAAAGTCGGAGCATTGCTTATCCCGGAAGTTAAGGAGAAAATGTTGGAGCTTCTCAGAGAGTATGTTGATGTGTTTGCTTGGTCTTACCAAGATATGCCAGGGTTGGACAACGCCATTGTGGAGCATCGTTTACCGTTGAGACCCGAGTGTCCACCGATCAAGAAGAAGTTGAGAAGGACTCGTCCTGACATGGCTGACAAGATTAAAGAGGAGGTTCAGAAGCAGATCAATGCAGGTTTCCTTGTTACGTCGGTCTATCCGCAGTGGTTAGCCAACATCGTGCCCGTTGCTAAGAAGGATGGTAAGGTTCGGATGTGTGTAGACTACAGAGATCTGAATAGAGCTAGTCCGAAGGATGATTTCCCATTACCTCATATTGACGTGTTGGTCGACAGTACCGCCAAGTTCAAAGTTTTTTCTTTCATGGATGGTTTCTCCGGTTACAATCAAATCAAGATGGCGCCGGAAGATATGGAAAAGACCGCTTTCATTACACCTTGGGGAACTTTCTGTTATCGGTTTATGCCGTTTGGTTTGAGGAACGCTGGTGCAACATACCAAAGGGCCATGACTGCTTTGTTCCATGACATGATGCATAAGGAGATCGAAGTGTATGTGGATGACATGATTGCCAAATCACAGACTGAGGAAGATCACTTGGAACATTTGTTGAAGCTATTCCAGCGTTTGAGAAAGTACAAACTCCGTCTGAATCCCAACAAGTGCACTTTTGGTGTTCGTTCTGGAAGACTTCTGGGTTTCATTGTCAGTCAGAAAGGTATTGAAGTAGATCCTGATAAAGTCAAAGCTATTCGGGAAATGCCCGCACCCAAGACGGAAAAACAAGTAAGAGGATTCCTTGGGAGACTGAATTACATTTCTAGGTTTATATCTCATATGACTGCTACTTGTAGGCCGATTTTCAAGCTTCTCCGAAAGAACCAAGGATGTGTGTGGACAGAAGATTGTCAGAAAGCTTTTGATAGCATCAAGGAATATTTGCTCGAACCTCCCATTTTGATTCCTCCGGTGGAAGGAAGACCTTTGATTATGTACTTGACTATATTGGAAGACTCCATGGGATGTGTGCTTGGTCAGCAAGACGAGACTGGAAGAAAGGAACATGCTGTATATTATCTGAGTAAGAAATTCACAGACTGTGAGTCTTGGTACTCGTTGCTTGAGAAAACCTGTTGTGCTTTAGCCTGGGCTGCTCGCCGTCTGCGCCAGTATATGATTAACCACACTACTTGGTTGATCTCTAAAATGGACCCAATCAAGTATATCTTTGAGAAGCCCGCCTTATCTGGAAGGACAGCCCGTTGGCAGATGTTGTTATCTGAATATGACATTGAGTATCACACTCAGAAAGCGATCAAAGGGAGTATTTTAGCTGATCATTTGGCTCACCAACCAATTGAAGACTATCAATCCATCAAGTTTGACTTCCCAGATGAAGATGTTATGTACTTGAAAGCTAAAGATTGTGAAGAGCCGTTACCTGAAGAAGGACCTGATCCTGAATCCCGGTGGGGTTTGATATTTGACGGAGCTGTGAATTCCTATGGAAATGGAATTGGGGCAATCATCGTTACTCCCCGAGGTACTCATATCCCGTTCACGGCAAGACTGAAGTTTGACTGTACGAACAACATGGCGGAATATGAGGCATGTATTATGGGTCTCGAAGAAGCAGTGGATCTAAGGATTAAGATTCTGGATATTTACGGAGATTCGGCACTGGTGATTAATCAAATCAAAGGAGAATGGGAGACTCGTCATCCTGGTTTGATCCCTTACAGAGACTATGCTAGAAGGTTGTTAACCTTCTTCAACAAGGTGGAATTACATCATATCCCAAGGGATGAGAATCAAATGGCTGATGCTTTGGCTACCTTGTCTTCAATGTTTCAAGTGAATGATTGGAATGATGTGCCTACAATCCGGGTCATGCGCCTCGACAGACCTGCTCATGTGTTCTCAGTGGAAGAGGTCACCGACGACAAACCTTGGTTTTATGACATCAAACGTGTTCTTCAAACTCAAGAGTATCCGCCTGGGGCATCCAGTAAAGATAGGAAGACGTTGAGAAGATTAGCAAGCAGTTTCTTTCTAAATGAAGAAGTGTTGTATAAGAGGAATTACGACATGGTCTTGCTCAGATGTGTAGATAGACGTGAAGCGGATATGCTGATGCAAGAAGTGCACGAAGGATCCTTTGGCACTCATGCCAATGGACATGCAATGGCTAGAAAGATGTTGAGAGCTGGTTACTATTGGATGACAATGGAATCTGATTGCTGCAAGTATGTGAAGAAGTGTCATAAATGCCAGATTTATGCGGACAAGATGCACGTGCCGCCGACCCTCCTCAATGTTATATCTTCACCTTGGCCTTTCTCTATGTGGGGCATTGATATGATTGGGATGATTGAACCCAAAGCTTCAAATGGTCATCGTTTCATCTTGGTAGCGATTGATTATTTTACTAAATGGGTGGAAGCAGCGTCTTATGCTAATGTAACCAGACAGGTGGTAGTCAGATTTATCAAGAATCAGATCATTTGTCGATACGATATCCCGAGCAAGATCATCACTGATAATGGGTCGAATTTGAATAACAAGATGATGAAGGAGCTTTGTGAAGAGTTCAAGATCGAACATCATAATTCCTCTCCTTATAGACCGAAGATGAATGGGGATGTGGAAGCTGCTAACAAGAATATCAAGAAGATTGTCCAGAAGATGGTGGTAACTTATAAGGACTGGCATGAAATGCTTCCGTTCGCTTTACACGGGTACCGTACTTCGGTTCGAACTTCAACGGGCGTGACCCCTTTCTCCCTAGTTTACGGTATGGAAGCAGTACTCCCCGTGGAGGTTGAGATTCCGTCTCTGAGAGTGTTGATGGAAGCTAAGCTTTCTGAGGCTGAATGGTGTCAAAGTAGATACGATCAGTTGAATTTAATCGAAGAAAAGAGATTGACAGCTTTGTGTCACGGTCAGTTGTATCAGCAGAGAATGAAGAAGGCTTTTGATAAGAAGGTTCGACCGCGCGAGTTCAGAGAAGGTGACCTTGTGCTCAAGAAAATATTATCTTTCCAACCTGATTCTAGGGGCAAATGGGCTCCGAATTATGAAGGACCGTATGTTGTTAAGAAAGTTTTCTCCGGAGGTGCCATGATTCTCACCAATATGGATGGTGAAGACCTCCCGCGTCCCTTGAACGCCGATGCAGTCAAGAAGTATTTCGCTTAGGCAGGTTTCGGGTCAAATCAGTCTCGGCATCTGAACACATTCTGGAATTCAAAGTTGTTAGGGAGAATAGTGATCATTGTTTTGTATGACCTTCTATTTCATGTACTATTTCCCCAAGCTTTTGTAAACCGTTGGAGTCGCATTGTTAGCGAACAACCTCGTATTAATGAAGTTCGAGCACTTATCTTTTGTAGGCAAAATTTTAATTTTTATGGGAATACTTGAAACAAATTTACTTAAAATATCCTTATTTTAAATATGTGTTGTGGATAGCGAAAGGAATATTAACAGTTTGTTCCAAGGAGGGTTAAGGCATGAAATGCAAAGCAGTACAGTAGTTTATCCTTGCTTGATGAGCATGTTTCGTTTCAAATCATCGTGAGGTGTTGGTTGTGTAAACTTGTGTTTCTAGTAGTACTAAGTTTAGTGACTCCCCAGCTGTTCCAGTTGAGCTTCGTTTTGGCTATCTCGATCTAGGCGATTTCTGAAATGTGGTGCATTTTGTCTCATACCATGATCTATTGATGTTAGAAGATTGGATTTGGATGTTCTTCTCCTCAGAAGATTTGGACCTTGTAGCGTGATACCCTCCGACGTTGCTGTGTGTTTCCAGTTCCGTTTATCTTCCGTCTTTTCAAGATTGGCCGAGTATCTATTTCGCTGTGACATCTTATTATCTCCAAGATATTTCATCTGTCTGTTTTGTCAGCATAACATTCACTTATTCATCTACACTCATATCAGCATGCATATCCATATTTTCCGTTGATTTTTGAGTCTTATCTTGTTTGTTCGAACAACGTACATATGTTCTTTCCAAATAGAGTGCCAACTTAAGCATAAAATGCGCCTCCTTTCTAATTCCCCAACTGAGCTAATCCTCGTGGATGACTGTTGATTTGGCTTACCTTGTCCATTTTTGGATAGGATGAATTCCCTAATCGAGTTACTTTCTCATTGGGTAGAGTCTTGTTTGGCTGTTTTCTCCCTGGTTACTCCTGGATGAAGTTGTCGCCTCTTGCATAGGCTATCTCTTTGATTTTCCCCCAGTGAAATCGCGACCCAGACAATTGGTGCATTTATTTTGCACGTTAAAATATTTGATCTCCTCGGGAAGGATTGATTCAGGGTTCTCTTTGACGAGGATTGTATTCTCTGCCAGTATCATCGCAGTTTCCTTCTGAATTATTTTGGAAAACGACAAGCGTTAGCTCTCCATGAGCAGCTGGTACGTTATAGACCCCGTTGGAAAACGACAAGCGGCAGCTCTTCACGAGCAACTTGTACATTACTTTTCGAAAACGCCGAGCAGCAGTTCTTCATGAGCTACTAGTGCGTCATTTTATCTTTTCGAAAACGCCGAGCAGCAGTTCTTCATGAGCTACTAGTGCGTCATTTTATCTTTTCGAAAACGCCGAGCAGCAGTTCTTCATGAGCTACTAGTGCGTCATTTTATCTTTTCGAAAGCGCCGAGCAGCAGTTCTTCATGAGCTACTAGTGCGTCATTTTATCTTTTCTGAAAGCAGCAAGCAGCAAACTCTTCATGAGTTACCAGTATGTTACTACTTTTCTTTGGACGACAGCAAGCGGCAGCTTCTTTATTTGAGCAACTTGCATGTTATCGGTATTTTCTGGAATACAGCAAGCGGCAGCTTCTTTATTTGAGCAGCTTGTATGTTATTGGTATTTTCTGTGGACGACAGCAAGCGGCAGCTTCTTTATTTGAGCAGCTTGTATGTTATTGGTATTTTCTTTGGACGACAGCAAGCGGCAGCTTCTTTATTTGAGCAGTTTGTATGTTATCGGTATTTTCTTTGGACAACAAATGGCAGTTTTCTTTATTTGAACAACCTTCGTATCTACAGTCTTATCACCTCAGCATTAATGAGTATATCTCTGAAAATCTAGCAGAAAAGTCTGTTACGAATCGATACCTCCAGAAGTCGGTAATCCGTTATCAGCAATTTGATACTCTCTGTCTACCGTCGACCTTGAGTTGCGAACTCACTGTGTTGGATCAATAATCTGTTACGGCCTATGCAAGATGTTCTTTTAGGGTTAGAGGTTGTTTTCCCTCGATTTTATTCGCTGTCAGGAGTCTGTCGTTTGAAGTCGATAGCTTGTCTCCCCAGTAATGTATAATCTGAACCGCTGTGTTTTGTTGGTGTTCGATTCCCCCAACATTGTCTCGTTTCACAATATCTTTCTCTGTGAGTTAGATCGCTGCATTCATACCAAACATGACGATGGCATCTTAGGACAAAATTTGCGTAGTTATGTATTTAAGTACCTTCAATCTCGTCGAAACGAAGATTTCAATCTTCATATCTCCGGATAGAAGAAACTTAAATAGGGGCAGCTGTTGTACCCCAAATTTTGACCTAAGATATCGTCTCCTATCTGCATTTTTACATTACATTTGTTTTGATCCATCGATTTTAAAATTCCTGACTTTTTCTGGACAAGAGCTATTCATGCTGAACATTAAATCATTTAATCGATTCGTGCTAAAAATGATGTTTATTAATTATTTATTATCTAAAATTTAAATAATTGAAATTCATTTTCGATTATTATGTAGTTTAAAGATGTATAGATAATAAAATAAACATCAGAGAAAAGGCGCATTAATTGTGCGGGCAGTATTTATTTATTACTCATTATCTTAAATTTAAGTAACTAGAAGTTATTCTTAGTTATTATATAATTTAAACGTTTATGAATAATATAACAAGCATTCGGAAAAATTCGTTGGTCAATAACGATTATTTAATCATTTGTCACTCTAAGTTAAATAATTGAAACCCTGTTTTAATTATTATAATTTAGTCCTGAATGATGAATTAAATAATTGAGGATATTAGTTGATCAATGATAATTATTATTTATCTGTTTATTATTTTTGAATGTAGGTAATTGAAAATTTGTTTTCAATTATTATTCATTTAGAGAATTGTAAGTGATAAATAAATAATAAAAAGGAAGGAAGAGTTTAATGGGCAAATAGTTTTCTTTTATTCATTTTCTTATTGTACAAGTTATTATGTAAATATTGTATATATTACAATAAATTACAATAATGAATTGACAAAAACTAAAATGAAATAAAAAAAACTAATCTATCCTAATTCTAAAACTTCCGATCCAATGCGTTTTGTCCGCTCATTTAATGTTACCTGCACAATTAAAAGAAAAAATTAGAATTCGAATAAATAATTAAAATGCAGAAAATAAATTTAATGTTCATCATTAAATGCAATGGCCGGAATCAGTTATTCTTTTTTTTGCAAATCGCGGGATTGCTCCCGGTTCACAAAAAAGAAAAGGAATTTTAAAACATATGCAAGTTTATGTTTTCCAAAAAACTGCATGTTTAAATTAATTATATTTGTTTAAAATCCCAAATGCAATTTCAAAGAAGCATACAGCATAAGCATACAAAAACCATGCAGTAACTACATATGCAAGCATGCTCACGTAGCCTTTGCCCACACAGCAGAAAACAAAACAAGTTTGTATTAAAAGGAAAACATGCAGTTTGACTATATTTGCAAGCAATACAAAAATTCCTTTTTCATCATTTTCTGGCCATTACAGTTTCAGAAAAATGTACAGCTTATCACTTTTTTATCAAAGCCATACTGAGAGAAAAAAAGAGAGGGAGAAGTGTGGGATTTGCAGGCTTAGCATAGGCAGAAAGAGGTATACAAGACAAACAAAAATATAGCCAGTAGAAATAATAACACAAAAGAAGAATAGAAACAAATTGGAGGGACAGTAGTGCAGAGTGCTCAAGAGATCCCAAAGCATTTTTTTCAAATTCCTGGCCTGTAGCGAAAAGAAGAGAAGAGGAGTTGTTATATTACATAACAAAAAGAAAACCAAATACAGTAGAACATATATCAAAACCTCCAAGAAAAAACTTAGAGATTTTTTCCTCCAAAAAACACACAAAGCTAGCAACCTGCATAATCACCCACACTGTCAAAGACCATCTTCCAAAACCTTATGGCCAAGCTTTACGCAACCGATTGAGCCACTAAAGCCAATATCATCACCATCCCACTGTCATCAAAAAGATATCAAAACAACCTCACAGAAAACCAGTCAAAAACTACCATCCGTGGCCTAGCTAAAACACACGCCCAAGTTCCATCAATTTGTCCAAACCACACAAATCCCTACATTCATCATCATGTCCAACTGTTGCTTAAACCTGAATTTTATCCATCCAAAAACCTGAAAATTCCTAAGGCAACCGACTTGGCCTCAGTGACAACATCATTGGCCCTTTTTAGAGCATATTCCTCAAGCCCATCTCATTCAAAAATCATCATACAGTAGCATGTTCAAAGAAGGAGAAGAAAAACAAGTACAATAGGCAAACGAAGAGGAAGAAGTGTAGTATCAGTTTCAACAGAACCAAGCATAGTATCACATTCAAGCAAGGACAGAAGAACAAGTGTAGCATCATATTCAAAGAAGAAGAAAAACAAAATCATCATACAGTGGCACGTTCAAAGAAGAAGAAGAATCATAGTACAGTTCCAACAGTTTCAATAAGAACAAGTGCAACATCACGTTCCAAGAGGAAGAAACAAGGTAGCGGTTTCCAACAAAACAAGAAGAAGCAACACGGTACAGTACTGAGGCCACGAAGGAAAAATCATAAATACCGTTCACCACTGTGCACGCTTGCCATCTCCCTGCCGTCCGGCCTCCGTCACCCCTAGCTCTTCCTCCGTCTCCACCTAGGTAACAATCTCTCCTCTCTCTTATTTCTTCGAATGCCTCTCAATCAAACATCAATAATCAAGTATAAGGGTTAATAATAAGGATCAACTCAACAGAAATCACAGAACCGAATCAACATGCAAGATGAATTAAGTATAACAATCAATCGCGTTCTTACCGTCTCCGCCTAAGCCGTCTCGTTTCGTGTTCAATGGAGGGAAGAAGAGCCAAGCGTGGGTGGCCGGAACGAAGAGGAAACATCAAGTCCGGTGGCGAGGATGAAGAAGCATAGCGAAGGAGATGAAGATCGTGAGAAGAGGGAGGCGCCGTTTCTGCCTCATAATGCAACCCTAATCCCAATTGTTAAACATAACACAACCCTAATGCTGTATAACCTCTTGGGCCACCCTTTACTCCCAGCTTAAGCCCACGAATCCTTGTACACCCCCCCTGTCTCCATTTCGCCTTGGGCCTTATCCCAACCCTCTAGCCCATTCTGATTTATTTACTCACCTCCTCTTAATTTTTATTTTGACTACCTCTTAGAATTTTATAGTTTTATTTGTAACTTAGTTAACCAAAAAAATAAAAGATATAATCCAAAGTTTTTAATAATAGGCCATTTTACTAATTCAAATTTTCAAGATTTAATAATCTTAATATCTTTTTTTTAAAAATTAGATTTTAGTTAGTAATATTGAGTTTTCATTTAATCTAAAGAATTCCTAATACTTTTACAATAAAAGGCACAAAAATAGAAAAACTAAAAATATTTTATTACCTTAATATTAATATCAAAATATAAAAAACTTAATAACTTAAAAACTAAAAAATGCCACGTCCTCATTAAATATTTCTTTTGATTTATCCTTCTCAAAAATGCGTAAAAATTAAAATACTTTCTTCCCGTTAACATTAAACAAAAAAATCATAAAAAATATTGTTCGCATCTTTTATTCCATCATTTAGATTATTGCTATTTAATTATTATTCGCATATTTTTTTGTTCGTGTATCTTTGTTTATTCGGTTTATGTTTAAATCCAAAGGAAAAAACAGTAAATTTGTTGACTTCATGTCTCCAAATCTAACTGCGCAAATTTTCGCATTTTCATTAAAACTTAGGATAATTTTTCCTCAAACATTCACCTTACTTCAAAATTTCAACCTTTTCAAGATTTATACCTTTTAAGCAAAAACTTCGACATTAGGTCGTCGTATCTTCAAGACCCGTCCGTATCCCTTTTCGGCCAAAACGATTTATCTTCAATCAAGCGATCAATTTTAAATAAAACAGATATTTCAAAAGGTTCCTATAGAGTACTATAGATGCATTGGGTGCTAATACCTTCCCATTGTATAACCAACCCCCGAACCATAAGATCTCTTTTCAAAAACGCTTTGTATTTGTATTTTTATTTACATAGCATATTTAGGGTTTTATTTCGCTCTTTTCCCTTTTCCTTTGGAAATAATAAAGCGCGGTGGCGACTCTTGCTTTTGCGAGACGAATTAATCAATAATTCGATCTCCGATTTACCCCGCTACATTTTTTATCGCTACAGCGATGTACCACAATATTAGTGTCCAGACCAGGCATGTCTTCATAGGACCAGGCGAAGATCTCAACATAGTCGTGTAGCATCTGTATTAGCCCTTGTTTGACACTAGGCTCTAGATTCGCACCTATTTTAACCTCCTTCATGTATTCCTCTGTACCCAAATTCATTGACTCGACTAGCTCTTCATGAGGATGTATGGCCCTTTCTTCCTGTTGTAGTAGTCTAGCAAGTTCTCCAGGCACCTCACAATCATCCTCACCTTCGTCCTCGGCTTGGTTGTCGGATTTTTGAAGTCATAACTGGCAGTAGTAGAGCTGTTATCAATGGGATCCAGAGTGGATATGGATCTGCAGTATGATATGTGAGTGTGTGTAAGAGAATAGCTGCTTTGATAAAGTGGGAGATAGAAAAGAAAAACAAGGAGCGCAAAATTTGTAATGCAAGAAACGTCCAATGTTTTATTAATGATATATGAAAATGACAAATAATAAGCCCTCACAAGAAAAGCCAAGGTGCCTTGGGCAAGGCACCGGGCCGTAAAGTTTCAAACTGTTTATTACAAATCTTAAAACAAAAGTCAATTACTGCGGAATAAAAGAAACAGGTATGAAGTCCTTCGCCGTCCAGTTATTCAGTCCACCATTGGTTGTTGGGTAGATCCAGCTGTCGATGTCTGAATCTTCTTCACTGTCCTCAATTGCATTAACTCCCCAATTGCTGATGCGTAGAGGAGGTCTTCCAATCTGTGCATTCCTAACAGCTCTTTGAGCCCCTGTAGTAAAGCCCAAACCAAATTTGTCAGTTTTGTGAGTGAAATCAAGGAGCCGACCCCAATTGGTACACCTACCTTCTTCAACTACAGCCCTGGCGTCCTTGAGAGAAGCCATCTTCAGCGGAGGTTTGTTGGTAGTAACTTCAGTTGACGCCAAAGTCTGAGGGACCTCTTCGAAGTTCTGACAAGGATATATATATATATATATATATATATATATATATATATATATATATATATATATATATATATATATATATATATATATATATATATATATATATATATATATATATATATATATATATATATATATATATATATATATATATATATATATATATATATATATATATATATATATATATATATATATATATATATAACAGAAGGAATTGAGATGACTCACCATGTACTCTTGTTCACCTCGCACTGTGACAATTTCCCCCTGCACTGGATACTTCAGCATTTGATGGAGTGTAGAAGTAACTGCCCCAGCCCTATGGATCCAAGGACGACCTAACAAACAAGAATACAATGGCCTGATGTCCATTGCATAAAAGGTGGACCCAAAGGTCTGAGAACCCACTTTGACAGGGATGTCTACCTCCCCGTGCACCATCCTTTTTGATCCGTCAAAAGCCCTTACCACAATGTTGCTTGCTTTAAAGTCAAACCCTCACAGTCCAAACGGTCCAATGCTTTCTTTGGCAGAACATTCAACGAAGACCCGATATCTACCAGCACATGAGCCATAGTGGTGCCCCTGCACTCAATCAAGACATGCAGAGCATCATTATGATTCTTCCCCTTTGCAGTTAGATCCGCATTTGAAAATCCTAGCCCATTGTCAGCAGTCAGGCTAGCCACATAATCTTTGAACTGATCTGCAGAAGTTTTCCGCGGCACATGCACGGTCTTGAGAAATGCAATTAAAGCCTTCGCATGGGCTTCAGAACACAACAGCAGAGACAACATGGAGATCTTTGACGGGGTCTGCCCTAGTTGTTCGACCACATTGTAGTCGCTTTTCTTGATAATTTTCAGTATTTCCTCTATTTCTTGTTTAGAGGCTTCCACAACAATTTTTCTAGGCGCCTCCGTCCGGGCAGGCTCACCTATGATCTCTTTGCCCCGAGTCCCAGATGGCTCGGTGACAGGGGTGATAACTGGAGTAGGAACTGGAACAGTAGTTGATGTACTAGCAGATGGAATGACAACAGGTTTGTGGATAGTCAGAGGGGAAATCTCGGGAGAAAAGAGTCTTCCACTTCTGGTGAACTTGCCAGCACCGACAATATTACTGACATCAATATCAGTTTCTTCATTCTTCAAGTCTTGGTTAATACCATGGTAATACACATCAACACCATAGTGCCATGGGACAGCCTTATCTGAAGTGTACGGGATGGGACCAGGAATGGTGATTATTAGCGGAGCAATTCTTGGAACATGTGTAATCCTAACAGGTTTTCTCGAGGAAACCTTGGAAGGATTGGCGGAAATGGTTATGATGGTGATATCTTCATTGGGAACAACATGAATTATAGTCTTCTCGAACAGAATCTCTTTATTATCCATCAGGTTATGAACACCTGACTTCAACAAGTGACAACCAGTAGGTAGAATCGAGCACATGTGGCAACCTTCACCACAACCCAGAAATACACCGGCCAACAGCAAATTCCTCTTAACAGTCATAAGAGGAGTAGAAATTTATTCAACAGAGGTCACAAATAAATCATTGTCAACATCATTAACCCCACGACCATGTTTGGGCATAGGAGCAGTTATTACATTCGGCTTTTCAGGAGCATCAAAATCTATCTCCTTAGATTCCAGCAAATCTTGTACTTTGTTTCTCAAAGCCCAGCAGTCATTGGTATCGTGGCCAGGACTCTCAGAATGGTAGGCGCACCACGCGTTGGGATTGTATCTAGGAGAGGTAGTGTTTGGATTTTTGGGAGCCTCCCTCAATGTGGTCAAGTTGGATCTCAGCAGGTGAGATAACACTTCAGCCAATGTCATGCTAATGCGGGTAAACTGCCGTTGTGGTCTTTCCACTCTTTGTTGATTGTTGCGTTGTGGGGCAACAAAGGGTCTTGGTATCACTACAGCATTTACCGTTGGGCGGTGTTCAGATCAGTTTTGGCCCCTCGGGCTATAAACTGCACTGGCTTCCTTCTTACCAGTAAAAGGTTTCTTTATCGAACTTGAAGAAGCATCTTTTTGTATTTTACCACTTCGAATTCCAGTCTCCACTCTTTCTCCAGTTAAAATCAACTCGGTGAAACCAGACGAGGAGCTGCTAATCAAGTGGTTGAAAAATGGACCGGACAGCGTCCCCAGGAACATATCAACCAACTCCCTATCAGACAAAAGGGGTTGAACTCGGCCAGCCAAATCTCTCCATTTCTGAGCGTAATATTTTAAACCTTCACATGCACTCATGGACATACTCTGGAGTTGAGTACGAGTGGGAGCAAGGTAGGCATTGTATTGACACTGCTTGTAGAAAGCAGCAACAAGATCTTCCCAGTTTCGAACGTTGGCCCCTTCCAATTGGTAGAACCATTCAAGCTGAGTCCCTGACAGACTATCTTGAAAGAAGTGCATCCACAAATTTCTATCAGCAGTGTTGTTGTACCCCAAAATTTTCCCTCCCATATTTCTCAAAACATTTCAAGAAAGATCCACAAGGGGCTCAAGAAAGTCCAAGGGTTGACCAGATAAGCTCCCTCCTAAGGCAGTCTACCTCAAAATTAGGGTTTCATGTTGCATCAATATACTTGAGTCCAAGGGATCCCAAATGCTCACCAATGTCATAATATGTTCTCAAGATCATCCATGTCAAGTTTCAAGCCTTGCAGAGAAAGTTTGCTCAGTCAATTGCTCAAAAGCCCAAAAATCGACTGTGCTAGGGCAAAAGTCAACTGTGGCCCACATACAGTCAAACTTCAATATTTTTGGTCAACATCCTCATTTTGAAGTATATTTCATCATTTGATCAAGGATTGATCATGATTCATTAAGGATTGCTCATAATTCATCAAGACTCAAAATTTGCTAAATTAGGGTTTTGTAGGAAAAGTCAACTCAACTTTGACCAAGCATAACTTTCTCATGATTTATGAGAAATGACCCATCAAAAGCTCATTTTGAAGAGGATGCAATTATCTACAATCCATCTTCAGCTCCCAAGTTCAAAATATGCACTCACAAGAAGTTATGAATTTGGACATTATAGGTCATTTTGAAAAGTCAACAAAAACACCTTTTTTGTCAAAGCTTTATACATGAGCATGGGATATCAAATTGAGATGAGACCAAAAGGGTTGCTTAGAGGACATTTCAATATTTCTAAAAAGTCCAATAACACCTTCAAAGAGTCAAAATTGAGGAAGTTATGCATTGGTGAAGTTGACCTTTTTTGCAAAATTGTCAAAAGTCAACTATGCCCAAAACTTAAATTTTTGCCAAATGGGCCCAATCTTTTTCACTTGTTTTGAGTTGCCAACATGGTCCACGAGCCCTAGCCTTTTCCACTTGCCATTATCTTATTTATATTATTTATTTTGATTTTGATTTGAATTAAATCATTTTAAATCAAAACAAATCATATAAAATCCAAAACATTGAAATTCAAAGATTTTTTACATGATTCAGGTCTTAATATCCAGCTAGCATCAAATCAAATTCATGTAAAAGCATGAGGTGCACAAATAGATTGGATTTGGACTATTTTTGGAATGGTTTTTAAGTGTATCAAATCAAAATCAAAAGCATTGATGGAATAAGATTGTGATCATTCTTTCAACCCTAATTCATTCGTCAATACATATAGAAGGAATGCAGACCAAAAGAGGCTAGAGAAGTAGGCGTGTGATCAAGAACAAAACTTGGAAAAAACAAGAAAAAGTGGTGAATTGAATTCCTACTTAGAGACAATTTCAAGACCCTTGGACCATTCCAATCGCTTCCTGGGATCCCTAGCAAGCAAAAGCAATCAAGAACAAGCATTTCCAGGTGCTATATCGCGCTGTAAGTCCATCACGACATCCATGTATTTTTGAATTCGGTTTGCATGATTTAGACATTGATAGCATGAATTAATGATATATTCTTGATCACCATCATGTTTGCAAGCTTCCTGTAACATTTGATTGCATTTTCATGGCTTGTATAAGATTTCACCATAGCTAGGGTTTTATGGTTCGATTTAGGAGTTTTGTTTACAGGCAAAATTGGGCCATGAAAGGGCCACCAATGAACTCAGCAGGTCCAGACAAAGCTGTCCATGGCCTTCGTTTTTATTTATCACGCTTGTGTTGAGTTTTGAGATTTGCAGGACTTGTAGCTACGGAAAAACGTCCGTAGGTAAAAGTTTGGAACTTTTACCAACAGATCCAAGGAGGAAGATGACTAGCTGGCAAGCAACCATTGGCTTATTCAAATTTTCGCGCGCTGAATTGATATATGTGTCCTTTTTAATATTTGATTATTATTTTGTATTATTATAACAAATAGAACAATTGGCCCAGTGGTAGCCAGGCAAGCGTTAAGGCGTTGGGGAGCTTGAGGTCAGGGGTTCGACCCCTGCCTCCAACGTTTGCATTTTTTCTGAATTCTTTCTACAGATCCCATGTTACATAAGGCGTGAAGGCTACCATAGGGCATCAACTCCTAACCATCAGATTACCAATAAGTCAGATTTGAAGGCTAGCACATGGAGGACCATCATGGGACTTAGTCAATGCACATCAGGAGTGCATGGAGGTCAACATGGGTCACCATCTGTTGGGCCCAAAATATGATATTCACACCCCCCAAGCTGCTCTTCTCAGGCCCAATTTCTTATTCATTTTCTTTTTATATTTTACTTAATTAATTTATTTATTTTATTTACTAACACAATTATTTATTTTCTTTTATCAAAAAAATCATAAAAATAATACTTTTCACAAATTAGGTTTAGATTTTATTTTTTATCAAAAAAATTAATTAATTAAATTAGGTTGTTAATATTAGATAACTTTAATTCTTTTTATAAATAAATTAAAATTAATTAAAACAATTAGGTTTTTACTTCTAACTTAATTATATTTTTCTTTTTCTTAAAATAATAAAAACACAAAAATAGGTCATTTTTATTTATTTTCATTAATTAATTTAATTAACTAATTAATTTTTGTATTTAATTTAGAAAACCTAATTCTTTTCTTACAAATAATTAAAAAGAAAAAACAACAAAAACATTTTTCTTTAAGTTAGGTTAGAAGGGTCAAAACCCTAATTTCTTCCCGATCTTAATTTCATCGCGCGCTTTATTATTATTATTTTTATCCTATTAATGTAACTGCTCACAAGGTGTAATAGTTAATTAGGACTTTTACTTTTCATTTATCGCTTTATTTCTTTAAGGGTTTGTTTTTGGCTATGTAAATACCCGAAGCCTTGTAATAGCGTAGTTTAATTCTGCACTTTAAATTTCGCAAAATATTAAACTGTTAGATGTATGATATAGGGATGCATGACAAGAATGTATGATTAACTTTAAAATATTTAGATAACCCTAAAATGTGCAAAGATAAATAATCTGAAATTGAATCACTCGCACATGCGCACTCCTAGGGTACACTCCCACTTGGTTGCCTTTGGTAAAGGGTCATTGAGTATAGGATGCTTTAGTGGTCGTCCTTTTGTCCAAAGATCAAAGTTGCCTCAGAAAGGTTGCCTTAGATATTGTTGCCTCAGATAATTGATCTAAGACACTAGGGTTACTACTAAGACGTCCTAACATTGCTTTAGTGACCGTACGTCCCTTTCGAATTGACCCTCAAACTCCAACGACGGTGCTACCTACTCACTAATAGTGGGCTAGCACTGTCTAAAGGAAACGAACATAGAACAATTCTTTTTTCGAGTAGATAGATTAGTTCTTAAGTACTTGCTCAATCAAAACAAATTTTTCACACTTACACTCCTTTACAAACAAAGTTTTCTAAAACACTTCATTACACTCTTGAAGACATAAGCAAGAGTTAAATCGAAGTTAAAACAAAAACTTTTCAAAACACACAAGCACACAAAGAATCAATTTTGAAAATGATGAGCAAGTAACTAAGAGCCCGTAGATAACTACGGATAGAAAGGGTGCTAATACCTTCTCTTTCTATAATCTACCCCCCCCCCCCCCCCCCCCCCCCGTACTCAGAAATATCTCAAAAAAGGATTTTTTCTGTGCTTTTTTCCTTTCCTTGTTGGATAAAATAAAAGTCGGTGGCGACTCTTACTTACCGTGACATTTTGCGAACACAAACGCAAAATGCAAACAGCATTCCTAAAAACAAGTCCCGGTTCTGGCCACCGTATCACAGAACTGGCGACTCTGCTGGGGAATATGAAGTGGGGTGTACCTTAGGAATAGTTCATCATATTGTTTTCTATTGCTTGATTTGATTGCTTTATCTTTGTGGGCTTTGTATCAGAGTTACTATAGATCCTAACCCGAATCTGGGGATACCTTTTAGGTAAGTAGCAATAGACTGTGAGGGAACTGTACGGCGTAGACCGATACGGTTGAAGCAGTAGCTACATTGATGTGGCACATTAGTTGGTACCGATATCCCTTGTGGAGGAATAAGGAGAGTATGTGGCTGCTATATGGGTCATTAAGAATCAACTGACCTTAGAACCTATAATTGACCAACTTGGCCATAGAAAGTAGCAGGATGCTACACTCATTGAGACCATACTCTCGCGATGGTTCCAGCCGCAAGAAAAGATTGTGTGAGCTGAAACTATGACCGATGGAGGATGGTCAGTGATATTGAGAACCTCTAGAACCCGGTTACTATTATTAGGACAGGTTGAACCAACTAAACTGCAAGAGGGTAGTACCTAAACTCCATGCCAGCCTGAAATTTAAGGGCTACTGTGTGACTTGCTTGCTCTTACCATGTTTGCTATCTGTGATACCTGTGGTGTGTTTTTATCATGACATCATGCATCATGACATCACATGCATATTTCATTAGACTAACCATTTCAAAGACCGAGGGGATTCATCTTTGTTCTGTTTTGCAGATCATGGCTTCTATGCGCAGAAATACCATTCGAGTCAACTTCGTGCAAATCCATGCTCAGCTTAGAGAGTTGGTTTCAAAAGTTCATGATACTTCTTCCTTTGTTAGAAGACATGGTCATCTCCTTAGTCTGGTCACTTCAAAGTTGGATGAGCAAATGATGAGCATGTTGTTCCAGTTCTTTGACCCGTTGCATCACTATTTCACCTTCCCGGACTACCAGCTGGTCCCTACTTTGGAGGAGTTTTCTGACTTACTGGGCATATCTATTCTAGAGCAGACACCCTTTACAGGTTTGGAGATAGCTCCTAGGCCAGAGGATATTGCTTCAACCCTACATCTAAAAATGGTTGATGTAGTATCTAACTGGGAGACTCGGAGTGGGGTTAAAGGTTTCTTGGCTAAGTTTTTGATCGATCAAGCTCAACAATTCTGGGATAGTTTGGACTTCCAAGCATTTGAAGACATCCTGACACTCCTCATCTACGGCTTGGTTCTGTTCCCGAATCCAGATTCTTTTGTCGATGTGAATGCAGTCTAGATCTTCATGTCTCGTAACCCAGTGCCTACTCTCCTAGGTGATATTCTACATGCTCTTTATACCCGTACTGTGCGGAGAAGGGGAACTCTCATGTGTTGTACACCGCTGCTGGCGAGGTGGTTTATTTCACACCTCCCTAAATCTGTATTGAAGAATGAGGAAGGTGTAGGTTGGGCTTACATAATCATGTCTCTTGCTCATACGGACATCCTTTGGAGTACCAAGGATATGGAAAGAGTAGCTGTCATTGATCGGTGTAGGGAATACCTCAATGTTCCATTGCTTGGAATTAGAGGAGGAATAACCTATAATCCTTGTTTGGATTTACAACAGTTTGGACGAGCTCGGACAGACGGTCCCCATGAGTTGCTGCTTACAGGCATTGTCTTTGACTACAAGGGGGATGTTGAGGGACATTGCCGCAGGTTTATACGAGCTTGGGGCGGGGTGAATAGGTCTGACCCACATGAGCTAGGAATGAATACTTCTCTCCCAATGCAACCTTATCTCCAATGGGTTCGAGCCCGTGCTCAAAAGCTGGGGATGCCATATGAAGCTGTTTTTCCGGTGATTGTAGAGCATACTGATGAAGAAGGTGTTCCTTATATAGTCCTCCATCCCTATATGCCTACTGATCTGGGGGCATTGAAGAGATCTTAGATCCAGTTAAGGGAAGAAAGGGATACCTATAGAGAGAAGTATCATGAGCAGGAACGGAAGATCTTGAAGCTTACAAGGCAGCTTGAGAATGAGAGGACAATCAACGATTCTGTCAGCACAAAAGGAAAACGACCATGGGAGTTCTGATGACTTTTATTGTTTCTAGTTTAGATTTGCTTTTCAGCTCATTTCTTTTGTAATGCCTTAAAGGCATTTGTTAAACATTTGTTACAAATTTTTATCTAATAAAGTGTGTTTTATTTTGGTTTACAAATTTGAATCTCCCTAAGGCTCTGAAATCATTTCATACGCATTCCATTATCATGCACCTCATCACAGGTACCATTACAGGTTTCTTATCTTCTTCGCTGTTTATTTCAGCACAAAATGTCTTCTGAAACACCTACTGATCAAGCTATTAAGGCTCTTCAAGCTCAGAACGCTCAGTTCCAAGAGATGTTCTTGAACTTAGCCAAAGGGCAGCAAGATTTGAAGACTCTCATCTTGAAGGACAACAAGAAGAAGAAGAAGAAGAAGAAGGTGGTCCTTCTGAATATGGGTCACAGATTTGGGAATAGGTTGCGAGAGGAAGTTGATTTGTCTCGTTCATCTGGAGGAGGAGAGAATTAAGAGGAAAGGAAGGGTCCTAGCCCTGTGGTTTTTGATAATGACACTGATTTTGATGAAGACCAGTATCCTCCTGCTGAGGATAGGTACAAACAACTTGAAGACCGTCTGAGTGCCATGGAGATTCAGAAGGTTCCCCGTTTGGATTTTTGAGATCTAGGGTTAGCATCTGGGGTGGTGATTCCTCACAAGTTTAAAGCTCTTCTCTTTGCTAAGTATGATGGAGTGTCTTGTCCAAAGCTACACCTCCGCTCATACGTTAGAAAGATTTAACCCTATACTGCTGATAGGAACCTTTGGGTTCATTTCTTTCAAGATAGTCTGTCAGGGACTCAGCTTGAATGGTTCTATCAATTGGAAGGAGCTAATGTCCGCAACTGGGAGGACCTTGCTGCTGCTTTTTACAAGCAATACCAGTATAATGCCGACCTTGCTCCCACACGTACTCAACTTCAGGGTATGTCTATGGGTGCGAGTGAAGGTTTTAAGGACTACGCTCAAAAGTGGAGAGATCTTGCTGGGAGAGTACAACCCCCTCTGTCTGATAGGGAGTTGGTGGATATGTTTCTTGGGACTTTGTCTGGTCTGTATTTCAATCATTTGATCGGTAGTTTATCGTCTGGGTTCACTGAATTGATTATGACTGGGGAGAGAGTCGAAGCTGGTATCAAAAGTGGCAAAATACAGAATGGTGCTTCATCAAGTACAGAAAAGAAGCCTTTCAAGAAGGAATCTAGTGCAGTTTACAGCTCGAGGAGCCAAAATCGACCTGAGCACCGTCAAGCAGTGAATGCGGTGGTAATATCGAGACCTACTGTTGCCCCACAATGCAACAACCAGAAAAGAGTAGAGAGACCGCAAAGGCAGTATACTCGGCTCAGTATGACCTTATCTCAAATTTTACCATAATTGTTGAAGACTAACCTGGTAACTCTGAGGGAAGCTCTGAAGAATCCCAATACCACCTCTCCGCTGTATAATCCGAACGCTCGCTGTGCTTATCACTCTGATAGCCCAGGGCATGATACCAACAACTACTAGACCTTGAGGAATAAGGTGCAAGATTTGATTGAAGCTAAAGAAATCGAGTTTGACGCACCAGAAAAGCCTAATGTCATGACTGCTCCTATGCCCAAGCATGGAGTGAATGCCGTGGATGATGATTCATTTATGACCTCCGTAGAAGACATTTCTACTCTGTTGTTGACCGTTAAGAAGAACCTATTGTTGGTCGGTTTATTTCCGGGCTGTGGCGAAGGTTGCCACTTATGTTCCATCTTACCTGCTAGTTGCCATTTATTGAAGTCAGGTGTTCAACGCCTGATGGATAACAAAGAGATCTTGTTCGAGAAAACTTTGGTTCCATTGATTCCTGTTGAAGATGTTTCCATAATAACCATTTCCGCCAATCCTTCAAAGGATTCCTCGAGAAAGCCTGTTAGGATTACATCTGTTCTGAGAGTTGCTCCATTGATCATTACTATTCCTGGTCCTATCCCTTACACTTCGGATAAGGCTGTCCCGTGGCACTATGGGGCCGATGTGTATTATCATGGGATTAAACAAGACTTGAAGGTTGAAGAGGCTGATACTGATGTCAGCAACATTGTCGGGTGTAGCAAGGTCACCCGAAGCGGAAGACTCTTCTCCCCTGAGATTTCTCCTCCGATTGTTCAAAGACCTGTTGTCATTCCATCTGCCAGTATGCCAGTTGCTGTTCCAATTCTCACTCCAATTATCACCCCTGTCGCTGAGTCATCTAACACTCGGGGTAAATAAGTTACAAGTGGGCCTGCCCGGATGGAGGCACCTAAAAAAGTTATTGTTGAAACCTCTAGGCAGGAGATAGAGGAAATTTTGAAAATTATCAAGAAAAGCGACTACAACGTAGTCGAACAGCTGGGGCAAACCCCGTCGAAGATCTATATGTTGTCTTTATTATTGTGCTCAGGAGTCCATGCTAAGGCTTTAATTGCTTTCCTTAAAACTACGCATGTGCCGCAGGAAACATCTGCTGATCAATTCAAAGACTGTGTGGCTAGTTTGACCGCTGACAACGGGTTGGGTTTCTCCGACGCAGATCTGACTGCCAAAGGAAGGAATCACAATGATTCTCTGCACGTCTCGATTGAGTGCAGGGGTACTACTTTGGCTCATGTGCTGGTGGACACTGGGTCCTCATTAAATGTTTTACCCAAGAAAGCATTAGATCAGCTAGATTGTGAGGGGTTAGTTCTGAAGCCAGGTAATATTGTGGTTAGGGCCTTTGACGGGTCCAAAAGTATGGTACATGGAGAGGTGGATGTCCCTGTTAAGGTTGGTTCCCAGACTTTTGCGTCTACGTTCTATGTGATGGACATTCGACCATCTTATTCTTGCTTGTTGGGTCGCCCATGGATTCATAAAGCTGGGGCAGTAACTTCTACGCTCCATCAAATGTTAAAGTATCCAGTAAAGGGTAAGATTGTTACGGCACAAGGAGAGGAGGAGTACATGGTGAGTCACCTTAACTCTTTTCGGTATGTGGAGATGGATGGGGAGTTCATTGAAACCCCGTGCCATAACTTTGAAGAAGTTCCCCAGACTCTAGCATCGACTGAAACTGTTGCTGACGAACCTCCAATGAAGATGGCTTCCCTTAAGGATGCCAGGGATGTTGTTGAAAAAGGTGGGTGTGCGAATTGGGGCCAACTCCCTGACTTTGCACACAAGACTGACAAGTTTGGTTTGGGTTTCACTGCAGAAGCTTAAAGGGTTGTTCGACGTGTACGAATTGGAAGACCTCCCCTGCGTATCAATAATCCTGGAGTGAATGCAATTGAATATGATGATGAAGAGTCAGATTTCGACAGCTGGATTTACCCGACTACCAATGGTGGCTTGAACAATTGGACGGCGAAGGACTTCGTGCCCGTTTCTTTTATTACACAGTAATAGACTTTTTGTTTTGAGACTTGTAACAGACAATTTGAAACTTTTACAGCCTGGTGCCTTGCCCGAGGCACTGTGGCTTTGTTTGTGAGGGCTTATTATGTGTCATTTCCATATATCATCAAATAAAGCATTGGATGTTGTCTTGCATTACAAATTTTGCGCTCCTTGTTTTTCTTTTCTACCTTGCAAAACAGCTATTTGTCTTACACACACACATATCATAATACAGGTCCACATCCACTCTGGATCCCACTGATAACGACTCTGCTACTGCCGATTATGACTTCGAAAGTCCGATCAACCAAGACGAGGATGAAGGTGAGGATGATTGTGAAGTGCCTGGAGAACTTGCTAATTGTTACTTCAGGAAGAGAGGGCAATACAGCCGCATGAAGAGCCAGTGGAAACAGTAAATCTGGGTACAGAGGAAGACAAGAAAGAGGTCAAAGATCGGCACAAATCTGGAGTCTAGTGTCAAGCAACAGTTAATACAAATGCTTTGAGACTATGTTGAGATCTTTGCCTGGTCTTATGAAGATATGCCTGGGTTGGATACCGATATTGTGGTGCACCGCTTGCCAACCAAAGAAGACTGTCCTCCAGTGAAGCAAAAAGTTCACCGAATGCGCCCAGAGATGTCTGAGAAAATCAAGGCTGAGGTTATCAAACAGTTTGATGTCGGTTTTCTAGCAGTTAATTCTTATCCACAGTGGGTTGCCAACGTGGTTCCGGTTCCGAAGAAAGATGGTAAGGTTCGTATGTGTTTGGACTATAAGGATCTGAACAGGGCGAGCCCCAAGGATGATTTCGCTCTGCCTTATATCGACGTTCTGGTTGACAACACCGCACATCATAAGGTCTTCTCCTTTATGGATGGTTTTTCCGGTTAAAATCAGATTAAAATGGCTCCCGAAGACATGGAGAAGACAACTTTCGTTACGCAGTGGGGTACTTTTTGCTACAAAGTCATGCCTTTTGGATTGAAGAATGTTGGGGAAACGTATCAGCACGCTATGGTCGCTTTGTTCCACGACATGATCCATCATGAGATTGAGGTATACGTTGACGACATGATTACAAGGTCCCAGACTGAGGAAGAACATCTTGACCATCTTCACAAGCTATTTGACAGGTTGAAGTTATACAAGCTAAGGTTAAACCCGAACAAGTGCACCTTCGGGGTAAGGTCTGGTAAGCTGCTGGGTTTCGTCGTTAGTGATAAAGGTATTCAAGTGGATCCTGCAAAAGTGAAAGCTATACAGGAGATGCCAGTTCCCCGAACAGAAAAAGAAGTCAGAGGCTTTCTGGGACGTCTGAACTACATTGCCCGATTCATTACACATCTGACTACTACTTGTGAGCCAATCTTCAAGCTACTGAAGAAAGATCAAGTGGTAAAGTGGGCATTGGCGCTGTGATTATATCTCTTGAAGGCTGTCATACTCTTTTCACCGCCCGATTATGTTTTAACTGCACTAACAACATGGCGGAATATGAAGCGTGCATCATGGGCCTTCGAGCAGCTATTGACCTAAGGATTAAGTTCTTGAGTGTGTTCGGAGATTCCGCTCTCGTGATCAGTCAGATCAAAGGCGAGTGGGATACGAAGCACCCAAATCTTATTTCTTACAAAGAGTATGTACTAACGTTGCTTCCACATTTCAAGGAGATAACCTTTGAACACTTCCCAAGAGAGGAGAACCAGTTGGCGGACGCGCTAGCTACTATGTCTTCTATGTTCAAAGTCAGGTGGGACAATGAGGCTCCCCGGATTACCATCGAGAGGTTGGACGCACCTGCACTTTGCTGCGACATTGAGACTGAAGAGGTAACAGATAAACCCTGGTTTTACGAGGTAAAGAGGTATCTTAAGGCTCAAGAATACCCTGAGGGTGTATCTGTTAATGATAATAAGTTCTTGAGGAGGTTCGCTGCAAAGTTCTTCATCAACAATGGCATCCTTTACAAGCGTAACCATGACTCAACCTTACTGCGGTGTGTGGATAAGAATGAGGCAGAAAGGATCATGGCAGAGTTACATGAAGGTACTTTCGGAACTCATTCCAGTGGACACACCATGGCAAAGAAAATCCTACGGGCAGGATATTATTGGTTTACCATGGAAGCCGACCATTATCAGCATTCTTGGACCTGTCATAAGTGCCAAGTCTATGCTGATAAAATACATATACCTCCAGTTCCTCTGAATGTCTTGACAGCTCCTTGGCCTTTCGCAATGTGGGGCATCGATATGATTGGAGAGATCAGACCTACCGCGTCTAACGAACATCGTTTCATCCTGGTAGCTATTGATTATTTCACAAAGTGGGTTGAAGCAGCTTCCTTTTCTACTGTAACCAAGAACGTCGTGGCACGGTTTATTTGGCACAATCTGATCTGTTGATATGGTGTACCAGAGAGGATCATTACGGACAATGATACAAATCTCAACAATACAATGATCACCGAGCTCTGCAAGCAGTTCAAGATACAACATCACAACTGTTCTCCCTACCGGCCGAAGATGAATGGGGCTGTCGAAGCGGCTAATAAGAATATCAAGAAGATTGTGCAGAAGATGACAGTGACATACAAAGACTGGCATGAGATGTTACCATTCGCTCTTCATGGGTACCGTACCTCATCACGGACGTCAACAGGGGCAACACCCTACTCCTTGGTATATGGTATGGAGGCAGTCTTGCCCATGGAAGTTCAGATACCCTCTCTTCGGATTATGAAGGATGCAGGTTTGAGCGAGGATGATTGGATTCAGACCCAACTTGATCAGCTGAACTTAATCGATGAAAAGAGACTTACTGCTATTTGTCATGGTCAAACGTATCAAAAGCGGATGATCAAGGCATTTAACAAGAAAGTCAGACGACAAGAGTATCAAGTTGGGGATCTGGTCATCAAGCAAATTATCCTATCGCAAAGTGATCCCAGGGGAAAATGGACCCCTACGTACGAAAGGCCATTTGTGGTTAAGAACATTTTCTCAAGAGGAGCTATGATTCTAACCACCATGTATGGTGACGACCTTCCTCACCCCGTCAATGCAGACATAGTGAAAAAATACTACGCATAATTAAAGACCCGCTAGGTTGACTGGCCTAGGCAAAAATAAGGGCTTCCCGGCGAACCAAAAGGGTTCGGGCAAAAATAAGGGATGAAAAGTGAAAAAACTGTACACCCGGCAAGTTGAAAACCTGAAAAGGTGGCTTGGGTAAAAAAGGGTATCCCGGTGGACTGAAAACCCGAAAGGGCGGTCCAGGAAAAAATTAGGGATTAAAGCGTAACAATATGTCTCATTGGATCAACTTGCAACTAGACTTCAGTATCGACTATCAGGTTCGGACGATGCCAATCAATCTGATCTACCTTCAACCAAGTAGCAAAGTGATGAGATGCTCGAGGATATAAAGGCAATAGCAGAGTCGGAACTCAGTGGGGTTGTTCACATAGCTGTTTTTCTTTATTTTTCACAAAATTGTATAATTCATATTTCGGCGGCGTTCTCTTACTAGGACGTCAGCCTCTTGTACAAAAACGCCTATTTTACAGGCCAACTTCAAAATCAATACAATTCATTTTCACAAAGAAATTTAAAATTATTTTCCTTTTTCTGTTTTGTTTTGCAAGAACGTCCAATGTTCATTTTTGATATATGCATTTGACAATAATTGCTGCTCATAAATATTTACATACGAAACAAAAGACGATTACTCGTAATATCAGAAACAGGGGCAAACAAGAAATGTCCAGACCTTACAGTTGCTCTATTAACCAGGTACAAGGATAGATCTAGCTGAAGAATATGACTAAAAAATACATTCACTCCCCGCAGAGTAAGAAAAAGACAGTGGTGTTAATTCTCCCCAGCTGAGGCTCACAATCGCGAATGAGTCGGTAAGAGTCTCCCCAAGCATAGTTTATCTATCACCAGCACTGGAAGAGTGTCCCTAGTGGAGTCTAGAAGACCATCCCCAGCGGAGTCTAGAAGACCATCCCCAATGGAGTCTGGAAGATTATCCCCAGCAAAGTCACCACTAAAAGATTATCCCCAGCGGAGTTCATTTCTTTCACAAACGGGAAATTCATCCCCAACAGAGTTTATCATCGCCAACATCGGTAATTCATCCCCAGTCGAGGGTATTTCTCCAAGATCAACAAATCCTCAGCAAAGCATCTCTTCCCCATATAGTCATTCTCTCACTAGTTCATTCTCCAACAGAATTATTCTCCCAATCATCTTCGGTCGTTATTCCCAGCGAGCGAAACTATTTCATTCTCCAACATGCAGTTCGGGATTTATTTTCCCCAGCCAGAGAATATCATAAAAACATCGCATGTCCATACATCATGACATGTGCATACACATCATACAACACCGTCTCATTTACTTTGAGAATATAATTGCTTCATGCATATCATGCATTACATACGACTAACCTTTACCTTTCAGAAAAGATACAATCAAATTCTCACAAAAACTCAAGCTATGAAGCCCGGGTATGACCGAATAGTATATTGATCTCTACAGCATATTGTGAAGCCCGGAGAATGACCGGATAAAATTATCAGAATGCCGCGAATCCTGGATTACGACCAGATAGTGGTATCTCTTAAAAGCAAGCTATGAAGCCCGGATTCGACCGGATAATAGTTTAATCCCCAGTGAGCCGTGAAGCCCATATTACGACCGAATAACAGCTCAGCAAGTTATTGTGAAGCCTGGATTACGACCAGATAGCAGCCAAGAACACCGCGAAGCCTGGATTACGACCAGATAGTGGTACATCTTTAATACAAGTTATGAAGCCCAACGTGATACAGTGGGAGAACTGACATGAGGTTTTGCGTTTGTGTTCACAAATGTCGCGGTTTAGCAAGAGTCGCCACCGATTTTTATTTTATCCAAAAGGAAAGGAAAAAAAGCACAAGAAAGACCTTTGAGATGTTTTCTTGAGTTCAGGGGGTAGATTATGAAAAGGGAAGGTGTTAGCACCCTTTTCATCCATGGTTTTCCATGGGCTCTTAGTTACTTGTTTAGATCACTTGCTTTGCTTTTGAAATTGTTTGAAATGGTGCTTTATGTTTGGTATGATTTTGAAAGTATTTTGAAAAGAGGCCATTCGTTTAGGCAATCTTTGTAATGATTCTCGTTCGTAAGAATGTATACAACGATGTTTGTCTTTTGAAAAATGTTTCAATGTTTTGAAAGTTGTTTGGAAGTGTTTTGAAATGTGTGTGTGTTTGTTTTTGAAAATAGCAAGGATTGTTTTGAAATGGATCAAGTAACTTAGAAGCTATCTACCTACTTAAATGTCTTTCCTATGCATTTTTATTCCTTTGACATTGTTGTTTTACCATTGTTTTGGTAAACAACCCTATCTTTGGATGTTAAACGGGACGGACATGGGTCATCGTATGACCATGATAGCAATGTTGCCAAGTATCTTTAGCATGTTTTTGAGGGACCAAGATCATTTGTTTAGGCAACCTTTTGATAGCGTCATCGAGGAACTATGATCTTTTGTTTTGTTTTGTTTTGCCAAGATACTTTGCATGCATACCATGGCCATTTTTGTTTAGGCAACCAAGTGGGTGAAACCCTAAGGGTGCTTGTGTGCAATGTGTGTCATTTTACATGCATTTGATTTGTCTTGTATTAGGTCTTTCTATTTGTTTGTTTTTGGTCTTATCATGCAAAACCCTAATTTACTACACATGGTATAAATGCGATAAATTGCGTAAAAGTAAACTAAGCTATTACAACAATTATTATGGGAGGGGGGATACAAGTTTTTGAATGGGGATATTGGACAAATATAAACCCTAAAATACTATTACAACCCAATTGAATATTATATGCATTAAATAAATAAACAAGTATTTAAAATGCAATGCAAATGTATTTATGGAAAAAATGTTTTGTACTTGATTTTTTGTATGAGAAAATAAATTAATTAACCCTAGAAAATAAGGAAAAATAATGTTA
Organism: Vicia faba; assembly: GCA_948472305.1. Taxonomy (NCBI): domain Eukaryota; kingdom Viridiplantae; phylum Streptophyta; class Magnoliopsida; order Fabales; family Fabaceae; genus Vicia; species Vicia faba. The sequence continues at coordinate 83,876,784 of OX451736.1, forward strand.
TTATTTTTGAAAGGGAGAAACCCTAATTTTTTTATTAAAGAAAAATAAGGTTCCATTATTATATTTTGTCCATTTTTGTACTAGAAAATAATAAATAATATTATATACAAGTATTAAAAATTAAAATATGTATAAAAATAATATTTTATGTGTATAAATAATAAAAATAAAAATGTATCGTATTTTTAAATGTATTTACAATTTATATAAGAAAATAAAATTCTATTTATTCTAATAAGATATTATCTATGTAAAAATAAAAAATAAAAAATAAAATAAAATTGCAAAAAATTAAGAAATTATTTTTGTGATTTTTTAATGTTCATAAAAAAATATTAAAATCAATAAACATAAAAACATGAGAAAATATGAAAAAAAAAAACAAAATAGGTCAGGGGGTGCAAATAGTGGTCAGGGGGTGTGGATAACAAAGGCAAACAGGCCCAATGCTCCAAGGCCCAGAACATCAGCTTCGTCCCTGTCCTTGGTTCCTTCCCTGCGTGCACGTTTCTGCCTTCAAACTGTAGCTTGCTATTGCTTGCATAAAATCAAAAACTCATAACATAAAACATGTAGTTTGTAATCTCACGATTCCAATGATATAAAATTTATAACCTAACTCTCAAAGATCAGAGAGAGTTTTATAACCCCTAATTTTTGACCTAATTTTTTCAGCATGTTCAACATTCAAATTCTCTTAGCTCAATTAATATAAATGGAAAGTATGCATATGTACAACTTCACCATGCTAGAGACTACATTTTTGCTTCACAAATCGTGGCTTGAGGATGCCTAAATAGAGAGATAAAGTTTTGAAAAATACCTCCTTCAGCTGGATTTGGATATGGCAATGTGGGGACTTTGAGTGAGGCCTGAGGATCGTGTGAGCTTCCTTGAAGTTCCTTCAAGCTATTCTAATGCTTAGCTGGCTTTGTGGATGGCTGAAACTCTTTGTAGAAGTCAAGTTGCAAGATTCCAAAATGAAAATGGTGATGGCTGAAACAGGGGTTACATCAACAATGTAAGGGCTTGGATAGCTTGGATATGATGTGGATGAAGTGTTTCAAAGGTTAAAAGGCAAAACGCACGAGCAAAATATGACTTGGCTAGGATTTTGCAAAAACTGCAATGCTTGGGAAAAAATTTGTGTTTTTTGAGTTTGAGAGTGTTTCAGATGCTATCAATTTGTGTCTTGGCTTATGATAAGTTTGTGAAGATGTGTAGAATGATACCAAGTCCACCCTTTATCAGATGTACAAGTTCTTTGGACTTTTGCAACTTTTCTTGCTTTTGAAGAAAAGTGAAGTGACTTGTGCAACAGGCCTGTCCTTGCTTGCTTGCTAGCTGCAGAGAGTTGGTAAACAATGCTTGATATCTGTGGAAGTTGCTTGCCTCAAAGAAACAGGTCCATGGCTCAAGAATTGTAAAGTTGCAAAAAGCTTGCTTTATGAAAATGGCAATGTGCCCTTTATGCCATTAATGAAATTATCTCTTGTACAATGTTCCAAAAGTGAAAACAAAGCCTTTATCCATTGAGTTAGCATTTAATTATGGAGTGTAGAAGGAGTTTAGGACCTTTAATGCAAGGTACAAGCATGCTAGGATCTGATTTGCAACTTGATCTCATGTAAAAATGGCTTGAACAAAAGTGACAAAATGCCAATTTCTCTTCTTCGATTCTCCCTAATCACAAATGATCTTGGAGAGTTTTTGTACATTTTAGAAAGCTTGCAATGTGCTCTATAATCCATATTTGAAATTCAACTTGAGATACTTCTTGGAACTAGGTGAAAGGTTGCCATGAAGTTAGGTTAAAAACCTGCCTAAATTAGGGCAAAATTTCACTAAGTTATTTAGTTCATGGACCTCTATTCACAAATTCATAACTTGAGATCCAAGAATATTTTGGGAAAACTTTGTGAAGAAAAGTTGTAGATTTCATGGAGGACTACAACTTTCACGTTGGAAGCTTTCTTTGAATAAAATTGCATCATGGTGAAAAAGTGGTGAAAAGTTGGGAAAAAATAAGAAAATTTCCATACTTAGAAAAATTCTAAGTTATGAAAATTTTCAAATTCAAAACTCTAATTTTCAAAATTGGTTTTCTTGGTCAACAAGTTTCATATTTTGACATATCTTGATGAATTATGACCCTTGGCACTTGATTTTGACCAAAAAGTCAAAGTTTGACTTTTTAGTGTACAATTGACTTCTGATCAGTTGACTGGAAAATTCATTTGTCAATCCAATGAACTTGAGATCTTTTGGACCATGTAATTAGGTCAAGATGATGCCATTGAAGCCTTGAAATCATGTTTGAACCCAATTGGTCATTGGCTAGGTTAAAAATCAGAAATTTCCCTTTCTCAATCAAAACCCTAATTTTGACCATTTTGCCCTTTTGATGATTTGATCAAATTTCTTGAGGAGTTGTGATCCAAACTTGATCAAATGCTACATATGAGTCTAAAATGTTTTTGTGGATAAAAAATTATGAAGTTGATTGTAAATTGGCCATGGTTGACTTTTTCCCCAATACAGCTGATTTTTAGGTCAACTGTCCAATTGACTGAGCAAAAAATGTGATTCAAGGCTTGAAACTTAACATTGGCAATCTTAGGGGTCCAAGATGGTGTATGAAAGTCACATGAAGCATTTATCGTCCAAAAATCCTTGTGCAAACTCAAACCCTAATTTCAGGTTATCAGTGCAAGGTGATGTCTTGAGCTGACCAAACCCTAATCTTGTCTTGAGTCCAAGAAGTCTTATAAGAAAAATCTTGATAAATGAGAGGGCAAATTTTGGGGTACAACAACTGCCCCTGTTCAATCTTCTTGAACCTGAAGAGTTAGATTGGCGATTTTGCCGTTCGTGACTCGAAGGTAAAAGATGATTGGACACTAGAGTGGCCATAAATTTGCACTCGACAAAGTGTAGTTGAGGGAATGGGCTTAAAGATGCCATTTGGAGAGATGATAGAATCTTGTTGGAGATGGGCTTGTAGATGGCATCCAAGAATGTTTGTTGAATCGTAAGTTGTAAGTCAGAAGAATAAGTATCAGAATGGTGTCCGTGTCTGGAACGTATCTGAGTTGTATCTTAAATTGAATCTGAATGAGTAATAGAATGGCTTCTGTGTCTGGAGCGTATCTAAACTGTATCTGAATAGTTGAATTCTGAATAAGGTCCAGAATGGCATCCGTGTCTGGAGCGTATCTAAGCCGGGGAAAATCAGAATAAGTAACAGAATGGCATCTATGTCTGGAGCGTCTCTGAACTGTATCTGGAGTTTGAATCTGAATGAGTGACATAATGGCAACCGTGTCTGGAGCGTATCTGGACTGTATCTAAAGTTTGAATCTGAATGAGTGACAAAATGGCTTCCGTGTATGGAGCGTATCTGGACTGTATCTGAATAAGTAGCAGAATGACTTCCATGTTTGGAGTGTATCCGTACTGTATCATGATTGAGTCTGAATGAGTGACAGAATGGAAACCGTGTCTGGAGCGTATCTGGACTGTATCTGAAGTTTGAATCTGAATGAGTGACATAATGGCTTTCGTGTTTGGAGCGTATCTGGACAGTATCTGAATAAGTAGCAGAATGACTTCCGTGTCTGGAGTGTATCCGTACTGTATCATGATTGAATCTGAATGAGTGACAGAATGACTTCCGTGTCTGGAGCGTATCCATACTATATCATGATTGTATACTGTTAATGGTAGCTTTTTAGTCTTATCCTGAAAAGGGTAAAATGTTAGCTGAAACACAAAGTTATGTTGCATTAAATACATGATGCAATATATATGTTTTATCAATGTTTATGATATATGGATGTAATGTATGCGCATGTAAGCTGATTTGCTGTATTGCTGAGGAAAATAAATCCTTGATTGCTGCTGGGGAAAATAAATCCTTGGTGACTGTTGGGGATTAAAAATCCTTGACAACTTCTGTGGGGATATAAGGATCCTTCATGTCTTGAAGTTGGAGTATTGATAAAAATTCTGTTGCGAGCAATGTCATACTGCTTGAGTAATCTGCTTGGGAAATCCAGAGAATTTTGATGACTTCTACTGGGGGTTAAGAATGAGAATCCTTAATTTTCTGGGGAATAGAGAAAACTCTGATGACTTCTGCGGGGAATTACGAATGAGAATCTTCATTCTGTTGGGGAGTAATGAAAACTCTGTGGGGAAGAAGGCTTACTGCTGGGGAGCAGGTTCAGGAGGGTTGGTTGTCTGCCATTCTACTGGGGAGTTATCCTAGGTTGGGGAGAGACAAAAGTTAATTGTTATCTGATTAATTTTCAGGCTTCAAGATAACTTGCTGGGGAGTTTAGAGAAACTGAATGGGTTCCGCTGGGGATTGATAGCTTGAAATTTTGGCTCTACTAGGGATTGGGAGTCTGAAGTTTTAACTCTGATGGGGATTAAAGGTTTGAAATTTTAGTTCCACTGGGGATCTAGATAATGTACTGTATGGATTGCTCATGGAATAGACTAAAGACGTTTTCCTATCCTTTCAACCTGTCAGTAATTGTTCTTTTTCATCCTGTTTATTTGTAAATAGTAATTATGTTCAAATGCATATGTTCATTAATGAATCATTGGACGTTTTTGCACATAAAAACACAAGTGTAAAGAAAAAGGCAAATAGTTTTCTGTACTTTGAAAGAGATATCTTTGTATTTACTTTTGAATAAGTGTTTTGTACAAAGGAGACAGACATCCTAGTAAGAGGATGGTGTCATAAAAGTAAGAAAATTTTATACAAAGATAGCTATGTGTAAAAAATCCCATGGGGTTCCCATTCTGCTATAGCCTTCGTATCTCCGAATATCTTGTCCATTCGTTGCTTCGTCCAAAGATGATTAAGTCAATCAGAAGCTCAGAGTTTGCCAGTGAAGAGATTGTCCTTAAAGTGATCCGACGAGACATAATCATACGCTTTAATTCCCTAACTTTTGCCTGGACCGCCCTTTCGGGTTTTCAGTCCACCGGGAAACCCTTTTTTTCCCAAGTCTCCCTTTCGGGTTTTGAACTTGCCGGGTGTACAGATTTTTTTGTTTTATCCCTAATTTTTTCCCGAACCTTTTTGGTTCGCCGGGATGCCCTTGTTTTGCCTAGGTGTGTCAACCTAGCGGGTATCTTATGCGTAGTATCTTTTGACTATGTCTGCATTCGCAGGGTGCGGAAGATAGTCGCCGTCCATGGTGGTTAAGATCATTGCCCCACTAGAAAAGATGTTCTTGATTAAAAATGGTCCTTCGTAAGTAGGAGTCCATTTTCCCCTGGGATCACTTTGTGGCAAGATGATGCGCTTGATCACTAGATCTCCAACTTGATACACTTGGCGTCTGACTTTCTTATTGAAAGCCTTGATCATCTGTTTTTGGTACGTCTGACCATGGCAAACAACAGTAAGTCTCTTTTTGTCAATTAAGTTCAATTAGTCAAGTCGGGTCTGGATCCAATCGTCTTCACTCAAACCAGCATCTTTCATGATTCTCAAATAGGGGATCTGAACCTCGATAGGCAAGACAGCTTCCATGCCATATACCAAAGAATAGGGTGTTTCCCTAGTTGATGTGTGTGTCGTGGTAAGATACCCATAGAGAGAAAACGGTAGCATCTCATGCCAGTCCTTGTAAGTGACTGTCATTTTCTGTATGATCTTTTTGATATTTTTGTTAGCAGCTTCGACTGCACCATTCATCTTTGGCCGATAGGGGGATGAATTATGGTGTTGAATCTTGAACTGCTCGCACAAGGCAGTGATCATAGTATTGTTAAGGTTTGTACCGTTATCAGTGATGATCCTCTCTGGGATACCGTACCGGCAAATAAGGTTCTGCTTGATGAAGCGGGCAACAACATTCTTGGTAACGGATGCGAAGGAAGCTGCTTCGACCCACTTGGTGAAATAGTCAATGGCTACCAGAATGAAACGATATCCATTGGATGTTGTAGGCTTGATATCCCCAATCATGTCGATTCCCCACATATCGAAAGGCCAAGGAGCTGTTAGGACATTTAGAGGAACTGGGGGCACGTGTACCTTATCCGCATAGATTTGACATTTATGGCATGTTCGGGAGTGTTGATAGCAGTCAGCTTCCATGGTAGACCAGTAATAGCCTGCCCGTAGAATCTTCGCCATCGTATGCCCGCTAGAGTGAGTGCAAAAGGTACCTTCATGCAATTCAGCCATGATCCTTTCAACTTCAATCTTGTCCACATAATGGAGCAGAATAGAATCATGATTGCGCTTGTACAAGATGCCATTACTTAGGAAGAACTTAGCCGAGAATCTCCTTAAGAACTTTTTATCATTGACTGATCCACTACTTCCTCAGTATTAATCTCGTGACAATGTGTGGGTTTGTCCATCCGTTCAATGGTGATTTAGGGAGCCTCATTATCCCAGTTAAGTTTAAACATGGATGACATTGTAGCTAGGGCATCTGCTAGCTGATTTTCTTCTCGCGGGAAGTGCTCGAAGGTAATCTACTCGAAATGTGGTAGTAATGTCAAGACATGTTCTTTGTAAGGGATGAGGTTAGGATGCTTAGTATCCCATTCTCCTTTGATCTGGCTGACGACCAAAGCTGAATTCCTAAACACAATCAAAGATTTAATTCCCAAGTCTATGGCAGCCGTGAGTCCAAAGATGCATGCTTCATACTCTGCCATGTTGTTCGTACAGTTGAAGCAAAGTCTGGCGGTGAAAGGAGTATGGCATCCTTCTGGAGATATAAGCACAACACCGATACTGTTACCAAGTGCATTGGAGGCCCCATCAAAGTACAGGGTCCATCGTGATCCTTGTTCAGGTCCGTCATATGGTCTGAAATCTTCAACGTTGTCCAATGTCATGATGTCTTCGTCAGGGAAGTCGAACTTCATGGATTGGTAATCTTCTACAGCTTGATGGGCCAGATGATCAGCTAGTACGCTACCCTTTATAGCTTTTTGGGTTGTGTATTGTATATCGTATTCCATTAGGATCATCTGCCATCTAGCTATTCTTCTGGACAAAGCAGGCTTTTCAAAGATGTACTTTATCGGATCCATCTTAGATATCAACAAAGTGGTATGAGTCAAGATATACTGTCTCAGCCGACGAGCAGCCCATACCAAAGTGCAGCAAGTTTTCTCGAGCAGTGAATATCTGGTTTCACAGTCGGTAAACTTTTTGCTAAGGTAATAAATGGCATGCTCTTTTCGGCCAAACTCGTCATGCTGCCCCAGTACGCACCCCATTGAATTCTCTAAGACGGTCAGATACATGATTAGCGGTCTTCCCTCGATGGGTGGCATCAAGATAGGAGGTTCTAGCAAATACTCCTTGATTTTATCGAAAGCAACTTGACAGTCATCATTCCATCTAACTACCTGATCTTTCTTCAACAGCTTGAATATTGGCTCACAAGTAGATGTTAGGTGAGAAATGAACCTAGCAATGTAGTTTAGGCGTCCCAAAAAACCTCAGACCTCCTTCTCAGTGTGAGGAGCAGGCATTTCTTGTATCTCTTTGACTTTGGCAGGATCAACCTCGATGCCTTTGTTATTGACAATGAAACCTAAGAGTTTACTGGACCGGACTCCGAACGTGCACTTGTTTGGATTCAATCTTAGCTTGTACTCCTTCAACCTGACAAACAGCTTTTGCAAGTGATCAAGGTGTTCTTCTTCAGTTTGTGATCGGGCTATCATGTCATCTACGTAGACCTCTATCTCATGATGTATCATATCATGAAACAAAGCTACCATGGCGCGTTGATAGGTTTCCCCGACATTCTTCAGTCCGAATGGCATCACTTTGTAGCAGAATGTACCCCACTGTGTGACAAATGTAGTTTTCTCAATGTCCTCAGGTGCCATTTTGATCTGGTTATAGCCTGAAAATCCGTCCATGAAAGAAAATACTTTGTGTTGAGCTGTATTGTCAACCAGGATGTCGATGTGCGGAAGTGGAAAATCATCTTTAGGGCTGGCCCTGTTTAAATCTTTATAATCCATGCACATTCTCACTTTGCCGTCCTTTTTAGGCACGCGAACAATGTTAGCAACCCATTGTGGATAGGAAGTAACAGCCAGAAATCCAGCATTGAATTGCTTCATAACTTCTGCTTTGATCTTCTCTGACATGTCAGGTCTCATGCGGCGAACCTTCTGTTTCACTGGTGGACAATCTTCTCTTGTGGGTAGACGATGTACCACAATGTCTGTATCGAGTCCCAGCATGTCTTCATATGACCAGGAAAAGATCTAAACATAATCATGCAATAGCTGAATTAGGCGCTCCTCGACGCTCGGCTCTAGATTGGCACCCACTCTGATTTCCTTCTTGTCTTCCTCAGTACCCAGATTGATTGTATCCAACAGCTCCTCATGAGGCAGAATAGCTCTTTCCTCTTGTTGTAGTAATCTGGCCAATTCCCCTGGCACCTCACAATCTTCCTCACCTTCGTATTCGGCTTGGTAGATCAGATCTTCAGAGTCATTGAAGGCTATAGCAGTATCGTTACCCATGGGATCCAGAATGGAAGGGTACCTGCATTTGTGAGTGTGGGTGTGTGTAAGGGATAGCCATCTTACAATAATAAAACGTAAAAGAAAGACAATGAGCACAAAAGGTTTAAATATGAAAAGCGTCCATGATTCATTAAATGACATATGAAAATGAAATAAAAACCCTTACAAATGGACCGTTGTGCCTCGGGTAAGACACAAGGTTGAAAAAGTACGAATTGTTTGTGAATTGTTACAGATCCAACAGAAATGGAAAAGATAAATTACTAAGATATGAAAGTAATCAGAATAAAGTCTTTTGCTTCCCAGTTGCACAGTCCTCCGCTGACAGTAGGAAATATCCAATCTTCCAGGCTTCCATCTTCTTCACTGTCCTCTAGTGCATTAACCCCTTGGTGGCTGATCTTTACAGGTGGCCCTTCGGCACGGGCGCGGAGCACGACCTTCTGAGCAGTTGAGGTGAATCCCAAGCCAAACCTGTCTGATTTGTAAGGAATGTCTGGAAGCTGACCCTAGATTGTGCATCCCCCTTCTTCCACTACTTCCCTTGCATCCTTGAGAGATGACATCCAAGGTGGAGGTCTTGCGATCACAGGAGTTGAGGATACTGCCTTGGTCGCCGCTATTTCAGGAGAGACTTCTTCAAAATGTTGGAAAGGGGTCTCTATGAACTCGCCATCTAACTTCATATAACGGAAGGAATTCAGATGACTAATCATATACTCCTCTTCCCCATGGACAATTATGATCTTCCCTTGGACGGGGTACTTGAGCATCTGATGCAAAGTGGAGGTGACGGCACCGACAAGAGTAGGAAGGACGGATGTCCATCACGTAGAATGTTGAATTGAACGTCTGAGTACCCACCTTGATCGGGATGTCCACCTCTCCATGGACCATCCTCTTAGAGCCGTCAAATGCTCTCACAATTATATTACTGGGTTTTAATGTCAGCCCCTCACAATCCAACCTATCCAGGGCTTTCTTCGGCAAGACATTTAAAGATGATCCAATATCAACCAACGCATGAGCTAGGGTTGTTCCTCTTCACTCCACTGAGACATGTAGTGCGTCGTTGTGTTTTCTCCCTTTGGAGGTTAAGTCAGCATCGGAGAAACCCAGACCATTGTCAGTTGTTAAACTGGCCACACACTCTTGGAATTGATCCGCAGACGTCTCTTGCGGCACATGAGCCGTCTTCAGAAACTTGACCAAAGCCTTAGCATGTGCCTCGGAGCATAACAACAATGCTAACATAGAGATTTTGGAGGGGGTCTTCCCCAGTTGTTCAACCACATCATAATCACTTTTCTTAATGATCCTCAGGATTTCTTCCATCTCCTTCTTGGATGTTTCAGGAATAACTAGTGATTGAGCCTTCGTCAGGACAGGCTCCTCTTGAACATTGTTCCCTTTATTCTCAGCAGTGGAAGTAGGGATAGGAATTGTATTGTCTTCTTTGTTGGTCGGTACACTTGCAAGTACAATTACTGGTGCAGAGGTAATCTTTGGAACGGCCACGGGTCCAAAGACTGTTGTTGGAGGAGAAATCTTTGGAGAAAATATTCTTCCACTACGGGTAACTTTGCTTGTTCCGGCAATGTTACTGATGTCGGAATTATCCTCTTCAGAGCTTTCTTCTTCAGCAGTCTGTTCAATCTGTTTAATACCATGATAGTAGATTTCTCCACCATAGTTCCATGGTACCATTTTATCTGATTTGTATGGGGTTGGCCCGGGCATTGTTATCTTCAACGGAGTAGTCACTGGAACGGATGTAATCCTAACGGGTTTTTTAGGAACCCTGGAAGGATTGGCGTATATGGTTATTATTGAAACTTCTGGAACTGGAATGGGTGAAACAAGAGCTTTCTCAAACAAAATTTCTTGATTATCAATCAGTTGTTGGATACCCTTTTTCAACAGAGGGCAGTCAAATGATGAGGATAGGCAAATACGGAAATCTTTGTCACAACCTGGGAACACCTCATCCTTTAACAAATTCAACTTGATGGTCGAGAGCGGAGTCAACAATTCATCCACGGTGTCAACAAATAAGTCTTGCTCAACAGCACTGGCATTGTGTCCATGCCTTGGCATCGGAGCGGAGATAACATTTGGTTTTTCCGGAGCTTCAAATTCAACTTACTTAGCGTCTATCAGGTCTTGGATCTTGTTCTTCAGAGCCCAACAATTGTCGGTGTCGTGCCCTGGACTTTCAGAATGGTACGCGCATCTGGCGTTGGGATGGTAATATGGAGAAGCAGTATTGGGATTTTTAGGGGCCTCTTTTAACATGGCCAGATTCAACTTCAAGAGATGTGGTAGGACTTGAGTAGGAGTCATGTTTATCTTGGTGAATTTCCGTACAGGCCTTTCCATCCTTTGCTGATTATTTCTCGGCTGATTGTTTCTTGGCTGGTCTGATGCAGGCTTTTGAATCATAACGCCCCCACTGTTGAACGGCGCTCGGTTCTTCCCTGATTTCTCTATGCATAGACAACATACACTTCCTTCTTTCTAGTGAAGGGCTTTTTTACAGCAACAGAGGTAGATGCGTCTTTCTGAATTTTCCCACTTCTTATACCGGATTCCACTCTCTCGCCAGTTAAAATCAATTCAGTGAACCCTGCAGAGGAACTCCCAATCAGATGATTAAAGAAAGGACCTGATAGAGTTCCCAGGAACATGTCCATTAGCTCCCTTTCAGATAATGGTGGTTGCACCCTTCCGGCTAAATCCCTCCACTTTTGGGCGTAGTCTTTGAAGCCCTCATTGGACACCATAGCCATACTCTGGAGTTGAGTACGAGTTGGTGCCAAATCGGCGTTGTATTGATACTGTTTATAGAAGGCTGCTGCCAAGTCTTCCCAATTATGAACATCTGCCCTCTCCAACTGGTAGAACCAATCAAGCTGCATTCCTGATAAACTGTCCTGGAAAAAGTGGACCCACAAATCTTTGTCAGCAGAATGTGGTTGAATCTTCCTGACATAAGATCGTAGGTGCATCTTGGGACAAGACACCCCATCATACTTGGCAAATAGTGGCACTTTAAACTTAGGAGGGATTACTATTCCTGACACCAGTCCTAGTTCCTCAAAATCTAGCCCAGGTACTCTTTGTACTTCCACAGCAGCTAGACATTCTTCTAGGTTTTTGTATTTGTCATCGGCCGGAGGGTATTGCTGTTCAGAGTAGTCCTCTTCTTCCCCTTCTTCTGCTTCAGAATCTGATGGTACTGCCGTTCCTTTTCCTTTTCCTTCCCCTTCCTCAGATGTTGATGGGAATTCCAAGGTCTGTCTGGCTTGTCCTTTAAACCTTCTGCCCATGATAACCACACTGGTTCGCTTCTTCTTCTTTTTCTCTTTCTTTTTCTCTAGCAGAGTCTTGATCTCTTCCTGCCCCTTGGCTAAGGTCAAGAGTAGTTGTTGAAATTGTGAATTCTGAGCTTGTAAATCTTTGACCGTTTGTTCAATATCCATCTTGCTGAAATAAACAGCAGAGAGATGAGGAAACTTGGTGTGAAGACTTGTTTATGCTTATGATGAATGATATGTATTCATGCAATGCTTTCAAGGATTCAGAAATTCAAATTTGTTTTAAACAAAAAAGAAACACACGTCATATTAATAAGATAGAATTGTTAGTACATTAATGCCCCTTGGGTAAAATAATACAAAATTATAAGGTAAAAAGACGCTGCGCATCCTCTTTGGTGCAATGTAAGTGTTGAGAGTCTGCTCTTCATGAAGTAGCCGAGTGAGTTCTAAAACCTTCTTCTCGCTTGCGTAGAATTGGGCTTCAAAGGTATGGCACTCTCCCTTGAGCTGTATCCAACTCCTTTGTAAGTCTTCGAGTGATGTCGGCATGTCAGGATGTAGGAGGGTGTATGGAACCTCTCCTTCCTTAACAGGCTCTATAATCACTGGGAGAATGGAGGGGTAAGGCATCATAATACTTTGGGCGCGGGTTCGTACCCACTTGAGGTAAGGCTCAAGAGGGATGGAATTCTTGTGTCCCAAGGTCTTACTATCTACCTTGTTTGGCATCCTCCAAGCTCGGATGAACCTTTGACGAAGTCCTTGATTGTCATTGTCGAAGTCGAAAACCAAGCCTTGAATCAACATATCATGTGGGCCATCCCTTCGGGCATAACCAAAATGTCTTAGAGCCAAGCATGGGTTGTAGGTAATGCCTCCCCTAATGCCAAGTAGAGGGACATTAGGGAATTCCCTACAACGGTCGATAATGATAACATTCTCTTTGGATCGAGAACACCAATGAATATCTGAATGTGTAAGTGTCATCAACCTTTGTGACTACCTCAAACCTTGCTCATTCTTCAAGACTGAGTGGGGAAGATGAGAAATAAACCATCTTTCCAGGAGAGGAGTGCAACACACGAGAACACCTCTTTTCCTCATTGTACGAGTGTGACAAGAGTGTAGGGTGTCTCCAAGTAATGTAGGCACCGGGTTGCGAGACATGAATATTTTGACAGCACTCACATCTATGAGTTGGTCAGGATTAGGGAACAAGACCATCCCATAGATGAGAAGAGCTACAATCTCCTCAAAAGCTTGTAAGTCCAAGGAATTCCAGCAGCTTTGGGCCTTCTCAAACAAGAACTTTGCCAAGAAGCCTTTGACACCACTTCTAGTTTCCCAATGGGTTGTGACATCAGATGAGTGCAAGCGTAGGGCTTGAGCAATCTCTTCTGGCTTTGGATCTCTTTCCGTACCGTTGAAAGGTAGTTGATTGAGAATAGGAATCCTCAAAAGTTGAGAGAATTCTTCCAAAGTGGGCACAAGCTGGTAGTCAGGAAATGTGAAGCAGTGATGCAAAGGGTCAAAGAACTGGAAGAGAACTTTCATCATGTCTTCCTCTGTGTTGGAAGTGACTAGGTTGAGTAGACGACCCTGTCTCTCGGTGAATGGAGATTTCTCAGGAATCCTTGAAGCTAGCTTCTTGAGTTGTGGAGGAATTCTTACAAGGATGACTTGGATAGTTTTCCTGCGAAGTGAATCCATAACCTACAAAACAAGAACAACGATGAATCTCCTAAACCCTTGAAATGGTTAGAGGATGCATATGATGCTTCATGATGTTCATGATGTTATGCACAAGTATATATGTACAAACAAATCACACAAGTTCCTAGTTTAGGCTTGCATGGGGTTTCATAGGTAAGTACCCTCTTGAAGTTTAGTTGGCTCAACCTGTCCTAGAAATAGTAACCGGGTTCTAAGGAGCTCAATATCACTGGATTGTTTCCTTGTTCATTGTTTCAATTCAGCCTCTTTACTGGCACCGAAATATTCCAAGGAACCAACCCTCAATGAGTGTAGTATCGAGTATCTACCAACTTCGGACTGCACCAAAGCCGGTCATCTCACTACATCCTAAAAGGCCAAGTTGGTTAAGTAAAGGTTCTAGAAGTTCGTTAGTGCTTCATGACATCACTCAGCGGCCCCGTATTCTCTTTGATTGACTCAAAGGATACCGGTACCCACAAATATGTCACACTAACATAGCTATTGCTTAGACCGTGTCGGTATACCCCGCACAGTTTCCACAACGTATTTCTATTTACCTATAATGTTTCCCAAATCCGGGTGGAGGATTTAAACCCAAACAATAGAACCAAAGTGTAAAGCAAACAAGTCAAACAATTGTAAGCAAATAAAAGTGATCTAAACCCTAAGGTAACCCCACTTTTATAATTATCCCCAGCAGAGTCGCCAGTTCTGTGATACGGTGGGAAAACTGACTTGAGGTTTTGCGTTTGTGTTCGCAAATGTCGCGGTTTAGCAAGAGTCGCCACCGACTTTTATTTTATCCAAAAGGAAAGGTAAAAAAGCACAGGAAATACCTTTGAGATGTTTTCTTGAGTTCGGGGGGTAGATTATGAAAAGGAAAGGTGTTAGCACACTTTTCATCCATGGTTTTCCATGGGCTCTTAGTTACTTGTTTAAATCACTTGCTTTGCTTTTGAAATTATTTGAAATGGTGCTTTGTGTTTGGTGTGGTTTTGAAAGTATTTTGAAAAGAGGCCATTGGTTTAGGAAATCTTTGTAATGATTCTCGTTCGTAAGAATGTATACAAAGATGTTTGTCTTTTGAAAAATGTTTCAATGTTTTGAAAGTTGTTTGGAAGTGTTTTGAAATGTGTGTGTGTTTGTTTTTGAAAATAGAAAGGATTGTTTTGAAATGGAGCAAGTAACTTAGAAGCTATCTACCTACTTAAATGTCTTTCCTATGCATTTTTATTCCTTTGACATTGTTGTTTTACCATTGTTTTGGTAAACCCTATCTTTGGATGTTAAATGGGACGGGCGTGGGTCATCGTATGACCATGATAGCAATGTTGCCAAGTATCTTTAGCATATTTTTGAGGGACCAAGATCATTTGTTTAGGCAACCTTTTGATAGCGTCGTCGAGGGACTATGATCTTTTGTTTTGTTTTGTTTTGCCAAGATACTTTGCATGCATACCATGGCCATTTTTATTTAGGCAACCAAGTGGGTGAAACCCTAAGGGTGCTTGTGTGCAATGTGTGTCATTTTACATGCATTTGATTTGTCTTGTATTAGGTCTTTCTATTTGTTTGTTTTTGGTCTTATCATGCAAAACCCTAATTTACTACACATGGTATAAATGCGATAAATTGCGTAAAAGTAAACTAAGTTATTACAACAATTATTATGGGAGGGGGGATACAAGTTTTTGAATGGGGATATTGGACAAATATAAACCCTAAAATACTATTACAACCCAATTGAATATTATATGCATTAAATAAATAAACAAGTATTTAAAATGCAATGCAAATGTATTTATGGAAAAAATGTTTTGTACTTGATTTTTTGTATGAGAAAATAAATTAATTAGCCCTAGAAAATAAGGGAAAATAATGTTATTATTTTTGAAAGGGAGAAACCCTAATTTTTTTATTAAAGAAAAATAAGGTTCCATTATTATATTTTGTCCATTTTTGTACTAGAAAATAATAAATAATATTATATACAAGTATTAAAAATTAAAATATGTATAAAAATAATATTTTATGTGTATAAATAATAAAAATAAAAATGTATGGTATTTTTAAATGTATTTACAATTTATATAAGAAAATAAAATTCTATTTATTCTAATAAGATATTATCTATGTAAAAATAAATAATAAAAAATAAAATAAAATTGCAAAAAATTAAGAAATTATATTTGTGATTTTTTAATGTTCAGATAAAATTATTAAAATCAATAAACATAAAAACATGAGAAAATATGAAAAAAATAACAAAATAGGTCAGGGGGTGCAAATAGTGGTCAGGGGGCGTGGATAACAAAGGCAAACAGGCCCAATGTGCTAAGGCCCAGAACATTAGCTTCGTCCCTGTCCTTGGTTCCTTCCCTGCGCGCGCGTTTCTGCCTTCAAACTGTAGCTTGCTATTGCTTGCATAAAATCAAAAACTCATAACATAAAACATGTAGCTTGTAATCTCACGATTCCAATGATATAAAATTTATAACCTAACTCTCAAAGATCAGAGAGAATTTTATAACCCCTAATTTCTGACCTAATTTTTTCAGCATGTTCAACATTCAAATTCTCTTAGCTCAGTTAATATAAATGGAAAGTATGCATATGTACAACTTCACCATGCTAGAGAATACATTTTTGCTTCACAAATCGTGCCTTGAGGATGCCTAAATAGAGAGATAAAGTTTTGAAAAATACCTCCTTCAGCTGGATTTGGATATAGCAATGTGGGGACTTTGAGTGAGGCCTGAGGATCGTGTGAGCTTCCTTGAAGTTCCTTCAAGCTATTCCAATGCTTAGCTGGCTTTGTGGATGGCTGAAACTCTTTGTAGAAGTCAAGTTGCAAGCTTCCAAAATGAAAATGGTGATGGCTGAAACAGGGGTTACAACAACAATGTAAGGGCTTGTATAGCTTGGATATGATGTGGATGAAGTGTTTCAAAGGTTTAAAGGCAAAACGCACGAGCAAAATATGACTTGGCTAGGATTTTGCAGAAACTGCAATGTTTGGGCAGAAATTTGTGTTTTTTGAGTTTAAGAGTGTTTCAGATGCTATCAATTCGTGTCTTGGCTTGTGATAAGTTTGTGAAGATGTGTAGAATGATATCAAGTCCACCCTTTATCAGATGTACAAGTTCTTTGGACTTTTGCAACTTTTCTTGCTTTTGAAGAAAAGTGAAGTGACTTGTGCAACAGGCCTGTCCTTGCTTGCTTGCTAGCTGCAGAGAGTTGGTAAATAATGCTTTATCTCTGTGGAAGTTGCTTGCCTCAAAGAAACAGGTCCATGGCTCAAGAATTGTAAAGTTGCAAAAAGCTTGCTTTATGAAAATGGCAATGTGCCCTTTATGCCATTAATGGAATTATCTCTTGTACAATGTTCCAAAAGTGAAAACAAAGCCTTTATCCATTGAGTTAGAATTTAATTATAGAGTGTAGAAGGAGTTTAGGACCTGTAATGCAAGGTACAAGCATGCTAGGATTTTATTTGCAACTTGATCTAATGTAAAAATGGCTTGAACAAAAGTGACAAAATGCCAATTTCTCTTCTTCGATTCTCCCTAACCACAAATGATCTTGGAGAGTTTTTGGACATTTTAGAAAGCTTGCAATGTGCTCTATAATCCATATTTGAAATGCAACTTGAGATACTTCTTGGAACTAGGTGAAAGGTTGCCATGAAGTTAGGTTAAAAACCTGCCTAAATTAGGGCAAAATTTCACTAAGTTATTTAGTTCATGGACCTCTATTCACAAATTCATAACTTGAGATCCAAGAATATTTTGGGAAAAATTTGTGAAGAAAAGTTGTAGATTTCATGGAGGACTACAACTTTCATGTTGGAAGTTTTCTTTGAATAAAATTGCATCATGGTGAAAAAGTGGTGAAAAGTTGGGAAAAAATAAGAAAATTTCCATACTTAGAAAAATTCTAAGTTATGAAAATTTTCAAATTCAAAATCCTAATTTTCAAAATTGGTTTTCTTGGTCAACAAGTTTCATATTTTTGACATATCTTGATTAATTATGACCCTTGGCACTTGATTTTGACCAAAAAGTCAAAGTTTGACTTTTCAGTGTACAATTGACTTTTGATCAGTTGACTGGAAAATTCATCTGTCAATCCAATGAACTTGAGATCTTTTGGACCATGTAATTAGGTCAAGATTATGCCATTGAAACCTTGAAATCATGTTTGAACCCAATTGGTCATTGGCTAGGTTAAAAATCAGAAATTGCCCTTTCTCAGTCAAAACCCTAATTTTGACCATTTTTCCCTTTTGATGATTTGATCAAATTTCTTGAGGAGTTGTGATCCAAACTTGATCAAATGCTACATATGAGTCTAAAATGTTGTTGTGGATAAACAATTATGAAGTTTGACTGTAAATTGGCCATGGTTGACTTTTTCCCCAATACAACTGATTTTTAGGTCAACTGTCCAATTGACTGAGCAAAAAATGTGATTCAAGGCTTGAAACTTAACATGGGCAATCTTAGGGGTCCAAGATGGTGTATGAAAGTCACATGAAGCATTGATGGTCCAAAAATCCTTGTGAAAACTCAAACCCTAATTTCAGGTTATCAGTGCTAGGTGATGTCTTGAGCTGACCAAACCCTAATCTTGTCTTGAGTCCAAGAAGTCTTGTAAGAAAAATCTTGATAAATGAGAGGGCAAATTTTGGGGTACAACACCCGGATTCGACCGGATAGTATCTTGATTCCTCCGAGCACCATGAAGCCTGGATTTAGACCAGATAGTGGTATGATACATCGTGAAGCCTGGATTACGACCAGATAGCGGTAAGGGACACTGTGAAGCTTGGATTTCGACCAAATAGCAGTTTACTCGGCCAATTACTATGAAGCCCGAATTCGACCGGATATTGGTAGGCCCAATAGTCAAAGGGAAGCCCGGATGCGACCGGATAACCACTTGATTTCTTCTGAAGCCTGGATTTCGACCAGATAAGAAGTAAGGTATTGTGAAGCCTGGATTCGACCAGATAACAGTACAAGACACCATGAAGCTTGGATTCGACCAGATAATGGTATGAAACATCGTGAAGCCTGGATTACAACCAGATAACGGTACAAGACATTGTGAAGCTTGGATTTCGACCAAATAGCAATTTTACCTGGACAGTTACTAAGAAGCCCAGAGTCGACCGGATATTAGTGTGCCCTAAATTCAAGTTAAAGCCCGGATGCGACCGGATAACATTTTAATTCCTTCTGAAGCCTGGATTACGACCAGATAATAATTGAGAGATTGCGAAGCCTGGATTACGACCGGATAGCAAGTTTAATCTCATCTCCCCAGTAAGTCACTATAGAGCCTGGATTACGACCAGGTAGCAGTCGATCTTATCACTATGAAACCTGGATTACGACCAGATAGTAGTTCACTCTCACCTCTTCAACAGAGATGATTCTTCAGTAGAATAACGGACGACCGAAGCTCCTAAAATTCATTTTTTTCTCAAAAAATAAGAGACGATTCCCCAGTAGAATAACGGACGACCGAAGCTCCTAAAATTCTAAAAGATCAGCATTCCCCAGTGGAATCTTCCTCAACAACAGGTATACAAGCTCTCGCTAAGAAATCTCTTACGCGATCGACAATTTTTTGGATAGAATACTTTAAGCCCATCTTCCGTCATCAATCTCCAAATGGCATCTTTAAGCCCATCTCCCATCATCAATCTCCAAATGGAATCTTTAAGCCCATTCCCTACATCACAAGACGAATACTACTGCATGCGAGTGCAAATTTCTGGGCACTCTAGTGTTCAATCATCTTCCACCTTCAGATCACGAAAGGCAGACAAGCCAATCTAAATCTTCAGGTTTAAGAAGATTGAACAGGGGCAGCTGTTGTACCCCAAAATTTTCCCTCCCATATTTCTCAAAACATTTCAAGAAAGATCCACAAGTGGCTCAAGGAAGTCCATGGGTTGACCAGACAAGCTCCCTCCTAAGGCAGTCTACCTCAAAATTAGGGTTTCATGTTGCATCAAGATACTTGAGTCCAAGGGATCCCAAATTCTCAAAAATTTCCTAATATGTTCTCAAGATCATCCATGTCAAGTTTCAAGCCTTGCAGAGAAATTTTGCTCAGTCAATTGCTCAAAAGCCCAAAAATTGACTATGCTAGGGCAAACGTCAACTGTGGCCCACATACAGTCAAACTTCAATATTTTTGGTCAAAATCCTCATTTTGAAGTATAGTTCATCATTTGATCAATGATTGATCATGATTCATTAAGGATTGCTCATAGTTCATCAAGACTCAAAAGTTGCTAAATTAGGGTTTTGCAGGAAAAGTCAACTCAACTTTGACCAAGCATAACTTTCTCATACTTTTTGATAAATGACCCATCCAAAGCTCATTTTAAATAGGATTAAATTATATACAATCCATCTTCATATCCCAAGTTCAAAATATGCACTCAAAAGAAGTTATGAATTTGGACATTATAGGTCATTTTGAAAAGTCAACAAAACACCTTTTTTGTCAAAGCTTCATACATGAGCATGGGATATCAAATTGAGATGAGACCAAAAGGGTTGCTTAGAGGACATTTCAAGATTTCTAAAAATTCCAAGAACACCTTCAAAAGTCAAATATGCCCAAAACTTCAATTTTTGCCAAATGGGCCCAATCTTTTTCACTTGTTTTGAGTTGGCAACATGGTCCACGAGCCCTAGCCTTTGCCACTTTTCATTATCTTATTTATATTATTTATTTTGATTTTGATTTGAATTAAATCATTTTAAATCAAAACAAATCATATAAAATCCAAAACATTGAAATTCAAATATTTTTTTACATGATTCAGGTCTTAATATCCAGCTAGCATCAAATCAAATTCGTGTAAAAGCATGAGGTGCACAAAAAGATTGGATTTGGACTATTTTTGGAATGGTTTTCAAGTGTATCAAATCAAAATAAAAAGCATTGATGGAAGAATATTGTGATCATTCTTTTAACCCTAATTCATTCCTCAATACATATATAAGGAATGCAGACCAAAAGAGGCTAGAGAAGGAGGCGTGTGATCAAGAACAAAACTTGGAAAAAACAAGAAAAAGTGGTGAATTGAATTCCTACTTAGAGACAATTTCAAGACCCTTGGACCATTCCAATCGCTTCCTGGGATCCCTAGCAAGCAAAAGCAATCAAGAACAAGCGATTCCAGGCCCTATATCGCGCTGTAAGTCCATCACGACATCCATGTATTTTTTAATTCGGTTTGCATGATTTAGACATTGATAGCATGAATTAATGATATATTCTTGATCACCATCATGTTTGCAAGCTTCCTGTAACATTTGATTGCATTTTCATGGCTTGTATAAGATTTCACCATAGCTAGGGTTTTATGGTTCGATTTAGGAGTTTTGTTTACAGGCAAAATTGGGCCATGAAAGGGTGTGATACGGTGGGAGAACTGACTTGAGGTTTTGCGTTTGTGTTCGCAAATGTTTCGGTTTAGCAAGAGTCGTCACTGACTTTTTATTTTATCCTAAGGAAAGGTCAAAAAGCACAGGAAAGACCTTTGAGATGTTTTCTTGGGTTCGGGGAGTAAATTATAGAAAGGGAAGGTATTAGCACCCTTTCTATCCATGGTTATCCATGGGCTCTTAGTTACTTGTTTAGATCACTTGCTTTGCTTTTCAATTGTTTGAAATGGTGCTCTTCAATTATTTGAAATGGTGCTCTGTGTGTGATTTTGAAAGATGTTTTGGAGAGAGGCCATCGTTGTGGCAACCTTTATAATGATTCTTGTTTGAATGTATACACAGGTATTTTTGTCTTTTGAAAAGTTTTCAATGTTTGAAAGTAGGGTTTTGAAATTGTGTTGTGAAGTGTGTTTTGAAAATAGCAAGGATGTTTTTTGTAAGCTTTGATCAAGTAACTAAGAGTTGTCTACCCTATTTTACTTAAAGATAAGTCTTATGTTTTTATCCCTTTTAACAGTGTTGTTTCACCATTGTATTTGGTGAACAACCTTGTGTTAGGATGTTTAACGGGACAGGCGCGGGTCATCGTATAGACCATGATAGCAATTGTGTCAAGTATTTTTTGCAATTTTTCTTGAGGGACTTGATCATTTTGTTTAGGCAACTCAGATAGCGTCGTCGAGGGACTATGATCTTTTGTTTTGTTTTTGTTTTGCCAAAGTACTTGACATGCATACCATGGCCCATTTTTGAAGGAAACAAGTGGATTGAAACCCTAGGGGGTGCAAGTGTGCATTGTGTTTGTTTTTTTCATGCATTGTTATCTTGGATTAGGTCAAACTACTGGTTGATTTTA
The DNA here is from genome assembly GCA_948472305.1 of Vicia faba. NCBI lineage: Eukaryota > Viridiplantae > Streptophyta > Magnoliopsida > Fabales > Fabaceae > Vicia > Vicia faba. The sequence goes on from OX451736.1 coordinate 83,898,689, forward strand.
TTTTGCATACAAACCCTAGGTCTAATCATGGCATAATTAAAAGCTTTTAAAGGTGCGAGAATTTAAATTTTACACTATTACAACATGATATAGGGAGGGGGTACAAATTTGAATTGGGGATTATTTGACAAGAAATTAAATTCTAAATTATTACAACCAAATTGAATGGGTAAGGTATAATACAATATTTAAATAAATACAATTAAATAAATATCAAATAAAATGTATTATGCAAAAAAAGGTTTTTATGTATGTAAAAAATATTTTTTATGTGAAATATAAATAAATAAAAGGTCAATTTTAATCATTTTGTCTTTTAGGGCAAAAACCCTAATTTATTAAATAAATAGTATTATTTATTATTTATATACAATAATGTATTAATTTGTACAAAAATATAAGTATATTGAAGAAATGGTATTTTTAGTATAAAATATTAATAAAAATAAAAATGTATTGTTTTTGTATTTTTTGTCCTAATTATTTAATAAAATATGTATGTATATGTATTAAATATATTAAATATACTAAGTGTGTATAAAAATAAAATAAATTATTTACAAACTGTATATATTTCAAGAAAATATTTTCAAATGTGAATAAAAATAATAAATGAAAATAAAACATATTTTTGCATTATTTTCTTAAGTTTTAATAAAAGAATATAAAGTATTTAAACATTTTTATACTAATAAAATAAAAATAAATATCAAATAAATATGAAAAAAATATAAAAATAATTTTTTGGCATTTTTTATATTTGGACATAAAATAATAAAGTCAGAATAAAATAAAAATACAAAAATGACAAATATACAAAGAAATGGGTCAGGGGGGGGGGGGGGGGTGTAAACTGAAAAGGCAGGTGTTAGAAGTAAAAAAAACCAGGCCCAGCCCAATCAACTTCATCTTCTTCCTCAGTTCAAACCAAAACGCGCGCTTTATACACAAAATGCTATCTTCTATTTCTTTGCTTTTTTGACAAAACTCATAACATGAAACTTGTAGAGCATCAAATAACGAATCTAACCATATAAAAAACTCAAGCTAACTCTCAAAGACCAGAGAGAATTTCTCTGGCCCTAATTCTTAACCTAGTTTTTAAAAAAAGTTCATGAACAAAATTCTCCTAGCACGATTAATATAAATGAAAACTAAGCACATGTATGGTTTCAGGGCTATGAATACAACATTTTTCATTCACAAACCTAAGTCTAACTATTCCTAAATAGAGAGATAAAAGTTCATGAAATACCTGTTTCAGTTGACTTCGAGCTGGACAATGCAGCAACTTCCAAGGGTGCTTGAGGTTCTCTTGAGCTTGACTGATGTCCAATGAAGCTTTCCCAATGCTTGGCTTGTTTTGAAGTAGCCTGAATCGTGCTACAGAACTCAACCTGCAAAGCTTCCAAACAAAAATGGCAATGTGTGTTAATGGTGTTACAGCTGGCAATGGAGGTCTGGAATAGTTTAGGTGAGTTGAATGGAATGTATTGGAACAAATTTGAGGCAAAATGCACGAGGGAAAGTGGAGATGGAGGTGGTTCTGCAAGGCTTGCCCTGTTTTGCAGAAAAATGGGGTTTTGGACTATGAGGGTGCTTTAGGGGTGAAAGGCTCGTACTTCTGACTTGTGAGGATATGCAAAACTTGTTTGACAACTTTGTTTTAGTTGGTTTTATCAGATATGAGAGATACAAGCTTTTGGTCCTTTGACTTGTTTTGAAAGCAAAGTTTGAAGTGAAGTGAGATAGGCATGTACAGGATATCTCTAAGCATGCACCAACTTCTTGTACTATGCCTGAGATTGTGGAGCTTGTTTGCTGCAAAGGAAGGAAGTCCAAGGCTCAAGAAAAAGCAATTTGACATAAAGTGCCCTTTATGAAAATGGAAGTGTGGCCTTTATGCTTAAAATGGCAATGTTCATTGTACAAAGCTCTCTTGATCAGAACAATGCCAATATCCAATGTATTTGCATTCAATTTTGGAGTGTAAATTGGTTTAGAGGCCTGTAATCATATACTAAGCTAGTTTGGTCTGATTTGCAACTTGGTATGAACATGTATTGGCCATGGTTTCAAAGTGAGTTTTTGCCAACTTCAAGCATTCGATTCTCCCTAACCACAAAGGTGTTTGAGGAGTTATTGGACAATTTGGAAAGATTGAAACATGTAATATAATCCATATTTGAAATGCAACTTGAAACTCCAAGTGGAACTATGTGAAAAATGGCCAAGAAGATGGGTCAAAATCCTGCCTAAACTAGGGCAAAATTTCTCTAAGTTAAAAGTTTTAGGTACCCTTGTTCCAAAAATCATAACTTGAGATACAAACTTCTTTTGAGAAAACTTTGTGAATAAAAGTTGTAGACTTTGTGATGGAATACAACTTTCATGTTGCAAGTTTTGTTTGAATCCATTTTCATCTTGGTGAAAAAATGGGACAAAGTTAAGAAAAAATATGAAAATTTTATAACTTAGAAAATTTCTAAGTTATGAAAATTTTCCATTTTAAACCCTAATTTACATTTTTGGGTTTCTTGATGAACAAGTTTCATAATTTGACATGTCTTGATGAAAAATGACCCTTGGCACTTGATTTTGACCAAAAAGTCAAAGTTTGACTTTTCAGTGTACAGTCAAATTTTGATCAGTTGATTGAAAAATTCATCTGTCAATCCTATGCATTTGAGATCTTTTGAACTTGTTGAATGGATCAAGATAATTTTATTGAGTCCTTGAGTCCATGGTTGAGCTTGATTTTCCATTGGTTATGTCAAATAGTTAAAAATTGCCTTTGTGCAGTCAAAACCCTAAAAATGACCATTTTGCCCTTTTGGTGATCTGATCAAATTTCTTGTGGAGTTGTGATCCAAACTTGATAAAATGGTTCATATGAGTTCATAATGTTGATGTGGGTCAAAATTCATGAGGTTTGACTGTCAATTGGCCACAACTGACTTTTTCCCCAATACAATTGATTTCTAGGTCAACTGTCCAATTGGCTGGGCAAAAATTTGAATCAAAGCTTGAAACTTGGTATGGACAAACTTGTGAGCCCAACATGAAGTATGAAAGTCATTTTGGGCATTGTAGGTCAAAACATCCCTGTGTAAACTCAAACCCTAATTTAGGTCAATAGTGCAAGGAGGTGCCTTGAGCAAAGCAAACCCTAGCTTGATCTTGAATTCCAAGAGTCTTGTGATGAGAAATGTTGATTAGATGAGAGGGAAAATTTTGGGGTACATCAAATGGCCACCAATGAACTCAGCAGGTCCAGACGAAGCTGTCCATGGCCTTCATTTTTATTTATCACGCTTGTGTTGAGTTTTGAGATTTGCAGGACTTGTAGCTACGGACAAACGCCCGTAGGTAAAAGTTTGGAACTTTTACCAACAGATCCAAGGAGGAAGATGACTAGCTGGCAAGCAACCATTGGCCTGTTCAAATTTTCGCACGCTGAATTGATATATGTGGCCTTTTTAATATTTGATTATTATTTTGTATTATTATAACAAATAGAACAACTGGCCCACTGGTAGCCAGGCAAGCGTTAAGGCGTTGGGAAGCTTGAGGTCAGGGGTTCAACCCCTACCTCCAACGTTTGCATTTTTTCTGAATTCTTTCTACAGATCCCATGTTACACAAGGCGTGAAGGCTACCATAGGGCATCAACTCCTAACCATCAAATTACCAATAAGTCAGATCTGAAGGCTAGCACATGGAGGACCATCATGGGACTTAGTCAATGCACAACAGGAGATCATGGAGGTCAATGTGGGTCACCATCTGTTGGGCCCAAAATCTGATATTCACACCCCCCAAGTTGCTCTTCTCAGGCCCAATTTCTTATTCCTTTTCTTTTTATATTTTACTTAATTAATTTATTTATTTTATTTACTAACACAATTAATTATTTTCTTTTATAAAAAAAATCATAAAAATAATACTTTTCATAAATTAGGTTTAGATTTTATTTTTTATCAAAAAAATTAATTAATTAAATTAGGTTGTTAATATTAGATAACTTTAATTCTTTTTATAAATAAATTAAAATTAATTAAAACAATTAGGTTTTTACTTCTAACTTAATTATATTTTTCTTTTTCTTAAAATAACAAAAACACAAAAATAAGTCATTTTATTTATTTTCATTAATTAATTTAATTAACTAATTAATTTTTGTATTTAATTTAGAAAACCTAATTCTTTTCTTACAAATAATTAAAAAGAAAAAACAACAAAAACATTTTTCTTTAAATTAGTTTAGAAGGGTCAAAACCCTAATTTCTTCTCGATCTTAATTTCATCGCGCGCTTTATTATTATTATTATTTTTATCCTATTAATGTAACTGCTCACAAGGTGTAATAGTTAATTAGGACTTTTACTTTTCATTTATCGCTTTATTTCTTTAAGGGTTTGTTTTTGGCTATGTAAATACCCGAAGCCTTGTAATAGCGTAGTTTAATTCCGCACTTTAAATTCCGCAAAATATTAAACTGTTAGATGTATGATATAGGGATGCATGACAAGAATGTATGATTAACTTTAAAACAGTTAGATAACCCTAAAATGTGTAAAGATAAATAATCTGAAATTGAATCACTCGCACATGCGCACTCATAGGGTACACTCCCACTTGGTTGCCTTCGGTAAAGGGTCATTGAGTATAGGATGCTTTAGTGGTCGTCCTTTTGTCCAAAGATCAAAGTTGCCTCAGAAAGGTTGCCTCGGATATTGTTGCCTCGGATAATTGATCTAAGACACTAGGGTTACTACTGAGGCGTCCAAACATTGCTTTAGTGACCGTACATCCCTTTCAAATTGACCCTCAAACTCCAACGACGGTGCTACCTACTCACTAATAGTGGGATAGCACTGTCTAAAGGAAACGAACATAGAACGATTCTTTTTTCGAGTAGATAGATTAGTTCTTAAGTACTTGCTCAATCAAAACAAATTTTTCACACTTACACTCCTTTACAAACAAAGTTTTCTAAAACACTTCATTACACTCTTGAAGACAGAAGCAAGAGTTAAATCGAAGTCAAAACAAAAACTTTTAAAAACACACAAGCATACAAAGAAGCAATTTTGAAAATGATGAGCAAGTACCTAAGAGCCCGTAGATAACTATGGATAGAAAGGGTGCTAATACCTTCCCTTTCTATAATCTACCCCCCCCCCCCGTACTCAAATATCTCAAAAAAGGAATTTTTCTGTGCTTTTTTCCTTTCCTTGTTGGATAAAATAAAAGTCGGTGGCGACTCTTGCTTACCGCGACATTTTGCAAACACAAACGCAAAACACAAACCAGCATTCCTAAAAACAAGTCCCGGTTCTGGCCATCGTATCACAAGTGTGGGGTTGAATTTTCCTGACATAAGAGCGAAGATGGAGTTTTGGGCAAGACACTCCATCATACTTAGCAAAAACTGGAGCCTTGAACTTCTGAGGGATGTCCACTCCAAATACTAGTCCTAATTCTCCGAAATCCAAACCAGGTACCTACTGAACTTCCATAGCACTTAGACGGTCTTCTAGCTGCTTGTATCTATCCTCCGCGGGAGGATATTGTTCATAATCAAAATCAGTATCATTATCAGAGACTGCATGACTAGGGTCCTTTTCCTCTTCTTGGTTATCCCCTTCTTTGGATGAAGAGGTCAACTCAGTTTGATGCTTCAACCTTTCTCTAAACCTTCTGCCCATATTTAGAAGACCGACCTTCTTCTTCTCTTTCAGAATGAGAGTTTTTAGATCCTCTTTCCCCTTAGCCAGACTTATGAACATCTGTTGGAACTGGGCGTTATGTGCCTGAAGATATTTGATGGCTTGATCAGAAGACATTTCTGCTGAAATAAACAGCGAAGAAGATAAGAAACCTGTAGTGGTACCTGTGATGATGTGCATGATAATGGGATGCGCATGTAATGTTTTCAAAGACTTTGGTAGATTTTAAATTTGCAAACCAAAAATAAACAACTTTATTAGCTTAACTTTGAAATGTTCAACAATGCCCTTAAGGCTTTATAGATAAGTAAATAAAACAAATCTAAAACTTAGAAAAGCAAAATCAAAAATCCCATGGACGCTTTCTCTTTGTGTTGATGTAGTCATTGACCACTCTTTCCTCCTTGAGCTGCCTGGTGAGCTTCAAAACCTTCCTCTCTTGTTCATGGAACTACTCCCTGTAAGTATCTCGCTCATTCTTCAGCTGAATCCAAGCTCCCCAAGATCAGTGGCCATGTAAGGATAGAGAACCATGTAAGGAATGCCGTCTTCGATAGTGGGTTCCACAATCACTGGTAATACTGCCGCATAAGGCATCACAAGCTTCTGGGCACGAGCTCGGACCCATTGGAGGTAAGGCTGCATAGGAAGGGGAGTCTTTGATCCTAACTCATAGGGGTCTGATCTATTTACCATGCCCCAAGCTCGTATGAACCTCTGGCGATTCCCCTTAACATCATCCTCATAGTCGAATGCAATATCCTCGAGAAGCAACCTATGGGGACCATCTCTTTGAGCACAACCAAATTGTCGCAAAGCTAGATAAGGATTGTAAGTTATACCTCCTCTGATACCAAATAATGTGACATTAGGATACCCTCCACAACTGTCAATAACAACAACGTCTTCCATAGCCCAGGAACACCAAAGAATATCTGTATGAGCAAGTGACAATATTCTATGCGACAAACCCAAACCTTCTTCGTTCTTCAGCACAGACTTAGGGAGGTGATAAATAAACCACCTCAACAACAATGGCATGCAGCACATAAGAGTCCCTCTTCTCCTCGTGGTACGAGTATAGAGAGCGTGCAAGATGTCTCCAAGCAAGGTAGGCACAAGATTGCGAGAAAGGAAAATCTTGATAGAATTGACATCTACAAAGAATCCAGATTAGGGAAGAGAACCAAACCATAGATAAGAAGAGCCAAGACATCCTCAAAAACCTGAAAATCTAAATCATCCCAGAATAGCTGAGCCTGGTCTATCAGAAATTTGGCTAGAAAACCCTTGACTCCGCTTCGAGTTTCCCAATTGGATACCACATTGGCCCGTTTCAAATGCAAAGCTGAGGCAATGACTTATGGCTTAGGAACTTCTTCCATACCTGTGAAGGGTACCTGTTCAAGAATGGATATGCCCAATAGATGAGAAAATTCCTCCAAGGTGGGTACCAACTGATAATCTGGAAAAGTGAAACAGTGATGCTCGGGATCGAAGAACTGAAAAAGTACACTCATCATCTGTTTATCAAGGCTTGAAGTAACCAGGCTGAGAAGTTGACCATGTCTCTTAATGAACGTAGAAGTTTCAGAAATTCTTGACACTAGCTCTTTGAGTTGGGATGGTATCTCTACAAAGTTGACCCGCATAGTCTTTCTACGTACAGAAGCCATGATCTGCAAAACAGAACAAAGATAAATTCCCCTGGTCTTTGAAATGGTTAGTGTAATGAAGCATGAATGCTATGTTATGATGCATGATGTCATGATAAAACACAGGTATAGAAAATAACAGATATCGCAAAGACAAACAAGTCACACAAATCCTTAGGTTTAAGGCTTGCATGAGGTCAAAGGTAATACCCTCTTGAAGTTAAGTTGGTTTCAACCTGTCCTAGAAAAGTAATCGGGTTCTAGAGGATCTCAATATCACTGACCATCCTCCATCGGTCATGGTTTCAGCTCACGCAATCTTTTCTTGTGGCCGGAACTATTCCAAGAGTATAGTCTCAATGAGAGTAGCATCTAGTATCAACCAGTTCCCAGCTTTAGACCGAGGTCGGCTATCTCACTACTTTCTAATGGCCAAGTTGGGCGATTAAAGGTTCTAAGGTCAGTTGATGCTTAACGACACCATGCGGCAGACCCGTATTCTCCTCGTTTCTCCACAAGGGATACCGGTACCAACCAAAGTGCCACACCAACGTAGCCACTGCTTCAACCGTATCGTTCTACGCTGTACAGTTACCTCACAGTCTATTGCTACTTACCTACAAGGTATCCCCTAGATCCGGGTTAGGTTCTATAGTAACCCCAAGCAAAACCCTTAAAAGTAAAGAAAACAAAACAATCAAGAGAAGCAATTATGATAAACTAGATACTAAGGTATACCCCACTTATCAAATCCCCAACAGAGTCGCCAGTTCTGTGATACGGTGGCAGAACCGACTGTTTGACGCTGGTTGGCGTTTTGCGTTTTTTGTTCGCAAAATGTCGCGGTAAGCAAGAGTCGCCACCGACTTTTATTTCATCCAACCGGAAAGGAAAAAAGTACAGAAAAAATCCTTTTCCGAGATGTTCTATCCATGGTTTTCCATGGGCTCTTAGGTACTTGCTCATCTTTTTAAAATTGCTTGTGTATGTGCTTTGTTTTGAAAAGTTTGACTTCGTGATAACCCTTGTATCAGTCCTCAAAGGTGTGACGAAGTTGTTTTGAAAATTGTTTTGAAACGTGTAAGTGTGAAAAGATTTGAATTGAGCAAGTACCTACTAGCATCTACCTACTCGAAAAAAAGATCGTTTCTATTCTCGTTTCCTTTAAACAGCGCTATCCTACTATTGAGAAATAGGTAGCACCATCGTTGGAGTTGTAAGGGTCAATTCGAAAGGGACATACGATCACTAAAGTAATGTTAGGACACCTTAGTAATAACCCTAGAGTCTTAAGATCATATTCGAGGCAACATTTCTGAGGCAACATTTCCGAGGCAACGTTTGATCTTTTTAGACAGGAGGGCAACCACTAAGACACCCTATACTTAATGACCGTTTACCAAAGGCAACTGAAGTGTGAGTATACCCTAAGACTGATATGTGCGAGTGATTTGTTTTCAATTATTTAGTCTTTGCACATTAGGGTTTTCTAACTGGATTAATTTGTCATGCATTCTTGTCATACAATCCTATTAGCATACATCTAAATAGTCAAATATTTTATGAGAATTAAAATGCGAGAAAGTAAATCTACGCTATTACAAGGCTTCAGGGAGGGGGATTAATTACATAGCCAAACACCCGGGAAAAAAGCAATAAATAAAAAGGCCTAGGTTAAACTATTACAAACCATGAACAGTTACAACAATATTGTAAAAATAATAAACGTGCGGCGAATTAAATACGGGGCGATTAGGGTTTTGACCCTTGACTAAACCTATTCGCGACTAAAAATGATTTTTGGTCATATTTTGGTTATTTAAGAAAATAAAGAAATCATCAAATTAAAAGAGAATCCTAATTCTAATTAATTTTAAATTAAGATAAATAAATTAATTTATTCTAAAACCTATTTTTGTATTTTTATTTATTTGATAAAAAGAGCAAAATAAAATTAAATCAAAAGTTTAACCTAATTTCTATTTGATTTTATTTATGAAAACAAATTACAATTTCTCTAAATTAAACTAAATTAAATTAATTTTGATAATAATAAAATAAAAACTAATCCTAATTTTTGGTGAATTATTGATTTTATGGTTTTTGTGAAAAAAAGATTAATTTGCCAATTAAAGTGATTAAAAGAAAATTAAAAGAATTAAAGAAAAGAAATAAATAAAATAAAAAGGTTAGAGATGGGCCTGATGCTATTTAGCAATTGGAAGGGTGTGCTAAGGAAATTCTGGGCCCAAACCAAACTCAGCCCTTTTGACTTTGTCTGTTTCAGTGCATGCATTGACTTGAGGCGTATGGTGGGCCTTCAGTGGAATAGCCTTGGATCTGGATGGAGTGGCGTGTGATGGCCAGATGTTGAGGGTGTATGGTGGACTTCTTGATATGCAACGTGCTGGAATACCTATTGAAAACTATTATGAACAAAGGTTGGGACCTGGGGATCGAACCCAAGTCCTTATGCACTTTTCCAATGCACGCTTGCCATCTGTGCTGCAATTGTTATTTGTATATACAATAAAAACCAATTATAATATAATGAAAACAAAAATGCTGAAACCCAAAAAGCGCAAAACTCAAATCACCCAACCAGGGAGTGCCACGTATCCATCTTCTTCCTCCCAACTGTCGTTTTAGCCCAAGATGTTTTTACCTACGGACATTGCGCTGTAGCTACAAACCCGTGTATCTAAAAAATCATCCACAAGCAAGATAAATGACCATGGATGGTACCAATCAACTCGTCTCATCCTCATGAGTATCATGGTACCAGAATCAACGTTCAATTTAACGTGTATTGCAAAGCCCTAAAACCAAACTAGAAACCCTAGTTATGGCAATTTTACATACAGTCATCAAAAATGCAATTGAATAGAATGAATAGCTTGAAAACTCAATAAGGAACAAGAATATGTAATCAAAACATGCATGTTGTACCCCAAAATTTTCCCTCCCATATTCCTCAATACATGTCAAGTGAGGTCCTCAAATTGCTCAAGGAAGTCCAAGGGTTGACCAAACCATCTCTCTCCTAAGGCAGTCTACCCCAAATTAGGGTTTCATTTTGCACCAAGATGTTTGAATCAAAAGGGTCCCAAATGCTAACTATTGTCCTAATATGTTCTCAAGATCATCCATGTCAAGTTTCAAGCCTTGCAGAGGAAGTTTGCTCAATCAATTGCTCAAAGGCCTTAAAATCGATTATGCTAGGGAAAAAGTCAACTGTGGCCCACATAAAATCAAACTTCAAGATTTTTGGTCAACATTCTCATTTTTAAGTATTATTCATCATTTTATAAAGGTTTGATCATGATTCCTCAAGGATTTCTCACAATTCATCAAAACCCAAAAGTTGCTAAATTAGGGTTTTGCAGGAAAAATCAACTCCACTTTGACCAAGCATAACTTTGTCATACTTTATCAAAAATGACCCATCCAAAGCTAATTTTTAAGAGGATGTAATTCCCTACAATTCATCTTCAGCTATCAAGTTCAAAATATGCACTCACAAGAAGATATGAATTTGGACATTATATGTCATTTTGAAAAGTCAACAAAAACACCTTTTGGGTCAAAGCTTCATACATGAACATGGAAGACTCAATTGAGATGAGACAAAAAGGGTTTCTTATAGGAGATCTTAATCTTTCTAAAAAGTCTAAGAACACCTCTCTAGGGTCAAAATTGAGAGAGTTGTGCATTGGCCAAGTTGACCCTTTTTGCAAAATTGCCAAAAGTCAAATGTGTGCAAAATTGCATTTTTTGTCAAAAGGGCCCAACTTTTTATGCTTGCACTGAGTTTGTAATGTGACCCACGACCCATGAGCCCTTCCACTTTCCATTATTTTATTTTTGTCATTTATTTTGATTTTATTTCATTTAAATCAAATAAAATCAAAATAAAATAATGAAAATATCAAAAACTAATTAAAGCTTGAGATTTTGTGCATGGTTAGGTCCATTACACAGCTGGAGACAAAATCAAATCGTGCAAGGTTCACATAGACACAAAAAGATTGAATTTTCTTGTTTTGGAAAAATTTGGTGCAAGGATTGAATCATGAATCAATATTCATAATTGAGAGAGATTTGATACAAAGATGCAACCCTAATACATTCTAGTATACATAAGGATCAAGTGCAGACCAAAAATAAGAGGCTAGAGGCGTGCAAAGGAGAGAAAGCATTTCAAAAAAATTCAAGAAAAGTTGCAAACTGATTTCCAAGTTTCAGATCACCTCAAGGCATTCTAGTCATACCAATCAATTGTTGGACATCCCAGGATCATGATTCAATCGCTAGCAAGCTTCCCCACACTCAGAATCACGTTGTAAGGTTCATGCGGTTTGGCTCTCTTCTTGAATTCGAATACATAAATTCTGGCACATTTAGCATGATTAATTGATATATTCATAATCCTTGAGTTGTTTGCAAGCTATTGATTATATCCAATTGCGTTTTTACTGACTGAACATGAAAATGCCATGGCTAGGGTTCTTGCTTTGTTTTTAGGGGTTTCTTGTACACGAACAATTAGGCATGGATAATGGTACCATGATGCTCGTGAGGTTGCAACGAGTTGATTGGTACCATTTGTTTTCATTTATCATGCTTTTATGAGATTTTGGAAATGCACAAGGTTATACCTACACTCAGTATCTGTAGGTAAAAGCCATGTAATTTACAGCGACGGTGGGAGGAAGAAGAAGGATACGTGGCGCTTCATGGTTTTCCAGTTTGAATTTCGCGCGTTTCAAAATTTGGCCTTTTGCCTTTATCATATAATATTCATTTGCTATTGTTTATACAACTAACACAGCCAGCTCAGCTGGCAAGCGTGCAGTGGAGGAATGCTTAAGGGCCTGGGTTCGATCCCCAGGTCCCAAACTTGGTTTCATATTATTTTTCTTTGCATAATCAGGTGCACAAGTATCCCTTGCGTCCACCATACATCATCAGCATCCAACCATCAGATCATCAACGTGCCAGATCCAAGGTTTCTTCCATGAGGGTCCACCATGCGCCCAGTCAAGCATACACACAAAATCTGGCAAAGTCAACAAGGCTTGGACTTGTTGGGCCCAGAATTGCAAGCAGCACACCCTTTTTGCTAAAAGCTACCAGGCCCATTCTTTTTTCTTTTCTATTTATTTCATTTATTAATTTAATTAGTTTAATTATTTTCTTAACAAAATCAATTTCTTTTTTCACAAAAAAATCATAAAATCAAGTTTCACAAAATTTAGAATTAGGTTTTTATTTTATCAAATTTAAAATTTATTGTTAGTTTAATTTAATTTAGGGTAATTCTAACTTTTTATATAATTAAAATCAATTAGAAAAATTAGGGTTAACTTTTGATTTAATTTTTACTTCTTTCTCAAAATAAAAAATACAAAAATAGGTTAATTTAATTATTTTCCTTAATTAAAATTAATTAGTAATTAGGTTTTTTATTATTATTCAATTAAACTTTATTTTCTCAAAATAGCACAAAAACCACAAAAAATAATTTTTCTTTTAAATTACAATTAGGTAATTGGGGTCAAAACCCTAAATCTCTCGTTTTCGATTCATCGCGCGCGTTTATCATTTTTGAAATATTAGTGTAACTGCTCACGGTATGTAATAGTTTAATCTAGGACTTTCTTTATTTATCGTTTTACGGGTTTTTTGGCTATGTAATTAATCCCTACCCCGAAGCCTTGTAATAGCGTAGGTTTTATTTCTTGCATTTTAATTCTCGCAAATATTAACTCTTAGATGTATGTTAATAGGATTGTATGACAAGATTGCATGATAATTTAAAACGGCTAGAAAACCCTAATGTGCAAAGATAATAACTGAAATCAAATCACTCGCACATGCGCACTCTTAGAGTATACTCTCACTTCGGTTGCCTTCGGTAAACGGTCATTAAGTATAGGGTGTCTTAGTGGTTTCCCTCTTGTCTAACAAAGATCAAAAGTCCCGTTCGGAAACGTCGCCTCGGAAATGTTGCCTCGGAAATGTTGTCTCGAATATGATCTTAAGGCTCTAGGGTTATTACTAAGACGTCCTAACATTGCTTTAGTGATCGTACATTGTGATCGGTGGATCTGGAACTGACTGTTTAACGCTGGTTCGCGAAATGTCGCGGTAAGCAAGAGTTGCCACTGTCTTTTATTTTCTCCAACATGGACAGGACAAAAGCACAGAAAAATTCCTTATGAGATAGTTTCTCGGTTCGGGAGGTAGATTTATAGAAAGGGAAGGTGTTAGCACCCTTTCTATCCATGGTTATCCATGGGCTCTTAGATACTTGCTCATTTGTGTTTTCAAAATGTTTGCTTTTCAATTGTGAGTGGGTTTGAAAAAAAGTTTCGTTTAAAGATTTCAGATCGACTCTTGTATCAGTCCTCAAGAGTGTTTGAAAAATTGTTTTGAAAGCTTTTTGAAAAGTGTCGGTGTGAAAAGAGTTTTTGATTTGTTTTTGAAATAGAGCAAGTACCTATGAGTCATCTACCTACCCTAAGGAATTAGGCTGTGTAAATGTCCTTAAGGTAGTGCCATCCCACCATTGAGAGGTAGGTAGCACCACCGTTGGAGGTGTTCGGGTCAATTCGTTTGTAGGGACAGTGTGGTCACCAGAGCAACAGTAGGATACCTTAGAAGCTACCCTTATGCCATTGATCTTTTTTATTCCGAGGCAACCGTTTCGAGGCAACTGTTTCGAGGCAACCGTTTCGAGGCAACTTGTTTCGAGGCAACTAGATCAATGGACATAAGGACTTACTAAGACGTCCTATACTCGACGACCACGTTTCGAGGGCAAGGCAACAGTGAGGCGTACCCTAAGAGTGGTGTGTGAATTTGTGTATTATTTTCAGTTATGTTTTATCTTGTCATTGTATCGTGAGCTACGCGTTATTTTTATTTTTGGCCATACATTCTTTCATGCAATTAGAATTAAGAGTGCGGAAATTTAAAGTGCGGAAAGTAAAAGTCCTACGCTATTACAAGGAGCGGGTCTATACATCGCCGAATTAACAAAGACCCGTTTTGAATAAAAATGCGGAAAGTAAGACCTAGTTACTATTACATGGCTTGAACAATTACATAATATTTACAAGAAAATAAATAAGAATAAATGCGCGAAAAGAAATTAGAATCGAATGTTCGAGGGCGTTGAACCCCTTTTGAAATTAAATTGAAATTAGAAGTTAATTAATTATTTAATTAAGAGAAAAGGAATGTTTTTTATGTTTTTTTTTTGAGTTTTTAATGGAATAAGAAATTAAAATTGAAGAGAAACCCTAATTCTAAATTGTTTTTAATTATTAATGAAAAAGATTCAAGTTTGACCTAATTTACCCTAATTAATTAATTACATGTTTATTTACAAAATTAATTAATAATTAATAATAATGATAATAAGAAAAAATTATTTATTAAGAAAAAGGATAAAAATGCTAAAAACCCTAATTTCTATATATTTTAGTTATTTAAGAAAAAGCATTAAAATTGAAAACCTAAAATTAACTAAATTTATTATTTAAAGTTTATTTACAAAATAAATTATGGTGAAATTAATATTATTAAATATATTACACTTTTTTTGTTTCTGATTTTTATTATGAAAATTATTTTTGTGAATTAAAGAAAACAATTAAAAAAACAATTAAAAGAATTAAGAAAGAAAATCAAATAAAAAAAAAAGTGCAAACCATGGGGGTATTCAGACCCAAAGGGAGGTGTGATTTGAGGAATTTGGCCCATTGAATCAAGGCCCTTTTGACTTTCCATGTTTACGTATGGAGTGATTGACTAGCATGCATGGTAGACATCCTATTGTGGCCTTCAGATTGACTATCAGATCCACTTGGCAGGCACAGGCGCTGGGATGTATGGTGGAAGACTTGAAGAGAACTGCATAGGAACGCATTAGGGAAAAAATAGGGAATATATGAGGGGACCTGGGAATCGAACCCAGGTCCCAATGCTTACCAGACACCTTAGCAACCATCCAGGCCAGCGCGTTTCTTTGTAATATTAGTGGAACATAATTAATATAATAGAAAATAAGCGTTAGTGGTAGGAAATAAAAAAAAACGCGCTGAATATTTGAATGGCCCAGTTATGCCTTGACACGCCAGCTTCGTCTTCTTCATCTGCCTGTAAATAGAAAACAGATAGCGGGGGTTTTAAACCCCCACTAAATAGAAACCATGAAAATAGCGATTAGGATATGAGCAAACATAAAAAAGGCGCGAGGTATGAGTCTGATTCATCTTCCTGTCACGAATTCAATGGCATAGTTTTCAGGATCCAATTTTTCCATATGTAGAAAATCCTCTTTTGGAGCTTCTGAAACCCTAGGTTTCAACAATGGTGGATTCTTATCTAGGCAACCATAATTCAATTGAATGGTACTATTAGCTTCAGAATGTCATGGTTAGTATAAATCAATAGTTAAAATTCATGAATAATGCATGTAAGTGAAAACACGATTATGGAAAAGCTTATGACAAGTGAGACTTTGTTCTACCAATTCTTGAGGTCTGGAGGCGCGTTCTTGATTGCAACACGTTCTCTGATGCCTTGGCAATGTTTTGGAATACTTTTTGAGCCTTGAATCGTCCTCTAAATAGGAATTCAGTTTCCAACTTTTTGTGAAAAAAATGCAATTTTGTTCTTGGTCTTTTTGCGCAGCTTTTGTGTCTGTACGCATTAGGTCATGTTGTGTATATGTATTTGAATAGAATTAGGTTAAAAAACCATCCCATAATCCATGCATTGATGATTTGGAGATTTGATTTTCAATGATATCAATTTCAATCTTTTTGCCATGAAACTATTGCCAATCATGAGAGATATTGCCTTTTTGAATGTGAAACGAAATCCTTAGCACATAATGAATGAATTCTCTGCACAAAAAGATTTGAAAGATATTATTTGATATTTTTTCATATTTAAATTTAATTAAGTGAATTAATAATAATAAAAATTCAAATAATTAATCAAAAATAAGAAAATACATCCCTTTGAGGTCAATGGGTCGTGCATAGCCTTTGGGTAATGATTCATGAAAGAAATTGAGGCCCATTAGCAATTTTGAGGCATTTGAAGCAAAGTTGACTTTTCAAAATTCCCAAAAATTTCCCAACTTCTACAAGGCATATCTTGCTCAATTTTGAAGCTATGATCATGTTCTTAGACATTTTGGAAAGGTCCTGAAGTCCTCTAACCAATGTCTTTGGTCCCATGTCATTTTGATTTACCAATCTCAAGTTATGGTCTTTGACTTAAAGTGCCTTTTTGTTGACTTTTGAAAATGACCTATAATATTGAAATTGATTACTTTTTGTGAGAGCATTTCTTGGACTTGGAGTGTGAAGATGAGTTGTAGGAAATGTCATTCTCTTCAAAATGAGCTTTGGATGGGATTTTTCTGATAAACCATGAAGAAGTTATGCCCTGGTCAATTTGCAGTTGACTTTTCCAACTGTCCAGAAATGGAAACTTTTGCATCTTGAGACTTTTTGAGCCATGCTTTGAGAATCATGATCAAGAATTGATCAAATGATGTTTGTGGCTTCAAAATAAGATGTTGACCAAAAATTTTGACTTTTGACTGTCAAATGACCATTTTGCCCCTGCAGTTGACTGTGAGGCATTTTGGGTTTTTGACTGTGCATTTTGATGCTGTGAGTCTTGAAACTTGACATATGAATGCTTGACAATGTTTATGGGCATATGGGACTTGATTGGACCCTTGGAAACTTCAATTTCTTTGCCAGAATCAAAACCCTAATTTTGACTGTGTTAGGAGGCAATTGGACTGTGCAACCCTTGAGAGATTTTGAAGCTTGATCTTGCCAAATCTTGGAGAATATAGGAGGGCAAATTTTGGGGTACAACAGTTGCCCCTGTTCAATCTTCTTAGGCCTGAGGATGTAGATTGGCTGTCGTGCCTTTCGTGATCCGAAGGTGGAAGATGATTGAACACTAGAGTGCCCAGAAATTTGCACTCACATTGTAGAGTGTCAGCAGTATGATGCAGGGAATGGGCTTACAGATGCCATTTGGAAGTGCAGTGGATAGGAGGATGGGCTTATAGATGCCATTTGGGACTGTGATGGATAGGAGGATGGGCTTATAGATGCCATCTGGAAGTGTGACAGAACCTTGTAGGGAATGGGCTTATAGATGCCATTTGAAGACTGTCGGTATGTGGATGGGCTTATAGATGCCATCTAGGTGTCGATCGCGTAAGAGTTTCCTTAGCGAGGACTTGCGTACCTGAAAAAGAAAATGATTACCTGGTCTGTTACAAGAATTGATCTTCAAACTCTTTATGTAGATGTGCCCTGGCTGGATACAGGAATCGGATCTTTAAACTCTTCAGACGTGCCCTGGCAAGATACAGGAATCGAGTCCGGAGAATATAGTCGTCAACAGATACACCCTGGCAAGATACAGAAATCGGATCTTCGAACTCTTCAGACGTGCCCTGGAGGGATACAGGAATCGAGTCTGGTAATGTTAGTCGTCAACAGATACACCCTGGCAAGATACAGGAATCAGATCCTCGAACTCTTCAGACGTGCCCTGGCAGGATACAGGAATCGAGTCTGGTAATGTTCAAAAGGTTTTTGTTGATAATGATGTGATGAATGAATCAGGGACGGTTACTACCTCAACGGGACGATGAGAGAACCTTGGACGATTACTACCTCAATGGGACGATGAGAGAACCTTGGGTGATTACTACCTCAACGGGACGATGAGAGAACCTTGGGCGATTACTACCTCAACGGGACGATGAGAGAACCTTGGCGACTTCAACCTCAGCAGAATGATGAGAGAATCTTAGGCGACTTCAACCTCAGCAGAATGATGAGAGAATCTTAGGCGACTTCAACCTCAGCAGAATGATGTGAGAATCTTAGGCGACTTCAACCTCAGCAGAATGATGAGAGAATCTTAGGCGACTTCAACCTCAGCAGAATGATGAGAGAATCTTAGGCGACTTTAACCTCAGCAGAATGGTGAGAGAATCTTAGGCGACTTCAACCTCAGCAGAATGATGAGAGAATCTTAGGCGACTTCAACCTCAGCAGAATGATGAGAGAATCTTTGGCGACTTCAACCTCAGCAGAATGATGAGAGAATCTTAAGCGACTTCAACCTCAGCAGAATGATGATAGAATCTTAGGCGACTTCAACCTCAGCAGAATGATGAGAGAATCTTAAGCGACTTCAACCTCAGCAGAATGATGAGAGAATCTTAGGCGACTTCAACCTCAGCAGAATGATGAGAGAATCTTAGGCGACTTCAACCTCCGCAGAATGGTGAGAGAATCTTTGGCGACTTCAACCTCAGCAGAATGATGAGAGAATCTTAGGCGACTTCAACCTCAGCAGAATGATGAGAGAATCTTAAGCGACTTCAACCTCAACAGAATGATGAGAGAATCTTAGGCGACTTCAACCTCAGCAGAATGATGAGAGAATCTTAAGCGACTTCAACCTCAGCAGAATGATGAGAGAATCTTAGGCGACTTCAACCTCAACAGAATGATGAGAGAATCTTAAGCGACTTCAACCTTAGCAGAATGATGAGAGAATCTTAGGTGACTTCAACCTCAGAAGAATGATGAGAGAATATTTGGTGACTTCAACCTCATCAGAATGATGAGAGAATCTTTGGCGACTTCAACCTCAGCAGAATGGTGAGAGAATCTTAGGCGACTTCAACCTCCGCAGAATGGTGAGAGAATCTTTGGCGACTTCAACCTCAGCAGAATGATGAGGGAATCTTGGACGTCATCTACCTCAAACGGTAAAGACTTTTATCTGTTGATCGTTCTCTCCTGAAAAAGTAACGAGTTAGTTGTATGCAATGTCATAATGTATGAATCGCCTGATGTCATGATGTTCTCAAAAATAAATGAGATTGGGGTGATACGATGCGTGTATGCATGTATTATAATGTATGACAATGTGATGTTTATGAATGTATTATCGTCTAGGAAAATAAATCCTTGACGGGTGCCGGGAAGTTAACTCCTGGGATGATGTGGAAGAGTGAGTTCTTCGTTTCCGCTGGGGATGGTAGTTGCAAGAATACCGGTAGGAGAAGATGACTCCGTTGGGGAATAAACTTGTTGGAGAGATTACTTTGCGGGGGATCTACTCTGTAGGGAGAGATACTTCGCTGAGGTTTTGATGATAACTCCGTTGGGGATATCATTGACGAGCTTTGTTGGAAGATCTGATGAACTCCGCTGGGGATAGGAAGACTTCGCCGAGGACGATCTTTCCGTGGCCATTAGCTGAGGATAACCCAGTTATATCCTGGTGGGGAAATAACCTTTGAATAAAGTCGGGAGACGCGTTCGTGTTCTGCGGGTGACAAGCTTCCAGAATCTACTGGGGATAAGCTTCCTGCCGGGGAGATGGATTCCACTTTCCTGGGGAAACTTCTGGACTGGACTCTCCTGGGGGAATTAAGGTATCTTGGTTACATTCTTCAGCCGAACTTACCTTGGTACCTTGGTGGACAGAGCAACTAGATCGCTTAGACAACTCTTTATTGCCCCAGTTTCAGTGGGAGAAGGCACCTGTGGGGGCAATTGACAAATCTTCTGGTAGACAGGTGACGAGATGCCAGGACATAGTCGTACGCTGTGATCCCTAAATTTTGCCTGGACCTCCCTTTCAGGTTTTCAGTCCACCGGGATACCCATTTTTGCCCAAGCCGCCTTTTCAGGTTTTCGACTTGCCGGGTGTACGGATTTTTTTCATTTCATCCCTTATTTTGCCCGAACCCTTTTGGTTCGCCGGGAAGCCCTTATTTTTGCCTAGGTGTGTCAACCTAGCGGGTCTTTGATTTTGCATAGTATTTTTTCGACTATATCCATGCTCTCAGAGAGCAGGGAGTTGTCACTGTCAGTAGTATTGCATTGCCGTACCACTAGAAGATGTCTGATCAAGCAAGATTCGTTGTCGGAATGCCCCAGGTGATCCAGATGGAGATTTGCCCCAAGCTGGTTGGCCTTTTGAGAGATTCTCCGAATCTTGGCTGGACTGCCCCAGATGATAGACATTGATCATGCCATGCCCCTTGATTGGAAGTGTTTCTTCCACTGGAGGTGACTCTTTTGTTGAGAAGACCTTCGTTCATCGGATATTCGTTGCGCAAAGTTCTCTGCTGTTCAAACAAATAATCATATGCAAACAATGTTATCTTAAGAATGCAAAGCTTATGTCTGTCTTGAAATTTTTGAAAATGCATTTTTCAATAAAAGCAAATGAGTTTTTTTTTGTAAACTGTGATGTCAACTCGTTATTTTACCGCAAGCCTTAAGGAGTCAGGATACCTTTCGTAACAGTATGCTTTCGAACTAACCCATGCTTCAGCTAGGACTTTTAAGGGTTATAACGTGGCCTGGTTCACGGTTCAAGAAACAAAGGATAAAGGCTCATATTTATTTGTACCCACCCGTTCTTCGTGATGTTCTTCAATCCTAAACTCAGTTGACCGTGCGTTAGACCTTGTTTGAGTCTTTGTCCTGATATACCAGTGAAGATTCGGATACTGACGATTTATTTTGATTAGGCAGTCATTTCTTTTTTGTTGAGGGTTTGTAGGACCTCTTTCTTTTTGATTTTGTTATCCCTATTTTTTGCCTGAACTGTCTCTTTTGTGATTACAGTCAGCGGGATGCCCCAGTTTTGTAAGTCTCCTTCATAGGTTTTGACTTATTGGGCTTTTATTTTGAGAAGTAATGACTGCCTGTCTTTAATTATTCGGAACCATCACTGTCTTTTTGTTTTGTAAGGACCTCTTTGGTGCTATTTGTTATGCACTTGGATCAACTGAGAGAACTACCCTGCCCCAGGTTATGATTAAGGGTTTTAATTTTCGAAAAGAAAAACTCCAACTTCTTTGGCTCAAAGGGGTTGACGAGGGATTATCTTCCTTATTACTCCAGTGTTTAGGAATTGAAACAATGCCTGTACCTCATCAGCAGGGTCTGTTCAAAAGCATACTGTAAAGATCGTGGTATCGTTTTCGTCATCCTCCCTCAAGAGGCTTAGAATTATTAACCGAGAGTTGATCATTACCGAAAAATGAAAGCAATTTTGAATATAATGAAAACAATTGTATTAATTCCAAAACAGACATATGCGATGCATTAATGGGATAAAAGAGTTTGCTATGACATTAATTGTTTGTATAAGCAAAGAGAAATACAACTCGAAAACTCTAATGAACAAAAGACATTCTCGACGATTTGGTGTAGGATCAGTGTTCAAACTTGACCTCCTTGGCATCAATTAAGTCTTGGATCTTGTTCTTCAAGGTCCAACAGCCGTCGGTGTCATGTCCAGGACTGTCAGAATGGTAGGCACATCTCACACCCGGGTTGTACTTGGAAGAGGAAGTATCAGGATTTTGAGGAGGATCCTTTAGTGTGATTAGTTTTGCCTTCAGCAATTGTTGTAGTGCCTGAGACAAAGGCATGCTGATGTCAGTATACTTCCTATCTTGATACTTTATCCTACGCCTATTGCTCTTTCTTTGTTGAACAGGCGCGGGATCAGAGATCTGGATTGCCCCTACATCATGACGACCCTTTTTACCATGTATAGCATTGGACTCCTTCTTCCCACTGTGGGGCTTTTTCTGAGCATCAGCAGGTGCGGTTTCTTGAATCTTCCCCGACTTGATACCAGCTTCAATTCTCTCCCCAGTCAAGATAAGATCTGTGAATCCAGCAGACGAATTCCCAATCAGGTGGTTGTAGAATGGACCAGACAGGGTCCCCAAGAACATGTCCACAAGTTCACGGTCAGTCAGCGGTGGTTGTACCCTACCATCCAGGTCTCTCCACTTCTGTGCGTACTCTTTAAAACCTTCTCCTGATCCTAGCAACATACCCTGGAGTTGGGTACGCGTAGGAGCGAGGTCGGCATTATACTGATACTGCTTGTAAAAAGCAGTAGCCAAATCCTCCTAGTTACGAATGTTGGCTCCATCTAATTGATAGAACCATTCGAGTTGAGTCCCTGAAAGACTTTCCTGGAAGAAATGGATCCATAGATTCTTGTCAACAGTATACGGTTGAATCTTCCGCGCATAGGACCTGAGATGCAGCTTGGGACAGGATGCCCCATCATACTTAGCAAAAGAAGGAGCTTTGAATTTGTGTGGGATGACCACACCAGAAGATAAACCCAAGTCTCCGAAATCCAAACCAGGCACTTGTTGAATTTCCATGGCATTCAGACGGTCTTCCAACTGCTTGTACCTGTCTTCAGCTGGAGGATACTGCTCCTCATTGTAATCGGTCTCGTTGTCGGAGACCACTGGACTAGGAACCTCCCTTTATTGGGGACTGTCTTTCCCAACAGATGGGGTAGTCTGCTCAACTTCATTTAGTGATCCATTCCCAGATTTGCGTCTCGGGTTGAACAACACCGTTCTCTTTTTCTTCTTCTTCAAAAGCAGGGTCTTCAAATCTTGCTGGCCCTGGGCTAAACTCATGATCAACTCTTGGAACTGGGCGTTCTGAGCCTGGAGGGCCTTGATGGATTGCTCAGTAGATAACTCAGGATTCATGATGATTGGCTGAAATAAACAGCAGAGAAGGTAAGCAACCTGTAAAAGAGATACCTGTAATGCAATGATATGTATGTATACATGCAATGTTTTCAAGGATCTCGCGGGGTAAACAAAGAAACTTGTTAGAATTGGATTCCGATAGCTTGATTGAAGGAACTGCATGTTGTTGAGAGTCCTTCTTCAAGGGTCAAGGCTCACCATATCGAGTGGGTCATAGCCCCTGACAACCTTTGCTAGAGGAAAATAAATCCCCTTTTCCCTTTGCCGGATAATTGGTTCAGCATGACCTGCATCACAAGCCCTTGAGATCCTTGAAATGGATTAGTTCTTTATGCAGGATGTATGCAATGGTATGATGTTATGCTATGCATGGGGTAAGGTAGATAAACCCTGTTATGAGTCCCAATTAAGGACTATAAACAAAACCTGCAAGAAAACCCAAGTGTCAGATAACAAGCATGCAAACAGTCAAGTTGGAAGGCACACAAGTCACACAAGAGAAGCCCTTAGAGTTTAGGCCAGCATGGGGTCTAGGTGTTACCCTCTTTCAGTTTGTTGGTTAAGACTTGTCCTATCAGAAGTAACCGGGTTCTAGAGGATCCCAATATCACTGACTACCTTCAATCGGTCATAACTCCAGCATCGCAATCTTTTATTGCGGCTAGAACCATCACGAGAGTTTAGCCTCAATGGGCGTAGCATACTGCTACTGTTCTATAAGCCAAGTTGGGTCATTTAAGGTTCTAAGGTCGGTTGGTGCTTAATGACTCCTCAGAAGACCCATATTCTCCTCGTTGCGACACAAGGGATATCGGTACAGACCAAGGTGCCACACCAATGTAGCCACTGTTTCACCTGTGTCGGTCTACGCCGGACAGGTCCCTCACAGCTTATGCTACCTAACAGGGTATCCCCAGATCCGGGTTAGGATCTATGTAACTCCGATGCAACCCACAATAATAAAGCAAACAAACACAGCAATTGAAAACACAAGTGATCTTAGTCCTAAGGTACACCTCACTTTATAAGTCTCCCCAGCAGAGTCGCCGGTTCTGTGATCGGTGGATCTAGAACTGACTGTTTAACGCTGGTTCGCGAAATGTCGCGGTAAGCAAGAGTCACCACCGTCTTTTATTTTCTCCAACATGGACAGGACAAAAGCACAACAAAATTCCTTATGAGATAGTTTCTCGGTACGGGAGGTAGATTTATAGAAAGGGAAGGTGTTAGCACCCTTTCTATCCATGGTTATCCATGGGCTCTTAGATACTTGCTCATTTGTGTTTTCAAAATGTTTGCTTTTCAATTGTGAGTGGGTTTGAAAAAAAGTTTCGTTTAAAGATTTCAGATCGACTCTTGTATCAGTCCTCAAGAGTGTTTGAAAAATTGTTTTGAAAGCTTTTTGAAAAGTGTCGGTGTGAAAAGAGTTTTTGATTTGTTTTTGAAATAGAGCAAGTACCTACGAGTCATCTACCTACCCTAAGGAATTAGGCTGTGTAAATGTCCTTAAGGTAGTGCCATCCCACCATTGAGAGGTAGGTAGCACCACCGTTGGAGGTGTTCGGGTCAATTCGTTTGTAGGGACAGTGTGGTCACCAGAGCAACAGTAGGATACCTTAGAAGCTACCCTTATGCCATTGATCTTTTTTATTCCGAGGCAACCGTTTCGAGGCAACTGTTTCGAGGCAACCGTTTCGAGGCAACTTGTTTCGAGGCAACTAGATCAATGGACATAAGGACTTACTAAGACGTCCTATACTCGACGACCACGTTTCGAGGGCAAGGCAACAGTGAGGCGTACCCTAAGAGTGGTGTGTGAATTTGTGTATTATTTTCAGTTATGTTTTATCTTGTCATTGTATCGTGAGCTACGCGTTATTTTTATTTTTGGCCATACATTCTTTCATGCAATTAGAATTAAGAGTGCGGAAATTTAAAGTGCGGAAAGTAAAAGTCCTACGCTATTACAAGGCGCGGGTCTATACATCGCCGAATTAACAAAGACCCGTTTTGAATAAAAATGCGGAAAGTAAGACCTAGTTACTATTACATGGCTTGAACAATTACATAATATTTACAAGAAAATAAATAAGAATAAATGCGCGAAAATAAATTAGAATCGAATGTTCGAGGGCGTTGAACCCCTTTTGAAATTAAATTGAAATTAAAATTTAATTAATTATTTAATTAAGAGAAAAGGAATGTTTTTTTATGTTTTTTTTTTAGTTTTTAATGGAATAAGAAATTAAAATTGAAGACAAACCCTAATTCTAAATTGTTTTTAATTATTAATGAAAAAGATTCAAGTTTGACCTAATTTACCCTAATTAATTAATTACATGTTTATTTACAAAATCAATTAATAATTAATAATAATGATAATAAGAAAAAATTATTTATTAAGAAAAAGGATAAAAATGCTAAAAACCTTAATTTCTATATATTTTAGTTATTTAAGAAAAAGCATTAAAATTGAAAACCTAAAATTAACTAAATTTATTATTTAAAGTTTATTTACAAAATAAATTATGGTGAAATTAATATTATTAAATATATTACACTTTTTTTGTTTCTGATTTTTATTATGAAAATTATTTTTGTGAATTAAAGAAAACAATTAAAAAAAAACAATTAAAAGAATTAAGAAAGAAAATTAAATAAAAAAATGTGCAAACCATGGGGGTATTCAGACCCAAAGGGAGGTGTGATTTGAGGAATTTGGCCCATTGAATCAAGGCCCTTTTGACTTTCCATGTTTACGTATGGAGTGATTGACTAGCATGCATGGTGGACATCCTATTGTGGCCTTCAGATTGACTATCAGATCCACTTGGCAGGCACATGCGCTGGGATGTATGGTGGAAGACTTGAAGAGAACTGCATAGGAATGCATTAGGGAAAAAATAGGGAATATATGAGGGGACCTGGGAATCGAACCCAGGTCCCAATGCTTACCAGACACCTCAGCAACCATCCAGGCCAGCGCGTTTCTTTGTAATATTAGTGGAACATAATCAATATAATAGAAAATAAGCGTTAGTGGTAGGAAATAAAAAAAATGTGTTGAATATTTGAATTGCCCAGTTATGCCTTGACACGCCAGCTTCGTCTTCTTCATCTGCCTGTAAATAGAAAACAGATAGCGGGGGTTTTAAACCCCCACTAAATAGAAACCATGAAAATAGCGATTAGGATATGAGCAAACATAAAAAAGGCGCGAGGTATGAGTCTTATTCGTCTTCCTGTCACGAATTCAATGGTATAGTTTTCAGGATCCAATTTTTCCATATGTAGAAAACCCTCTTTTGGAGCTTCTGAAACCCTAGGTTTCAACAATGGTGGATTCTTATCTAGGCAACCATAATTCAATTGAATGGTACTATTAGCTTCAGAATGTCATGGTTAGTATAAATCAATAGTTAAAATTCATGAATAATGCATGTAAGTGAAAACACGATTATGGAAAAGCTTGTGACAAGTGAGACTTTGTTCTACCAATTCTTGAGGTCTGGAGGCGCGTTCTTGATTGCAACATGTTCTCTGATGTCTTGGCAATGTTTTGGAATACTTTTTGAGCCTTGAATCGTCCTCTAACTAGGAATTCAGTTTCCAACTTTTTGTGAAAAAAATGCAATTTTGTTCTTGGTCTTTTTGCGCAGCTTTTGTGTCTGTACGCATTAGGTTATGTTGTGTATATGTATTTGAATAGAATTAGGTTAAAAAACCAGCCCATATTGCCAATCATGAGAGATATTGCCTTTTTGAATGTGAAACGAAATCCTTAGCACATAATGAATGAATTCTCTGCACAAAAAGATTTGAAAGATATTATTTGATATTTTTTCATATTTAAATTTAATTAAGTGAATTAATAATAATAAAATTCAAATAATTAATAAAAAATAAGAAAATACATCCCTTTGAGGTCAATGGGTCGTGCATAGCCTTTGGGTAATGATTCATGAAAGAAATTGAGGCCCATTAGCAATTTTGAGGCATTTGAAGCAAAGTTGACTTTTCAAAATTCCCAAAAATTTCCCAACTTCTACAAGGCATATCTTGCTCAATTTTGAAGCTATGATCATGTTCTTGGACATTTTGGAAAGGTCTTGAAGTCCTCTAACCAATGTCTTTGGTCCCATGTCATTTTTATTTACCAATCTCAAGTTATGGTCTTTGACTTAAAGTGCCTTTTTGTTGACTTTTGAAAATGACCTATAATGTTGAAATTGATAACTTTTTGTGAGAGCATTTATTGGATTGGAGTGTGAATATGAGTTGTAGGAAATGTCATTCTCTTCAAAATGAGCTTTGGATGGGATTTTTCTGATAAACCATGAAGAAGTTATGCCCTGGTCAATTTGCAATTGACTTTTCCAACTGTCCAGAAATGGAAACTTTTGCATCTTGAGACTTTTTGAGCCATGCTTTGAGAATCATGATCAAGAATTGATCAAATGATGTTTGTGGCTTCAAAATAAGATGTTGACCAAAAATTTTGACTTTTGACTGTCAAATGACCATTTTGCCCCTGTAGTTGACTGTGAGGCATTTAGGGTTTTTGGCTGTGCATTTTGATGCTGTGAGTCTTGAAACTTGACATATGAATGCTTGACAATGTTTATGGGCATATGGGACTTGATTGGACCCTTAGAAACTTCAATTTCTTTGCCAGAACCAAAACCCTAATTTTGACTGTGTTAGGAGGCAATTGGACTGTGCAACCCTTGAGAGATTTTGAAGCTTGATCTTGCCAAATCTTGGAGAATATGGGAGGGAAAATTTTGGGGTACAACATACGTCCCTTTCGAATTGAACCTTACAATTCCAACGACGGTGCTACCTATTTCTCAATAGTAGGATAACGCTGTCTAAAGGAAATAAGAACAGAAACGATCTTTTTTCGAGTAGGTAGATGCTAATAGGTACTTGCTCAAAAATCAAACCTTTCACACTTACACTTTTTTTTCAAACAAAGTTTTCAAAAACACTTCGTAACACCTTTGAGGACAGAAACAAGGGTTAAAACGAAGTAAAACAAAACATTTCAAAACAAACACACACAAACATTTTTAAAAGATGAGAAAGTACCTAAGAGCCCATGGAAAACCATGGATAGAAAGGGTGCTAATACCTTCCCTTTCTATAATCTACCCCCTGTACTCAGAATATCTCGAAAAAGGACTTTTTCTATGCTTTTTTCCTTTCCGGTTGGATAAAATAAAAGTCGGTGGCGACTCTTGCTTATCACGATATTTTGCGAATACAAAATGCAAAACGCAAACTAGCATTTTTCAAAATAGTCGGTTCTGCCACCGTATCACAGAACTGGCGACTCTGCTGGGGAGTTATAAGTGGGGTATACCTTAGGATTTAGTTCATCATAAATTGCTTCTCTTGTTTTTTTTGGTTGCTTTACTTTTAAGGGTTTTTGTTTGGGAGTTACTATAGATCCTAACCCGGATCTGGGGACACCTTTTAGGTAAGTAGCAATAAACTGTGAGGGAACTGTATGGCGTAGACCGATATGGTTGAAGCAGTAGCTACGTTGATGTGGCACATTGGTTGGTATCAGTATCCTTTGTGGAGAAACGAGGAGAATACGGGGCTGATATGTGTGTCGTTAAGCATCAACTGACCTTAGAACCTTTAATCGACCAACTTGTCCATTAGAAAGTAGTGAGATAGCCGACCTCAGTGTAAAGCTGAGAACTGGTTGATACTCGATGCTACAATCATTGAGACCATACTCTCGAGATAGTTACGGCCGCAAGAAAAGATTGCGTTATCTGAAACCATGACCGATGGAGGATGGTCAGTGATATTGAGAGCCTCTAGAACCCGGTTGCTTTTGCTAGGACAGGTTGAAACCAACTAAACTTCAAGAGGGTAATACCTTTGACCCCATGCAAGCCTTAAACTTAAGGGCTTTTGTGTGACTTGTTTGCCTTTGCCATGCCTGTTATCTGCTATACCTTTTGTTTTTATCATGACATCATGCATCATAACATGGCATTCATATTTCATTACACTAACCATTTCAAAGACCAAGGGGATTTATCTTTGTTCTGTTTTGCAGATTATCGCTTCCGTGCACAGAAATACCATCCGAGTTAACTTTGTGCAAATACCTGCTCAACTTAAAGAGTTAGCCTCAAGAGTTTCTGATACTTCTACGTTCATTAAGAGACATGGTCAGCTTCTTAGCTTGATCACCTCAAAGTTTGATGAGCAGATGATGAGTGTGCTTTTCCAGTTCTTCGATCCTGTGCATCATTGCTTTACCTTTCCGGATTACCAGCTGGTTCCCACTTTGGAAGAGTTTTCTCACTTATTGGGCATATCCATCCTTGAGCAGGTACCCTTCACAGGTATGGAAGAGGTTCCTAGACCAGAAGACATTGCCTCAGCTCTGCATCTAAAACGAGCTGATGTAGTATCCAATTAGGAAACACGAAGCGGGGTCAAAGGGTTCTTAGCCAAATTTCTGATAGACCAGGCTCATATATTCTGAGATAATTTGGATTTTCAATATTTTGAAGATGTCTTGGCTCTCCTTATCTATTGTTTGGTTCTCTTCCCGAATCCGGATTCCTTTGTAGATGTGCATGCTGTCAAGATTTTCCTTTCTTGCAATCTTGTGCCTACTCTACTGGGTGATATCTTGCACGCCCTCTACACTCGTACTATGAGGAGAAGAGTGACTCTTATGTGTTGCATGCCTCTGCTGTCGAGGTGGTTTATTTTGCACCTCCCTAAGTCTGTGTTGAAGAACGAAGAAGGTTTGGGTTGGTCCTACAGAATAATGTCACTGGCCCACACAGATATTCTTTGGATTTCCCGGGCTATGGAGGACACTGCTGTCATTGATCATTATGGGGGATACCCTAATGTCTCGTCGCTCGGAATCGGAGGGGTTATAACCTATAATCCTTGTTTAGCTCTGCGATAGTTTGGTCGTGCTCGGAGAGACGGTCCCCATGAGCTACTTCTTGAGAATAGTACATTTGACTACAAGGAAGATGTTGACGAGCACCGCTGGAGGTTTATACGAGCTTGGGGCATGGTGATATGAGCTGACCCCCAAGAGTTGGAACAAAGGACTTCCCTTCCTATACAAACTTACCTCCAATGGGTCCGAGCTCGTTCCCAGATGTTTGGGGTGCCTTATGAAGCCGTATTGCCTGTGATTGTGGAGCCCACTAATGAAGAAGGCGTTCCTAACACGATTCTTTATCCTTACATGCCCACTGATCCTGGGGCATTGCAAAGGTCTTGGATTCAGCTGAAAGAGGAAAGGGATGCTTACCGGGAGAAGTACCATGAGCAAGAAAGGAAGATCTTGAAGCTCACCAGGCAGCTCGAGGAAGAAAGAGTGATCAATGACTACGTCAGCACAAAGAGGAAGCGTCCATGGGATTTTTGATTTTTGCTTTTCTAGTTTTAGATTTGTTTTTCATTTACTTCTTTGTAACGCCTCAAAGGCATTGTTGAACCTTTTACAAGTTAATCTAATAAAGTTTGTTTATTTTTGGTTTGCAAATTTAAATCTCCCAAAGTCTTTGAAATCATTACATACGCATCCCATTATCATGCACATCATTACAGGTACCATTATAGGTTTCTCATCTCCTTCGCTGTTTATTTCAGCAGAAATGTCTTCTGATCAAGCCATCAAAGATCTTCAGGCACAGAAAGCCCAATTCCAACAGATGTTCTTGAGCTTGGATAAAGGGCAAGAGGATTTTAAGACTCTCATTCTGAAAGAGAAGAAGAAGAAGAAAGTCATTCTTCTGAATATGGGCAGAAGGTATGAGGAAAGGTTGAAACAGCAAGCTGACCTGACCTCTTCATCCAATGAAGGGGAGAACCAAGAAGAAGAAGGGCCCCAGTCCTGTAATCTCTGATAATGATACTGATTTTGATGATGAGCAATATCCTCCTGCCGAGGATAGGTACAAGCAGCTAGAAGACCGGCTGAGTGCTATGGAGATTCAAAAGATCCTTGGTTTGGATTTTGGAGAACTGGGACTGGTATCAGGAGTGGTGATCCCTCATAAGTTCAAAGCTCTGGTTTTTGCCAAGTACGATGGAGTATCCTGTCCAAAACTCCATCTCTGCTCGTATGTCAGGAAAATCCAACCCCACAACTGCTGATAGAAATTTGTGGGTGCATTTCTTTCAAGATAGTCTGTCAGGGACTCAGCTTGAATGGTTTTATCAATTGGAAGGAGCCAATGTCCGAAACTGGGAAGACCTTGTTGTTGCTTTTTACAGACAGTACCAGTATAACACCGACCTTGCTCCCACTCGTACTCAGCTCCAGAGTATGTCTATGGGTGCAAGTGAAGGTTTCAAGGACTATGCTCAAAAGTGGAGAGACTTGGCTGGAAGAGTCCAACCCCCTTTGTCTGATAGGGAGTTGGTTGACATGTTTCTAGGGACACTGTTTGGTCCATTCTTCAATCATTTGATTAGCAGTTCGTCATCTGGGTTTACTGAGTTGATTTTGACTGGAGAGAGAGTAGAAGCTGGTATCCGAAGTGGTAAAATACAGAAGGATACTTCATCAAGTGTAGTGAAGAAGCCTTTCACCGGTAAGAAAGAAGCTAGTGCAGTCTACGGCCCGAGGGGCCAAAGCAGACCTGAACACCGTCAAGCAGTAAATGCGGTAGTGATATCAAGACCCACAGTTGATCCACAATGCAACAATCAACAAAGGGTGGAAAGACCACAGAGGCAGTTCACTCAGCTTAATATGACCCTGACCCAAATTCTACCATAATTATCGAAGACCAATTTGGTGACTCTGAGGGAAGCCCCGAAGAACCCCAACACCACTTCTCCCCACTATAACCCGAATGCCCGCTGCGCCTATCACTCCGAAAGTCCAGGTCATGATACAAACAACTTTTAGGCCTTGAAAAACAAAGTGCAAGACTTGATCAAAGCCAAAGAGATTGAGTTTGACGCTTCGGAGAAGCCCAATGTCATAACTGCTTCCATGCCCAAACATGGTCGTGGAGTAAATGTTGTAGGAGATGATTTATTTGTGACCTCTGTGGAAGAAATCTCTACTCCTTTGATGACAGTTAAGAAGAATTTGGTGTTAGCCGGTTTATTTCTAGGCTGTGGTGAAGGTTGCCACATGTGCTCGATTTTACCTGCTAGTTACCACTTATTGAAATCAGGTGTTCAATGCCTGATGGATAACAAAGAGATCATGTTCGAAAAGACTGTGATTCCGTTAGTTCCAATTGAAGATGTTGCCATCATAACCATTTCCGCCAATCCTTCCAAGGTTTCCTCGAGAAAGCCTGTTAGGATTACACCCGTCCTAAGAATTGCTCCGTTAATAATTATTGTCCCTGGTCCTATCCCATACACTTTGGACAAGGCTGTCCCTTGGCACAATGGTGTTGATGTGTATTACCATGGAGTTAAACAAGACTTAAAAAGTGAGGAAGCTGATGTTGATGTCAGCAATATTGTTGGGGCCAACAAGGTCACCAGGAGTGGAAGACTCTTTTCTCCCGAGATTTCCCCTTCGGCTGTCCACAAACCTGTTGTCATTCCATCTGCTAGTACATCAGCTACTATCCTAGTTCCTATTCCAGTTATCACCCCTGTCGCCGAGCCATCTGGGACATCGGGAAAAGAAATCACAGGTGAGCCTGCCCGAACGGAGGCACCTAAGAAGATCATTGTAGAAACCTAGAAACAAGATGTGATACGGTGGGAGAACTGACTTTAGGTTTTGCGTTTGTGTTCGCAAATGTTTCGGTTTAGCAAGAGTCGCCACTGACTTTTCTTTTATCCAAAAGGAAAGGTGAAAAAGTACAAGAAAGACCTTTAGAGATGTTTTCGTGGGTTCGGGGGGTAGATTATGAAAAGGGAAGGTGCTAGCACCCTTTTCATCCATGGTTTTCCATGGGCTCTTAGTTACTTGTTTTAGATCACTTGCTTTTGTTTGAATGTGCTTGTGGTGCGTGTTTTTGAAAGTATTTTTGAAAATGGAACTTCGTAATGGTTCTCGTTTCTATAAGAACGCCAACAAAGTGTTTGTTTCGAAAATAGTTCAAAAGTGTGTTTGTGAGATGTGTTTTTGAAAGTATTTTGAAAATGGAACTTCGTAATGGTTCTTGTTTCTATAAGAACGCCTACAAAGTGTTTGTTTCAAAAATAGTTCAAAGATGAGAGTGTGGGTGTATAAAAACGTTTTTGTTGTGATCAAGCGAGTAACTAAGAGAGAACCTACCTACTCAAAAGGTCTTATATGTTCTTTTCCTCCTCCTTTAGATGTTGCTATCTTACCATTGATTTGGTAAGAAGCCCCATCATTGGATGTGAAGGGACGGGCATTGGGACGTTTGTATAGTCATAGAAGGCAACATATGGGATGTTTTAGCAATGTCGTTTTAGGGACTAGATCGTTTACCGAAGGCAACATCGAGGGTCATCGAGGGACTACGATCTTTTATCGAGGGTCTTTGCTAAAACTCCCATGCTCGAGGGACATGACTATTTTCCGAGGCAACAAGCGAGATTACCCTAAGGGTGCATGTGTGAATAGTGTGTTTGATTTGCATGCATTTTGTCTTGATTAGGGGTTTCCTACTTGTTGGTTTTATCTTTCCATACACACCTATTTACTAGCATTTGTATAAAGCAATAAAAATGTAGCAAATAAATATCCTACACTATTACAACCATATTGAAGTGCAGAAGAATATAAAGGAAAAAATAAGATAAAAAGAAGAAAAAATGAGCTCCTTCGATTTGGGCAGGAGCAGCCTTCAATTTTCATTTTTAGGCTTCCTTCGATTGGGAGTTCGCACCAGTGAGGTCATGGCCTTCGATTGGGCTTTGGCAGTCAGTGTATGGAGAAGCCTTCTGGTTCTGCCTTGTTGTCTTCTTCGACTGGAGGTCGAAAGCAGTGAGGGAATGCCTTTCGACTGAGCCTGGAATCAGTGAAGGCATGTTTATCGTCCTGGTTGTCTCTTTCGTTTGACCTGGAGAAAGGGGGTAGAAGCCAGAAGCTTCATTTCCTATTTCCTGTTTCCTGTTTTCTTTCATTTAAAGCATTAAATGGCAACATGGCCTGAGGCCATGCTAGTATTTGTCTTGTAAATAGTTTAACAGTTAAAGCAAGTTCAGGTAAACAGAAAGCAAAACGAAAGGGTTAGCTCTGAAAAAATATGTTAAAAGGGTGGAAACGAAAGGAACAATGGTATGTACATGTTTTGAAATGAAAGGGAAGATTATTCACATACTATGCCATGAAACGAAAGGTTCAAGGGTAAGAGTGACTTACCTTGCTTCAGGCCTTGAATGGATGTGGGATTCGAACTTGAACTTCTACCTGGACGTTTCTGGAATTCAAAGAGTAGTCACAGGGGGTTTGCTTTTGGTTCGAAGAGTTATCACACAAGGTTGTCTTTGAGTTTGAACAAACTTCTATGTGTGGGATGTTCTTCAGAATCGAAAGAGGTGAGTGTTTGGGATTCTGGGTTTTTTTGATTTCTCAAGTGTTGATGAACTTGAGAGTTTTATTGTGTTCGAGAAAATTTGGGGGATTCGTTCCTATGGTCCAAAGATCCTCTCTCAGCTTTGTAAATGTTCCTCTATTTATAGAGAAAGAATGGACATGTTGTCCAAAGCCAGCCTTGCAAATAAATGATAAAATAATGTAACGTGAAAGTACATGTGGGGGGCCTCTTGGCAGTTAGGGTGCAGAAGATGTGACTTATGCTTCTGGCATTTCTTGTGCTCAGACCAAATTCGGGTTGAAAGCTGCTTTTGTGATAAAAGTACTCTCTATGAAAAGAAAGAGTATGTAACCTTTAACCAAGAATAGTAGTATCTAAAAGACAAAGTTTAAAACCCTTGTACAAACTTCTGATTATGTAAAGATTTAGAAGCAACATAGCCTGGCAAACGAGATTTGGTCTTGAGTCAAATGCAAGAATGAGATCGAAGCGCACTTGTTCGAAGGAAGCCTTTTCCTCAGTCGAAGCTTGTGGTCGAAACAAGCTAACTCGAAGGAAGCTAATGCCTAATCGAAGCTTGGATCAAAACAAACATATTTCCCAATCGAAAGTCCGTGTTCGAAGGAAACAATATTTCCTAATCGAAGCATGTGGATCGAAACAAACATAAAGGGAGTCATTGCCTTTTAGCGTGAGGGAAGTTCCTGACTTCTGAGTCGAAGGGTGTTCCTTCAAGGGAAGCAAGAACTTAGTCAAATCTTATATGAAGATATCTCTTGGCTCAAACGAAGCTTGTGAGAGGTAAAGTCTGCAAGAGGCCCTTGGTGCAAGTGGATTCGAAGGATGCATAGAGATGGTTACCTTGTCCCATCGAAACTTGTCAAAACAAAGCAAGCATGCAGGCAGCAAACTTGTCCAGTCGAAGCAGGCTTGTAGGTAGTAAATTTGTCCAAATCGAAGTAGGCTTGCAGGCAGCACGTTTGGTGAATCGAAAAGGGTTTCCTTGCAGGGGGCAAGTGTGGCCAGTAGGTCATGGCCTTAAATTGCAAGCACGCAGGCAGCAAAAGGCACAAACGAAGCCTGCAACGAGAAGTTACAGGCCCAGGCGAAAGAGGCACGCTAGTAGCCATTTTGAGCAATCGAAGGAGGCCAAGAGTCAATCGAAGGGTGCTGAATCGAAAAACACTTGTTTTTATCCAAATTTGTCAAAATATTAATTTTATCTGTTTTCCCCCTTTTTGACAGTTTCCTTTTAATTTTGGTACTGGAAAATCCCAATGCACTCGTGCAAGCTTGAACCTTGAGAATCCTTGTGAGAAAGGCCTTGAAGAATGAGAGGGCAAATTTTGGGGTACAACACAAGAGATAGAAGAAATTTTGAAGATTATCAAGAAGAGCGACTACAACATAGTCGAGCAGCTGGGGTAGACCCCGTCAAAAATCTCCATGTTGTCCTTGTTGTTGTGTTCTAAAGCCCATGCAAAGGCTCTAATTGCATTCCTCAAGACTGCGGATGTGCCACAGGAAACTTCAGCCGACTAATTCAAAGATTGCGTAGCTAGCCTAACTGCCAACAATGGGCTGGGTTTCTCAAATGTAGATCTGACTGCTAAAGGAAGGAATCATAATGATGCTCTGCACATCTCGATCGAGTGCAGGGGCACTACTATGGCCCATGTACTGGAGGATACCGGGTCCTCATTAAATGTTCTGCCAAAGAAAGCATTAGACCGTCTGGACTATGAAGGTTTGATTCTAAAGCCAAGCAATATTGTGGTCAGAGCTTTCGACGGGTCAAAAAGGATGGTGCATGGGGAAGTGGACATCCCTGTTAAAGTTGGCTCTCAGACTTTTGCATCCACCTTTTATGTGATGGATATCAGACCATCATATTCTTGCTTGTTGGGTCTTCCTTGGATTCATAAGGCTGGGTCAGTGACTTCAATGCTCCATCAAATGCTGAAATATCTGGTAAAGGGGAAGATTGTCACGGTACGGGGTGAAGAGGAGTACATGGTGAGTCATCTCAATTCCTTTTGCTACGTGGAGATGGATGGGGAGTTCATCGAAACTCCTTGTCAGAACTTTGAAGAGGTTCCTCAAACTTTGGCGTCAACTGAAGTTGCTACCGACAAACCTCCGATGAAGATGGCTTCTCTCAAGGATGCCAGGGCTGTAATCGAAGAAGGTGGGTGTACCAATTGGGGTCGGCTCCCTGATTTCATGCATAAAACTGACAAATTTGGTTTGGGCTTTACTATAGGGGCTCAAAGGGTTGTTAGGCGCGCACAGATTGGAAGACCTCCTCTGTGCATCATCAACCAGGGAGTTAATGCAATTGAAGATGGTAAGGAGGATTCAGACATCGACAGATGGATTTACCCAACAAACAATGGGGAATTGAACAACTGGACGGTGAAGGACTTTGTACCTATTTCTTTTATTCCACAGTAATTGACTTTTGTTTTAAGAGTTGTAATAAACAGTTTGAAACTTTACGACCTGGTGCCTTGCCCGAGGCACTTTGGCCTTGCTTGTGAGGGATTATTATTTGTCATTTTCATATATCATTAATAAAGCATTGGACGTTTCTTGCATTACAAAATTTGCGCTCCTTGTTTTTCTTTTCTGTCTCTCACTCTATTAAAATAGTTATTCTCTTACACACACTCACGTATCATAATGCAGATCCATATCCACTCTGGATCCCATTGATAAAAACTCTGCTACTACCAGTTATGACTTTGAAAATCCGATCAACCAAGCTGAGGACAAAGGTGAGGATAATTGTGAGGTTCCTAGAGAGCTTGCTAGATTGTTACTGCAGGAAGAAAGGGCCATACAGCCTCATGAAGAGCCAGTTGAATCAGTGAATTTGGGTACAGAGGAAGACATGAAAGAGGTTAAGATAGGTGCGAATCTAGAGCCCAGTGTCAAGTAGCGGATGATACAAATGCTATGCAACTATATTGAGATCTCTGTTTGGTCCTACGAAGATATGCCTGGTTTGGACACCGATATTGTGGTACACCGCTTGCTGACTAAAGAAGACTGTCCTCCGGTAAAAAAGAAGGTTCACCGTATGCGCCCTGAGATGTCTGAGAAAATAAAATCTGAAGTCATGAAGCAGTTTGACACAGGATTTTTAGCTGTCACTTCTTATCCGCAGTGGTTTGCCAACGTTGTTCCGGTGCCTAAGAAATATGGTAAGGTACGGATGTGTGTGGACTATAGATATCTGAACAGGGAAAGCCCCAAGGATGACTTCCCACTTCCTCACATTGATGTTCTGGTCAACAACATCGCGCAGTATAAGATCTTCTCCTTCATGGATGGTTTTTCTGGCTACAATCAGATCAAGATGGCTCACGAGGACATGGAGAAGACAACCTTCGTTACACAGTGGGGAACCTTCTGTTACAAGGTAATGCCTTTCGGGTTGAAGAATGCTGGGGAAACTTATCAGCGCGCCATGGTCGCTTTATTCCACGACATGATTCACCATGAGATCGAGGTTTATGTTGATGACATGATAGCCAGGTCCCAGACTGAGGGATAGCACCTTGACCATCTCCAGAAATTGTTTGACAGGTTAAAGACGTACAGGCTGAGGTTGAACCCGAACAAGTGCACCTTCGGGGTAAGGTCTGGTAAGCTGCTGGGTTTCATCGTCAGTGATAAGGGTATTCAGGTGGACCCTGCCAAGGTAAAAGCCATACAGGAGATGCCGACTCCCCGCATAGAAAAGGAATTTAGAGGCTTTTTGGGACGTCTGAATTACATTTCCAGGTTCATTTCACACCTAACCGCTACTTGTGAGCCAATCTTCAAGCTACTGAAGAAAGATCAAGTGGTAAAGTGGAATGACGAGTGCTAGACCGCTTTCGAAAGAATCAAGGAATATCTTCAAGAACCGCCAATTTTGTTGCCTCCAGTTGAAGGAAGACCTTTGATCTTATACTTGACAGTACTGGATAGTTCAATGGGGTGCGTGCTGGGGAAGCATGACGAGTCTGGCCGAAAAGAGCATGTTATTTACTACCTTAGCAAAAAGTTTACCGACTGCAAGACCCGATACTCATTGCTTGAGAAAACTTGTTGTGCTTTGGTATGGGCTGCTCGCCAGCTGAGACAGTATATGCTGACTCACACCACCTTATTGATATCAAAGATGGATCCAATCAAGTATATCTTCGAAAAGCCTGCCTTATCCAGAAGAATAGCAAGATGGCAGATGATCTTAACCGAGTATGACATCCAATACACAACCCAAAAAGCAATCAAGGGGAGTGTATTGGCGGATCATTTGGCGCATCAGGTCGTGGATGACTACCAGTCCATGAATTTCGAGTTCCTGGATGAGAACACCATGTTGGTAACCGACTGTGAAGAACCTGGACCGAATGAAGGACCTGAGGAAGGATCCCGATGGTCTATGTATTTTGATGGAGCATCAAACGCGTTGGGTAACGGCATTGGCATTGTGATCATATCTCCTGAGGGTTGTCATACTCCGTTCACCGCCGGATTATGTTTTAACTGCACCAACAATATGGCGGAGTATGAAGCATGTATCTTGGGTCTTCGAGCTACTATTGACCTGAGGATTAAGTTCTTGAGTGTATTCGTAGATTCTGCTCTAGTGATCATTCAGATCAAAGGCGAGTGGGATACGAAGCACCCAAATCTTATTCCTTACAAAGAGTATGTATTGACGTTTCTCCCACACTTTGAGGAGATAACCTTTGAACACTTCCCCAGAGAAGAGAACCAGTTAGAGGACACGCTAGCTACCATGTCTTCTATGTTCAAAGTCGGGTGGGACAATGAAGCTCCCCAGATTACCATCGAGAGATTGGACGAACCCGCACATTGCTGTGACATTGAGACTGAAGAGGTAGCGGATAAACCCTAGTTTCACAAGGTAAAGAGGTATCTTGAGGCTCAAGAATACCCTGAGGATGCATCTGTTAATGATAAGAAGTTTCTGAGAAGGTTCGCTGCGAAGTTCTTCGTCAGCAATGGTATCCTTTACAAGCGTAACCATGATTCAACCTTACTGCGATGTATGGACAAAAGCGAGGCGGAAATGATCATGGAAGAGTTACATGAAGATACCTTCAGAACTCATTCCAGTGGACATACCTTGGCAAAGAAGATCCTACGGGCTGGATATTATTGGTCCACTATGGAAGTCGATTATTATCAGCATTCTTGAACCTGTCATAAGTTCCAAGTCTATGCTGATAAGGTGCATGTACCTCTAGTTCCTCTGAATGTTCTGATAACTCCTTGGCCCTTTGCAATGTGGGGCATTGACATGATTGGCGAGATCATACCTACTGCGTCTAACGGGCATCGCTTTATTCTGGTAGCAATTGATTATTTCACAAAGTGGGTTGAGGCAGCTTCCTTTGCTACAGTAACCAAGAACGTCGTGGCGCGGTTTATCTGACACAATCTGATCTGTCGATACGGTGTACCAGAGAAGATCATAATGGACAATGGTACAAATCTCAACAATACGATAATCACCGAGCTCTGCAAACAGTTCAAGATACAACATCATAACTCTTCTCCCTACCGGATGAAGATGAATGGGGCTGTTGAAGCAGCTAACAAGAACATCAAGAAGATTGTGCAGAAGATGACGGTGACGTACAAAGACTGGCACGAGATGTTACCATTCGCTCTTCATGGGTACCGTACCTCAGCACGGACGTCGACAGGGGCAACACCCTACTCTCTTGTGTATGGCATTGAGGAAGTCCTACCCATCGAAGTTCAGATACCCTCTCTCTGGATTATGAAGGATGTGGGTTTGAACAAGGGCGACTGGATCCAAACCCGGCTTGATCAGCTGAATTTAATTGA
Organism: Vicia faba; assembly: GCA_948472305.1. Lineage (NCBI taxonomy): Eukaryota > Viridiplantae > Streptophyta > Magnoliopsida > Fabales > Fabaceae > Vicia > Vicia faba. The sequence goes on from OX451736.1 coordinate 83,939,064, forward strand.
TGAAAAGAGGCTTACTGCTATTTGTCATGGTCAGACGTATCAAAAGCGAATGATCAAGGCTTTTAATAAGAAAGTTAGGCGTCAAGAATATCAAGTCGGGGATCTGGTGATTAAACGCATCATTTTGCCGCAAAGTGATCCCAGGGGCAAATGGACCCCCACATACGAAGGGCCATTTGTGGTTAAGAACATTTTCTCGGGAGGAGCTATGATTCTAACCACCATGGATGGTGACGACCTTCCTAACCCCAGCAATGCAGACATAGTGAAAAGATACTATGCATAATCAAAGACCCGCTAGGTTGACTGGCCTAGGCAAAATTAAGGGCTTCCCGGCGAACCAAAAGGGTTCGGGTAAAAGTAAGGGATGAAAATGGAAAAAAAACTATACACCCGGCAAGTCGAAAACCTGAAAAGGAAGCTTGGGAAAAAAAGGGTATCCCGGTGGACTGAAAACCCGAAAGGGGGGTCCAGGCAAAAATTAGGGATTGAAGCGTAACACTATGTCTCATTGGATCATCTTACAAACAGACTTCAGTATCGACTATCAAACTCGGACGGCGCCAATCAATCTGATCTACCTTCGACCAAGTAGCAAAGTGATGAGACGCTTGAAGATATAAAGGCAATAGCAGAGTTGGAACCCGATGGGATTGTTTCACATAGTTGTTTTTCTTTCTTTTACACAAATTGTATAATTTCTATTCTTCGGCGGTGTTCTCTTACTAGGACGTCAGCCTCTTTGTATAAAACACCTATTACAGGCCAACTTCAAAAATCAATACAATTCGTTTCCACAAGAAATTCCAAATTTTTTTCTTTTTCTGTTTTGTTTTGCAAGAACGTCCAATGATACATTTTTTATATATGCATTTGAGAATAATTGCTGCTTATAAATACTTACACAAGAAACAAAAGACAATTACTCGTAATTCCAGGAACAGGGGCAAACAAGAAATGTCTAAACCTTACAGTTGCTCTACCCACCAGGTACAGGGATAGAGCCAACTTGAGAATATGACTAAAGGTACATACGCTCCCCGCAGAGTAGGAAGTATCCAAAGATAATGGTGTTAGCTCTCCCCAACCGAGGTTCATAATCGCAAATGAGTCGGCAAAATTCTTCCCAAGCAGAGTTTATCTATCACCAACAAGAGAAGTTCACCACCAGCAGAGTTTATTTCTCCAAATCAGCAGATCGTCCAACAAAGTATCTCTCTTCCTCGTAGAGTCATTCTCCCACAGGGTTATTCTCAAACAGAGTCTCTCCCGGCGGATTGTTCTCAAGAAAAACAGATGCAAGTCTCCAGTTAATCATCTTCGGTCACTATCCCCAGCGAGAACGAAGAACTCACCTCCTTATACTCTCTAACAGAAGCCCGGGAATTATTCTCCCCAACCGGAGAATATCACAAGAACATTGCATATCCATACATTGTGGCATGCGCATATGCATCATACAGCACAATCTCATTTATTTTGAGAACATCATTACTCAATACATTTCATACATCATAACATTACATACGACTAACTCTTTACCTTTCAGGGAAAGATGCGATCAAGTTCTCGCAAGTTTTCTCTGGTTCAGTCAAATCGATACTAAGATTTCTATTCCAGTTCAAGCTATGAAGCCCGGAAATCGACCGAATAATATCTTGATTTATCCAAAATACTACGAAGCCTGGAATCGACCAGATAGTGGTATGTCTTAAATACAAGCTATAAAGCCTGGAAATCGACCAGAAAACAGCTTAACCCCTCAGCAAGTTATTGTGAAGCCTGGAAATCGACCAGATAGCAGTACAAGATACCATGAAGCCTGGAATTAACCAGACAGTGGTATAGGACACTGTGAAGCCTGGCACACGACCAGATAGCGGCAAAGGACACTAAAGCCTGGGACACGACCAGATAACAGTATAAGGCACTGTGAAGCTTGGAATTCGACCAAATAGCAATTTACTCGGCCAATTACTATGAGGCCTAGAAAGCGACCGGATGTTAGTATGCCTTAAATTCAAGTTGAAACCCGGATGCGACCGGATAACCACTTAATTCCTTCTGAAGCCTAGAGCACGACCAGATAAGAATTGAGAAATTGTAAAGCCTGGAGGACGACCAGATAGCAATTTTTAATCTCATCTCCCCAGTAAGTCACTGTAAAACCTGGAGCACGACCAGATAGCAGTCAGTCTTATTTTCCTCAGCAAATCACTGTAAAGCCTGGAGCACGACCAGATAGCAGTTCATTTTCACCTCCTCGACTAAGAGATGATTCCCTAGTAGAGTAACGGACAACTGAAGCTCCTAAAATTCTACTTCCCCTAAGACAGAGATCGGCGTTCCCCAGCATAGTCCTCCTCAATAACAGGTGTACGGGCTCTCGCAAAGGAATCTCTTATGTGATCGACACTCCTTCTGATGGCATCTTTAAGCCCATCTTCCGTCATTGACTTCCAAATGGAATCTATAAGCCCATTCCCGATATCGCCAAACAAGTACCACTTCATGCAAGTGCAAATTTCTGGGCACTCTAGTGTTCAATCATCTTTAACCCTCAGATCACGAAAGGTAGACAAGCCAATCTACATCCTCAGGTTTAAGAAGATTGAACAGGGGCAGCTGTTGTACCCCAAAATTTTCCCTACCATATTCCTTAATACATGTCAAGTGAGGTCCTCAAATTTCTCAAGGAAGTCCAAGGGTTGACCAAACCAACTCTCTCCTAAGGCAGTCTACCCCAAATTAGGGTTTCATTTTGCACCAAGATGTTTGAATCAAAAGGGTCCCAAATGCTCACTATTGTCCTAATATGTTCTCAAGATCATCCATGTCAAGTTTCAAGCCTTGCAGAGGAAATTTGCTCAGTTAATTGCTCAAAGGCCTGAAAATCGACTGTGCTAGGGCAAAAGTCAATTGTGGCCCACATACAGTCAAACTTCAAGATTTTTGGTCAACATTATCATTTTGAAGTATTATTCATCATTTGATCAAGGGTTGGTCATGATTCCTCAAAGATTGTGTGATACGGTGGGAGAACTGACTTGAGGTTTTGCGTTTGTGTTTGCAAATGTTTCGGTTTAGCAAGAGTCGCCACCGACTTTTTATTTTATCCAAAGGAAAGGTCAAAAAGCACAGGAAATACCTTTGAGATGTTTTCTTGGGTTCGGGGGGTAGATTATGAAAAGGGAAGGTGCTAGAACCCTTTTCATCCATGGTTTTCCATGGGCTCTTAGTTACTTGTTTAGATCACTTGCTTTTGCTTTTCAATTGTTTGAAATGGTGCTTTTGTGTGTGGTTTTGAAAATATTTTGAAAAGAGGCCTTTGTCTAGGAAACCTTTGTAATGATTCTTGTTTGAATGTATACAAAGGTGTTTGTCTTTTGAAAAATGTTTCAATGTTTGAAAGTTTGTTTTGGAAAATGTTTTGAAATTGTATGTATGTTTTTGAAAATAGCAAGGATATTTGCAAATTTGATCAAGTAACTAGGAGTTATCTACCCTACTCAAAGATATTTCCTACACATTTTTAACCCTTTGATATTGTTGTTTTACCATTGTATTTGGTAAACAACCTTGTGTTTGGATGTTAAACGGGACGGGCGTGGGTCATCTTATGACCATGATAACAATATTGCCAAGTATCTTAGCAAGTTTTTTGAGGGACTAGATCATTTTTGTATAGGCAACCAAGATAGCGTCATCGAGGGACTATGATCTTTTTGTTTTGATTTTGTTTTGCCAAGATACCTAGCATGCATACCATGACCATTTTTAAGGCAACAAGTGGATGAAACCCTAAGGATGCTTGTGTGCATTGTGTTGTCATTTTCATGCATTTTTGTCTTGTGTTTAGTCATGCTATTTGTTTGCTCTTTGGTTATCATACAAACCCTAGTTTTACTATCATGCATATCAAAGCGGTAAAATGCGTAAAAGTAAATCTAAGACTATTACAACATTATTATGGGGAGGGGGATACAAGTTTGAATAGGGGGATATTTGCACAAAATAAAAACCCTAAAACTATTACAACCATATTGAATTTAATTTACAAATAAATAAATGGACAATTATTTAAATGTGCAATTAAATATAAATATGCAAAATATGTTTTTTGTATTTATTTTTGTGTATGTAAAAATAAGTTTATTTATGGCCTAAAAAAGAAAATAAAAATGAATATTTTTGGAAAGGGTAGAAAACCCTAATTTTTGGTTTAAAAAGAACATATATTTCTATTATTATTTATTTTCATTTATGTACAAAGAAATAAATAAAAATATATATAAAAAATGTTAAAAAATAATATTTGTGAGTAAATAATATTTTTAAGTATAAAAATAAAAATGTATAATATTTTTATATCATTTATAAGTTTATTTAAGAAAATAAAAGTATTTAACCTAATAAACTATTTTTTTGTCATAAAAAATAATATAAATAATAAAATAAAAATGTAAAAATTAAGAAAAGATTTTTGGTGATTTTTAATATTTAGAAAAAATAATAAAAGTCAGAAAATATAAAAAGAAATGAAAAATATAAAAAATAAAAGAAATGGGCCAAGAGGGTGCAAAGAGCAAGCAGGGGGGTGTCAAAAGTCAGAACAACCAAGCCCAGCCCAAGGTCCCTTCATCCCTGTCCTTGACACAGGAAAAAACGTGCGACATGGTTCAAATTTGTATCTCCTGCATACGTGCTTAAAAACAAAAACTTGCAACATGAAAGTTATAGCTCATCATCACACAATTCTAACCATATAAAAAACTTGATCTAACTCTAAGAAACCAGGGAGAATTTCCATGGCCCTAAATTCTAACCTAGTTTTTTCAGAAACTTCAACATCCAAATTCTCCTAGCTCAGTTAACATAAATGAATTCTATGCATATGTACAGCTTAAGGACAATGAGGACTACATTTTTGCTTCACAAACCTAAGCCTAATGACTCCTAAATAGAGAGATAGAAACTTAAAAAATACCTGTTTAAGTCAAGTTTGGATATGGCAATGTAGGGGTTTTTAATGAGGCCTGAAGGTCGTGTTAGCTGGCCTGTAGTTCACTCAACCTTCCCCAATGCTTGGATTGCTTTGAAATGGCCTGAATGTGCTTGTAGAACTCAACCTGCAAAGCTTAAAAGTAAAAATGGTGAAGTGTGAAAATGGAGTTACAGTGGCTTGAGAATGGTCTGGATAGCTTAGGTGTATTGTTTAGAGTGTGTTTGAAGTGATTTGGGACAAAACGCACGAGTGGAATTGGTTTTGGCTTGTGATTTGCAGAACTTGCCCTGTTTTGGGCATAAATGGAGTTCTTTGTGTATTGGGGTGTTTGAGAGGCTTGTAGCTCGTGTTTCTGACTTGGTATATTATGCTGAACTTTTTTGAAATATGCACAAGTCTTGCTCTTATCAGATTACAAAGTTGTGGAGTTTTTGCACACTTGCTTGTTTTTGAAGTAAAAAGTGAGTTGACAATGCCAAGGCCTGTACAGGCTAGCTCAAAGCCTACACATAGTTGGTACATCTTTCCTGATATTAGTGAACTTTGTTTGCAGAAAAAGGCTTGGTGTATGGCTCAAGATAAACAATTTGACATAAAGCATGCTTTATTAAAGTAACAATGTTATCTTTTTGCCAAAAATGGATTAATTCAATGTGTAATATTCTAAAGCTCAGAGCAAAACCTCTAACCAATGTATTTGCATTTAATTTTTGAGTGTATAAGAGATTAGAACCTGTAAACCAAGTACAAGCATGCTTTGGACAGAATTGCAAGTTGTAGCAATGTGCAAAATGCCTTGGACAGAAGTGATAATTTGCCATTTTCAAACTTTCTATTCTCCCTGACCACAAATGATTTTGGAGAGTTCTTGGACATTTTGGAAATCTTGTAAAATGCTCTACAATCCATCTTTGAAATGTATTTTGAGATTCCACTCGGAACTATGTGAAAAATTTCCATGAAGATAGGTCAAAATCCTGCCTAAACTAGGGTAAAATTTCACTAAGTTAAAAGTTTCATGACCCTTGTTCACAAACTCATAACTTGAGATCCAAGCATCTTTTGGGAAAAATTTGTAATTCAAAGTTGTAGATCTTGTGGAGGACTACAACTTGCATGTTGGAAGTTTTCTTTGAATCCAATTGCATCATGGTGAAAAAGTTGGGAAAAGTTGGGAAAAAATAAGAAATTTTCATAACTTAAAAAATTTCTAAGTTATGAAAATTTTCCATTTTAAACCCTAATTTTCAAAATTAGGTTTCTTGGTGAACACGTTTCATGTTTTGATGCATCTTGATGAAAAATGACCCTTGGCAGTTGATTTTGACCAAAAAGTCAAAGTTTGACTTTTTAGTGTACAGTTGATTTTTGATCAGTTGACTGGAAAATTCATCTGTCAATCCAATGCATTTGAGATCTTTTGAACCTTGTGATTAGGTCAAGATGATGTCATTGAGTCCTTGAAACCATTATTGAACCCAATTTGCCATTGGCTAGGTGAAAATTAGAAATTGCCCTTCTACATATAAAACTCTAAAAATGACCATTTTGCCCTTTTGATGATCTGATCAAATTTCTTGAGGAGTTGTGGTCCAAACTTGATCAAATAGTTCATATGAGTCTATAATGTTGATGTGGATAAAAAATTATGAGGTTTGACTGTAAATTGGCCACAGTTGACTTTTTCCCCTTTACAGCTGATTTTTAGGTCAACTGTCCAATTGACTGGGCAAAATTTGATTCAAAGCTTGAAACTTGGTATGGGAAATCTTATAAGTCCAACATGAAATATGAAAGTCACTTTGAGCATTGGAAGTCCAAAAATCCATGTGCAAACTCAAACCCTAATTTCAGGTCAACAGTGCAAGGAGAGGTCTTGAGCAGAGCAAACCCTAATCTGGTCTTGAGTCCAAAGAGTCTTGTGGGGAGAAATCTTGATAAAATGAGAGGGAAAATTTTGGGGTACGACATCTGCCCCTGTTCAATCTTCTTGAACCTGAAGAGTTAGATTGGCGAGTTTGTCGTTCGTGACTCGAAGGTAAAAGATGATTGGACACTAGAGTGCCCGTAAATTTGCACTCGTCAAATGTAGTTGAGGAAATGGGCTTAAAGATGCCATTTAGAGAGGTGACAGAATCTTCTCGGAGATGGGCTTAAAGATGCCATCCAAAATTGTTTGTTGAAAATCAGGAGAATGAACATCAGAATGGTATCCGTATCTGAGTTGTATCTGGAGATTGGATATGTATGAGCAAGGGAATGGCGTCCGTGTCTGGAGCGTATCCGAGCTGTAACTGTATTTGAATTTGAATGAATAACAGAATGAATGTCGTGTCTGGAGTATATCTGTGTTGTATCTGAGTCTGAATAAATGACAGAATAGCATCCGTGTCTGGAGCATCTCTGGGCTTGGGAAAAAGTCAGAATAAGTGAAAGAATGGCTTCCGTGTCTGGAGCGTATATGGACTGTATCTGTAGTTGAGATATATATGAGTAGCAGAATGACTTCCGTGTCTGGAGTGTATCTGAACTGTAACTGGAATCTGGATAAGTGACAGAATGACTTTTGTGTATGGAGTGTATCTGAACTTGAAATTGATAGTTGAATCTGAATGAGGAATAAAATGGCTTCCGCGTCTGGAGCGTATCTTATTTGTATCTGATTGTTGAAGTCTGAATGAGTGACAGAATGGCATCCGTGTCTGGAGCGACTCTGAATTGTATCTTGACTTGAAATTCTGAATGAGTAATAGAATGACTTCTGTGTCTGGAGTGTATCTTTACTATGTCTGAATAAGAGATTTGAATGAGTAGCAGAATGACTTCCGTGCTTGGAGTGTATTTGTACTGTATCTGAAATCTTTGAATATTTGTTAAAGATAGTTTTTAATCTTATCTTGAAAAGGGTAAAATGTTAGCTGAAACACAAAGTTATGTTGCATGAAATGTATGATGCAATAAGATGTGTTTTATCAATGTTTATGATATATGAATGTAATGTATGCGCATGTAAGCTGATTTGCTGTCTTGCTGAGGAAAATAACCCCTTGATAGTTGGAGACAATAAAATCCTTGACTGCTGTCGGGGAAAATAAATCCTTGATAGCTGAAGACAATAAAATCCTTGATTGTTGAGGATGAGAAATCCTTGGACCACTGTTGGGGATAGAAAATCCTTGGCAACTCGTGGGGATTATCAAAAACTTTGACAACTTCTGTGGGGATGTGAGAACCCTTCACGACTTTCTGGGGATATAGGGATCTTTCGAGTCTTGAAGTTGGAGTATTGACACAAATTCTTCTTGGGGAAATAATGCCATGTGTTGCTTGAGAAACCTGCTTGGGGAATCCCGAGAACTTTGATGACTATGGCTGGGAATTACACAATGGGAATCCTTACTCGGTTGAGGAATAAGGAAAACTCTGGTGATCTCCACCGGGGATCGAATAAAGGAAAACTTTGGTCTGCTGGAAAATAAGGAAGGCTCTGATGGCTTCTGCGGGGAATTAAGAATGAGAATCTTCAATCTGCTAGGGGAAATTGAATCCTTGGGGACTTCACGCTGAGTCAAAAATGAAAATCTTCGATCTACAGGAATTAAAAATTCTGACAAATTCATGCTGGGAGTAATGAAAACTCTGGCAGCTTCACTGGGGAATCAAGAATGAGAATCTTCAATCTGTTGGGGAGTAAAATCTCTATGGGGAATAGCTATACTGTCGGGGAGTAGCTATCCTGCTGGAGAGTAAGTTTAGGACTCTGGGGGAGAAGTTCAGGAGTTTGGGTTATATGTCATTATACTGGGGAATTATCCTAGTTTGGGGATAAGACAGAAGTTAACTTTTATCTGGTTGACTTTCAAACTTTAAGACAACTTGCTGGGGAATCTGGGGAAAGCTGAATGGTTCCCGCTGGCGATCGATAGTTGGAAATTTGATTCCGTTGGGGAAGAAGGTTTCATCTCCGCTGAGGGTCTGTAGTTCAAAATTTTTTCTCCGCTGTGGATTGGGAGTTTGAAAACTTAACTCTGATGGGGATTGGGAGTTAGAAGTTTTGACTCTGGCGGGGATTTTGAAATTTAATTCCGCTGGGGAAGAAGGTTTTAGCTCCGCTGAGGATATAGATGATGTACTGCAGGGGATTGCTCCTGGAATAGCCTAAAGACGTTTTCCTATACTTTCAACCTGTCAGTGATTGTTCTTTCACATTTCGTTTATTTGTAAACATGTGATTATATTCAAATGCATATGCTCCTTAATAAATCATTGGACGTTTTCAAATAAAAACACAAGTGTAAAAAGAAGAAAAGGCAAATAGTTTTCTGCACTTTGAAGTATCTTTGTATTAACTTTGTGTAAGTATTTTGTACAAAGGAGACTGACATCCTAGTAAGAGAATTTTGTCATAAAAAATGAGAAAAATTTATACAAAGAAAGATGGCTATGTGTGAAAATTCCATGGGGTTCCCATTCTTCTATAGCCTTCGTTACTCTGAATATCTTGTCCATTCGTCACTTCGTCCGAAGATGATTGAGTTAATCAGAAGCCCGGAGTTTGTCTGTGAAGAGATTGTTCTTAAAGTGATCCGATGAGACATAGTCATACGCTTTAATTCCATAACTTTTTCCTGGACCGCTCTTTCGGGTTTTCAGCCCACCGGGAAACCCTTTTTTGCCCAAGTCGCCCTTTCGGGTTTTCAACTTGCCGGGTGTACATATTTTTTTGTTTATCCCTAATTTTTGCCTGAACCTCCCTTTCGGGTTTTCGATTCACCGGGATGCCCTTTTTTGCCCAAGTCGCCCTTTCGGGTTTTCAACTTGCCGGGTCATTTATGCGTAGTATTTTTTGACTATGTTTGTGTTCGCAGGGTGCGGCAAGTCATCACCGTCCATGGTGGTTAAAATCATCGCTCCACCAGAAAAGATATTCTTGATCATAAATGGTCCTTCGTAGGTAGGAGTCCATTTGCCCCTGGGATCACTTTGCGGCAAGATGATCCGCTTGATTACAAGATCCCCGACTTGATATATCTGGTGTCTGACTTTCTTGTTGAAATCTTTGATCATCCGTTTTTGATACGTCTGACCGTGGCAAACAGCAGTAAGTCGCTTTTCGTAAATCAAGTTAAGTTGATCGAGCCGGGTCTGAATCCAACCGTCTTCACTCAAACCAACATCCTTCATGATTCTCAAGGAGGGAATCTAAACCTCGATAGGCAAAACAGCTTCCATGCCGTATACCAAAGAATAGGGTGTTGCCCTAGTTGAAGTGCGTGCCGTGGTACGGTACCCATGGAGAGAAAACGGTAACATCTCATGCCAGTCCTTGTAGGTGACTGTCATCTTTTGTATGATCTTCTTGATATTTTTTTTTGCAGCTTCGACAACACCGTTCATCTTTGGCCGGTAGGGAGATGAATTGTGATGTTGAATCTGGAACTGCTCGCACAGGGTGGTGATCATAGTGTTGTAAAGGTTTGTACCGTTGTTGGTGATGATCCTTTCGGGGATACCGTACCGACAAATGAGGTTCTGCTTGATGAAGCAGGCAATCACATTCTTTGTAACGGATGCGAAGGAAGCTGCTTCGACCCATTTGGTAAAGTAATCAATGGCCACCAGAATGAAGCGGTGTCCATTGGATGTTGTAGGCTTGATCTCTCCAATCATGTCGATTCCCCACATAGCGAATGGCCAAGGAGCTGTTAAGACATTGAGAGGAATTGGAGGTATGTGTACCTTGTCCGCATAGATTTGACATTTATGGCATGTACGGGAATGTTGATGGCAGTCAGCTTCCATGGTAGACCAGTAATAGCCTGCCCGTAGAATCTTCTTAGCCATCGTATGTCTGCTAGAGTGAGTGCCAAAGGTACCATTGTGCAGTTCAACCATGATCTGCTCAGCTTCAACCTTGTCCACACAACGGAGCAGAATGTAATCATGATTGCACTTGTATAGGATACCATTGCTCAGGAAGAACTTGGCAGAGAATCTCCTCAAGAACTTTTTGTCGTTGACTGAAGCTCCTTCAGGGTATTCTTGGGCCTCGAGATACCTTTTGACTTCGTGAAACCAAGGTCGGCCCACTACTTCTTCGGTATTAATCTCGTGACAATGTGCAGGTTCATCCATCCGTTCAATGGTGATTTGGGGAGCCTCATTATCCCAGTTAAGTTTAAACATGGAGGACATTGTAGTTAGAGCATCTGCTAGCTGATTTTCTTCTCGCGGGAAGTGCTCGAAGGTAATCTGCTCGAAATGTGGTAACAATGTCAAGACATGTTCTTTGTAAGGGATGAGGTTTGTATGTTTAGTATCCCACTCTCCTTTGATCAGACTGATGACCAAAGCCGAGTCCCCAAACACAATCAAGGATTTGATTCCCAGGTCAATAGCAGCCTTGAGACCAAAGATACAAGCTTCGTATTCGGCCATGTTGTTGGTGCAGCTGAAGCAAAGTATGGCGGTAAAAGGTGTATGGCAACCTTATGGAGAGATAAGTACAACACCAATACCGTTGCCAAGTGCGTTGGAGGCACCATCAAAGTACAGGGTCCATATGGATCCTTGTTCAGGTCCGTCATATGGTCTGAAGTCTTCAATGTTGTCCAATGTCATAATTTCCTCGTCGGGGAAGTCGAATTTCATGGATTGGTAATCTTCGACAGTCTGATTAGCCAGATGGTCAGCTAGTACACTCCCCTTTATAGCTTTTTGAGTCGTGTACTGTATATCATATTCTGTCAGGATCATCTGCCACCTAGCTATTCTTCCAGATAGTGCAGGCTTCTCGAAGATGTACTTGATCGAATCCATCTTAGATATCAGTAAAGTGGTATGAGTCAACATGTACTACCTTAGCCGACGAGAAGCTCATACCAAAGCGCCGCAAGTTTTCTCGAGCAGTGAGTAGCGAGTCTCACAGTCGGTAAACTTTTTGCTAAGGTAATAAATGGCATGCTCTTTTTGGCCAGACTCGTCATGTTGGCCCAGTACGCACCCTATTGAATTCTCTAGGACGGTCAGATACATGATTAGCGGTCTTCCTTCGACGAGAGGCATCAAGGTAGGAGGTTCCAGTAAATACTCCTTGATTTTATCGAAAGCAATTTGATAGTCATCATTCCATTTAACCACCTGGTCTTTCTTCAACAGCTTGAAGATTGGTTCACAGGTAGATGTTAGGTGAGAAATGAACCTTGCAATGTAGTTTAGGCGTCCCAAGAAACCTCTGACCTCCTTCTCAGTGCGAGGGGCAGGCATTTCTTGTATAGCTTTGACTTTGGAAGGATCAACTTCGATGCCTTTGTTGCTAACAATGAAACCCAAGAGTTTACCGGACTTGACTCTGAAAGTGCACTTGTTAGGGTTCAGTCTGAGCTTGTATTCTTTCAACCTGACAAACAGCTTTTGCAAATGGTCGAGGTGTTCTTCTTATGTTTGTGAACGGGCTATCATGTCGTCTATGTAAACCTCTATCTCATGATGTATCATATCATGAAACAAAGCTACCATGGCGCGTTGATAGGTTGCCCCAGTATTCTTCAGTCCGAATGGCACCACTTTATAGAATAACGTACCCTACTGTGTAACAAAAGTAGTTTTCTCCATGTCTTCAGGTGCCATTTTGATCTGGTTGTAACCTGAAAATCCATCCATGAAAGAAAATACCTTGTGCTGAGCTATATTATCAACCAAGATGTCAATGTGCGGTAGTGGAAAGTCATCTTTAGGGCTAGCCCTGTTTAAGTCTATGTAATCCATGCGCATTCTGACTTTTTCATCCTATTTAGACACGGGCACAATGTTAGTAACCCATTGTGGATAGGAAGTAACAGCAAGAAATCCAGCATTGAACTGCTTCATAACTTCAGCTTTGATCTTTTCAAACATGTCGGGCCTCATTTGGCGGACTTTTTGTTTAACTGGTGGACAGTCTTCTCTTGTAGGGAGACGGTGAACCACAATATTTGTATCAAGTCCCGGCATGTCTTCATATGACCAGGCGAAGATCTCAACATATTCATTCAACAGCTGAACTAGACGCTCTTTGACACTTGGCTCTAGGTTGGCACCCACTCTGACTTCTTTTCTGTCTTCCTCTGTTCCCAAGTTGATTGTCTCTAACAACTCCTCATGTGGTAGAATATCCCTTTCTTCCTGTTGTAGCAGTCTAGCCAATTCTCCTGGAACTTCACAGTCTTCATCACCTTCATATTCGGCATGGTAGACCAGGTCTACAGAGTCATTGAAGGCCATAGCAGAATTGTTACCCATGGAATCTGGAATGGAAGGGTACCTGCAATTGTGAGTGTGGGTGTGTGTAAGGGATATCCACCTTTTAACAAATAAAATGTAAAAAGAAAAACAATGAACATAAAAGTTTATATATGAAAACATCCATGATTCATTAAAATGGCATATGAAGATGAAAAATCAAACCCTTACGAATGGACCTATATGCCTCGGGTAAGGCACAAGGTAAAAAGTGTACGAATTGTCTGAGAATTATTACAAACCAACAGAAATGTTTGAAAGATAAATTACTGACTCGTGAAAGTAATGGGAACGAAGTCCTTTGCTTCCCAATTGCATAGTCTTCCTTCAACAGTAGGGAAAATCCAGTCTTCCAAATTTCTCTCCTCCTCACTATCTTCCAAAGCATTGACTCCATGATGGGTGATCTTCACTGGTGGCCCTCCAGCCCGGGAGCGACGTACAACCTTTTGACTAGCCGAAGTGAAACCCAAGCCGAATTTATCTGACTTGAAGGGAAAATCAAGAAGCTGCCCCCAGATTGTGCTTCCTCCTTCTTCAATCACAGCCTTTGCATCTTTGAGCGACGACATCCGAGGCGGAGGTCTGGTAATCATGGGTACAGAAGCCACTGTCTTGGTTGCTGCAATCTCTTCAGAAACATCCTCAAAGTGCTGAAAGGGGGTTTCGATGAATTCACCATCCAATTCTACATAGCGGAAAGAATTAAGATGGCTTATCATGTATTCCTCTTTGCCGTGAACAGTTATAACTTTTCCCTTGACAGGGTACTTGAGCTTTTGATGCAGAGTGCAGGTAACAGCTCCAACATGGTGAATCCAGGGTCTTCCCAACAAGCAAGAATAGGAAGGACAGATGTCCATCACGTAGAATATGGAGTTGAAGGTTTCAGTTCCCACTTTAATCGGGATGTCCACCTCCCCGTGGACCATCCTTTTAGAACCATCAAAGGCTCTGACAATGATACTGCTGGGTTTCAGGGTTAGGCCTTCATAATCCAACCTATCCAATGACTTCTTTGGCAAGACATTCAGCGATGAACCAGTGTCTACCAGAACGTGTGCTAGAGTAGTCCCTCTGCATTCCACCGAGACATGCAAAGCGTCATTATGTTTTCTCCCTTTAGATGTTAAATCGGCATCGGAGAATCCTAGACCGTTGTCAGCTGTTAGGCTAGCTACACATTCCTGGAACTGATTCGCGGAGGTTTCCTGGGGTACGTGGGCCGTCTTCAAAAATCTGATCAGAGCTTTAGCATGAGCTTCTGAACAAAGAAGCAGGGCCAACATTGAGATCTTTGAGGGGTTTTTCCCCAGTTTCTCCATAACATTATAATCGCTTTTCTTGATTATTTTCAAAATCTCTTCCATTTCTTTTTGAGAGGTTTCAGGGATGATCAATGGTTGAGCCCTCTTCCTGACGGGCTCTTCTTAGATCCCTTTCCCTCTATCATCATCAGCAGCAGGGGGGAAAACCACAGGAGTCACAACTTATTCAATAAATGGAGTTCTCGCAGATATGTTGACCGGTACAGGGGTAACCTTAGGAGCGACTGAGGGTCCGAAGATTGCCTTTGGAGGCGCAATCTCCGGAGAGAAAATTCTTCCACTGCGGGTGATTTTACTCGTTCTGGCAATGTTTCCAATGTCGGAAGTCTCTTCATCAGAATTCTCTTCAGTTGATTCAATTTGTTTAATATCGTGGTAAAAGATCCCTCCCCCATAGTTCCACGGTATTGATTTGTTGGACTTGTACGGGATGGGCCCCGACATGGTTATCTTCAAAGGTGAAATCTTCGGATCAGATGTAATCTTAACAGGTCTTTTGGAGACCTTGGAAAGATTGGCGGATATGGTAATTATTGAAATATCATTGACAGAAGTCGGTGTAACAGGAGTCTTTTCAAAAAGGATTTCTTGGTTATCCATTAGGCGCTGGATGCCTAACTTCAACAACGGACAGTCGGTTGGTAAGGATGAACAAAGGTAGCAATCTTTTTCACAACCTGGGAAAATCCCAGCCTTCAACAAATTCAGCTTGATTATCGGTAGCGGAGTCATCAAATCATCAATAGTAGCAACAAAAAGATCTTCTTCAACAACATGGGCATTGTGGCCATGCTTTGGCATCGGAGCAGAGATCACATTTGGATTTTCAGGGGCGTCGAATTCAAATTCTTTAGCATCTATCAAATCCTGAATCTGATTCTTGAGGGCCCAACAATTGTTGGTGTCGTGCCCCAGACTGTCTGAATGATAGGCACACTTGTCATTTGAATGGTAGTAAGGAGAAGTTGTATTCAGATTCTTCGGGGATTATTTCAAACTTGCAAGGTTTAACTTCAAGAGATGGGGCAAAACCTGAGCGGGAGTCATGTTTATCCAGGTGAATTGCCGTGCAGGCCTTTCCACCCTTGCTTGGTTAGTTCTGGGTTGATTGTTTCTAGGTTGATCAGCTGCAGACTTCTGAATCATTACGCCCCCCACCGCTGGCCGACGCTCAACTCTTCCTTGACCTCTTTGGGAGTAGATAGCTGAGACTTCTTTCTTTGTTGGAAAAGTCTTTTTGATGGAAGCGGAAGCAGATGCATCCTTTTGAATTTTCCCGCTCTTGTTTCTGGCTTTAACTCTTTCACCAGTCAGAATTAACTCGGTGAACCCCGCAGATGAACTTCCAATCAGGTGATTAAAGAATGGACCTGACAGAGTCCCCAAGAACATATCAACAAGCTCTCTTTCAGATAACGGTGGTTGCACCCTTCCAGCCAAGTCTCTCCATTTCTGGGCATACTCCTTGAAACCTTCATTTGAGACCATGCCCATACTCTGTAATTGAGTATGGGTTGGTGCTAAGTCCGTATTATATTGATACTGCTTGTAGAAGGCAGCAGCCAAATCCTCCCAATTGTGCACATCAGACCTCTCTAGCTGGTAAAACCAATCCAAATGTGTCCCCAAAAGACTGTCCTGGAAGAAATGTACCCACAGGTCTTTGTCAGAAGAATGTGGTTGAATTTTTCTAACGTAAGATCGTAGGTGCGTCTTTGGGAAAGACACCCCATCGTATTTAGCAAAAAGAGGCACCTTAAACTTAGGGGGAATGATAATTCCAGAAACCAACCCTAGTTCCTCAAAGTCCAGCCCATGTACTCTCTGTAACTCCATGGCTGCCAGACGCTCTTCCAAATTCTTGTATTTGTCATCTGCAGGAGGGTACTGCTGCTCAGAATAGTCTTCATCCTCCTCCTCCTCTTCTTCCTCAGACTCAGATGGTACTGCAGCTCCCTTTCCTATTCTTACCCCTTCATCAGATGTTGAGGGGAAATCCAGGACCCTTCTAGCTTGACCTTTAAATCTTCTGCCCAAAGTAGCCACACCAACTCTTTTCTTTTTCTTTTTCTCTTTTTCCTTTTCCAACAAGGTTTTGAGCTCCTCTTGTCCCTTGGCTAGGGTCATGAGTAGCTGTTGGAACTGTGAATTCTGCGCTTGCAAGTCTTTGACCGTCTGCTCAATATCTATCTTGCTGAAATAAACAGCGGAGAGATAAGGAAACCTGATGTGAAGACTTGTTTATGCATATGATGAATGATATGTATTCATGTAATGCATTCAAGGATTCAGAAATTCAAATTCGTTGTAAACAAAAAAGAACACACGTCATATTAATAAGATAGAATCTGTTAGTACATAAATGCCCCACGGGCAAAATAATACAAAATTCTAATGTAAAAAGACGTTGCACATCCTTTTTGGTGCAATGTAGGTGTTGAGAGTCTGCTCTTCGTGAAGTTGACGAGTAAGTTCTAAAACCTTCTTCTCACTGGTGTAGAATTGGGCTTCAAAAGTGTCGCGTTCTCCCTTGAGCTGTATCCAACTCCTTTGCAGATCTTCAAGTGATGTTGGCATGTCAGGATGTATGAGGGTGTATGGAACCTCTCCTTCCATAACAGGCTCTTTGATCACAGGAAGTATGTAGGGGTAAGGCATCATAAGACTTTGGGCGCGGGTTCGTACCCACTTGAGGTAAGGCTCAAGGGGGATGGAGTTCTTGTGTCCCAAGGTCTTACTGTCCACTTTGTTGGGCATCCTACAAGCTCGGATGAACCTTTGTCGAAGTCCTTGATCGTCGTTGTCAAAGTAAAAAACCAAGTCTGGAATCAGCATGTCATGTGGGCCATCCCTTCGGGCATACCCAAACTGTCTCAGAGCTAAGCAGGGGTTGTAGGTAATGCCTCCCCTAATGCCAAGTAGAGGGACATTAGGAAATTCCCCATAACGGTCAATGATGATAACATTTTCTCTGGATCGAGAACACCAATGAACATCTGAATGTGTAAGAGTCATCAATCGTTGTGACCACCTCAAGCCTTGCTCATTCTTCAAGACTGATTGGGGAAGATGAGAAATAAACCATCTTGCCAGTAGAGGAGTACAGCACATGAGAACACCTCTTTTCCTTATTGTTCGAGTGTGAAATGAGTGGAGGATATCCCCAAGAAATGTAGGCACCGGGTTGCGAGCCATGAAAATTTTGACAACATTGACATCTATAAGCTGGTCAGGGTTTGGGAACAAGACCAAACCATAGCTGAGAAGAGCTACAATTTCCTCAAAAGCTTGCAGGTCTAGATAATTCCAGCATTCTTGAGCTTTCTCAAACAGAAACTTTGCCAAGAAACCCTTGACACCACTTCTGGTTTCCCAATGACCTATGACATCAGATGGTTGCAAGTGTAAGGCTTGAGCAACATCTTCAGGCTTTGGATCTCTTTCCGTACCGTTGTAGGGTAGTTGATTGAGAATAGAAATCCTCAAGAGTTGAGAAAATTCCTCTAAAGTAGGTATAAGCTGGTAATCAGGAAATGTGAAGCAGTGGTGTAGGGGGTCAAAGAACTGGAAGAGAACTTTCACCATGTCTTCCTTAGTGTTGGTGTTGACTAAGTTGAGAAGACGACCATGTCTTTCAGTTAATGGAGAATTCTCTGGAATCTTGAAAGTAAGCTCCTTGAGTTGAGGAGGGATTCTCACAAGGTTGACCTAAATAGTTTTCCTGCGGAGTGATTCCATTACCTACAAAACAGGAACAAAGATGAAAATCCAAATCCTTGAAATGGTTAGTGGATGCATATGATGCTTCATGATGTCCATGATGTTATGCACAAGTATATATGTACAAACAAATCCCACAAGTTCCTAGTTTCAAGCTTGCATGGGGTTTCATAGGTAAGTACCCTCTTGAAGTTTAATTGGCTCAACCTGTCCTATAAATAGTAATTGGGTTCTAAGGAGCTCAATATCACTGGATTGTTTTCTGTGTTCATTGTTTCAGTTTAGCCACTTTACTAGCGACCGAAATATTCCAAGAAAACAACCCTCAATGAGTGTAGTATCGAGTATCTACCAACTTCGGACTGCACCAAAGTCGGTCATCTCACTACCCCTAAAAAGGCCAAGATGGTCAAGTAAAGGTTATAAAAGTCCATTAGTGCTTCATGACATCACTCAGCGGCCCCGTATTCTCTTTGATTAACTCAAAGGCTACCGGTACCCACAAATATGTCGCACTAATATAGCTATTGCTTCAACCATGTCGGTATACCATGCACAGTTTCCACAATGTATTGCTATTTACCTATGAATGTTTCCCAAATCCGGGTAGAGGATTTCAAACCCAAACAATAGAACCAAAGTGTAAAGCAATCAAGGAAAACAAGATAAGCATGTAAAGGTGATATAAACCCTAAGGTAACCCCACTTTTTGAATTTCCCCAATAGAGTCTCCACTTCTATGATACGGTGGAAGAACTGACTTGAGGTTTTGCGTTTGTGTTTGCAAATGTTTCGGTTTAGCAAGAGTCGCCGCCGACTTTTTATTTTATCCAAAGGAAAGGTCAAAAAGCACAGGAAAGACCTTTGAGATGTTTTCTTGGGTTCGGGGGGTAGATTATAAAAAGGGAAGGTGCTAGCACCCTTTTCATCCATGGTTTTCCATGGGCTCTTAGTTACTTGTTTAGATCACTTGATTTTGCTTTTCAATTGTTTGAAATGGTTCTTTTGTGTGTGGTTTTAAAAATATTTTGAAAAGAGGCCTTTGTCTAGGCAACCTTTGTAATGATTCTTGTTTGAATGTATACAAAGGTGTTTATCTTTTGAAAAATGTTTCAATGTTTGAAAGTTTGTTTTGGAAAATGTTTTGAAATTGTGTGTATGTTTTTGAAAATAGCAAGGATATTTGCAAATTTGATCAAGTAACTATGAGTTGTCTACCCTACTCAAAGATCTTTCCTACACATTTTTAACCCTTTGACATTGTTGTTTTACCATTGTATTTGGTAAACAACCTTGTGTTTTGATGTTAAATGGGACAGGAGTGGTCATCGTATGACCATGATAACAATATTGCCAAGTATCTTAGCAAGTTTTTTGAGAGATTCGATCATTTTTGTATAGGCAACCAAGATAGCGTCATCGAGGGACTATTATCTTTTTGTTTTGATTTTGTTTTTCCAAGATACCTAGCATGCGTACCATGGCCACTTTTAAGGCAACAAGTGGATGAAACCCTAGGGATGCTTGTGTGCATTGTGTTGTCATTTTCATGCATTTTTGTCTTGTGTTTAGTCATGTTATTTGTTTGATCTTTGGTTATCATACAAACCCTAGTTTTACTATCATGCATATCAAAGCGGTAAAATGCGTAAAAGTAAATCTAAGACTATTACAATATTATTATGGGGAGGGGGATACAAGTTTGAATAGGGGATATTTGCACAAAATAAAAACCCTAAAACTATTACAACCATATTGAATTTAATTTACAAATAAATAAATGGACAATTATTTAAATGTGCAATTAAATATAAATATGCAAAAGATGTTTTTTGTATTTATTTTTGTGTATGTAAAAATAAGTTTATTTATGGCCTTAAAAAGAAAATAAAAATGAATATTTTTGGAAAGGGTAGAAAACCCTAATTTTTGGTTTAAAAAGAACATATATTTCTATTATTATTTATTTTCATTTATGTACAAAGAAATAAATAAAAATATATATAAAAAATGTTAAAAAATAATATTTGTGAGTAAATAATATTTTTAAGTATAAAAATAAAAATGTATAATATTTTTATATCATTTATAAGTTTATTTAAGAAAATAAAAGTATTTAACCTAATAAACTATTTTTTTGTCATAAAAAATAATAAAAATAATAAAATAAAAATGTAAAAATTAAGAAAAGATTTTTTGTGATTTTTAATATTTAGAAAAAATAATAAAAGTCAGAAAATATAAAAAGAAATTAATAATATAAAAAATATAAGAAATGGGCCAAGGGGGTGCAAAGAGCAAGCAGGGGGTGTCAAAAGTCAGAACAACCAAGCCCAGCCCAAGGTCCCTTCATCCTTGTCCTTGAGACAGAAAAAAACGCGCGCCATGGTTCAAATCTGTATCTCCTGCATACGTGCTTAAAAACAAAAACTTGCAACATGAAAGTTATAGATCATCATCACACAATTCTAACCATATAAAAAACTTGATCTAACTCTAAGAAACCAGGGAGAATTTCCATGGCCCTAAATTCTAACCTAGTTTTTTTTCAGAAACTTCAACATCCAAATTCTACTAGCTCAGTTAACATAAATGAATTCTATGCATATGTACAACTTAAGGACAATGAGGACTACATTTTTGCTTCACAACCCTAAGCCTAATGATTCCTAAATAGAGAGATAGAAACTTAGAAAATACCTGTTTCAGTCAAGTTTGGATATGGCAATGTATGGGGTTTTTGATGAGGCCTGAAGGTCGTGTTAGCTGGCCCAAAGTTCACTCAACCTTCCCTAATGCTTGGCTTGCTTTGAAATGGCCTGAATGTGTTTGTAGAACTCAACCTGTAAAGCTTCAAAGTAAAAATGGTGAAGTGTGAAAATGGAGTTAGAGTGGCTTAAGAATGGTCTGGACATCTTAGGTGTATTGTTTAGAGTGTGTTAGAACTGATTTGGGACAAAACGCACGAGTGGAATTGGTTTTGGCTTGTGATTTGCAGAACTTGCTCTGTTTTGGGCAGAAATGGAGTTCTTTGTGTATTGGGGTGTTTGAGAGGCTTGTAGCTCGTGTTTATGACTTGGTATATTATGCTGAACTTGTTTGAAATGTGCACAAGTCTTGCTCTTATCAGATTACAAAGTTGTGGAGTTTTTGCACACTTGCTTGTTTTTGAAGTAAAAAATGAGTTGACAATGCAAAGGCATGTACAGGCTAGCTCAAAGCCTACACATAGTTGGTACATCTTTCCTGATATTAGTGAACTTTGTTTGCAGAAAAAGGCTTGGTGTATCGCTCAAGATAAACAATTTGACATAAAGCATGCTTTATCAAAGTAGCAATGTTATCTTTTTGCCAAAAATGGATTAATTCAATGTGTAATGTTCTAAATCTCAGAACAAAGCCTCTAACCAATGTATTTGCATTTAATTTTTTAGTGTAGAAGAGATTAGAACCTTTAAACCAAGTACAAGCATACTTTGGACAGAATTGCAAGTTGTAGCAATGTGCAAAATGCCTTGGACAAAAGTGATAATTTGCCATTTCCAAACTTTCGATTCTCCCTAACGACAAATGATTTTGGAGAGTTCTTGGAAATTTTGGAAAGCTTGTAAAATGCTCTATAATCCATATTTGAAATGCATTTTGAGATTCCACTTGGAACTATGTGAAAATTTTCCATGAAGATAGGTCAAAATCCTGCCTAAACTAGGGCAAAATTTCACTAAGTTAAAAGTTTCATGGATCCTTGTTCACAAAATCATAACTTGAGATCCAAGCATATTTTAGGAAAGCTTTGTGAATCAAAGTTGTAGATTTTGTGGAGGACTACAACTTTCATGTTGGAAGTTTTCTTTGAATCCAATTGCATCATGGTGAAAAAGTTTGGAAAAGTTGGAACAAAATAAGAAATTTTCATAACTTAGAAAATTTCTAAGTTATGAAAATTTTCCATTTTAAACCCTAATTTTCAAAATTAGTTTTCTTGGTGAACAAGTTTCATGTTTTTACACATATTTATGAAAAATGACCCTTGGCACTTGATTTTGACTAAAAAGTCAAAGTTTGACTTTTCAGTGTACAGTTGATTTTTGATCAGTTGATTGGAAAATTCATCTGTCAATCCAATGCATTTGAGATCTTTTAAACCTTGTGATTAGGTAAAGATGATGCAATTGAGTCCTTGAAACCATGCTTGAACCTAATTTTCCATTGGCTAGGTGAAAAATCAGAAATTGCCCTTTTACAGTCAAAACCCTAAAAATGACCATTTTGCCCTTTTGATGATCTGATCAAATTTCTTGAGGAGTTGTGGTCCAAACCTGATAAAATGGTTCATATGAGTCTATAATGTTGATGTGGATAAAAAATTATGAGGTTTGACTGTAAATTGGCCACTGTTGACTTTTTCCCCAATACAGCTAATTTTTAGGTCAATTGTCCAATTGACTGGGCAAAATTTGATTCAAAGCTTGAAACTTGGTATGGGCAATCTTATAAGTCCAACATGAAATATTAAAGTCACTTTGAGCATTGGAAGTCCAAAAATCCCTGTGCAAACTGAAACCCTAATTTCAGGTCAACAATGCAAGGAGAGGTCTTGAGCAGAGCAAACCCTAATCTGGTCTTGAGTCCAAAAAGTCTTGTGGGGAGAAATCTTGATAAAATGAGAGGTAAAATTTTGGGTTACTACAGATTGCTCACAATTCATCAAAACCCAAAAGTTGCTAAATTAAGATTTTGCGGGAAAAGTCAACTCCACTTTGACCAAGCATAACTTTCTCATACTTTATCAAAAATGACCCATCCAAAGCTCATTTTGAAGAGGATGTAATTCCCTACAATTCATATTCAGCTCCCAAGTTCAAAATATGCATTCAAAAGAAGATATGAATTTGGACATTATAGGTCATTTTGAAAAGTCAACAAAAACACCTTTTGGGTCAAAGCTTCATACATGAACATGGAAGACTCAATTGGGATGATACTAAAAGGGTTACTTAGAGGACATCTTAAGCTTTCTAAAAAGTCCAAGAACACCTCTCTAGGGTCAAAATTGAGAGAGTTGTACATTGTCCAAGTTGACCCTTTTTGCAAAAATGCCAAAAGTCAAATGTGTCCAAAATTGCATTTTTTTTGTCAAAAGGGCCCATATTTTTATGCTTGCACTGAGTTTGTAATGTGACCCACGACCCATGAGCCCTTCCACTTGTCATTATTTTATTTTTGTCATTTATTTTGATTTTATTTCATTTAAATCAAATAAAATCAAAATAAAATAATGAAAATATCAAAAACTAATTAAAGCTTGAGATTTTGTGCATGATTAGGTCCATTACACAGCTGGAGACAAAATCAAATCGTGCAAGGTTCACATGGACACAAAAGATTGAATTTTCTTGTTTTGGAAAGATTTGGTGCAAGGATTGAATCATGAATCAATATTCATAATTGAGAGAGATTTGATACAAAGTGGCAACCCTAATACATTCTAGTATACATAAGGATCAAGTGTAGACCAAAAACAATAGGCTAGAGGCGTGCAAAGGAGAGAACGAATTTCAAAAAAATTCAAGAAAAGTTGTAAACTGATTTCCAAGTTTCAGATCACCTCAAGGCATTCTAGTCATACCAATCAATTGCTGGACATCCCAGGATCGTGATTCAATCGCTAGCAAGCTTCCCAACACTCAGAATCACACTATAAGGTTCATACGGTGTGGCTCTCTTCTTGAATTCGAATACATTAATTCTGGCACATTTAGCATGATTAATTGATATATTCATAATCCTTGAGTTGTTTGCAAGCTATTGATTATATCCAATTGCGTTTTTACTGACTGAACATGAAAATGCCATGGCTAGGGTTCTTGCTTTGTTTTTAGGGGTTTCTTGTACAAGAACAATTAGGCATGGATAATGGTACCATGATGCTCGTGAGGTTGCAACGAGTTGATTGGTACCATTGGTTTTTATTTATCATGATTGTATGAGATTTTGTAAATGCACAGGGTTATACCTACACTCAGTGTCCGTAGGTAAAAGCCATGTAATTTACAGCGACGGTGGGAGGAAGAAGAAGGATACGTGGCGCTTCATGGTTTTCCAGTTTGAATTTTGCACGTTTCAGAATTTGGCCTTTTGTTTTTATCATATAATATTCATTTGCTATTGTTTATACAACTAACACAGCCAGCTCAGCTGGCAAGCGTGCAGTGGAGGAATGCTTAAGGGCCTGGGTTCGATCCCTAGGTTCCAACCTTGGTTTCATATTATTTTTCTTTGCATAATCAGGTGCACAAGTATCCCCTACGTCCACCATACATCATCAGCATAGAACCATCAGATCATCAACGTGCCAGATCCAAGGTTTCTCCCATGAGGGTCCACCATGCGCCCAGTCAAGCATACACACAGAATCTGGCAAAGTCAACAAGGCCTGGACTTGTTGGGCCCAGAATTGCAAGCAGCACCCCCTTTTTGCTAAAAGCTACCAGGCCCATTCTTTTTTCTTTTCTATTTATTTCATTTATTTATTTAATTAGTTTAATTATTTTCTTAACAAAATCAATTTCTTTTTTCACAAAAAAAATCATAAAATCAAGTTTCACAAAATTTAGAATTAGGTTTTTATTTTATCAAATTTAATTTAATGTTAGTTTAATTTAATTTAGGGTAATTCTAACTTTTTATATAATTAAAATCAATTAGAAAAATTAGGATTAACTTTTGATTTAATTTTTACTTCTTTCTCAAAAAAAAAATAATACAAAAATAGGTTAATTTAATTATTTTTCTTAATTAAAATTAATTAGTAATTAGGTTTTTTATTATTATTCAATTAAACTTTATTTTCTCAAAATAGCACAAAAACCACAAAAAATAATTTTTCTTTTAAATTACAATTAGGTGGTTGGGGTCAAAACCCTAAATCTCTCGTTTTCGATTCATCGCGTGCATTTATCATTTTTTCAATATTAATGTAACTGCTCACGGTATGTAATAGTTTAATCTAGGACTTTCTTTATTTATCGTTTTACGGGTTTTTTGGCTATGTAATTAATCCCTACCCCGAAGCCTTGTAATAGCGTAGGTTTTATTTCTCGCATTTTAATTCTCACAAATATTAACTGTTAGATGTATATTAATAGGATTGTATGACAAGATTGCATGCTAATTTAAAACGGCTAGAAAACCCTAATGTGCAAAGATAATAACTCAAATCAAATCACTCGCACATGCGCACTCTTAGGGTATACTCTAACTTCGGTTGCCTTCGGTAAACGGTCATTAAGTATAAGGTGTCTTAGTGGTTGCCCTCTTGTCTAACAAAGATCAAAAGTCCCGTTCGGAAACGTCGCCTCGAAAATGTTGCCTCGAATATGATCTTAAGGCTCTAGGGTTATTACTAAGACGTCCTAACATTGCTTTAGTGATCGTACGTCCCTTTCGAATTGACCCTTACAATTCCAACGACGGTGCTACCTATTTCTCAATAGTAGGATAGCATTGTCTAAAGGAAATAAGAACAGAAACGATCTTTTTTCGAGTAGGTAGATGCTAATAGGTACTTGCTCAAAAATTAAAGCTTTCACACTTACACTTTTTTCAAACAAAGTTTTCAAAAACACTTTGTAACACTCTTGAGGACAGAAACAAGGGTTAAAACGAAGTAAAACAAAACTTTTCAAAACAAACACACACAAGCAATTTTAAAAGATGAGCAAGTACCTAAGAGCCCATGGAAAACCATGGATAGAAAGGGTGATAATACCTTCCCTTTCTATAATCTACCCCCCGTACTCAGAATATCTCGAAAAATGACTTTTTATGTGCTTTTTTCCTTTTCGGTTGGATAAAATAAAAGTCGGTGGCGACTCTTGCTTATCGCTACATTTTGCGAATACAAAACGCAAAATGCAAACCAGCATTTTTCAAAACAGTCGGTTCTGCCACTGTATCACAGTGCAAATGATGTATAAATCAATGAAAATAAAAACGAAATTTTTGGCTAAACGTGTGACTGCTATAACGTGTTTCAGGACATTGGGAGGCTCGCTAATGATTGGAACATGATCCTGAGACGTCCAGCAATCGATTGGCAAGGTGAAGATGGCTTGGGATGGCCTGGAACTTGGAATTGGATCATGTTGTACCCCAAAATTTGCCCTCCCATATTTCTCAAAACATTCCAAGAAAAATTCTCAAGTTGCTCAAGGTAGTCCAAGGGTTGACCAGACAAGCTCCCTCCTAAGGCAGTCTACCTCAAATTAGGGTTTCATGTTGCATCAAGATACTTGAGTCCAAGGGATCCAAAATTCTCATCATTGTCCTAATATGTTCTCAAGATCATCCATGTCAAGTTTCAAGCCTTGTAGAGGAAATTTGCTCAGTCAATTGCTCAAAGGCCTGAAAATCGACTGTGCTAGGGCAAAAGTCAATTGTGGCCTACATACAGTCAAACTTCACGATTTTTGGTCAACATCCTCAATTTGATGTATATTTCATCATTTGATCAAGGGTTGATCATGATTCATCAAGGATTGCTCATAATTCATCAAGAATCAAAAGTTGCTAAATTAGGGTTTTGAAGGAAAAGTTAACTCAACTTTGACCAAGCATAACTTTCTCATACTTTATGAGAAATGACCCATCCAAAGCTCATTTTGAAGAGGATGTAGTGATATACAATCCATATTCATCTCCCAAGTTCAAAATATACACTCATAAGAAGTTATGAATCTGGACATTATAGGTTATTTTGAAAAGTCAACAAAATCACCTTTTTTGTCAAAGCTTCATACATGAGCATGGAATATCAAATTGAGCTGAGACCAAAAGGGTTTCTTAGAGGACATCTCAATCTTTCTAAAAAGTCCAATAACACCTCCAAAGAGTTAAAATTGAGGAAGTTATGCATTGGTGAAGTTGACCTTTTTTGCAAAATTGTCAAAAGTCAACTATGCCCAAAACTTCAATTTTTGCCAAATGGGCCCAATCTTTTTCACTTGTTTTGAGTTGGCAACATGGTCCACGAGCCCTAGCCTTTTCCACTTGTCATTATCTTATTTATATTATTTATTTTGATTTTTATGTGAATTAAATCATTTTAAATCAAAACAAATCATATAAAATCCAAAACATTGAAATTCAAAGATTTTTTACATGATTCAGGTCTTAATATCCAGCTAGCATCAATTCAAATTCGTGTAAAAGCATGAGGTGCACAAAAAAATTGGATTTGGACTATTTTTGGAATGGTTTTCAAGTGTATCAAATCAAAATCAAAAGCATTGATGCAAGAAGATTGTGATCATTCTTTCAACCCTAATTCATTCCTCAATACATAAGGAGTGTGTGCAGACCAAAAGAGGCCAGAGAAGGAGGCGTGTGATCAAGAACAAAAACTTGAAAAAACAAGAAAAAGTGCAAACACGAACTCCTAGTTACAGGCCAATTCAAGACCCTTGGACCATTCCAATCGCTTCCTGGGATCCCCAGCAAGAAAAAGCAATCAAAAGCAAGCATTTCCAGGCCCCATATCGTGTTGTCGGGTCTAGCAAGGTCACCCCAAGCGGAAGACTTTTCTCTCCTGAGATTTCTCCTCCAATTGTTCGAAAGCCTGTTGTCATTCAATCGGCCAGTACATCAGTTGTTGTTCTGATTCTTACTCCAGTTATCACCCCTGTCGCCGAGCCATCTGACACTCGGGGCAAAGAAGTTACAGGTGGGCCTGCCTGGATGGAGGCACCTAAAAAAGTAACTGTTGAAACCTCTAGGCAAGAGATAGAGGAAATTCTGAAGATTATCAAGAAAATCGACTACAACATAGTCGAACAGCTGGGGTAAACCTCGTCGAAGATCTCTATGTTGTCTTTATTATTGTGCTTAGAATCCCATGTTAAGGCTTTAATTGCTTTCCTTAAAATTGCGCATGTGCCGCAGGAAACATCTGCAGATCAATTCAAAGACTGTGTGGCTAGTTTAACCGCTGACAACGGGTTGGGTTTCTCCGATGCAGATCTGACTGCCAAAGGAAGGAATCACAATAATGCTCTACATGTCTCGATCGAGTGTAGGGGCACTACTTTGGCCCACGTGCTGGTGGATACTGGGTCTTCCTTAAATGTTTTACCCAAGAAAGCATTAGATCGGTTGGATTGTGAAGGGTTGGTTCTAAAGACAAGTAATATTGTGGTTAGGGCCTTTGACGGGTCCAAAAGGATGGTACATGGAGAGGTGGATGTCCCTGTTAAGGTTGGTTCCCAGACTTTTGCGTCTACATTCTATGTGATAGACATTCGACCTTCTTATTCTTGCTTGTTGGGTCGCCCATGGATTCAACAAGTTGGGGCAGTAACTTCAACGCTCCATCAGATGTTAAAGTATCTAGTAAAGGGGAAGATTGTTACGGTGTAGGGTAAAGAGGAGTACATGGAGAGCCACCTTAACTCTTTTCGGTATGTAGAGATGGATGGGGAGTTCATTGAAACCCCATGTCAGAATTTTGAAGAAGTCCCCCAGACTCTGGCGTCGACTAAAATTGTTGCTGAAGATCCTCCAATGAAGATGGCTTCCCTCAAGGATGCCAGGGCTGTTGTTAAAAAAGGTGGGTGTGCAAATTTGGGCCAACTCCCTGACTTTTCACACAAGACTGACAAGTTTGGTTTGGGTTTTACTGTAGAAGCTCAAAGGGTTGTTCGACGTGCACGGATTGGAAGACCTCCCCTGCGTATCAGTAATCCGGGAGTGAATGCAATTGAAGATGATGATGAAGACTCAGATTTTGACAGCTGGATTTACCCGACTACCAACAATGGCTTGAGCAATTGGATGGCGAAGGACTTCGTGCCCATTTCTTTTATTACACAGTAATAGACTCTTTTTTTTTGGAATTTGTAACAGACAATTTGAAACTTTTACGGCCCGGTGCCTTGCCCGAGACACCGTGGCTTTGTTTATGAGGGCTTATTATGTGTCATTTCCATATATCATCAATAAAGCAATGGACATTTTCTTGCATTACAGATTTTGCGCTCCTTGTTTTTTCCTTTCTATCTTGCACTTTATAAAACAACTATTTGTCTTACACACACTCACATATCATAATACAGGTCTACATCCACTCTGGATCCCACTGATAACGACTCTGCTACTGCCAGTTATGACTTCGAAAATCCGATCAACCAAGCTGAGGACGAAGGTGAGGATGATTGTGAAGTGCCTGGGGAACTTTCTAGATTGTTACTTCAGGAAGAGAGGGCCATACAGCTGCATGAAGAGCCAGTGGAAACAGTAAATCTTTGTACAGAGGAAGACAAGAAAGAGGTCAAGATCGGTGCAAATCTGGAGCCTAGAGCAACGGTTGATACAGATGATGCGTGACTATGTTGAGATATTTGCATGGTCTTATGAAGATATGCCTGGGTTAGATACCGATATTGTGGTTCACCGCTTGCCAACCAAAGAAGACTGTCCTCCAGTGAAGCAGAAAGTTCGCCGAATGCGCCCAAAAATGTCTGAGAAAATCAAGGCTGAGGTTATGAAACAGTTTGATGCCGGTTTTCTAGCTGTTACTTCTTACCCGCAGTGGGTTGCCAACGTGGTTCTGGTGCCGAAGAAAGATGGTAAGGTTCGGATGTGTGTAGACTATCGAGATCTGAACAGGGTGAGCCCCAAGGATGATTTCCCTCTACCTGACATTGATGTTCTGGTTGACAATACCGTACAACATAAGGTATTCTCCTTTATGGATGGTTTTTCCAGTTATAATCAGATTAAGATGGCTCCCGAAGACATGGAGAAGACAACCTTCATTACGCAGTGGGGTACCTTTTGCTACAAAGTTATGCCGTTCGGGTTGAAGAATGCTGGGGCAACGTATCAGCGCGCCATGGCCGCTTTGTTCCACGACATGATTCATCATGAGATTGAGGTATACGTTGATGACATGATTGCAGAAAGAAGAGAACACCTTGACCATCTTCAGAAGCTATTTGACAGGTTGAAGTTGTACAAGCTAAGGTTAAACCCGAACAAGTGCACTTTCGGAGTGAGATCTGGTAAACTGCTGGGTTTCGTCGTTAGTGATAAAGGTATTCAAGTGGGCCCTGCAAAGGTGAAGGCTATACAGGAGATGCCAGCTCCCCGAACAGAAAAAGAAGTCAGAGGCTTTTTGGGACGGTTGAATTACATTGCCCGATTCATTTCACATTTGACTGCTACTTGTGAGCCAATCTCCAAGCTGTTGAGGAAAGATCAAGTGGTAAGATGGAATGATGAATGTCAAGCCGCTTTCGAAAGGATCAAAAAATATCTCCAAGAGCCACCTATTCTGATGCCTCCAGTAGAAGGGAGACCTTTAATCTTATACTTGACAGTACTCGACAATTCAATGGGGTGCGTGCTGGGGCCGCATGACGAGTCTGGACGAAAAGAGCATGCTATTTATTACCTTAGCAAAAAGTTTACCGACTGCGAGACCCGATACTCGTTGCTTGAGAAAACTTGCTACGCTTTGGCATGGGCTGCTCGCCGGCTGAGACAGTATATGCTGACTCACACTACTCTATTGATATCAAATATGGATCCAATCAAGTATATCTTTGAGAAGCCTGCCTTGTCCGGAAGAATAGCAAGATGGCAGATGATCTTAACTGAGTATGACATCCAGTACACAACCCAAAAAGCAATCAAGGGAAGTGTATTGGCAGATCATTTAGCGCATCAGGCTGTAGACGACTACCAATCCATGAACTTCGAATTCCCGGATGAGAACATCATGTTGGTGACTGACTGTGAGAAACCTGGACCGGATGAAGGACCTGAGGAAGGATAACAATGGTCTATGTACTTTGATGGAGCTTCAAACGTGTTGGGTAATGGCATTGGTGCCGTGATCATACCTCCAGAAGGCTGTCATACTCCGTTTACCGCCTGATTATGTTTTAACTGCACCAACAATATGGCGGAGTATGAAGCATGCATCATGGGCCTTCGAGCAGCTATTGACCTAAGGATTAAGTTCTTAAGTGTATTCGGAGATTCCGCTCTCGTGATCAGTCAGATCAAAGGCAAGTGGGATACAAAACATCCAAATCTTATTCCTTACAAAGAGTATGTATTGAAGTTTCTTTCACACTTCGAGGAGATAACCTTTGAACACTTCCCAAGAGAGGAGAACCAATTAGCGGACGCGCTAGCTACTATGTCTTCTATGTTCAAGGTCGGGTGGGACAATGAGGCTCCCCGGATTACCATTGAGAGGTTGGACAAACCCGGACACTGCTGTGACATTGAGACTGAAGAGGTAACAGATAAACCCTGGTTTCATGAGGTAAAGAGGTATCTCGAGGCTCAAGAATACCCCGAGGGTGCATCTGTTAATGATAAGAAGTTTCTAAGGAGGTTCGCGGAAAAGTTCTTTATCAGTAATGGCATCCTTTACAAACGTAACCATGATTCCACCTTACTGTGGTGTGTGGATAAGAACGAGGAAGAAAGGATCATGGCAGAGTTACATGAAGGTACCTTCGGGACTCATTCCAGTGGACATACCATGGCAAAGAAAATCCTACGGGAAGGATATTATTGGTCTACTATGGAAACCGACTGTTACCAACATTCTCGGATCTGTCACAAGTGCCAAGTCTATGATGATATGGTATACATACCTCCGGCTTCTATGAACATCTTGACGGCTCCTTGGCCCTTTGCAATGTGGGGCATCGACATGATTGGCGAGATCAGACCTACTGCGTCTAACGGGCATCGTTTCATCCTGGTAGCTATTGATTATTTTACAAAGTGGGTTGAGGCGGCTTCCTTTGCTACAGTAACCAAGAATGTCGTGGCACGGTTCATTCGGCACAATCTGATCTGTCGATATGGTGTACCAGAGAGGATCATTATGGACAATGGTACAAATCTCAACAATATAATGATCACCGAGCTCTGCAAGCAGTTCAAGATACAGCATCACAACTTTTCTCCCTACCGGCTGAAGATGAATGGGGCTGTTGAAGCGGCTAATAAGAATATCAAGAAGATTGTGCAGAAGATGACGATGACATACAAAGACTGGCATGAGATGTTACCATTTGCTCTTCATGGGTACCGTACCTCAGCGCGAACGTCAACATGGGCGATACCCTATTCCTTAGTATATGGTATGGAGGCAGTCTTGCCCATGGAAGTTCAGATACCCTCTCTTCAGATTATGAAGGATGCAGGTTTGAGCGAGGATGATTGGATTCAGACCCGGCTTGATCAGCTGAACTTAATCAATGAAAAGAGACTTACTGCTATCCGTCATGGTCAGACGTATCAAAAGCGGATGATCAAGGCATTTAACAAGAAAGTCAGACGACAAGAGTATCAAGTAGGGGATCTGGTCATCAAGCGCATTATCCTACCGCAAAGTGATCCCAGGGGTAAATGGATCCCTACGTACGAAAGGCCATTTGTGGTTAAGAACATTTTCCCAGGAGGAGCTATGATTCTAACCACCATGGATGGTGACGACCTTCCTCACCCCGTCAATGCAGACATAGTGAAAAAATACTATGCATAATCAAAGACCCACTAGGTTGACTGGCCTAGGAAAAAATAAGGGCTTCCCGGCGAACCAAAAGGGTTCGGGCGGATGAAAATGAAAAATCTTTACACCCGGCAATTCGAAAACCTGAAAAGGCGGCTTGGGCAAAAAAGGGTATCCCGGTGGACTGAAAACCCGAAAGGGAGGTCCAGGCAAAAATTAGGGATCAAAGCGTAACACTATGTCTCATTGGATCACCTTGCAACCAGACTTCAGTATCGACTATCAAGCTCAGACGACACTAATCAATCTGATTTACCTTCAACCAAGTAGCAAAGTGATGAGATGCTCGAGGATATAAAAGAAATAGTAGAGTTGGAACCCAGTGGGATTGTTCACATAGCTATTTTTTCTTTGTTTTTCACAAACTGTGTAAATTCTATCATTCGGCGGCGTTCTCTTACTAGGACGTCAGCCTCTTGTACAAAAACGCCTATTTACAGGCCAAACTCCAAAATCAATACGATTCATTTTCATAAAGAAATTTCAAATTGTTTTTCCTTTTTTCTGTTTTGTTTTGCAAAGAACGTCCAATGTTCATTCTTGATATATGCATTTGACATTAATTGTTGTTCATAAATATTTACATGCGAAACAAAGACGATTACTCATAATATCAGAAATAGGGGAAAGTAAGAAATGTCCAAGCCTTACAGTTGCTCTATTCACCAGGTATGGGGATAGATCTAGCTAAAGAATATGACTAAAGTACATTCACTCCCCGCAGAGTAAGAAAAAGACAGTGGTGTTAATTCTCCCCTGTTGAGGCTCGCAACCGCGAATGAGTCGGTAAGAGTCTCCCCAAGTAGAGTTTATCTATCACCAACACTGGAAGATTGTCCCCAATGGAGTCTGGAAAGTTATCCCCAGTGGAATCTAGAAGACCATCCCCGGTGGAGTCTAGAAGACCATCCCCAGTGGAGTCTGGAAGATTATCCCCAGTAAAGTCACCACTAAAAGATTATCCCCAGCGGAGTTCATTTCTTCCACAAGTAGGAAATTCATCCCCAACAGAGTTTTATCATCGCCAGCAATGGTAATTCATCCACAGCCGAGGGTATTTCTCCAAGTTCAGCAAATCCTCAACATAACATCTCTTCTCCACAGATTCATTCTCTCACCAGTTTATTCTCCAGCAGAATTATTCTCCCAATCATCTTCGGTCGTTATCTCCAGTGAACGAAACTCTTTATATTCTTCTCTAGCAATCCGGGATTTATTTTCCCTCAGCTAGAGAACATCATAAAAACATCGCATGTCCATACATCTTGACATATACATACGCATCATACAAAACAATCTCATTTATTGTTGAGAACATCATTGCTTGATACATATCATGCATTACATACGACCAACCTTTACCTTTCAGGAAAGATACAATCAGATTCTCACAAAACTCAAGCTATGAAGCCCGGGTACAACCGGATAGTATCTTGATTTCTACAGCATATTGTGAAGCCCGGAGAATGACCGGATAACAGTATCAGACTACCGTGAAGCCTGGATTACGACCAGATAGTGGTATCTCTTAAAATCAAGCTATGAAGCCCGAATTCGACCGGATAATAGTTTAATCCCCAGCAAGTCGTGAAGCCAGGATTACGATTGGATAACAGCTCAGCAAGTTATTGTGAAGCCTAGATTACGACCAGATAGCAATACAAGACCATGAAGCCTGGATTACGACCAGATAATGGTAGAAGACATTGTGAAGCCTGGATTACAACCAGATAGCAGCCAAAGACACCGCGAAGCCTGGATTACAATCAAATAGTGGTACATCTTTAATACAAGTTATGAAGCCCGGATTCGACTGAATAGTACCTTGATTTCTCCGAACACCATGAAGCCTAGATTTCGACCAGATAGTGGTATGATACATCGTGAAGCCTAGATTACGACCATATAGCGGTAAAAGGACACTGTGAAGCTTGTATTATGACCAAATAGCAGTTCACTCGGGCAATTACTATGAAGCTCGGATTCAACCGGATATTAGTAGGCCCAACAGTCAAAGGGAAGCCCGGATGCGACCGAATAACCACTTGATTTCTTCTGAAGCTTGGATTTCGACCAGATAATAAGTAAGGTATTGTGAAGCCTGG
Organism: Vicia faba; assembly: GCA_948472305.1. Classification (NCBI taxonomy): domain Eukaryota; kingdom Viridiplantae; phylum Streptophyta; class Magnoliopsida; order Fabales; family Fabaceae; genus Vicia; species Vicia faba. Next base: position 83,974,098 of record OX451736.1, read on the forward strand.
ATTACGACCAGATAACAGTATAAGACACCATGAAGCCTGGATTCGACCAGATAATGGTATAACACATCGTGAAGCCTGGATTACGACCAGATAGCAGTATAAGACACTGTGAAGCTTAGATTTCGACCAAATAGCAGTTTACATGGACAATTACTAAGAAGCTCGGAGTCGACCAGATATTAGTGTGCCCTAAATTCAAGTTGAAGCCCGAATGCGACCGGATAACAACTCATTTACTTCTGAAGCCTGGATTACGACCAGATAAGAATTGAGAAATTGTGAAGCCTGGATTACGACCGGATAGCAAGTATAATCTCATATCCCCAGTAAGTCATCGTAAAGCCTGGATTACGACCAGATAGCAGTCGGCCTTATCACTACGAAGCCTGGATCACGACCAGATAGTAGTTCATTCGCATCTCTTCAACTCAGAGATGATTCCTCAGTAGAATAACGGACGACCAAAGCTCCTAAAATTCGAACAAAGATGATTCCTCAGTAGAATAACGGACGATCGAAGCTCCTAAAATTCTATTTCTCCTAAAGAACAGCATTCCCCAGCGGAATCTTCCTCAACAACAGGTACACAAGCTCTCGCTAAGGAATCTATTATGCGATCGACACTCCTTCGGATGACATCTTTAAGCCCATCTCCTGTCATCAGTCTCTAAATGGCATCTGTAAGCCCATTCCCGACATCACAAGACAAATACTACTTCATGCGAGTGCAAATTTCTAGGCACTCTAATGTTCAATCATCTTCAACCCTCAGATCACGAAAGGCACGCAAGACAATCTACATCCTCAGGTTTAAGAAGATTGAACATGGGCAGCTGTTGTACCCCAAAATTTTCCCTCCCATATTTCTCAAAACATTCCAAGAAAAATTCTCAAGTTGCTCAAGGTAGTCCAAGGGTTGACCAGACAAGCTCCCTCCTAAGGCAGTCTACCTCAAATTAGGGTTTCATGTTGCATCAAGATACTTGAGTCCAAGGGATCTCAAATGCTCATCATTGTCATAATATGTTCTCAAGATCATCCATGTCAAGTTTCAAGCCTTGCAGAGGAAATTTGCTCAGCCAATTGCTCAAAGGCCTGAAAATCGACTATGCTAGGGCAAAAGTCAATTGTGGCCTACATACAGTTAAACTTCAATATTTTTGGTCAACATCCTCAATTTTAAGTATATTTCATAATTTTATCAAGGGTTGATCATGATTCATCAAGGATTGCTCATAATTCATCAAGAATCAAAAGTTGCTAAATTAGGGTTTTGTAGGAAAAGTCAACTCAACTTTGACCAAGCATAACATTCTCATACTTTATGATAAATGACCCATCAAAAGATCATTTTTAAGAGGATGCAATTATCTACAATCCATCTTCATCTCCCAAGTTCAAAATATGCACTCACAAGAAGTTATTAATTTAGACATTATAGGTCATTTTGAAAAGTCAACAAAAACACCTTTTTTTTCAAAGCTTCATACATGAGCATGGAATATCAAATTGAGATAATACCAAAAGAGTTGCTTAGAGGACATCTCAATATTTCTAAAAAGTCAAAGAACACCTCCAAAGAGTTAAAATTAAGGAAGTTATGCATTGGTGAAGTTGACCTTTTTTGCAAAATTGTCAAAAGTCAACTATGCCCAAAACTTCAATTTTTGCTAAACGGGCCCAATCTTTTTCACTTGTTTTGAGTTGGAAACATGGTCCACGAGCCCTAGCCTTTGCCACTTGTCATTATCTTATTTATATTATTTATTTTTATTTTTATTTGAATTAAATAATTTTAAATCAAAACAATCATATAAAATCCAAAACATTGAAATTCAAAGATTTTTTACATGATTCAGGTCTTAATATCAAGCTAGCATCAAATCAAATTCGTGTAAAAGCATGAGGTGCACAAAAAATTTGGATTTGGACTATTTTTGGAATGGTTTTCAAGTGTATCAAATCAAAATCAAAAGCATTGATGGAAGAAGATTGTGATCATTCTTTCAACCCTAATTCATTCCTCAATACATAAGGAGTGTGTGAAGACCAAAAGAGGCTAGATAAGGAGGCGTGTGATCAAGAACAAAAACTTGAAAAAACAAGAAAAAGTGCAAACACGAATTCCTAGTTACAGGCCAATTCAAGACCCTTGGACCATTCCAATCGCTTCCTAGGATCCCCAGCAAGCAAAAGCAATCAAAAGCAAGCATTTCCAGGCCCCATATCACGCTGTAACTCATCCACGACATCCATGTATTTTTGAAATCGGTTTCCATGATTTAGGAATTGATAGCATGAATTAATGATATATTCTTGATCCTTAAGACATATGCAAGCTTTCTGTATTATTTAATTGCATTTACATGGCCTATATTGGATTTCACCATTGTTAGGGTTTGTAGCTTCAAATTGGGATCTTGGTGTACAGGTGAAATTGGGCCACGATTAGGGTACCATGAAGTTCGTGAGACTGAGACGAATGGATTGGTACCATCACCATTGATTTATTGTGCTTGTACATGATTTTTGATATGGCTAGGTTTTTAGCTACGGAGAATGTCTGTTGGTATAGGTATGTTGTCTAAAACAACAGATCCGTGAGGAAGATGAAGACGTGGCGGACAACCTTTGGCGTGTTTGAATTTCGCGTGTTTCTGACTCAGTGTTTTTACTTTTCATATATTATCATTGTTATGTATTTTATGTACAAACAAAAGCAAGTAGCGTAGTGGTAGTGGAGTGGTTGGATAGTGCATCAGGGCATGGGTTCGAATCCCAGGTCCCCCCAATTTCTTCATATTTTTTCCTTTCAGGTAATCCAGCGCGCCTACAAGCCTAAGGACCATCATGCGTCCTCATCATCCAGCCTGCCAGATGGCCAGATGGCCAAATCTAAAGGCCATCAAAGAGGGAGTACAATAGGCCATGGTCAATGTGTGATCGGTGGATCTGGAACTGACTGTTTAACGCTGGTTCGCGAAATGTCGCGGAAGCAAGAGTCGCCACCGTCTTTTAGTTTCTCCAAATGGAAAGGACAAAAGCACAGAAAAATTCCTTATAGAGATTGCTCTCGGTTCGGGAGGTAGATTATAGAAAGGGAAGGTGTTAGCACCCTTTCTATCCATGGTTATCCATGGGCTCTTAGATACTTGCTCACTTGTGTTTTCAAAAATGGTTTGTTTGCTTTTCAACTGTGGGTTTTAAAAAGTTTCTTTGAAAATTTCAGTTCGACTCTTGTATCAGTCCTCAAGAGTGTTTGAAAAATGCTTTCGAAAGCTTTTTGAAAATGTGTTGGTGTGAAAAGTATTTTTGATTTGTTTTGTTTTGAATTAGAGCAAGTATCCACGAGTCGTCTACCTACCCTAAGGAATTCGTCTGTGTAAATGTCCTTTAAAGTAGTGCCATCCCACCATTGAGAGGTAGGTAGCACCACCGTTGGAGGTGTTCGGGTCAATTCGAGGTTCGGGACATGGTGATCACCAGAGCAATGGGAAGACACCTTAGAAGCTACCCTCATGCCAGGTTCCCGGATCATGAGGACTTACTAAGACATCCTCTACTCGACGATCACCTTTCGAGGCAAGGCAACAGTGAGGCGTACCCTAGGGGTGGTGTGTGATTTGTGTGTCATTTTCAGATATTTTGTCTTGTCACGTTATTGGTGATCTACGTTTTTGTTTTTATTTTAGGCCATTCATTCTTGCATGCATTTTATTTATAGCTAAAAATTGCAAGAAGGTAAAAGTTTCTAAACTATTACAAAGGCGCGGGTCCACATCGCCAAAATTTCCAGGACCCGATTTGACAGAAAAAATAAAGAATTAAAGTGCGAAAGATAAATATTACACGGCTTTGGGAGAGGTACATAAAAAATTAAAAGAAAAAGAAATAAATACGCGAATTGAATTAATAGTTGGAAACGAGGGCGTTGGACCCTTTTTTAATTAAATTAAATTAAATTGTTAAATTAATTAAATTAAAATGAAAAAGAAATTGTTTTTTTTTTATGTTTTGGTGTTTATGATTTTTTTTAATAAAAGAATTAAATGAGATTGAAATTAAATTAACCCTAATTCTATAACTTTTATTTATTAAGAAAAAATATTAAAGTTAAACCTAAATTAACCTAATTATTTACATGTTATTTTAATTACAAAAATAATATTTAATAATTAATTATTGTGAAAAGAAAAGAAAAAGGATAAAAATTGATACAAACCCTAATTCTACAAATTTAGGTTTTTATTGAAAAAATATTAAGATTAATCCTAGATTTAAAAACTAAAATCAATTAATGAAATTTATTTACAAAAATAACATTAAGTAAAAATACTTATTTTTGTCTTTTTTCTGATTTTATTGTTTTTATGAAAATATTTAAATTAAAGAAATTAATTAAAAAGAGAAATAATTGAATCAAATAATTAAAAAAAATGGAAAAAATATATAAAAGAAATTGCAAACCTAGGGGGGTCTGTCCCCAAATTGGGAGGTTATTGTTAGCATTTTAGGCCCATCTTTGCAAGCCCTTGTTGACTTTTGCGCCAACGTATACCTCCATTGACTAATGCTTAGGGTGTCCTCCCAGTCTGGACCCTTTGATTCATCTCAGTAGGCACGTGGATGGCTTGATGTTGATGATGTATGATACACCCTAGCACTGAAGCTGCACATAAGCGTTAAGAGAAAAATAACATGAAAGGGGTGGGGGACCTGGGGATCGAACCCAGGTCCTTTTGGTTACCAGTCTTACGCCTTACCAACTGCTCCAAACGCGCGTCTTGTTTATATAATATCAAACAAATAATATAAGGGAAACAAGGGTCAGTGGAACCTCCGCGCGCGAAAATTTGAATGATCCAACCAATGCTTTACACCTCATCTTCTTCTTCTTCGTTTTCTTTTTCCCTGAAACACAAAAGAATTGGCAACGGTTTTGAACCGTCCCCAAATGTACCATTCTAGAAAATAGCGATTAGGCCATATGGCCACATAAATTAGGCGCGATGGGTGTTTTGTTTTCGTCTAAGCGCGCTGATTTCAACCATGGCCTTGAAGTTCTCTAATTTTACAGTATTAAGAAACCCCTAATTTGAACGTTGAAGAACCCTAATGTCCTTTCATGGTGAATCCTTCAATAATGCACAAAAACTTAATCAAAGCATATGGTTAGTTTCAGAATCATGAGAGCAACATAAAACAAGCGTTAGAATTTAAAATCATGCCATGAATGATAAGATACGATTTATGCAAAAAAGTGACAAAGCCTGAGTTCTATTCACCAATTCTGGGCGTTAGGAATGTGGAAACCTATTCAGACACGTTGCTTGATGTCTCAGGAAGGTGATGAGATGGTTATTTTGGCTTGAAACCTCTTGGAACCCTGTTTTCAGTTTTGAAAATTTTAGGCAAAAGTGTAAGTTTGATTCTTTGTGTATGGCGCAGCTGGGAGGTCTTTTGCATTAGGGTTTGCATGAGTACTTATATGTGAATGATTAGGGTAGGTTTTCTTGTCCAAGGAATCAAGGAATTGATGTATGGAAGATTTGATTTTTAAGGATCTTTTCAAATATTTCTTCATGAAGAACCATCACAATTTGCACCAATTCTTTCCACTTTTGATAGGCACGAAATCTTTAGTGAATCATGAGTCATTGTCTTGCACAAAAAGATTTAAAACATTAGGTTTAATATTTTTCACCTATTTATTTTAATTAAATGAATTATTAATGATTAAAAATCCAAATAAATAAATAAAAATGATAAAAAAAACTTCCCTTTGGGCCAAATGGTCGTGCATATGCCTTGGATGATGAATTGTGGAAGAAAAAGAGGCCCATTAGCATTTTTAGGTCATTTGAAGCAATGTTGACTTTTCAAAATATCCAAACATTTCCCAACTTCCACAAGGCATAACTTGCTCAATTTTTAAGCTTTGCTCATGTTCTTGGACATTTTGGAAAGGTCTTTGAGTCCTATAACCAATGTCTTTGGTCCCATGTCATTTTGATTTACCAATCTCAAGTTATGGCCTTTGACTTAAAGTCCCTTTTTGTTGACTTTTGAAAATGACCTATAATGTTGAAATTGATAACTTTTTGTGAGAGCATTTATTGGACTTGAAGTGTGAAGAGGAGTTGTAGGAAATTTCTTTCTCTTCAAAATGAGCTTTGGATGGAATTTTTCTGATAATCCATGTGAAAGTTATGCCTTGGTCAAGTTACAGTTGACTTTTTCAACTGTCCAAATATGAAAACTTTTGCATCTTGATGACTTTTGAGCCAAGCTTTGAGAATCATGATCAAGCATTGATCAAATGATGTTTGTGGCTTCAAAATGAGATGTTGACCAAAAATTTGAACTTTTGACTGTCAAATGACCATTTTACCCCTACAGTTGACTGTGGTGCAATTAGGGTTTTTGACTGTGCAATTTTGTGCTGTAAGTCCTGAAACTTGGTATGAGGATGCTTGACCATGTTTATAGGCATGTGGGACTTGATTGGACCCTTGGAAACTTTATTTACTTTGTCAGAACCAAAACCCTAATTTTTTACTGTTTAGGAGGCCCTTAAACTGTGCAACCCTTGGGGAGATTTTGAAGCTTTGACTTGGCAAATTTTGAAGAATATGGGAGGGCAAATTTTGGGGTACAACAGTTGCCCCTGTTCAATCTTCTTAGACCTGAGGATGCAGATTGGCTGACGTGCCTTTCGTAATCCGAAGGTAGAAGAATATTGAACACTAGAGTGCCCAGAAATTTGCGCTCACATAGTAGCAGTGTGATGATGGGAATGGGCTTATAGATGCAATTTGGAGATTGTTGGATAGGATGATGGGCTTATAGATGCCATGCTAGGAGGTGATGGAAGGTGGATGGGCTTATAGATTCCATCTGGGTGTCAATCGCGTAAAAGATTCCTTAGCGAGAACTTGTGTACCTGCAAAAGAAAAAATGATTACCTGACTTGTTACAGGAGTGGTCTTCAAACTCTTGTGTAGATGTGTCCTGACTGGTTACAGGAGCTGGATCTGGAGCTTCAAACGGCGATGAATGAACCAGGGATGGTTACTACCTCAACAGGAACGGTGAGAGAACCTTGGATGATTACAACCTCAACAGGAACGCTGAGAGAATCTGGGGACGATTACTACCTCCGCAGTAACGGGGAGAGAACCATAGGCGACTACAACCTCAATAGCAATCATTGAGAGAATCTTGGATAACTTCAACTTCAACAGCAATAGTTGGGCGAATCTTGGGATGATTACTACCTCCGCAGGATCAGGGAGAGAACCATAGGCGACTACAACCTCAATAGCAATCATTGAGAGAATCTTGGATAACTTCAACTTCAACAGCAATCGTTGAGCGAATCTTGGGATGATTACTACCTCTGCAGGATCGGGGAGAGAACCATAGGCGACTACAAACTCAATAGCAATCATTGAGAGAATCTTGGATAACTTCAACTTCAACAGCAATCGTTGAGCGAATCTTGGGATGATTACTACCTCCGCAGGATCGGGGAGAGAACCATAGGAGACTACAACCTCAATAGCAATCATTAAGAGAATCTTGAATAACTTCAACTTCAACAGCAATCGTTGAGCGAATCTTGGGATGATTACTACCTCCGCGGGATCGGGGAGAGAACCATAGGCGACTACAACCTCAATAGCAATCATTGAGAGAATCTTGGATAACTTCAACTTCAACAGCAATCGTTGAGCGAATCTTGGGATGATTACTACCTCCGCAGGATCGGGGAGAGAACCATAGGCGACTACAACCTCAATAGCAATCATTGAGAGAATCTTGGGCGACTTCTACTGAGTCTTTATCAGGAAAATCTGTTTGGGGTCGATTTAACTGGACTAGAGAAGGCCTTGGACTGGATAAGAAACAGAAAATCTTAGGGTCGATTAACTGAACCGGTCTAGGTCTTGAAATGTCTTCAACTGGATAAGAAACAGGGAGATCTTAGGGTCGATCTGACTAAACCAGAGAAGGCCTTTGACCGGATAAGAAACAGAGAAATCTTTGGAGTCGATTTAACTGAACCGTTCTAGGTCTTGAATATAGCTGGGAACTTAACTGAATCTTTTCCTGAAAGGTAAAGGTCAGTCATATGCAATGCATGATATGGATCAAGCAATGATGTTCTCAATGTAAATGAGATTTGTAAGGTATGATGCGTATATGCATGCTATAATATATGGAAATGTGATGTTTATGTATGTTTTTCGTCTAGGAAGGTAAATCCTTGACGGGTGCCAGGAAGTCACTCCTGGGCTGATGTTGAAGAATAGATTTTTGCTTCCGCTGGGGATGATAGTTGCGAGAATACCGGTAGGAGAAGATAACTCCGTTGGGGAATAACCTTGGCGAATGAATTACTCTGTGGGGAGAAAAGTACTCTATCGATCTTGCCGGGAAGCAGTACTCTGTGGGGAGAGAGATACTTCACTGAGTTGTTGATAATAACTTGCTGGGGATACGCTTGTTGTGTTGGAAGTGTTAATAGACTTCGCTGGGGATAAGAAGATTGTGTCGACGACGATCTTTCCGTGGCTTTTGGCTGAGGATAACCCAGTTATATCCCGGTAGGGAAATAACTCTTTAAATAAAGCCGGGAGACGCGTTCGTGCTCTGCGAGGGATAAGCTTCCAGAATCTACTGGGGATAAGCTTACTGCTTGGGGAGGTGGATTCCAACTTTCCTTGGGAACTGGATTAGACTCTCCTGGGGAAGTATTGAACTGCATTGGTTATGTTCTTCAACGGAACCTACCTTGATACCTTGGAGGACAGAACAATCAGATTGCTTAGACCACCCATTATTGCCCCTGTTTCTATGGGGGAGGCACCTGTGGGATACTGATAATTGTGGAGGGTCAAACCTTCTTCAGGTAGGCAGGTGACAAGATGACAAGACATAGTCGTACGCTTTGATCCCTAACTTTTGCCTGGACCGCCCTTTCGGGTTTTCAGTCCACCGGGATACCCATTTTTTCCCAAGCCGCCTTTTCAGGTTTTCGACTTGCCGGGTGTACAGATTTTTTCATTTCATCCCTTCATTTTGCCTGAACCCTTTTGGTTCGCCGGGAAGCCCTAACTTTTTCCTAGGCATGTCAGCCTAGCGGGTCTTTAATTTTGCGTAGTATCTTTTCGACTATGTCCATGTTCTCAGAATGTAGGGAGTTGCCCCTGTTAGAAGTGTTTTGCCATGCCACCAGAAGATTTTTGACCAGGCAAGATTTATTGTTGAAATGCCCCAAGTGACTCAGGCGGAGATTTGCCCCAGGCTATTTGGCCTTTGAGAGATTCTCCGAATCTTGATTGGATTGCCCCAGATGACGGACCATGATCATGTCGTGCCCCTTGATTGGAAGGACTTTTGTTCACTAGGTATTCATCGTGCGAATTTTCCTGCTGTTCAAACAAAAAGTCATATGCAAACAAAGTTATGTTAAAATGCAAGGCTTATGTCTGTCTTGAAGGTTTTGAAAATGCATTCTTTTCATAAAATAAGTGAATGTTTGTAAAACGTGATGTCAACTTCGTATTTACCGTAGGCCTTAAGGAGTCAGGATACCTTTGGTAACAGTATGCTTTCGAACTAACCCATGCTTCAGCTAGGACTTTAGAGGGTTATAACGTGGCTTGGTTCACGGTTTAAGAAACAAAGGATAAAGGCTCAAATTTTATTTGTACCCACCCGCTCTTCGTGATGTTCTCCAAACCTAAACTCAGTTGATCATACGTTAGACCTTGTTTGAGTCTTTGCTCTGATTCTCTGGTGATGATTCGGATGTTGACAACTTATTTTGAATAGGCAGTCATTTTTTTGTTGATGGTTTGTAGGACCTCTTTCTTGTCTGATTTTTGTTATCCCTTTCTTTTTTGCCTGAACTGTTTCTTTTTGGAATTACAGTCAGCGGGATGTCCCAGTTTTGTAAGTCTCCTTCATGGGTTTTGACTTATTGGGTTTTTATTTTTTTGAGATAATGACTGCCTCTCTTTATTGATTATTCGGAACCATCATTGTCTTTCTTTTTTTTTTTTTGTAAGGACCTCTTTGGTGCCATTCGTTATGCACTTGGATCAACTGAGAGAACTACCCTGCCCCAGGTTATGATTAAGGGTTTTAAATTTAGAAAAGAAAAACTCCTACTTCTTTGGCTCAGAGGGGTTGACGAGGGATTATCTTCCTTATTACTCCAGTGTTTAGGAATTGAAACAATGCCTGTACTTCATCAGCGGGGTTTGTTTAAAAGCATACTATCAAGATCGCGGTATCGTTTTTGTCATCCTCCCTCAAGAGGCTTAGAATTATTAATTAAGAGTTGATCATCAGAAAAAATATGAAAATAATTTGCATATAGTGAATACGAATATATTGCTTCAAAACAGACATATGCGATGCATTAATGAAATAACAACGTTTGATATGAATGGAATGTTCGAACAATCAAAAGAAAATTACAACTTGAAAGATTCTAATGAACAAAAATTTCTCAATCCTATCCATGTTTTGGCAAGGGAGCAATGATCACATTGGGAGTCTCGGCGGGCTCGAACTCGATCTCTTTAGCATCGATCATATTCTGAATCTTGTACTTTAGTGCCCAACAGTCCTCAGTATCGTGCCCTGGACTACCAGAATGGTAAGCGCACCTTGCTTCTGGGTTATAGTTTGGAGAGGAAGTCTTTGGATTTGCAGGAGGGTTGATCACCGCAATCAGGTTCATCCTTAACATGTGCTACAAAGCTCGTGACCATGACATGTTGATGTAGGTGAATTGTCTCTTAGGCTCGTCCGACCTATTCTGATCAACCCGCTGTTCTTGGCGAGGTCGTTGTTGGCCCTGAGAAGTAGTAGCAACTCGGAGAGGTCTATTCATTGGACCCGACTTTTGCCTTCTTGGAAGCTGTTCTATGACCTGGTCCCTGACTTGGGTTGGTTGCTTCATGCCTTGAGGAAGCTGGCTGATCATGGCTCTCAGCTCTCCTTGCTCTTGAGCTAAACCTTGAATGAGGGCCCTTTACCCCAGCATCTGGGTTTTCAATGTGTCTACCTCAGCTTGTAGACGTTTCAGCTGTTCGTCCTTGTCATCTTCAGGACTCTTTCTGATCAGATTCCCCATGAGGAGTGTCCTCAACTCTTCCTGCCCCTTGGATAGGCCTAGGAAGATTTCCCTGAACTGAGTCTCTTGAGCGTGAAGGTCCTGGTTATCTTGTTGTGAAGCCATTGCTGAAATAAACAGCGAGAAAGGTAAGTGACCTGCAACAAGGATACCTGTTATGCAATGATGAGTATGACATGCATGTAATGTTTTCAAGGACCTCGCGGGGTAAACAAGAAAATTTGTTAGCATTTGGATCCGGTAGCTTGATTGAAAGAACTTCATATTTGTTGAGAATATTTCTTCCAAGGGTCAAAGGCTCACCATATCACGTGGGTCATAGCCCCTGACTCAAGTCATCAACCTTATTTTGCTTTCCAAACAACCTTAGCTAGGGGAACCTTCTTCAGGAGTCAAAGCTCACCATATCAAGTGGGTCATAGCCTCTGACAACTTTGGCTAGAGGAAAATAAATCCTCTTTTCCCCTTGCTGGATGTTTGATTCATCATGACCTGCATCACAAGCCCTTGAGACCCTTGAAATGGGTTAGGATGTATGCAATGATATGATGTTATGATGCATGGGGTAATATGAATAAACCCTGTTATGAGCCCTTATTAAGGACTATAAACAGAACCTGCAAGAAACTCGGTAAACCCTGTTATGAGTCCCGATTAAGGACTATAAACAAAACCTGCAAGAAACTCGGTAAACCCTGTTATGAGTCCCAATTAAGGACTGCAAACAAAACCTGCAAGAAGTTCATGTGTCAGATAACAAGCATGCAAGTAGTCAAGTTGGAAGGCACACAAGTCACACAAGACAAGCCCTTAGAGTTTAGGCCAGCGTGAGGTCTAGGTACTACCCTCTTTCAGTTTGTTGGTTCATACCTGTCCTATCAAAGTAACCGGGTTCTTAGAGGATCCCAATATCATTGACTACCCTCAATCGGTCATAACTCCAGCATCGCAATCTTTTCTTGCGGCCAGAACCATCACGAGAGTTTAGCCTCAATGGGCGTAGCATACTGCTACTGTTCTATTGGCCAAGTTGGGTCAATTTAGGGTTCTAAGGTTGTTGGTGCTTAATGACTCCTCAGAAGACCCATATTCTCCTCGTTGCAACACAAGGGATATCGGTACAGACCAAGGTGCCACACCAATGTAGCCACTGTTTCACCCGTGTCGGTCTACGCCGGACAGGTCCCTCACAGCTTATGCTACCTAAACAGGGTATCCCCAGATCCGGGTTAGGATCTATGTAACTCCCATGCAACCCACAAATTTAAAGCAGACAAGTCAATACAATTGAAAACACAGTTATGAACTAAGCCCTAAGGTACACCTCACTTTAAGTTTTGTATCCCCAGCAGAGTCGCCAGTTCTGTGATCGGTGGATCTGGAACTGACTGTTTAACGCTGGTTCGCGAAATGTCGCGGAAGCAAGAGTCGCCACCGTCTTTTATTTTCTCCAAATGGAAAGGACAAAAGCACAGAAAAATTCCTTATAGAGATTGCTCTCGGTTCGGGAGGTAGATTATAGAAAGGGAAGGTGTTAGCACCCTTTCTATCCATGGTTATCCATGGGCTCTTAGATACTTGCTCACTTGTGTTTTCAAAAATGGTTTGTTTGCTTTTCAACTGTGGGTTTTAAAAAGTTTCTTTGAAAATTTCAGTTCGACTCTTGTATCAGTCCTCAAGAGTGTTTGAAAAATGCTTTCGAAAGCTTTTTGAAAATGTGTTGGTGTGAAAAGTATTTTTGATTTGTTTTGTTTTGAATTAGAGCAAGTATCCACGAGTCGTCTACCTACCCTAAGGAATTCGTCTGTGTAAATGTCCTTTAAAGTAGTGCCATCCCACCATTGAGAGGTAGGTAGCACCACCGTTGGAGGTGTTCGGGTCAATTCGAGGTTCGGGACATGGTGATCACCAGAGCAATGGGAAGACACCTTAGAAGCTACCCTCATGCCAGGTTCCCGGATCATGAGGACTTACTAAGACATCCTCTACTCGACGATCACCTTTCGAGGCAAGGCAACAGTGAGGCGTACCCTAGGGGTGGTGTGTGATTTGTGTGTCATTTTCAGATATTTTGTCTTGTCACGTTATTGGTGATCTACGCTTTTGTTTTTATTTTAGACCATTCATTCTTGCATGCATTTTATTTATAGCTAAAAATTGCGAGAAGGTAAAAGTTTCTAAACTATTACAAAGGCGCGGGTCCACATCGCCAAAATTTCCAGGACCCGATTTGACAGAAAAAATAAAGAATTAAAGTGTGAAAGATAAATATTACACGGCTTTGGGAGAGGTACATAAAAAATTAAAAGAAAAAGAAATAAATACGCGAATTGAATTAATAGTTGGAAACGAGGGCGTTGGACCCTTTTTTAATTAAATTAAATTAAATTGTTAAATTAATTAAATTAAAATGAAAAAGAAATTGTTTTTTTTATGTTTTGGTGTTTATGATTTTTTTTAATAAAAGAATTAAATGAGATTGAAATTAAATTAACCCTAATTCTATAACTTTTATTTATTAAGAAAAAATATTAAAGTTAAACCTAAATTAACCTAATTATTTACATGTTATTTTAATTACAAAAATAATATTTAATAATTAATTATTGTGAAAAGAAAAGAAAAAGGATAAAAATTGATACAAACCCTAATTCTACAAATTTAGGTTTTTATTGAAAAAATATTAAGATTAATCCTAGATTTAAAAACTAAAATCAATTAATGAAATTTATTTACAAAATAACATTAAGTAAAAATACTTATTTTTGTCTTTTTTCTGATTTTATTGTTTTTATGTTTTTATGAAAATATTTAAATTAAAGAAATTAATTAAAAAGAGAAATAATTGAATCAAATAATTAAAAAAAATGGAAAAAATATATAAAAGAAATTGCAAACCTAGGGGGGTCTGTCCCCAAATTGGGAGGTTATTGTTAGCATTTTAGGCCCATCTTTGCAAGGCCTTGTTGACTTTTGCGCCAGCGTATACCTCCATTGACTAATGCTTAGGGTGTCCTCCCAGTCTGGACCCTTTGATTCATCTCAGTAGGCACGTGGATGGCTTGATGTTGATGATGTATGATACACCCTAGCACTGAAGCTGCACATAAGCGTTAAGAGAAAAATAACATGAAAGGGGTGGGGGACCTGGGGATCGAACCCAGGTCCTTTTGGTTACCAGTCTTACGCCTTACCAACTGCTCCAAACGCGCGTCTTGTTTATATAATATCAAACAAATAATATAAGGGAAACAAGGGTCAGTGGAACCTCCGCGCGCGAAAATTTGAATGATCCAACCAATGCTTTACACCTCATCTTCTTCTTCTTCATTTTCTTTTTCCCTGAAACACAAAAGAATTGGCAACGGTTTTGAACCGTCCCCAAATGTACCATTCTAGAAAATAGCGATTAGGCCATATGGCCACATAAATTAGGCGCGATGGGTGTTTTGTTTTCGTCTAAGCGCGCTGATTTCAACCATGGCCTTGAAGTTCTCTAATTTTACAGTATTAAGAAACCCCTAATTTGAACGTTGAAGAACCCTAATGTCCTTTCATGGTGAATCCTTCAATAATGCACAAAAACTTAATCAAAGCATATGGTTAGTTTCAGAATCATGAGAGCAACATAAAACAAGCGTTAGAATTTAAAATCATGCCATGAATGATAAGATACGATTTATGCAAAAAAGTGACAAAGCCTGAGTTCTATTCACCAATTCTGGGCGTTAGGAATGTGGAAACCTATTCAGACACGTTGCTTGATGTCTCAGGAAGGTGATGAGATGGTTATTTTGGCTTGAAACCTCTTGGAACCCTGTTTTCAGTTTTGAAAATTTTAGGCAAAAGTGTAAGTTTGATTCTTTGTGTATGGCGCAGCTGGGAGGTCTTTTGCATTAGGGTTTGCATGAGTACTTATATGTGAATGATTAGGGTAGGTTTTCTTGTCCAAGGAATCAAGGAATTGATGTATGGAAGATTTGATTTTTAAGGATCTTTTCAAATATTTCTTCATGAAGAACCATCACAATTTGCACCAATTCTTTCCACTTTTGATAGGCACGAAATCTTTAGTGAATCATGAGTCATTGTCTTGCACAAAAAGATTTAAAACATTAGGTTTAATATTTTTCACCTATTTATTTTAATTAAATGAATTATTAATGATTAAAAATCCAAATAAATAAATAAAAATGATAAAAAAAACTTCCCTTTGGGCCAAATGGTCGTGCATATGCCTTGGATGATGAATTGTGGAAGAAAAAGAGGCCCATTAGCATTTTTAGGTCATTTGAAGCAATGTTGACTTTTCAAAATATCCAAAAATTTCCCAACTTCCACAAGGCATAACTTGCTCAATTTTTAAGCTTTGCTCATGTTCTTGGACATTTTGGAAATGTCTTTGAGTCCTATAACCAATGTCTTTGGTCCCATGTCATTTTGATTTACCAATATCAAGTTATGGCCTTTGACTTAAAGTCCCTTTTTGTTGACTTTTGAAAATGACCTATAATGTTGAAATTGATAACTTTTTGTGAGAGCATTTCTTGGACTTTAAGTGTGAAGAGGAGTTGTAGTAAATTTCTTTCTCTTCAAAATGAGCTTTGTATGGAATTTTTCTGATAATCCATGTGAAAGTTATGCCTTGGTCAAGTTACAGTTGACTTTTTCAACTATCCAAATATGGAAACTTTTGCATCTTGATGACTTTTGAGCCAAGCTTTAAGAATCATGATCAAGCATTGATCAAATGATGTTTGTGGCTTCAAAATGAGATGTTGACCAAAAATTTGAACTTTTGACTGTCAAATGACCATTTTACCCCTACAGTTGACTGTGGTGCAATTAGGGTTTTTGACTGTGCAATTTTGTGCTGTAAGTCTTGAAACTTGGTATGAGGATGCTTGACCATGTTTATAGGCATGTGGGACTTGATTGGACCCTTGGAAACTTCATTTACTTTGTCAGAACCAAAACCCTAATTTTTGACTGTTTAGGAGGCCCTTAAACTGTGCAACCCTTGGGGAGATTTTGAAGCTTTGACTTGGCAAATTTTGAAGAATATGGGAGGGCAAATTTTGGGGTACAACACAATGCATCATAGAGAACCTGGGAAGTCAACGTGGACTTCCATCTTTTGGGCCCAGTAGCTGCTGTTTGCACCCCCTCAAACTACTAATTGCAGGCCCAAATCTCTTTCTCTATTCTTTTTTTATTTGTTTAATTTTATTTATTTATTTTATTTACTAACCAATTAATTATTTTCTTTTATCAAAAAAATCATAAAAAATAATACTTTTCACAAATTAGGTTTAGAATTTATTTTTATCAAAAAAGTTAAATTAATTTAATTAGGTTATTGATATTAGATAACTTTAATTCCTTTTGTAAATAATTAAAAATAATTAGAAATTAGGGTTTTGTTTATAATTTAATTTTGTTTTCTTTTCCTTAAAAATAACCAAAACCAAAAAATAGGCCATGTAATTATTTTCATTAATTAATTTAATTAACTAATTAATTGTATATTTAATTTCAAAACCTAATTCTTTTCTTAAAAATAATTAAAAACAACAAAAAAAACATTTTTTTTCTCTTTTAATTAGGTCAGAAGGGTCAAAACCCTAATTTCTTCCCGGTCTTAACTTCATCGCGCGCGCTTTATTGTTTTATTATTTACCATATTGATGTAACTGCCTACAAGTTGTAATAGCTTAATTAGGACTTTTTATTTTCATTTATCACTTTATTTCTTAAGGGTTTGATTTTGGCTATGTAAATACCTGAAGCCTTGTAATAGCTTAGTTTAATTTTCGCACTTTAAATTCCGCAAATATTAAACTGTTAGATGTATGATATTAGGATGCATGACAATAGTGTATGTTTAACTTTAAAACAGTTAGATAACCCTAAAATGTGCAAAGATAAATAATCTGAAATTCAATCACTCGCACATGCGCACTCCTAGGGTACACTCCCACTTGGTTGCCTTCGGTAAACGGTCATTGAGTATAGGATGCTTTAGTGGTCGTCCTTTTGTCCAAAGATCAAAGTTTCCTCGGAAAGGTTGCCTCAGATATTGTTGCCTCGGATAATTGATCTAAGACACTAGGGTTACTACTAAGATGTCCTAACATTGCTTTAGTGACCGTACGTCCCTTTCGAATTGACCCTCAAAACTCCAACGACGATGCTACCTACTCACTAATAGTGGGATAGCGTTGTCTAAAGGAAACGAACATAGAACGATTCTTTTTTCGAGTAGGTAGATTAGTTCTTAAGTACTTGCTCAATCAAAATTAATTTTCACACTTACACTCCTTTACAAACAAAGTTTTCAAAAACACTTCATTCCACTCTTGAAGACAGAAGCAAGAGTTAAATCGAAGTCAAAACAAAAAATTTTCCAAACACACAAGCACACAAAGAAGCAATTTTGAAAATGATGAGCAAGTACCTAAGAGCCCGTAGATAACTACGGATAGAAAGGGTGCTAATACCTTCCCTTTCTATAATCTACCCCCCGTACTCAAAAATATCTCGAAAAAGGAATTTTTTGTGCTTTTTTCCTTTCCTTGTTGGATAAAATAAAAGTCGGTGGCGACTCTTGCTTACCGCGACATTTTGCAAACACAAACGCAAAATTCAAACCAGCATTCCTAAAAAACAGTCCCGGTTCTGGCCACCGTATCACAGAACTGGCGACTCTGCTGGGGAGTTAATAAGTGGAGTGTACTTTAGGAATAGTTCATTATATTGCTTTCAATTGTTTGATTTGTTTGCTTTATATTTGTGGGCTTTGTATCGGAGTTACTATATATCATAACCCGGATCTGGGGATACCTTTTAGGTAAGTAGCAATAGACTGTGAGGGAACTGTACGGCGTAAACCGATACGGTTGAAGCAGTAGCTACGATGATGTGGCACATTAGTTGGTACCGATACCCCTTGTGGAGGAACAAGGAGAGTATGGGGCTGCTATATGGGTCATTAAGCATCAACTGACCTTAGAACCTATAATTGACCAACTTGGCCATCGAAAGTAGCAGGATGCTACACTCATTGAGACCATATTCTTGCGATGGTTCCGGCCGCAAGAAAAGATTGCGTGAGCTGAAACTATGATCGATGGAGGAGGTTCAGTGATATTGAGAACCTCTAGAACCCGGTTACTATTATTAGGACAGGTTGAACCAACTAAACTGTAATAGGGTAGTACCTAAACTCCATGCCAGCCTGAAATTTAAGGGTTATTGTGTGACTTGTTTTCCCTTACCATGTTTGCTATCTGTGATACCTGTGGTGTGTTTTTATCATGACATCATGCATCATGACATCGCATGCATATTTCATTAGACTAACCATTTCAAAGACCAAGGGGATTCATCTTTGTTCTGTTTTGTAGATCATGGCTTCTATGCGCAGAAATACCATTCGGGTCAACTTTATGCAGATACCTGCTCAACTCAGAGAGTTGGTTTCAAAAGTTCCTGATACTTCTTCCTTTGTTAGAAGACATGGTCATCTCCTTAGCCTGGTCACTTCAAAGTTGGATGAGCAAATGATGAGCATGTTGTTCCAATTCTTTGACCCATTGCATCACTGTTTCACCTTCCCGGACTATCAGTTAGTCCCTACTTTGGAGGAGTTTTCTGATTTACTGGTGTTGTACCCCAAAATTTTCCCTCCCATATTCTTCAAAGTTTGTCAAGAATCATCTTCAAATGGTTTAAGACTTCTCAAGGGTTGCACAGTTCAAATCACCTCCTAAGCCAGCTGAAATTAGGGTTTTGGTTCCTTCAAGGAATTTGAGGTTTTCAGTGGTCCAATCAAGTCTCATGTGCCTATACACATTGTCAAGCATCTACATGTCAAGTTTCAAGATTCACAATGCCAGTTTGCACAGTCAAAAGCCATATTTGGTTCACAATCAACTGTAGGGGCAAAATGGTCATTTTACAGTCAAAAGTCAAAAATTTTGGTCAACATCTTATTTTGAAGCCACAATCATCATTTGATCAAGTCTTGATCATGATTCCTCAAGCATGGCTCAAAAATCATCAAGGATGCAAAAGTTGCTATTTTTGGACAGCCGAAAAGTCAACTGTAACTTGACCAGGGCATAACTTTTTCATGGTTCATCAGAAAAATCCCATCCAATGCTCATTTTGAAGGGGATGACATTTCCTACAACTCATATTCACATTCCAAGTCCAAGAAATTCTCTCACAAAAAGTTATCAATTTATACATTATAGGTCAATTTCAAAAGTCAACAAAAAGGCATTTTAAGTCAAAGACCATAACTTGAGATTGGTAATTCCAAATGACATGGGACCAAAGGCATTGGTTAGAGGACTTCAAGACCTTTCCAAAATGTCCAAGAACATGTTCATATGATCAAAATTGAGCAAGATATGCATTGGAGAAGTTGGGAAATTTTTATGAATTTGCAAAAGTCAACTATCCTTAAAACTTCAATTTTTGACAAAAGGGCCCACTTTCTTCCACTTGATTCAGCCTTGTCATGCCACACACGTGTCCCATGATTAATTTCAAGATCAAACATTTATTTTTCCATTTTATTTAATTTTTCTTAATTTAATTCATTTTAAATCCATAATAATTCAAATAAAATCTAAAAATTAATGGAATAGCATCTTTGTGATTTGAATAGCTTTTATATGTCATATGCCAGCTAACCAACTCGTGCTAAGTCTTTTTTGTGCATAAAATCCTAGATTTGAACCAAATATGGAAAGTTCTTCAATGGTGGTCAACCAAATCTCCAAACTTCAATACACCAAGATTAAGGCCCAGCTTTTGACCTAATTTTGTTCTCATATACATAAGCAAGCAGTACCAACAGCATTCACGACCTAAGCATTGCTAAAACGGCCAAGGCAAAACTGAAAATTTCTTGAAAAAGTGTGAGATCAAGAATAGGATTGCAGACGTTTCCAGATCAAAAGAAGCACGTAGCCTTCTTCCTTGCTGTCCACTGAACCTAAAGAGACCAATATCACGTCCTAAGATCCACTGAATAGCGCTGTAAGTTCTCAAAAACAGGCCCCTGAACACGAAACCTCAATTCTCCATTCTTGCATTTTTTTTCTCAAAAATATTGGCATATTCATGTTTCTTGTTTGATTTCTAATCTAATGACAATAGCCAATTTCGTTTTTAGGCCCTGAATCGTGATGCCCGATTCTAGGGTTCATCTTTTTGCGTTTTAGGTATTTTGTTTCCAAGTACAATTGGAACAAATCATGAGTAGGGATGAACTCAGGAGACATGGACGAGACCAACCATGGTCTTGGAATGGGTTTTTGAAGCCTAGGGACGATTTTAAGAAAAGCCTACGAAACTACTTGCGGATAAAAATCCACAGGTAAATAACCAACAATTTTGATGAAGAAGACGATGATGCGTCACAGTGTGATTGGCCCGTTTAAAATTAAAGCGCGTCTTTTTTGTTTGCTAGCATATTAATTGATTTCTGAATATTATATTTGGTCTTTATTACACTAACAATTGAACAAGGCAGTTGGGTTGGTTAAGGCATGCAGGCATAGTCCCTTGGGACCTGGGTTCGAATCCCAGGTCCCCCAAATACTTGATATTGTTTTTCTTAACATGTTCTCATGCAGCGTCCCAAAAGCACTCCACCATGTATCTCCAGAAATCAACGCGCCAGGTGGCCTTACGCCTTAATCCAATGGCCAGAAGATGATATTCACCATGCTCCCAGTCAACAAGCGTTCTAGAGGATCATCAAAGTCAAACGTGGCTGAAAGCTTAGTGGGCCTGAAATTGCTGTCTAACATCCCAAATCTGGCCCAAACCCCCCATGAGTTTGCCTCTTTATTTTTTCTTTTATATCTTTTATTTTACTCATTTAAATTTAATTCTTAATTAATCATTAACTAGATAATTATTTTTCACAATAAAATTCAGAAAAGCAAAAAAATATTTTTATTAATTTCAATTACTTTTTGTAAATAAATTCATTAATCAATTTAGTTGTTTAATTAGGTTAATTGTAATCTTTTTCACATTAAATAAAATCAAATCTAGAATTAGGTTTTTCCTTTGACACTTTTAATTTCTTTTTTTATTTTATTTCATTAAAAACATAAAACCACAAAAATACTTTTTCTTGTAAATAATTAATTAATTAGTAAATTAGGTTTAATAATTAATTTAATTGCAAAAAGGACCAATTTCAATTCTTTTCTAAAAAAAAGGGTCAAAACCCTAAGGTCGTCCCGATTCAATTTCTATTCGCGCATTATTATTTTTTATTATATTTTATGTATCTGCTCCGAGTATGTAATAGATAATTAGGACCTCTTTTATTGCTTCATTTTATTTTCTCGCATTTATTTTCCAAACGGGTTATGTTTTTGGCGATGTATATACCTGCGCCTTGTAATAGTGTAGATTCAACTTTCCGCAATTTATTTCCCGCACTCTTAACTGTTAATGTGCATGACAAGACTTGTATGACAAATAAAATCAATCCGTAGCTCACAAATAACATGTACAAGATAATCTTAACTGAAACAACACACATGCACATGCCACTCCTAGGGTACGCCTCACTGGTTGCCTTGAGGTGGTCATCAAGTATAGGGTGTTTTAGAGGTCGCCCTCCTGTCTAAAGATCCAGTTGCCTCGAAACGGTTGCCTCGGATAAAAAGGATCTAGGACGTTAGGGTTACCGCTAAGGCGTCCTCTTATTGCTTTGGTGACCACATTGTCCCTATAATCGAATTGACCTGAATAACTCCAACGACGGTGCTACCTACTTCTCAATAGTGGGATAGTACTGTCTAAAGGACTCTTACACAGCCTAATTCCTTAGAGTAGGTAGATTTCTCATGGGTACTTGCTCTTTCAAAAAAATAAAAACATATTTTCGCACCTACACTTTCAAAAAGTTTTCAAACAAACACTTCATACACTCTTGAGGACTGATACAAGAGTTACCTAGAAGTTTTCAAACAAACTTTTCCAAAACCCACAAACACTTGAAAAGCAAACAATTTTTGAAAACATAGTGAGCAAGTACCTAAGAGCCCATGGATAACCATGGATAGAAAGGGTGCTAACACCTTCCCTTTCTATAAATCTACCTCCCGAACCGAGAGACATCTCGAAAAAGGAATTTTGTTGTGCTTTTGTCCTTTCCATGTTGGAGAACATAAAAGACGGTGGCGACTCTTGCTTACCGCGACATTTCGCGAAACCAGCTAAAAAACAGTCAGTTCTATTTCCACCGATCACAACTGGGTATATCTATTCTAGAGCATACACCCTTTACAGGTTTGGAGATAGCTTCTAGGCCAGAGGATATTTCTTCAGCCCTACATATAAAAATGGCTGATGTAGTATCTAACTGGGAGATTCAGAGTAGGGTTAAAGGTTTCTTGGCTAAGTTTTTAATCGATCAAGCTCAACAGTTCTGGGATAGTTTGGACTTTCAAGCATTTGAAGACATTCTGGCTCTCCTCATCTATGGCTTGGTTCTGTTCCCGAATCCAGATTCTTTCGTCGATGTGAACACAGTCAAGATCTTCATGTCTCGTAACCCAGTGCCTACTCTTTTAGGTGATATTCTACATGCTCTCTATACTCGTACTGTTCGGAGAAGGGGAACTCTCATGTGTTGTACACCGCTGAAGCGAGGTGGTTTATTTCTCACCTCCCCAAATATGTATTGAAGAATGAGGAAGGTGTAGGTTGGGCCTATAGAATCATGTCCATTGCTCATATAGACATCCTTTGGAGTTCTAAAGATATGGAAAGGGTAGCTATCATTGATCGATGTGGGGAATACCCCAATGTTCCATTGCTTGGAATTCGAGGAGGAATAACCTATAATCCTTGTTTGGCCTTATGACAGTTTGGACGCGCTCGAAGAGACGGTCCTCATGAGCTGCTGCTTACAGATATTGTTTTTTACTTCAAGGGGGATGTTGAAGGACATCGCCGCAGGTTTATACAAGCTTGGGGAGGGGTGAACAGGTCTGACCCACATGAGCTAGGAATGAAGACTTCTCTCCCAATGCAATCGTATCTCCAGTGGGTTCGAGCCCATGCTCAAAAGCTGGGGATGCCATATGAAGTTGTTTTTCCGGTGATTGTGGAGCATACTGATGAAGAAGGTGTTCCTTATACAGTCCTCCATCCCTATATGCCTACTGATCTGGGGGAATTGAAGAGATCTTGGATCCAGTTAAAGGAAGAAAGGGATACCTACAGAGAGAAGTATCATGAGCAGGAACGGAAGATCTTGAAGCTTACAAGGCAACTTGAGAATGAGAGGACAATCAACGATTATGTCAGCATGAAGGGAAAACGACCATGGGAGTTCTGATGACTTTTATTGTTTCTAGTTTAGATTTGCTTTTCAGTATTTCTTTTGTAACGCCTTAAAGGCATTTGTTAAACATTGTTACCAGTTTAATCTAATAAAGTGTGTTTTATTTTGGTTTACAAATTTGAATCTCCCTAAAGTATTTGAAATCATTTCATACGCATTCCATTACCATGCACCTCATCACAGGTACCATTACAGGTTTCTTATCTTCTTCGCTGTTTATTTCATCACAACATGTCTTCTGAAACATCTACTGATCAAGCTATTAAGGCTCTTCAAGCTCAGAATGCTCAGTTCCAGGAAATGTTCTTGAACTTAGCCAAAGGGCAGCAAGATTTGAAGACTCTCATCTTGAAGGACAAGAAGAAGAAGAAGAAGAAGAAGAAGGTGGTCCTGTTGAATATGGGTCACAGATTTGGGAATAGGTTGCGACAGGAAATTGATTTGTCCCATTCATCTGGAGGGGGAGAGAATCAAGAAGAAAGTAAGGCTCCTAGCCATGTGGTTTCTGACAATGACACTGATTTTGATGAAGACCAGTACCCTCATGCTGAGGATAGGTACAAACAACTTGAAGACCGTCTGAGTGCCATGGAGGTTCAGAAGGTTCCCGGTTTGGATTTTGGAGATTTGGGGTTGGCATCTGGGGTGGTGATCCCACACAAGTTTAAGGCTCCCGACTTTGCTAAGTATGACGGGGTATCCTGCCCAAAGCTTCACCTCCACTCATACGTCATAAAGATTCAACCATATACTGCTGATAGGAACCTCTGGGTTCATTTCTTTCAAGATAGTCTGTCAGGGACTCAACTTGAATGGTTCTATCAATTGGAAGGAGCTAATGTCCGCAACTTGGAGGACCTTGCTGCTGCTTTTTACAAGCAATACCAGTATAATGCCGATCTTGCTCCCACGCGTACCCAACTTCAGGGTATGTCTATGGGTGTGAGCGAAGGTTTTAAGGACTACGCTTAGAAGTGGAGAGATCTGGCTGGGAGAGTACAACCCCCGTTGTTTGATAGGGAGTTGATGGATATGTTTCTTGGGACTTTGTCATTTCCATATTTCAACCATTTGATTGGTAGTTCATCGTCTGGAGTCACTGAATTGATCATGACTGGGGAGAGAGTCGAAGCTGGTATCAAAAGTGGCAAGATACAGAAATGTGCTTCGTCAAGTACAGAAAAGAAGCCTTTTAAGAAGGAATCTAGTGCAGTTTACAGCTCGAGGAGCCAAAACCGACCTGAGCGCCGCCAAGCAGTGAATGCGGTGGTAATATCAAGACCTACTGTTTCCCCACAATGCAACAATCAGCAAAGAGTAGAGAGACCGCGAAGACAGTATACTCGGCTCAGTATGACCTTGTCTCAAATTCTGCTGCAATTATTGAAGCCAAACCTGGTAACTCTAAGGGAAGCTCCGAAAAATCCCAGTACCACCTCTCTGCTGTATAATCTGAATGCCTGATGTTCCTATCACTCTGATAGCCTAGGGCATGATACCAACAACTGCTGGGCCTTGAGGAATAAGGTGCAGGATTTGATTGAAGCTAAAGAAATCGAGTTTGACGCACCAGAAAAGCCTAATGTCATGACTGCTCCTATGCCTAAGCATGGAGTGAATGTTGTGGATGATGATTCATTTGTGACCTCCGTGGAAGACATTTCTACTCCTTTGTTGACCGTTAAGAAGAACCTATTGTTGGCCAGTTTATTTCCGGGTTGTTGCGAAGGTTGCCACCTGTGTTCCTTCCTACCTGTTGGTTTCCATTTATTGAAGTCAGGTGTCCAACGCCTGATGGATAACAAAGAGATCTTGTTCGAGAAAACTTTGGTTCCATTGATTCCTGTTGAAGATGTTTCCATAATCACCATTTCCGCCAATCCTTCCAAGGCTTCATCGAGAAAGCCTGTTAGGATTACATCTGTTCTGAGAGTTACTCCATTGATCATTACTATTCCTGGACCTATCCCTTACACTTCGGATAAGGCTGTCCCATGGCACTATGGGGCCGATGTGTATTATCATGGGATTAAACAAGACTCGAAGGATGAAGAGGCTGATACTGATGTCAGCAATATTGTCGGGTCTAGCAAGGTCACCCGAAGCGGAAGACTTTTCTCTCCTGAGATTTCTCCTCCAATTGTTTGAAAGCCTGTTGTCATTCCATCGGCCAGTACATCAGTTGTTGTTCCGATTCTTACTCCAGTTATCACCCCTGTCGCCGAGCCATCTAACACTCGGGGCAAAGAAGTTACAGGTGGGCCTTCCCGGATGGAGGCACCTAAAAAAGTCACTGTTGAAACCTCTAGGCAGGAGATAGAGGAAATTCTGAAGATTATCAAGAAAAGCGACTACAACATAGTCGAACAGCTGGGGAAAACCCCGTCGAAGATCTCTATGTTGTCTTTATTGTTGTGCTCAGAAGCCCATGCTAAGGCTTTAATTAATTTCCTTAAAATTGCGCATGTGCCGCAGGAAACATCTGTCGATAAATTCAAATATTGTGTGGCTAATTTAACCGCTGACAACAGGTTGGGTTTCTCCGACATAGATCTGACTGCCAAAGGAAGGAATCACAATGATGCTCTGCACGTCTCTATCAAGTGCAGGGGAACTACTTTGGCCCACGTGCTGGTGGATACTGGGTCTTCCTTAAATGTTTTACCCAAGAAAGCATTAGATCGGTTGGATTGTGAAGGGTTGGTTATGAAGCCAAGTAATATTGTGGTTAGGTCCTTTGACGGGTCTAAAAGGATGGTACATGGAGAGGTGGATGTCCTTGTTAAGGTTGGTTCCCAGACTTTTGCGTCTACGTTCTATGTGATGGACATTCGACCTTCTTATTCTTGCTTGTTGGGTCGCCCATGGATTCATAAAGCTGGGGCAGTAACTTCAACGCTCCATCAGATGTTAAAGTATCCAGTAAAGGGGAAGATTGTTATGGTGCAGGGTGAGGAGGAGTACATGGTGAGCCACCTTAACTCTTTTCGGTATGTGGAGATGGATGGGGAGTTCATTGAAACCCCATGTCAGAATTTTGAAGAAGTCCCCCAGACTCAGGCGTCGACTGAAACTGTTGCTGAAGATCCTCCAATGAAGATGGCTTCCCTCAAGGATGCCAGGGCTGTTATTGAAAAAGGTGGGTGTGCGAATTGGGTCCAACTCCCTGACTTTGCACACAAGACTGACAAGTTTGGTTTGGGTTTTACTGTAGAAGCTCAAAGGGTTGTTCGACGTGCGCGGATTGGAAGACCTCTCTTGCGTATCAGTAATCCGGAAGTGAATGCAATTGAAGATGATGATGAAGAGTCAGATTTCGACAGCTGGATTTACCCGACTAGTAACAGTGGCTTAAGAAATTGGACGGCGAAGGACTTCGTGCCCATTTCTTTTATTACACAGTAATAGACTTTTTTTTAAATTTGTAACAGACAATTTGAAACTTTTTCGGCCCAGTGCCTTGCCCGAGACACCGTGGCTTTATTTGTGAGGGCTTATTATGTGTCATTTCCATATATCATCAATAAAGCATTGGACATTTTCTTGCATTACAGATTTTGCGCTCCTAGTTTTTTCCTTTCTATCTTGCACTTTATAAAACAGCTATTTGTCTTACACACACTCACATATCATAATACAGGTCTACATCCACTCTAGATCCCACTGATAACGACTCTGCTACTGCCAGTTGTGACTTCGAAAATCCGATCAACCAAGTTGAGGACAAAGGTGAGGATGATTGTGAAGTGCCTGGGGAACTTGCTAGATTGTTACTTCAGGAAGAGAGGGCCATACAGCCGCATGAAGAGCCAGTGGAAACCGTAAATCTGGGTACAGAGGAAGACAAGAAAGAGGTCAAGATCAGTGCAAATCTGGAGCCTAGTGTTAAGCAACGGTTGATACAGATGCTGCGTGACTATGTTGAGATATTTGCCTGGTCTTATGAAGATATGCCTGGGTTGGATACCGATATTGTGGTTCACCACTTGCCAACCAAAGAAGATTGTCCTCTAGTGAAGCAGAAAGTTCGCCGAATGCGCCCAGAAATGTCCGAGAAAATCAAGGCTGAGGTTATGAAACAGTTTGATGCCAGTTTTCTAGTTGTTAATTCTTACCCACATTGGGTTGCCAACGTGGTTCCGGTGCCGAAGAAAGATGGTAAGGTTCAGATGTGTGTAGACTATCGAGATCTGAACAGGGTGAGCCCCAAGGATGATTTCCCTCTACCTTACATTGATGTGCTGGTTGACAACACCGCACAGCATAAGGTCTTCTCCTTTATGGATGGTTTTTCCGGTTATAATCAGATTAAGATGGCTCCCGAAGACATGGAGAAGACAACCTTCGTTACGCAGTGGGGTACCTTTTGCTACAAAGTCATGACGTTCGGGTTGAAGAATGTTGGGGCAACGTATCAGCGCACCATGGCCGCTTTGTTCCACGACATGATTCATCATGAGATTGAGGTTAACATTGATGACATGATTACAAGGTCCCAAACTGAAGAAGAACACCTTGACCATCTTCAGAAGCTATTTGACAGGTTGAAGTTGTACAAGCTAAGGTTAAACCCGAACAAGTGCACCTTCAGAGTGAGATCTGGTAAACTGTTGGGTTTCATTGTTAGTGATAAAGGTATTCAAGTGGACCCTGCAAAGGTTAAGGCTATACAGGAGATGCCAGCTCCCTGAACAGAAAAAGAAGTCAGAGGCTTTTTGGGACGGTTGAATTACATTGCCCGATTCATTTCACATTTAATTGCTACTTGTGAGCCAATCTTCAAGCTGCTGAAGAAAGATCAAGTGGTAAGATGGAATGATGAATGTCAAGACGCTTTTGAAAGGATCAAAGAATATCTCAAAGAGCCACCTATTCGGATGCCTCCAGTTGAAGGGAGACCTTTAATATTATACTTGACAGTACTCGACAATTCAATGGGGGTGCGTGCTGGGGGAGCATGACGAGTCTGGCCGAAAAGAGCATGCTATTTATTACCTTTGCAAAAAGTTTACCGACTGCGAGACCCGATACTCGTTGCTTGAGAAAACTTGTTGCGCTTTGGCATGGGCTGCTCGCCGGCTGAGACAGTATATGCTGACTCACACTACTCTATTGATATAAAAGATGGATCTAATCAAGTATATCTTCGAGAAGACTGCCTTGTCCGGAAGAATAGCAAGATGGCAGATGATTTTAACTGAGTATGAAATCCAGTGCACAACCCAAAATGCAATCAAGGGAGTGTGTTGGCAGATCATTTGGCGCATCAGGCTGTAGACGACTACCAATCCATGAACTTCGAATTCCCGGATGAGAACATCATATTGGTGACCGACTGTGAGAAACCTGGACCGGATGAAGGACCTGAGGAAGGATCCCGATGGTCTATGTACCTTGATGGAGATTCAAACGTGTTGGGTAATGGCATTGGAGCCGTGATCGTATCTCCAGAAGGCTGTCATACTCCGTTTACCGATTATGTTTTAACTGCGCCAACAATATGGCGGAGTATGAAGCATGCATCACGGGCCTTCGAGCAGCTATTGACCTAAGGATTAAGTTCTTAAGTGTATTCGGAGATTCTTCTCTCGTGATCAGTCAGATCAAAGGCGAGTGGGATACGAAACATCCAAATCTTATTCCTTACAAAGAGTATGTATTAACGTTACTTCCACACTTCGAGGAGATAACCTTTGAACACTTCCCATGAGAGGAGAACCAGTTAGCGGACGTGCTAGCTACTATGTCTTCTATGTTCAAGGTCAGGTGGGACAATGAGGCTCCCCGGATTACCATTGAGAGGTTGGACGAACCTGCACACTACTGTGAAATTGAGACTGAAGAGGTAACAAATAAACCCTGGTTTCATGAGGTAAAGAGGTATCTCGAGGCTCAAGAATACCCCAAGGGTGCATCTGTTAATGATAAGAAGTTTCTAAGGAGGTTCGCGGCAAAGTTCTTTATCAGTAATGGCATCCTTTACAAACGTAACCATGATTCCACCTTACTGCGGTGTGTGGATAAGAACGAGGCAGAAAGGATCATGGCAGAGTTACATGAAGGTACCTTCGGGACTCATTCCAGTGGACATACCATGGCAAAGAAAATCCTACGGGAAGGATATTATTGGTCTACTATGGAAGTCGACTGTTACCAGCATTCTTGGATCTGTCACAAGTGCCAAGTCTATGCTGATAAGTTACACATACCTCCAGTTCAAGATACAACATCACAACACTTCTCCCTACCGACCGAAGATGAATGGGGCTGTTGAAGCGGCTAATAAGAATATCAAGAAGATTGTGCAGAAGATGATGGTGATATACAAAGACTAGCATGAGATGTTACCATTTGCTCTTCATGGGAACCGTACCTTAGCACAGACGTCAACAGGGGCGACACCCTATTCCTTAGTATATGGTATGGAGGCAGTCTTGCCCATGGAAGTTCAGATACCCTCTCTTCGGATTATGAAGGATGCAGGTTTGAGCGAGCATGATTGGATTCAGACCCGACTTGATCAGCTGAACTTAATCGATTAAAATAGACTTACTACTATCTGTCATGGTCAGACGTATCAAAAGCGGATGATCAAGGCATTTAACAAGAAAGTCAGACGACAAGAGTATCAAGTTGGGGATCTGGTCATCAAGCGCATTATCCTACCGCAAAGTGATCCCAAGGGTAAATGGACCCCTACGTACGAAGGGCCATTTGTGGTTAAGAACATTTTCTCAGGAGGAGCTATGATTCTAACCACCATGGATGGTGACGACCTTCCTCACCCCGTCAATGCAGACATAGTGAAAAAATACTACGCATAATCAAAGACCCGCTAGGTTGACTGGACTAGGCAAAAATAAGGGCTTCCCGGCGAACCAAAAGGGTTCGGGCAAAAATAAGGGATGAAAATGAAAAATCTGTACACCCGGCAAGTCGAAAACCTGAAAAGGGGGCTTGGGCAAAAAAGGGTATCCCGGTGGACTGAAAACCCGAAAGGGATGTCCAGGAAAAAAATTAGGGATCAAAGCGTAACACTATGTCTCATTGGATCACCTTGCAACCAGACTTCAGTATCGACTATCAAGCTCGGACGACACTAATCAATCTGATTTACCTTCAACCAAATAGCAAAGTGATGAGATGCTCGAGGATATAAAGGAAATAGCAGAGTTGGAACCCAGTGGGATTGTTCACATAACTGTTTTTTCATTGTTTTTCATAAACTGTGTAAATTCTATCATTCGGCGGCGTTCTCTTACTAGGACGTCAGCCTCTTGTACAAAAATGCATATTTACAGGCCAAACTCCAAAATCAATACGATTCATTTTCACAAAGAAATTTCAAATTGTTTTTCCTTTTTTCTGTTTTGTTTTGCAAAGAACGTCCAATGTTCATTCTTGATATATGCATTTGACATTAATTGTTGTTCATAAATATTTACATGCGAAACAAAGACGATTACTCATAATATCAGAAACAGGGGCAAGCAAGAAATGTCCAAGCCTTACAGTTGCTCTATTCACCAGGTACGGGGATAGATCTAGCTGAAGAATATGACTAAAGTACATTCACTCCCCGCATAGTAAGAAAAAGACAGTGGTGTTAATTATCTCCAGCTGAGGCTCGCAACCGCGAATGAGTCAGTAAGAGTCTCCCCAAGCAGAGTTTATCTATCACCAGCACTGGAAGATTGTCCCCAGTGGAGTCTGGAAGGTTATCCCCAGCGGAGTCTAGAAGACCATCCCCGGTGGATTCTAGAAGACCATCCTCAGTGGAGTCTGGAAGATTATCCCCAGTAAAGTCACCACTAATATATTATCCCCAGCGGAGTTCATTTCTTCCACAAGCAGGAAATTCATCCCCAATAGAGTTTTATCATCGCCAGCAACGGTAATTCATCCACAACCGAGGGTATTTCTCCAAGGTCAGCAAATCCTCAACAGAGCATCTCTTCCCCACAGAGTCATTATCTCACCAGTTTATTCTCCAGCTGAATTATTCTCCCAATCATCTTCGGTCATTATCTCCAGCGAATGAAACTCTTTATATTCTTCAGCAGCAATCCGGGATTTATTTTCCCTCAGCTAGAGAACATCATAAAAACATTGCATGTCCATACATCATGAAATATACATACGCATCATACAAAACAATCTCATTTATTATTGAGAACATCATTGCTTGATACATATCATGCATTACATATGACTAACCTTTACCTTTAAAGAAAGATACAATCATATTCTCACAAAACTCAAGCTATGAAGCCCGGGTACGACCGAATAGTATCTTGATTTTTACAGCATATTGTGAAGCCCAGAGAACGACCAGATAACAGTATAAGACTACCGCGAAGCCTGGATTATGACCAGATAGTGGTATCTCTTAAAAGTAAGTTATGAAGCCCAGATTCGACTGGATAATAGTTTAATTCCCAGCAAGTCATGAAGCCTGGATTACGACTGGATAACAGCTCAGCAAGTTATTGTGAAGCCTGGATTACGACCAGATAGCAATACAAGACCATGAAGCCTTGATTATGACCAGATAATGGTAGAAGACATTGTGAATCCTGGATTACGACCAGATAGCAGCTAAAGACACCACGAAGCCTAGATTACGACCAGATAGTGGTACATCTTTAATACAAGTTATGAAGCCCGGATTCGACCAGATAGTATCTTGATTTCTCCGAACACCATGAAGCCTGGATTTTGACCAGATAGTGATATGATACATCATGAAGCCTGGATTACGACCAGATAACGGTAAAAGGACACTGTGAAGCTTGGATTACGACCAAATAGCAATTCACTCGGCCAATTACTATGAAGCTCAGAATCGACCGGATATTAGTAGGCCCAACAGTCAAAGGGAAGCCCGGATGCGACCGGACAACCACTTGATTTCTTCTGAAGCCTGGATTTCGACCAGATAAGAAGTAAGGTATTGTGAAGCCTGGACTACGACAAGATAACAGTACAAGACACCATGAAGCCTGGATTCGACCAAATAATGGTATAACACATCGTGAAGCCTGGATTACGACCAGATAGCGGTATAAGACACTGTGAAGCTTGGATTTCAACCAAATAGCAGTTTACATGGACAATTACTAAGAAGCCCGGAGTCGACCGGATATTAATGTGCCCTAAATTCAAGTTGAAGCCCGGATGCAACCGGATAACAACTCATTTCCTTCTGAAGCCTGGATTACGACCAAATAAGAATTGAGAAATTGCGAAGCCTGGATTACGACTGGATAGCAAGTATAATCTCATCTCCCCAGTAAGTCACCGTAAAGCCTGGATTACGACCAGATAGCAGTCGGCCTTATCACTACGAAGCCTGGATCACGACCAGATAGTAGTTCATTCTCATCTCTTCAACTCAGAGATGATTCCTTAGTAGAATAACGGACGACCAAAGCTCCTAAAATTCGAACATAGAGGATTCCCCAGTAGAATAATGGACGACCAAAGCTCCTAAAATTCTATTTCTCCTAAAGAACAACATTCCCCAGCGGAATCTTCCTTAACAACAGCTACACAAGATCTCGCTAAGGAATCTCTTATGCGATCGACACTCCTTCAGACGACATCTTTAAGCCCATCTCCCGTCATCAGTCTCCAAATGGCATCTGTAAGCCCAATCCCGACATCACAAGACAAATACTACTTCATGCGAGTGCAAATTTCTGGGCACTCTAATGTTCAATCATCTTCAACCCTCAGATCACGAAAGGCACGCAAGCCAATCTACATCCTCAGGTTTAAGAAGATTGAACAGGGGCAGCTGTTGTACCCCAAAATTTGCCCTCCCATATTTCTCAAAACATTCCAAGAAAAATTCTCAAGTTGCTCAAGATAGTCCAAGGGTTGACCAGACAAGCTCCCTCCTAAGGCAATCTACCTCAAATTAGGGTTTCATGTTGCATCAAGATACTTGAGTCCAAGGGATCCCAAATTCTCATCATTGTCCTAATATGTTCTCAAGATCATCCATGTCAAGTTTCAAGCCTTGCAGAGGAAATTTGCTCAGTCAATCGCTCAAAGGCCTAAAAATCGACGGTGCTAGGGCAAAAGTCAATTGTGGCCTACATACAGTCAAACTTCAATATTTTTGGTCAACATCCTTAATTTGAAGTATATTTCATCATTTTATCAAGGTTTGATCATGATTCATCAAGGATTGCTCATAATTCATCAAGAATCAAAAGTTGCTAAATTAGGGTTTTGTAGGAAAAGTCAACTCAACTTTGACCAAGCATAACTTTCTCATACTTTATGATAAATGACCCATACAAAGATCATTTTTAAGAGGATGCAATTATCTACAATCCATATTTATCTCCCAAGTTCAAAATATGCACTCACAAGAAGTTATTAATTTGGACATTATAGGTCATTTTGAAAAGTCAACAAAAACACCTTTTTTCAAAGCTTCATACATGAGCATGGAATATCAAATTGAGATAATACCAAAAGGGTTGCTTAGAGGACATCTCAAGCTTTCTAAAAAGTCAAAGAACACCTCCAAAGAGTTAAAATTAAGGAAGTTATGCATTGGTGAAGTTGACCTTTTTTGCAAAATTGTCAAAAGTCAACTATGCCCAAAACTTCAACTTTTGCCAAACGGGCCCAATCTTTTTCACTTGTTTTGAGTTGGCAACATGGTCCACGAGCCCTAGCCTTTGCCACTTGTCATTATCTTATTTATATTATTTATTTTTATTTTTATTTGAATTAAATCATTTTAAATCAAAACAAATCATATAAAATCCAAAACATTGAAATTCAAAGATTTTTTACATGATTCAGGTCTTAATATCCAGCTAGCATCAAATCAAATTCGTGTAAAAGCATGAGGTGCACAAAAAATTTGGATTTGGACTATTTTTGGAATGGTTTTCAAGTGTATCAAATCAAAATCAAAAGCATTGATGGAAGAAGATTGTGATCATTCTTTCAACCCTAATTCATTCCTCAATACATAAGGAGTGTGTGCAGACCAAAAGAGGCTGGAGAAGGAGGCGTGTGATCAAGAACAAAAACTTGAAAAAACAAGAAAAAGTGCAAACACGAATTCCTAGTTACATGCCAATTCAAGACCCTTGGACCATTCCAATCGCTTCCTAGGATCCCCAGCAAGCAAAAGCAATCAAAAGCAAGCATTTCCAGGCCCCATATCACGCTGTAACTCATCCACGACATCCATGTATTTTTGAAATCGGTTTCCATGATTTAGGAATTGATAGCATGAATTAATGATATATTCTTGATCCTTAAGACATATGCAAGCTTTCTGTATTATTTAATTGCATTTACATGGCCTATATTGGATTTCACCATTGTTAGGGTTTGTAGCTTCAAATTGGGATCTTGGTGTACAGGTGAAATTGGGCCACTATTAGGGTACCATGAAGTTCGTGAGACTGAGACGAATGGATTGGTACCATCACCATTGATTTATTGTACTTGTACATGATTTTTGATATGGCCAGGGTTTTAGCTACGGAGAATGTCCATTGGTATAGGTCTGTTGTCTAAAACAACAGATCCGTGAGGAAGATGAAGACGTAGCGGACAACCATGGGCGTGTTTGAATTTCGCGCGTTTCTGACTCAGTGTTTTTACTTTTCATATATTATCATTGTTATGTATTTTATATACAAACAAAAGAAAGTGGCGCAGTGGTAGTGGAGTGGTTGGATAGTGCATCAGGGCCTGGGTTCGAATCCCAGGTCCCCCCAATTTCTTCATATTTTTTCCTTTCAGGTAATCCAGCGCGCCTACAACCCTAAGGACCATCATGCGTCCTCATCATCCAGCCTACCAGATGGCCAGATGGCCAAATCTAAAGGCCATCAATGAGGGAGTACAATAGGTCATGGTCAATGCATCATAGAGAATTTGGGAAGTCAACGTGGACTTCCATCTTTTGGGCCCAGTAGCTGCTGTTTGCACCCCCTCAAACTACTAATTGTAGGCCCAAATCTCTTTCTCTATTCTTTTTTTATTTGTTTAATTTAATTTATTTATTTTATTTACTAACCAATTAATTATTTTCTTTTATCAAAAAAATCTTAAAAAATAATACTTTTCACAAATTAGGTTTAGAATTTATTTTTATCAAAAAAGTTAAATTAATTTAGTTACGTTATTGATATTAGATAACTTTAATTCCTTTTGTAAATAATTAAAAATAATTAGAAATTAGGGTTTTGTTTATAATTTAATTTTGTTTTCTTTTCCTTAAAAATAACCAAAACCAAAAAATAGGCCATGTAATTATTTTCATTAATTAATTTAATTAACTAATTAATTGTACATTTAATTTCAAAACCTAATTCTTTTCTTAAAAATAATTAAAAACAACAAAAAAACATTTTTTTTATTTTACCATATTGATGTAACTGCCTACAAGTTGTAATAGCTTAATTAGGACTTTTTTTTTCATTTATCGCTTTATTTCTTAAGGGTTTGTTTTTGGCTATGTAAATACCCGAAGCCTTGTAATAGCTTAGTTTAATTTCCGCACTTTAAATTCCGCAAATATTAAACTGTTAGATGTATGATATTAGGATGCATGACAAGAATGTATGTTTAACTTTAAA
This sequence comes from Vicia faba, assembly GCA_948472305.1. Lineage (NCBI taxonomy): Eukaryota > Viridiplantae > Streptophyta > Magnoliopsida > Fabales > Fabaceae > Vicia > Vicia faba. The sequence continues at coordinate 84,010,258 of OX451736.1, forward strand.
ACAGCTAGATAACCCTAAAATGTGCAAAGATAAATAATCTGAAATTGAATCACTCGCACATGCGCACTCCTAGGGTACACTCCCACTTGGTTGCCTTCGGTAAACGGTCATTGAGTATAGGATGCTTTAGTGGTCGTCCTTTTGTCCAAAGATCAAAGTTGCCTCGGAAAGGTTGCCTCAGATATTGTTGCCTCGGATAATTGATCTAAGACACTAGGGTTACTACTAAGACATCCTAACATTGCTTTAGTGATCGTACGTCCCTTTCGAATTGACCCTCAAAACACCAACGACGATGCTACCTACTCACTAATAGTGGGATAGCGTTGTCTAAAGGAAACGAACATAGAACGATTCTTTTATCGAGTAGGTAGATTAGTTCTTAAGTACTTGCTCAATCAAAACAAATTTTTCACACTTACACTCCTTTACAAACAAAGTTTTCAAAAACACTTCATTCCACTCTTGAAGACAGAAGCAAGAGTTAAATCGAAGTCAAAACAAAAACTTTTCCAAACACACAAGCACACAAAGAAGCAATTTTGAAAATGATGAGCAAGTACCTAAGAGCCCGTAGATAACTACGGATAGAAAGGGTGCTAATACCTTCCCTTTCTATAATCTACCCCCCGTACTCAGAAATATCTCGAAAAAGGAATTTTTCTATGCTTTTTTCCTTTCCTTGTTGGATAAAATAAAAGTCGGTGGCGACTCTTGCTTACCGCGACATTTTACAAACACAAACGCAAAACGCATACCAGCATTCCTAAAAAACAGTCCCGGTTCTGGCCACCGTATCATATATCACAACTTTTTCTTGAGATTTTTCAGTTTTGTTCTTACTCTGCACGACTGTTCAACCTCCTCTCATGCCTTGGATCTCTTCTGTATATGTAATACAACATATTAGTTCAACAAAAACGGCTTCAATCTTGCCCATTATGAAGATTTGATTTGGTCTTTGATGGCATATGATATCTTTCCAAACTTTCTTCAATTCAATCTTTTTCCACCCAAAATAGCCTTGCATGATTTGATTCTCAATTGACAGCACATAAGATCTTCCTTCAATGCAAAAATCATCCTTAAAACACATTATATGATTTATTTAGATTTATTTGATTTTATTTGAATTTTAAGTGAATACAAATCAAAATAAATTAAATAAATAAATAAAGCATGGAGGGTCCCATAGGTCGTGGACTATGTTATCATTGAAGTGCAAGCATAAAAAGTTGGGCCCATTTAGCAAAAAATGCAAATTTGAGCACATTTGACTTTTGGCAATTTTGCAAAAAAGGTTAACTTGGCCAATGCATAACTCTCTCAATTTTGATCCTAGAGAAGTGTTCTTGGACTTTTTAGAAAGCTTAGGATGTCCTCTAAGCAACCCTTTTGGTCTCATCTCAATTGAGTATTCCTTGTTCATGTATGAATCTTTGACCCAAAAGGTGTTTTTGTTGACTTTTCAAAATGACCTATAATGTCAAAATTTATATCCTTTTGTGAGTGCATTTTTTGAGCTTGGGAGCTGAAGTTGAGTTGACTTTTCCTACAAAACCCTAATTTAGAAACTTTTGGGTTTTGATGAATTGTGAGAAATCCTTGATGAATCATGATCAACCCTTGATCAAATGATGAATGATACTTCAAAATAAGGATGTTGACCAAAAATCTTGAAGTTTGACTGTATATTGGCTACAATTGACTTTTGACCTAGCAAAGTTGATTTTCAGGCCTTTGAGCCATTGACTGAGCAAACTTCCTCTGCAAGGCTTGAAACTTGACATGGATGATCTTGAGAACATATTAGGACAATGGTGAGCATTTGGGATCCTTTGGACTCAAGCATCTTGATGAAAAATGAAACCCGAATTTGAGGTAGACTACCTTAGGAGAGAGTTTGTCTGGCCAACTCTTGGACTTCCTTGAGCAATTTGAGGACCTCACTTGACATGTATTGAGAAATATGGGAGGGAAAATTTTGGGGTACAACAATTACCAGTGGCTTTTTCCCTCCGATTGTGGCTACATATTTTTCTTTAGGGTACAATCCGAATTGGATTATCCCCTGATCCACCAGACTTTCCAAAGTTGTTTCAAAAGCTTTATTATGCTCTAACAGGAATCCACATTCGAACAGATATTCCTTCAACAACTTGATAGGGGTTTTTAACTTTATGGTTTACCCAAAGTCGGTGACCAACTCGATTGCATTTATTGTTGGTCCACCATGCGGAGGCATATGGTTTGACTTGATATTAGGCTTATCGAAGGTGATTTCTTGAGACTCTAGCAAATCCTGAACCTTATGCTTGAAGGCCCAACATTGGTCTATGTTATGCCCTGGAGAATTTGCATGATACTCACACCTAGCATCGGTATTGTATCTTTGTGGGAGTGGCCCGACTGGAGGAGCTAAAGGCTTGATTTCCACCAGGGATGCCTTAACCAAGTGTTGTAATAAGTGGCTTGGTGGCATGGGCAGTGGATCAAAATTTATAGGTGGCCTTTTAAACCTGTCTTGCCTTTGTCCTTGCAGGATCACCAATGGTTGTGAGGTCCTTTGTTGTGAGGCCACAACATTGACTTCTCCCTCCTTCCTTCTTGGGAATTTTGAAGTCGGTCTTTTTGAATTGTAAGGGGTGCTTGACGACCCCCTGATATCTTTCCTCTTTTCAAACCAGTTTCGATTCTTTCACCAATAGTCACTAAGTCTGAAAATCCTGATGTGACACTTCCCACCATTTTATCATAATAAAGCCCTTGTAGGGTTCCCATGAACATGTCTACGAGTTCCTTTTCCAGCAGTGGGGGTTATACACGGGATGCCATCTCCCTCCACCTTTGAGCATATTCTTTGAAGGACTCTTCCTTCTTTTGGAACAGATTTTAGAGTTGCAAGCGATTAGGCGCCATGTCCAAGTTATACTTGTAATGCTTCAAGAAAGCATTAGCGAGATCCACCCAAGTTCGGATATGTGTTCCAACTGCATGTACCAGTCCAAAGATGCCCTGTTTAGACTTTCTTGGAAACAGTGAATCATTAGTTTCTGATCATGGGCGTGGGCATGCATCTTCCTGCAGTACATACAAAGATGATTCCTCAGACAAGTGAGCCCTTTATACTTTCCAAAGTCGGGTACTTTGAATTTTGGCGGTATCACCACATCAGGGACTAAACCCATTTCTAGAGCGTCTACTTCGAAAGCGTTAAAGCCCTCCACAGTCTTCAGTCTTTCTTCCAAGGCTTTATACTGATTCATTACCAGTGGGTTGTCCGCAACATGAGCACCATTTGTCTCCAAGGGTGCCTGGTGAGAATCCTCTAGGTCATGATCTCCGTATTGCAAATCTAGTTAATTATCTGCGTTATGGGTTGGAATTTGTAGGGTATCTGATGCCCCTACTTTCGACGGTGGTGGGATGAATCCTTCAATTTCAACCTCTTGCTGGGCCATTGTGGACATTTGGGGTCCTGCTTCCGGCTCTTTCCTCAGTTGGTGACCGCTTGATGCACCAACGGTTTGGGCTACCTCTTCAAAAGCTACCCTGGGAATTTGATCCTGTCTGTCGATAATGTTCTTCAAAGCTAGAAGAACCTGACTCAAATCTCCTTTCATTGAGCTTACGTCACCCTTCACCTGATCAAGATCCTCTTTAAACACAGCCTGAGTCTCCTCGATCTGTTCCATTGCTTTCTGTTGATGGGCCCTTGTTTGATATGGAGGCCAAGGAGGTGGAGGTCTTCTTTTACCAATGGCTTAACTGGAGAGATTTTTAAAGCAAATGAGTTTTTTTTTATATGACATGCAAGTGTTTTATAAATGCATACGTGTAAATAGATCTGCATGATTATGAAATGATTTTTATTTTAACTGTCTTATTCACTCGGGTACATATTTGTATCCACTTATTATTTTATTTGGTGACCAGCTTTAAAATAGATACGCCTTCGAGATAGGGAAACAAAATGCCTTTATTAAGAGTAACGTAATCCAGATATTGAAAAATATTACAAATTGAAATCAAAACTTGTTTGCGCAAACATAATTAAAAAGAACTAAATTTCCTAAGTGCGCCCGCGGATGTGTTCTCTGAAGCCATCAACCATTGCTCGGAAAAGCTGTAGAAAGTCTTCAACATCCTTCGAAAGAGGAACCATTACATTCTCTGCATCTTTTAAACTTCTAGGGATGTCCTCGATGAGATTGTTGGCTAAGAAGACTAGCTTTTCATGTTTGTCTTTGTAGCACCTGTATTCCTAATACAGATGTGGGATTATCTTGTGGTTATCCCTCCCAGCTTGGGCGATCTTGGTATACTGCTCTTCCCAATACATCTTTTCACCCCTCATTTCTGTGTAAAGCCTTTGTTGGATGAGAAAATCCTTTTGAAGACCCTACATCTCTAAACATGCATGCTCATATTCTCGAGTCCTCTAAGTCAAAAGTTTATTTGGTTCTATGCTTTCAAGGCGTGCTTTGACCTCTGATTCGTGGTTGTCTTGGAGTTCGGTGGCGAGGTACTTTATTTGCTCCTCTTGATCTAAGGAAGTTTGTGCCAAACTTTGGATTTTGGCTCTCAAACTTTCCTCTAGCACCTTCTTGTCATGTGTTGCCTTTTCATACCATCTAGTTAACCTCCCGATTTCAATAGCGGCCTCTTCTAACCTTTGGTTGTGAGAATCTAGGTTGAACGTTGCACTTAACAACCCTTCAGCTGTACGCTTTCATTCGAGACTTTCTTTCTCCAAGTCCTTTTGACTTTTATCAATTTGCCCGTCCTTTGACTCAAGTATAAGCTGCATCTGTTACTTCTCTCTGGTCAAATTGAGGAGGTTGACTTCCAGTGCTTCTTTCTCTTTTTGAGCTTGCTTTAAGGCATTTTTCAGATTGTCGACCTCTTCCAAAGATATATGTGTTATCTTTGGGACCTCGACTTATACTCTGGATCTTTCACAAATGGCAGCTTGATAATTCGTACCCTATCTTGGACCTATTTGGTGTAGGGTTCTCTTGCTATGGCATTATTTCTTTCAGCCTTCCTTTTGTTAACCTTATTCCAGGCCCGAATAACCTTGTTGAGCAACCCTTGGTCTTCTATACCCATATTATGGATGATAAATGGTCGGAGTTGTTGTCCGAAGGTTTGTCTTCTAAAGGATACCCTAGCTGTCGTAGGGCCAGAGTAGGGTTGTAGTTAATACAGCCTCGTGATCCAATCAAAGGGACGTTATGAAAATCCCCACAGCTAATGGTTATGTCCCCAATATCCAACTTTCTTGCATACCATAATATTGAGTTTGCAGTGAGAGACCTTAATTTCTGTGGCCACTCACACCTGGTCAATTCTGGGATCATATAGTCTTCCTTGTAAAGATGAGTCATGAACCAAGTATATAGGAGATAGATGCAACAGTTTAGCGTGCCTCTTCTTTTTTCATACATCATATGCAAAGTGTAATAAATGTCAGCAAGCAAAGCAGGAGTAGGGTCCGTATTAAATACTTTCGCTCCCCAAAATATGCTAATGGCCACGGGGTCAATATAGTCCACAGTCCGAGGAAATAAGATTACACCAAATACCAACAGCCCTAAACAATCAACAAAAGATTCCCACTCCTTATAATTAGAAAATTCTAGTGCCTTAGCTTCCAGCTATATTCTTTTGATTCCTTGTATCGGACCTTCTCTTCTATAATTCTGCACCAATTCAGGAGAGGGGATCCCTAGGCATTTTGCCAAAGCTTTTACTTCAATAGTTTGTCCAATACCTACATAGGCCTTTTCTTTGGAGAAATTCAGGATTTTGTCAAATTCCTCCAGAGCCGGTGCTAGCTGGAAGTCTTGGAACATGAAACATTTCAATGGAGGGTCATAAAACTGAATTAGGGCAGAGACTGCATCTATCTTTACTTCTACTTTAGTCAAATCAAGGGTATCCCCATAGCAGCGAGTGTACATCTTCAGAGCTCTTTCGGACAGTTTACCCTTTATAGTTTTGATTTCAGAAAGGTAAGGCTTGTAGGCGTTGACGCGGACAAGTTGTTTCCCTTGGTATCCATTTTTAAGACAGACACCAAGAAAATCTTGATTTTGTTATCGTTTATTTTGTACCTTGTGAGTAAGACAGATAAAAGGAACAAATGATGAACATGAGATATACATGAATGCATGAATGTATAAGTGTTGGATTGAGTAACGGGATTTTGTGAAAGGTTTTTGTGATTGATACCCCTATGAGGTAGGCTCCTTAATTTTTACCTACGGTAAGTCTACCCTCCCGAAAGGTGTATTCCTTAAGGGTGTCATGAATAACACCATAGGGAAAAGGCACAAGGTCCTCCCTTAGGTGGAGCCTCTTTACGAACTGAAACTTTCGTCTCAAAGTCGTGAAAGGTCTCGTCATGAGATTTTGGGTTAAGGTCATTACAAAGAGTCATGGGTGACCTTCCAAATTCCTACTCGTCAAGAGGATATCTCTTGATAAGTATTCCTTTTTTTGGAAGTTCACCGACTCTAGGCGAAGTCGTCACATAAACTCGCAGGGATGATGTACCCCCTAAGCTAATAGATGAACCTTCTTTTTAAGGTTTATTAGAAATATATTTTTTTTTAGATAAAATCCGCCACATAGCAAATATATAATAATAAATAAAAAGTAGACAAGAAAATATGAAATTCAATAAACAAATTAATGCAAATAAATAAATAGAAATAAAAACCCAAAAAAGACCTAAAACCTAGGGTTAAGGAGAGTCCCCCGCAGAGTCGCCAGCTGTAGCAACTGGTTTTTTTAAACCAAGAGTCGCCACTATTAGTTTTTATCCTAGGGAAGGGAATCTAATAGAAAACCCTAATTCGCGGACAGAGATTCTAGGTTTCAGACTCAATTGGACGAAAGGAAGGTGTTAGGCACCTTTCATCTACCTTGTTCACAAGGATATTAGCCCTAGGTTTAGGTTTGGGGTAAATAGTGTTTTAAATTTTAATTAGCAAGACTCGCCATGATTTTAAATCGCGTGCCTACATATCCTCTTATGAGGAATCAGAGTCCCAATTCGTAGTTCATATGGGTTGGTGTCTTTTAGGGGTTTGCAAACCTATTTTGAATCACTTCGCACTCGGTCGGGAGTAGTGATTGCGGAGATTTTGACTGAGTGCGCAGTAAGTCAAAATTAGTCTGAAACCCATTTGCAAAAAGACTGTTGATTAGCTTAGTTTTATTCGTGAAAATAGTTTGAGATTTGTTAATGTTTTTTTAATAATATTAATTGCAAAAATTCTTGATTAATGCTTGATAGAAAGATTTAATGCAAAAAATATATACATAATATATGCTATTTTGATATAAAAATAATTTATCTTCATGATATAATAAATAATAATATATAATAATAATAATAATGATTAATATAATAATATGATAATAATAATCAATAATAATCAATAATAATTATTATAATTATAAGTAAAAGAGAAAGAAAGAAATAATTAATATAATATAATATAAATAAAATATAAAAGAAATAAAAAAAAATGATTATTTAAGCAAAACCTAGGGGGGTGTTTTCAGTTATGTATCAAAATATGGGGGTGTTGACAATAAACTGAGTTTAAGCCCAATACGTAGGCTGGACAGGGGGTGTATTGTTGCGTGGCAGTTTATCAAAACTAGAGATGGGGGTGTTAAAAGAAATGGGCCGAGCCCACTAGAGCCATGGAAGGGGGCATGCGTTATCTGGCGTGTGAGGGTGCGTGTGTCATCACGTGAGACTTGGCTAGATGGTCGTCCGATCAAGATCATACGGACATGATTAAAGGACGTATAACAATTAAGGTAGTCGCACATGTAAAGGATTAAACGAATAACAACATTTTTTGTTTTAATTCATTTTTCCATTTTGTTTTACCGTTTCCTCTCTCTCTCTCTCTCATTCATACACTAACCATTCTTCCTCTTCTCTAGACCTAATCGTACCACCACCGCAGTGGCACAAAATAAAGCCCTCCCCACCTGTAAACCGCCCTATCGCTCCAATAAAAAAACCCAATCAACAAACAAAACCCAACAAGAAGCTATGTGATCATACCCTTTTCGCGTCTCTGTCTCCTGACTTTCGCTTTCAATAGATTAGGTTCTAATCCACTTCCTTTTTGCAGGTCTCAGTGGTCGTAGACGGTGGAGCAGCGACGGTGAAGATGGCTGAGCGGTAGCGGCGTCCAAGGGTGATTAGGGTTTCCGATCTGGAAACTCTAATCACTATTATTATGGATCTCTAACGGAAAAAGGTTTTTTTAGATTTTCGGTCTCTCCGTCTCCAAGCTTCCTCTCTCTGTCAAGCAACTTTTTCTCCTCCCTACTCTATTCTTTTCGTTTGTACTTTATAGGGTTACCAATTAGGGTTGTTGTTACGAATTGAGCTGGCTTAGATTAGGGATTTGTAGAACATATTTAGGGATTTAAATTGATTATTAATTATGAAATTAATTGGGCTAGATTTGATTAGATTAAGTCCTCTATAAATTTCGTTCTTTTTGTTTGTAATTGAATCTGAACAGTAATGAAATTGATTTGGATTTAATTTGAACTTTCTGTAGATTAGTGATTCAGGTTGTTAGTTAGATTTGATTCTATGATTTCCTTTGTATGAAAACAGATTCATTCTTTTCAATTAATTCTGTAATTTTGGATTGTAATTTATTTTAGGATTCGATCATGTTGGGTTTCATATTGTAAAAGATCTGGATTTGGCTTTTTTTAGCGGATTTTTATGTTAAATCAATCTGAGATTTTGTAATCTTTTTGAATCTGTAATTTGATTGAAGATTTTGCATAATTTCTGCTTTGTCTTTGAATTCGATCTGAATAGGATCTGTTTTACCAGCATTTCCCTTTTGCACGGATTGGGCTTATATGTCCCTTTTTTGAGCCAGCAACAAACAAAAAGGACATTTAAACAACCAACCAACCTACATTCAATTCATCTGCAATAAAACGCTTAGTTTTCTTTAACTATATTATTTATCTAAAAAATAATAATAATAACTAGTTTTTTTTTTACTAATATTTTTTTTATATCATTAAAACAACAATAAACAATTTTTCTTTATACTCGTCATGCTTTTTATATATCCCTTTCCCATTAAAACAGTAATCTTAATAATACTGCTTTTCTTATTCTAAACAAGACCCTTTATTATTAAAAACATGATTTATCAACATTAATAATTATTTGCAAGATTAATTAGTGACAATTAGACCAACAATAACTTAGAATATAAAATGGGCCACCAGCAATTTTTTTAGCGCCTTTTGTTTTCAATTCATGTCGAGCCCCAATTGGCCCAAACAGCAAGCAACCAAACAAATTCCTTAAATAAACAGTAAAACATTAATGGGCTTATAATTTTGATGATCACACCCCTTATTTCTTGTTTAGCACCACATCTTCTTAAATGGGCTTAACTCTTCCCAATTTTAACCTCTCTCTTTTTTTTCACCACAGTTGTTTAGTAATTAAACCTAGCAGTTGCTCGAATAATTTTATTTTCGAATCGCATGGGCCATTGGCCAACATGCCTCATGAACATCGCGGATACACAAGTCTTTTTGATTTAGAAAGTCCCCTGCTCTCCTTGATTTAAAATACACCCCCTAGTCGACTTGAATTTAAGAATGGGCCATCAGATACTGTTGTACCACCTTTGCTTAAATATTTCTTCTATTTAACTCTTAAAGAATAAAATCATCGAGGTAGGACAAATTTGGGGTGCGACAGTTCGGGATTTATTTTCCCCAACTAAAATTACCGCATTAAGATCTCTCTGATTACCATTCCAGTGGAAGATGTACCAAGACTTTCGTCTGGGTCAGTTGAATCGCTACTAAGATTCTCCTTATTACTATGCCAGTCAAAGTTAACCTAAGATTTTCTCTGGATCAGCCAGATCGACACTAAGATCTCTCTGATTACTATGCCAATAGAAGATATTCCAAGACTTTCGTATGGGTCAGTTGAATCGCTACTAAGATTCTCCTGATTACTATTCCAGTTAAAGTTAATTCAAGGCCTTCCCCCGATTTAATAAAATCGATACTAGGATTTCTATCCCAACTGAAAACAATCCAAGACCTTTCTCTGGTCCATTCAAATCGATACTAAGATTTCTATTCCAATTAAAGAAGCTATGAAACCCGGAAAATGACTGGATAATAGTCAATCAACAATTAAAGACACTGTGAAGCCTGGATCCTGACCAGATAACAGTCTAATCTCATCTCCCCAGTAAGTCGTTGTGAAGCATGAAGCACGACCAGATAACAGTCAGCCTTATTATCTTCAGCAAGTCACTGTGAAGCCTGGAGCACGACCAGATAGTAGTTCACTTCTATCTCTTCAATCAAGTGATGACTCCCCAGTAGAGTAACGGACAATTGAAGCTCCTAAAACTCCATGTTTTAAAACAGAGACCAACATTCCTCAGCGGAGTCCTCTTTAATAGCAAGAGCAGGAATTCCCACAAAGGGATATCTCATGAAAATATCATTGTTCTGGATGACATCTTTAACCCCATCTCCGATGACTCTCCGTCACATTCTGATGACATCTTTAAGCCCATCCCCAGTGATCTTCCGTGATCTTTTCCAAATGGCATCTATAAGCCCATTCCCAATTCTATCTACACAGTCAAGTATCATCTCAGACGAGTGCAAATTTCTGGGCACTTTAGTGTTCAATCAGCTTCCACCTTCCGATCACGAAAGGCAGACCAGCCAATCTACATCCTCAGGTTTAAGAAGATTGAACAGGGGCAGCTGTTGTACCCTAAAATTTGCCCTCTCATATTTTTCCAAGATTTTCCTCTTGCATAGGTGGTCACAAACCTTTTCCTGAAGACAAGGAAATTTTTCAAATGATGTTTCTAAGTTTCCTTCGATTGGCCTGTTTCCAAGTTCCCTTTGATTGGCCTATTATGAGGCTCTTCAATTGGCAACTACAAAGTTCCTTTCGATTGGCACCTACTAAGTGTTGTTCGATTAGCATCTCCAAAATGCTCTTCGATTACCATCTATATAGTGTCCTTAGATTTCCATCTATATAGTGCTCTTCGATTACCATCTACAAAGCGTCCTTCGATTGGCATCTGCAAAAGGCCTTCCGATTGGCCTCATGACAAGCCTTTCGACGGGCATTATGTCAAGGCCTTTCGATTAGCATAGCAAAGGACTCTTTGTTTGATATTCCAATAAATACTCTTCGATTGGTACTTGGACAAGGACCCTTTGAAGGACTCCCTCCAGGCCATTCGAAAGAGGCCATCAAGAGGTCACTCTGAAAATATGTCCAGGCCAGAGTCTTGCCTTGTTGGGTCACAATTCCACAAGAGCTGATTCGACTAGAGACTTCTCTTCAAAAAGGCAGGAAATCGAAGCAAAGGGTGATCCAATTGAAGGAGCTTTAGTACTGAAGCTGGCACAATTCGAAGTCAGGACCATCAAGGGGAGAAAAAGGTTCTAATGAGTAAAGTCCTGATTAGTTCGAATTGAAGTAAGGCTGGAAAGGAAGGCATTCGAAGGAATGAAGCTGGGACTTGGTCCAAGACAAGCCAGAAAGCCCATAATCGAAAGAAGATTGAAACACGCTGGAAAACCAAAGAAAATGCGTGGGAAAGAACACAAAGATTTGGCCATTTTAGAAACAAAAGATACAAGACAAATCAGATCTTTTCCACTCAATCTTTAAGATTCAGTTCAATTTTGTTAACCTAATTCCTTCTACTATATATACGCAACGAACCCTTATCAAAGAGAAAAAATTTGGGCCGTGTAGAACACTCAAGACTGTTCAGAGTTTTGACAAAAAATGTGGAACGAGTTTTGTTCTAGAGGGAGATTTAAGGAGTTTCAAAGACTGCAATCCCTTCCTGGGCATATTTAGGAGCTATCTGGACCACTCCCACGCATCAACACATCAAGAAATGGTATATACAGGTATCACGATTGGCTATAGTTCATGAAATTGTTTTTTTGAAATATATGCATGATCAATGATTTTTAAATACATATTCATGTTTGTATGATTATTTAGAACATATCTGCATGATTAATTATATGTTTTGATGCATATTTGATTGAATTCCATGGTTAGGGTTTCAAGGTTATTTTTAGGGTCTTTCGTTTCAGGAAAAATTAGGGAAAACGATGAGTACCATCATGCTCAGGAGACTAAACCCCATTGATCTGCATATTTGATTTGAATTTATATTGCGTAATTATGATTTTTGAGATATGCAGATTTATAGTTACAGCGTTTTCCTGTACGTAAAACCCTTTACCTAAAACGACAGTCTCAACGAAGAAGATGACTGCGTGTCAAAACCAGGTTGGGTAGTTTGAATGGCGCGCGTTTTTATTACAACCACTGACTTTTCATCACATATAGTATATGTTGCTTGTTTATATTAATGATTGAATAACTGGCTCAATGGAAAAGGGGAAGGCTTTTCAGTGTGTGTGTGTAGGAGGTCAGGGGTTCGATTCCTGCCTCCTGCATGTTATTTTTCCTAACAATTCTTTGTAGATCCCATGTTACCCTTCCAAGCACGCACACCATAAGCCTCCAGATCCTCATCCTTGGATCAATCAGCTCCCAGATCTAATACCTCTAATGAAGCTCCCTATTGTGGACACTCTTGGGACAACCACACTGAATCACACGCAGCTATGGGCCAATTGGATTGTGCTTTGAACAGAAATTCAGCATGCACCCTCCAACTTGGGTTTACATCCCTCAGGCTTACTATTTTTCCCTTTTAATTTTGTTTTATTTAAATTAGTTTATTTGTTTTGATTAAATTAATTTTTCCATAAAATCATAAAAATCAACATCACAAAAAATAGAATTTAGCTTTTTCTCAATAAATTAATTTTTGTAAATCAATTAATTTCATCAATTTTAATTTATTTCATTAATTAAAATTAATTAGAAAAACTAGGTCAAACTTCAAATCTTTTTCACAAAAAAATCTCAAAGATATTTTCAATGATCAAATTAGGTTTTTTAGGGTTTCCAACCTATTTCAATTTTTTATTCTCACGCGTAATTATTTTTGCCGTAAGATTAATTTTATTATCAATTATGTAACTGCGCCCAGTTTGTAATAGGTTAATTAGAGACTTATTTCCGCACTTTATTTTTTCAGTCAAATTTCTTATGTATCTACACCAAAGCCTTGTAATAGCTTAGGGCCTCTATTTCTTGCTTTTATGTTTTTATATTCTGTATATAACTATTAGCAACCTAGGCGTGAATGCTCAATTAATCAATAGATCACTAAATTCAAGATAAATATATCTAAAAAAGCACACTTTTACACACTTGCACCCATAGGGTATTACCTCACTTGGTTGCCTTCAGAAACAATGGTCATGTCCCTTGAACGTAGGGATACTCTTAGCAAAGACCCTCAGCTTAAAATCATCATAAAGATCATAGTCCCTAAACGTCCCTCGAGTTGCCTACGAGAAATGATCTTATGATGATAGTCCCTTTGAAATGCTAAGGTATCCTTACATGTTTCCTTTAATGACCATTATGTCCCTTTCGATAGTCTCTTAACATCCAACGAATAGGGTTACCTACTCACTAATAGTAGGATAACACGGTCTAAAGGATAGGAGGAAAAGAACAGTCTTTTTTTCGAGTAGGTAGATAGTTGTTAGGTACTTGCTCAAACAATCCTTTTTACACACTTCCAAACACTTTTCAAACAAAAGTTTTCAAAACACTTTATCACCCTCTTGTGGACTGATACAAGAGTTACCATAAAGTGAATCGCCGCACTAAGGCATTTTCAAAGCTTTTCAAAACATACAAACACAAGAAATTTTAGAAAATGAGCAAGTACCTAAGAGCCCATGGAAAACAACGGATGGAAAGGGTGCTAACACCTTCTCTTTCCATAATCTACCCCCTTACTCAGAAATCTCGAAAAAAGGTCTTTTTCTGTTCTTTTCACCCTTTCCTTTCGGATAAAAGAAAAGTCGGTGGCGACTCTTGCTTACCGCGACATTTGTGAACAAAAAAAGCAAACCAGTATAAACAGTCGGTTCTACCACCGTATCACAATTATCAAAATGATTCTCCAATCATTTTATTAATGATTATAATGAAATTATTGATTCACAATGTGTGCAATTTTATATCCTACATAAAGCTTGCTAAGATGCAGAGATAATGAAGATGATCATGAATGTTAAAGTTACAAATCTACAACACAAATGTTGTGCTCAAAAGTGATCATTTAAGAAGATAGAACAAGGGCTGATGTCCAGAAGGTTCTAAGGTGAATTAAAATGAAGAAGTTATTCTTTGTGCTGCAATGAGATCAACAAAGCTTTCAGAAGCTTTTGAAGAAGAAGACTTTAGCAATTTAAGTGCTTTGGGTTGCTGTCCATGAAGAAGTTACTTGAAGAAAAGAAGACCATACATTAGAGCTAAAATAAAATGTAATATTTTTACTGTGTATTAGGATCTTCTGTGTGCTTAAATTCTATTTACGTCTAGCTTGTGTAGAAGCTTATTATTGTAAACAAATGTAAATTAAACAATTTTTTAATGATACCTTGAGAGACCGAGTGAAGGTCTGATCTCAATAAGACTTTGGCTGCGGCCATTGTAGATGAAATCCTGGTAGTGGATTCTATTGGGTCAATGGTAGTCATATCTCAAAGGGGACTGAGTGAAGGTCAGCTTTCTGAGATCACTGATGGATATCATTGGAAGTAAATCTTGATATGAGATTCTGGAGAATCAGATTATGTTGGGTCAATGAACATTATATCTGGTTTGGATCCCTGAATATTTCATTGGATGTTAGTTACCGATGGTTGCCCGTGCGATTGTGGTCAGAATGATTATAGTGGATTAAGTCCTTGAGTTCAAGGTGGAATCACCTCAGAAGGGTGGACTGGATTAGCTTGGGGGTTTCTCAAGTGAACTAGGATATATCACGTGTTCTTTACTTTTGTTTATGCTTTAGAGTTTATTTTTTCTGAACCAAATTAGAAGCAACAATCAGAATCATTGTTCAATGAATATTGCTTAGAAGTGAAAGTTTTACAAGAAAGGAAAACCCAATTCAAACCCCCTTTTTCTTGCATTTTCTTCACACCTTCAATGGTGACGAATCTAAATATTCTTAGTGCAAGAATGTCACACATGATAGGAATACGAGAAAGTTTAATATCAAAGTCAAGTAATTGTTGTTTGAGCCACAAAATTTTGGCACAACAACTATTGGCTGCGACGTATTATGCCTCGGCCATTGACAAAGCAACATAAACTTGTTTCTTGCTATGCCAACTAACTAAGGAATTTGAAAACATGTGACAAGTTCCATTAGTATTTTTCCTATCTTACTTGCAACATGTTGAAGCTAGAAGAAGGGGTGGTTCTTCTATAGTCAAAAATTTTGTAGCATCCACAAGATGGTCCACCTCGGACACAGAAGCCAAAGTTTCTACATCCTGGGCGGAAGAAGGGGTCAGAACCAAAGCACGAGCAGAAGAAGTTATTGTATTCACCTCAACCTAAATACCTTGGGAGTCTTCCAGATGGTAGAACATTATCAATTTACTCACTTTATCCATGTTATCTACAAAACACAATCACTTGGGTAAAAAAAGCATGAAGGCCCCACTTTTCCGAAAACATTTCTCCTCTCTCAAGACTAACTGCACCCAAGATAGAAAAAGTTTCAATCCTCATCTTCCTCACTTCGGTAACGAACGCCTCACTAGGGTTGAACCCTTCTGCATAACCAAGTTCATGAAACCAAGATCACATTTCCTCCTTTATTGTTACCTTTTTCATAGAAAGAGAACTCGACTCAATGCAATAGGAGTGAGCATACCAGTTAGGATGAAGCTTAGACCAGTACTTTGGTTTCAAATCTTGACGAGGATGAGGAGGCTCAGCATGAAGATAACTAAAAACAAAGAAAGCCATGAAAGAGAGAGGCTTCACCAATAAAAACCATCTCAAAAAATTACTTCCATCCTAAATAAAAGGGTCGAACCAAGAGTCGACCGGGAGAAGCTAAAGAAGCCTTTGGTTGTAGAAGTTGTCTGAGAAGGTACGCCTCAGACAAAAAGTCAAATAATAAGCCAATAGAAGGCTTATAGAACTTGTGGCCAACACATAGCTGGAAGACGCATATGTATGTATAAGATCTCGGATGAAGCTGGGAAGGAGAAACTTTTAAATGTTTCAGGACGACCATCTCAAATTTAGAAAGAGGCATCCTAAATGCTTAGGACCAAAGAAGTACCCACCACTTTTGCCTCTACCCAATCATAATATAGTACACACGACCAATGTCAAAGGTTCAGAGTCCAACACCTCAACATCACTGGGCTCGCGACCCTCGAGCCTCAACATCCTTTGCAAGTTCGACCCCATCTCCTCCTCAAAGAGGACACGAGGGGGAAGTTGAACATCAGAGTGATTTAGTACTCAACCTACATTTGTTATAAGGGCATCTAACAACCTAGAAGAATGGGTATCTTCATCTGAGGAATCCCTAGATATCCTCCTTGACTCATAATCGTTAGATATGGATATGATTTACGGTCCTATGCGATTACTACTATGAGAATGATGATGAGAATCATGGGATGACCCAAATGAATTTTCCACATCATAGTAACTCACTACATAGACAATGTTATGACTCATCCTATCTAAAATTAGGAAATGTTAAAAATAAAGCTTGAAGTAGAAGAATACCTGATTATTGAGATCGACGAAGTGGGAGGAAAAAAAGAAAGTGGAAACTTTAAGCAAAATTCTGAATCATTTTTGGTGATGTTCTTTAGAAGAGTGGATGAAATGTCAAAGGTTAAAAGGTTGCGAAAAACCCCTAAATATTCAACTCACCTTATTTATAAGCAATTACAACTGAAGGATCAAGATCGACGACTAGAATTCCACCCATGGAAAGATACCAAACTCAAGTGCACTCAAGCACTCTATGAATTGCACCACTCCCTAGTTAGTCACGTCATTGCACATGTCAGGAACGAGTGATGAAACATCTCAATGATAGAACCATATTAAGTGTGCATGTCTCTCACCAATTTTAAAACCAATCCAAAGAGATTTAGTTCCACTTCACACTGGATAACGATATAAAGATCGGTAAATGATACTTAAGACTTACCTCGACTCTTGAAGGTAGAGAAAACACAAGAAAGGGGGATTTGAATTATGTTCATAGAAAATATTCAATTTTAGAAATTCTAAGCACTCAAATGATAATAGCTATAAAGACAATGAAGAGAAAAGGACACGAGTATTTTATCCAAGTTCTCCGATAACTAGGCTACTCCTGTCCACCCCCGCGAGTATGATTTCACCTTATCCAAGGACTTAATCCACTATAACCAAATTGATTACAAGTACACGGGCAACCACCAGTGACTAACACACAATGACACATTTAGTGATCCAACCAGATATAACATTCATTGATCCAATATAATCTGATCCCTCAAGATATTATACCAGGTTTTCCTTTTAATTATATCTATTGTACCCCAAAATTTTCCCTCCCTTTTCTCAAGATATTTCTCACAAAGACCTTCAACGATTCAAGCTTGCACAAGTATTGACTAGGTCAAGCCATCTCCTCAATACTGATACTTGGTTTTGGTTTCCATAAGAATAATTGGACTTCTAGTATTTAAAATGACTTTCATGGATCATTATGGACCCTCAAGATTGCTCCTGTCAAGTTTCAAGTCTTGAATCACAAAATTGCTCAGTCAATTAATCAGATGACATAAATTCAACTATATTTAAAAAAGTCAACTATGGTCAACCTACAGTCAAGCTTCAAGATTTTGGACCAGTATCAACATTTTGAAGTCATATGTATCATTTGATCAAGATTGGACCATAATTCTCCAAGAAAATTGTTCAAATCATCAAAAGGGCAAAATGGTCAAAATTAGAGTTTTTACTGAGAATGACCAATCTTTGACTTTTGACCCAGTACATGACTTATTGGTTTGAAACATGATCTCAAGGATTCAAGTACATCATTTTGACCTAATCGCATATTTCAGTTCATCTCCTAAGATCAATGGATTGATAGATGAAATTTGGTCAACTGATGAAAAAGTCAACTGTACACTGAAAATTCAAACTTTGACTTTTTGATCAAATTTGAGTTTCAAAGATCATATTTCATCAAGACATTCAAAATATGAAATTTGATCATCAAGAAATCAAGAAAGTCAAAAATCAAACTTTGCAAGACTTGGAAATTTTTCTAAGTGTTTTCTATACATGTTAATTTCATTAGTTCATGACATCTTTTCACCATAATTCAAGATAATTCAAGTTGTTATAAACTTTCAAGTAAACAACAAGGCTGCATTTTTTAAGTTAAAAATTGAAAGTTATAAATCCTAAGCTTTGTTTTGCTTTAACTTTTCCCTTTGACTCAATCTTCAAACTTTGCCACTATGTTGTCCACAAATATGCCTTGTCTTTGTTACAAGCTGCATAAATTTGTCCACAAAACCAGACTTGTATCATGCTACA
Source organism: Vicia faba (assembly GCA_948472305.1). Classification (NCBI taxonomy): domain Eukaryota; kingdom Viridiplantae; phylum Streptophyta; class Magnoliopsida; order Fabales; family Fabaceae; genus Vicia; species Vicia faba. Next base: position 84,028,874 of record OX451736.1, read on the forward strand.
AATGTTGTTGTCCAGAAAAACCCCAAAATAAGATATGCTGCCAAGTCCAAACCTGCTGCTACTAGCCCAAAAGCATGTTAAAAAATAGTCTATTGTCCTGTACAAAGCCAGTCCTGCACCAACCTGCCACTCCACTCCAAAACTGCTACAGAACAACCTTGTTATGCTGCCTCTAACCCTGTCCAAACCTGCACTATATCAGTCCTATATTTGCACAAAATTAGCACGTAAGAGCTGCATCTAAAAATCAATGAAGTAGTATACCCAAACAGTTCAAAAAAATTATCTACTTCCTTCCCAATTTGCAGTCAACTTCATCTACAAATAAGCTATTTCACAACACACAAAGGGTTGAGTTTTAGAGAGAAAAGAGGGAAGAGAAAAAATAGAATTCTTTGTAAACTCTGCTCATTCAAAAAAAACTGCTCATCTTCAACTCTATTTTCATTCACAAAACAGAAAAAACCCTTAACCCACTGTACAACCTTGCAAGCTTTCCCCTAAACCAACTATCCAAACACCTCAAATACATCACATAGAGATTATTCAAACACAAGAATAATTTCTATAACACCATTATCATCACCTTTCAAACACAAACAAAAAAACAATATTTTGCAACTTGACTTAGTGAGAGCGATTCTGGAACTTTGCAGCACAGAGCAAGGATTGGAGCAACTTCAAGAAGGAGCTCGATCAATCGTCACTTCGCGCCCGGAGACATCCGTACGCGTTTCAAATTTTTCGCTCCAAGAGGTATACTTTTTTTCCAAATTTAATATCTTTATCCATACATCATTTTCTTTTTGTGTTCAAAAGATATATAAAAAAAGATAGAGCAAAAGAAGAAAACTCAGTGAAAAGCCAAGACAGGGGGCTAACACGGGTGCCCATGTCATAGGACATGGCCCGTGTCAGCTCAACTGTTTGAAAATCTAATAAAAAATGCAGGACGGGGTGCTGACACGGGTGCCCGTGTCACAGGACACGGCCCGTGTCAGATCTACTGGAACTTAAAACATGACAAATAGGAGGACAAGGTGTTGGTACGTGTGTCTGTGTCATAGGACACGACCCATGTCAGATCTACTAGAATTGAGAATATGACAAATTGGCAGGACAGGGTGCTGACACAGGTGCCCGTTCCACAGGACACGACCTGTGTCAGCTTAGCTGGGACAGAAAGGAAGCATGCGTGATTTATTACAGGGTCCTAACACAGGTGTCCGTGTCAGGCTAGACACCAAAAATCTTGTTTTTTTTATACTTTTTGCTATTATTTTCATTTAATATGGTCGTAATAGTAAAATTAGGTTTTATTTTCTTTTATCTCCCCATTTGTAAACTTGAACCCCCATCCCTTAAAGTGATGTAATAGCGTAGGATTTTAATTTCCGCAATTTACCGCTTTAATATAATTGTTAGTAATTAGGGTGTGTATGGCAAGATAAAAATCAATCTTAGAGAACCCTAATCTCAAAGACAAAAATGCATGCAATCAAACACTTTTCACACACATACCTCTAGGGTAATCTCACTTGTGCCTACGAATAAATAGTCATGTCCCTCGAATGTGGGACACTTTAGCAAAGACCCTCGATAAAACTATAAAAAAAAGATCACAGTCCCTCGATAACCCTTCGATGTTGCCTTCGGTAAAACGATCTTAGTCCCTTACGACAATTGCTAAAGCATCTCATAGGTTGCCTTCTATGACTACACGATGATCCACGCCCGTCCCTTCATATCTAATGATAGAGATTCTTATCAATCAATGGTAAGATAGCAACATTTAAAGGAGGATGAAGAGAACTAAGACCCTTTTGAGTAGGTATAATGTTCACAGTTGCTTGCTCACAACATTTTCAAAACAACATCTTTCAAAACACACTAACACTTTCAGAACGAAATATTTTCAAAAATCAACACTTTGTATACATTCTTATAGAGATAGGAATCATTACAAAGTTCGCCTAAATGAAGGAACTTTTCAAAAATACTTTTGAAAACCAATCAAAAATACATTTCAAACAAAGCATTTTCAAAGTGAGCTACCAACTAAGAGCCCATAGATAACTATGGATGAAAAGGGTTCTAAGACATTCCCTTTTCCTAACCTACCCCCCGAACTCAATAAAAATTATCAAAAGGTGTTTCCTGTTCTTTTCACCCTTTCCTTTATTGGATAAAAGAAAATTTAGTGGCGACACTTGCTATCCGCAACAATTGTGATAAAACACAAACAAGCAAGTCATTTCTCCCACCATATTACAGAACTGGCAACTCTATCGGAGATTAAAATAAGTTGGGTTACCTTAGAGCTAGATCACCTTTAAATGCTTTCATTGTTTGATTTGTTTGCTTTACATTTATGGGTCCTTGTTTGGGTTTGTATTGATCCTCTACCCGGATCTGGGAACATCATTAGGTAAATAGAAAAAATTGTGGAGACTGTACAACATAGACTGATATGGTTGAGACAATAGCTATGTTAGTGTGACACATTTGTGGGTACTGATATCCCTTATGGAGAATTAAGGAGAATACGGGGCCGCTGTGTGGTTTCATGAAGCACTAATGAACCTTAGAACCTTTAATTGGACAACTTAGACGTTAGGAAGTAGTGAGTTAGGCGACTTTGGTACAGTCCGAAGTGGGTTGATACTCGATACTACGCTCATTGAGATCAGACTTTTGGGATATTTCGGTCGCCAAAAAAGAGGCTTGCGCTAAAACAATGCCCGATGAAGAAAGATCAATGATATTGAGATCCCCTAGAACCTGATTACTTTCTAGGACAGGTTGAACCAACTAAACTTCAAGAGGGTACTTACCTATGAACCTCATGCAAGCTGCTGTACCCCAAAATTTGCCCTCCTATTTTTCCACAAGAAATCACAGCTTCGGGCTTCTCCTGATTTTTCAGATTGGCCTAAGAATCGGTCAAAATAGACTTTTCTCGCCAGTCAGACAAAATTAGGGTTTTCATGGCTCTGGAATAATTTAAGCAGATTATTAGGGTTTGATTGAGTTTGGCTCAGGGTTTGATAAGGCAGGCGCTTCCTTGACAATAAATCAAGAATCATGGTTTTGTGCGCACATTCTCAGAAAGAATTAATTCTACAGTTCTTTTCAATTTACTCTGAGATATGAATTGAGGCTTCGGATTGAGAGTTTGCAGTCGTTTGGTTTAATCAGTAAAAGGAAAGGACATATGGATGTTTGTTTGATTAACTGTGCATTGCTTATGTTTAATTGAGATGCCGGGTTTATTATTGATTGCAAGACGACAGTGTTTATTAATTATTTATTTATTCTAAGTTAGAATAGTTGGGATTTACTTCCAGTTATTTTAATTTCAGAAACTTAAATAATTAAATGGACAGTGAATTGAAAAAAGAATTAACTGACAAAAAAGGATTTTTATTCATCTTTAATTGTTTGTTACAAATTATTATTTGAACAACTGTAAATTTATTTACATTTTGTTTACAATAATAATATTACAAATGGTTAAAGTAAAATAAAATTGCATCCTAATTTTTCTAAATCTTCATCTTCTACTGACGCTCCCCATTACTCAATTAATTTTTACCTGCAAAAAGAAAAAAGAAGAGAAGTCAATACAGATGAAAAATAAAAAAAAGCAGACAGTTAATTTAAAGTTCATCATTAAAAGTAACTGGCCGAAATCAGTTGTCCACCCTCTCTGCAAATCACAAGAAATTCTTGGTTCACAAAGAGGGATAGAAATATGCTTGCAAATAAAATATGAAATGCACAAAGTTACAACATTGCACAAATTCAAAATTGTCAAACAGGCTGCATAATTCCAAAAGTCCAAACTGAACTGCACAAATTGCAAAGTGAATATGCCAAAACAAGTCAAGTTTCAAACTAAGCAAACTGAATGTAACTGTCAAAAGCTGTCCAGAGGATATAGAAAGATATCAAACACCAAAAAGCTGTCAACAAAGTACACAAGATATGCAGGAAATCTGGAAAATATGCAGAGGAAAACTAATGTGCAAGTAAGATATTCAAAATCATCATTTTCAAAGCCAGTTACTTTTTCAGAAATAGTACAGTAAGCAATATAAAAATGCTTTTTAATCTGTAGAGAGAGAGTAGAAGTGGAGAGGCTTACAGGCTTAGGCTTAGAAAAAAGATATAAAGAAAACATATCAGAACAAGAAAAGGAGAGGCAGAATACATAGGATATAATACAAAAGCTTGTAACACCACAAACTGATTTTTTCAACTCAGAATACCACAAGCCTAAACCTGCATCAAACTAAAGCAAGCCATCCTGCATAGACAAGCCTGAAGCCTAAAACTTCAAGGCCTGTAACCTCAAGCCCTTATTCAAACCAGCAAATTCCAACCAAAGCTAAAAAGCCCCAAACCTGTTCAAGCCTATCAAGCCTCAAACAGAAGCCCTTTCAAAAACAAGCCTTCACCTGCATAAACCTGTAACACAAAGCCTACACCAGAAAAAGCAATACAACCTGTTGCAAGCCTGTTCAAGCCCTTCAAGACTCAGCCTGAAGCATATCAAACCTAAAAGCTTGCATAGATCTCAAACACAAGCCTAAAGCTTCAACCTGCATAAGCCTTTATCCAAACAAAATTCAAACAAACCAAAAGCCAACAAACTGATAAGCCTTGAAGCCTGAAGTCAGTAACCTGCTGAAGCCCTAACCAAATATCCAAACTCAAAGTATCCAAACCAACAAAACCCTCAGAGCTAGGCTCATCACAGGGTTTAAAAACAATACTCAAAGTCAGAATAAGGCAAAGCATTCAAGCAGCCAGAAGTGAAACAAGAGGCAACTCAGAATCAGAATAGTATTCAAACCAACAAAGCCCTCAGAGCTAGGCTCAACACAAGGTCTAACAAAAAAACAAAGGCAAACAACTCAGATATCAAAACAAGGTTCAACAATATCAATATCTCAACAATAAGTATTCAGAGGCAAGCGTCCAAGGAAGCAGAAGAGGAAAAGAAGCGATTAAGGCTAGGGTTTTCAGAGACATTCATCATCAAACCATAAAAAGAAAATACAAAGTACCAGTTGTCCACAGAGCAAGTTCAACATCACGCTCCCTCGCCTTGGCCGCCCTAGGACGCCTCCTATCCACCTTTTCCTCCTCCGTCTCCAAAGGCCAGCAACGGTATAATTTTCCTTTTCCCTTTTCTTTTTACACCTCACAAGACATAGATAATAACACAATAAAGATCAAGACATAAAAGCTAAAAACATGTATAGTATTCAAAACCTCAAACGTAAAAAAAAAGGGGGAAAAGAATCGTTACTATCTTTGAAGTACCACCTTGAGCAAGCCGTGAGGAGAGGATAAGCTGGAGGTTGCATCCGGTGGCCAGGCAGGGAAGGAGGTCAGAATCCATGGCTCACGAGCGAAGAAATTGAAGAGGACGGAGAAGAAGGGAACGGAACCTCTGTAATCCAAAAATGGAACAAGACAAACGAAACCCTAAAGCAATTGTTAAACCCATCTGGGCCTTGCCCCATCCATTTTCCTTAAGCCCATCAGAATCTGGGGCGCACCCCCCTTTTTGGTTTCTCTTACAAATTTTGTTGTGGACCAAGAACCAACCCTAAGGCCCATTCAACCTTTTTATTTTTTATACTCTTAAAATCAATCTTTTTTTATATTTTATCCCCTTATTTTCTTTTTATAACTTAACCTTTTTTTGTTAAATAAAACAATATATTATTTTTACACCAAAAAATTGTCTTTTATTTTATTACATTTGAAAAATACATAAATATTAGATTTAATTAGGTTAATAGATTTTTATCTTAAAAACTCTCTTTAATAAATCTTTTTTCATACATAAAGACATTAAACAATGGATTTTTATTAAGTTAATCTTCTTTTCTTTTATTAAAACTTTTGTATATAAAACATTAGCATTAATACATAAAAATAGAATTTCTTAAAACATTTTCTTTTCTTTTATTAAATCTTTTGTTTATACATATTTAACAAAATACAAAAAAAGATAATAATACTTAATAAATAAATACTTAATTTTGCATTAAGTTAACATCTTACATCACTTGTAAATAATCACATGCACTTACACAAATACTTTTGATACATTGCTTTCATTCTTATACATTGATACATGATATTGAGAATGCGATTAGATTTGGTTGTAAATATATTTGGACACTACTCTCCTAATAAGTCTCATCCCCATTTGTAAATATTTGTGCCCCCATCCCCGGATACTCATTTGTAATAGTTTAGGACTTTAAATTCCCACAATTTATCGCTTTCTATATACTGTATAGTAATTAGGGTTTGTATGTGAAGATTCGAAATCAACCACTAGATAACCTAATACAAGACAAATGCATGATAATCAATACACAATCACACTTGCACCCCTAGGGTAATCCCGCTTGTTGCCTTCCAAAATGGGCCATGTTGCATGTTGAGTTTCTTTGGCAAAACGAAAACAAACAAAATGATCATAGTCCCTCGATGACGCTTTCGAAGTTGCCTAAAAAATGATCAAGTCCCTTCAAGCAAAATTGCCAAAGACACTTGGCACCATTGCATTCATGGTCCATACGATGACCCGCGCCTGTCCCGTTAACATCCTAACACAAGATTGTCCACCAAATACAATGGTGGAACAATACTGTTAAAAGGGTTAAAACATAGAAAAGATCTTTGAGTAAATTTAGGGGTAGACAACTCTTAGTTACTTGATCAAACTTGCAAAACACACTTGCCTACTTTTCAAAACCCACTCCACAACACAACTTTCAAAAACAAACTTTCAAAAACATTTGAAACATCTTTTCGAAAAGACACACACCTTTGTAAAACATTCGAGTAAAGAATTGTTAAAATGGTTACCTAGACAAGGCATCTTTTTCAAAACATTTTCAAACACACACACCACCATTTCAAGCAATCGAAAATCAAAGGCAAGTGATCTAAAACAAGTAACTAAGAGCCCATGGATAACCATGGATGAAAAGGGTGCTAATACCTTCCCTTTTCATAATCTACCCCCCGAACCCACGAAACATCTCAAAAGGTTTTTCCTGTGCTTTTTAACCTTTCCTTTAGGATAAAATAAAAAGTCGATGGCGACTCTTGCTAAACCGAACAAGTGCGAATACAAACGCAAAACCTGAAGTCAGTTCTCCCACCGAATCACACAAGCCTAAACCTAAGGACTTGTTTTCTTTGTGTGTATATGTTTACTTGTACATAACATCATGACATTATACCATAACATTTTGCACTAACCACTTCAAGGACTTTGGGATTTATCTTTGTGCTGTTTTGTAGGACATGGCTTCCATCCGAAGAAATACCATCCGAATCAACCTTGTGAAAGCATATCCTCAACTTAAGGAGTTAGTGTCAATGGTTCCCAATGATTCTCTGTTCACCAAGAAGTATGGTCGTCTCACCAATTTGGTTACCTCAAACTTTGAAGAGGACATGGTACATGTGCTTTTTCAATTCTTTGATCCTAAGAACCATTGTTTTACATTTCCTGATTACCAATTAGTGCCTATTATGAAGGAGTTTTCTCAACTCTTGGGAGTGCTTATTCTGGATCAATTACCCTTCACCGGTATTGAGAGATACCCAAGACTTAAGGAGATTTCTCGAGCTTTACATTTGCAACGGTCTGACATTGTGGCAAATTGGGAAACAAGAAGTGGTGTTGAAGGGTTTCTAGCCAAGTTTCTGTTCGAGAAGGCTCAACAATTTTGGGAGGCTCTGGATTTGCAAGCTTTTGAAGAAGTGTTGTCACTTCTAATCTATGGGATGGTATTGTTTCCTAGCCTGGACCAACTCATAGATTTGAATACGGTCAAAGTTTTTCTATCTTGTAACTCGGTGCCTACCTTGCTTGGAGATATCTTGCATTCTCTTCACACTCGTATCATGAAGAGAGAGCGAATTCTTATGTGTTGCACTCCTTTGTTGAATAGGTGGTTTATTTCGCACCTACCTCGATCTGTTTTGAAGAATGAGCAAGGCATGAGATGATCTAATAGGTTGATGTCACTCACACATTCAGATACTCATTGGTATTATCGATCTTTAGAGGATGTTATCATCATTGACCGTTGTAGGGAATTCCCTAATGCCCCTCTCCTTGGCATTAGGGGAGGAATCACTTACAATCCTTGTTTGGCTTTACAAAAATTTAGGTATGCTAGGAGGGATGGTCCTCATGATGCACTTGTCCAAGGAATTGCATTTGACTATGAGAATGATGTCCAAAGTTACCGTCAAAGATTTGTACGAGCTTGGGGCATGGTGAACAAAGTTGATAGCAAAACTTTGGGGCATAATAACTCCATTCCTTTGGAGCCTTATCTCAAGTGGGTGCGAGCTCGCGCTCAAAACCTCATGATGACTTATGAGGCCATCCTACCTATCATCATGGAGCCTATTACTGAGGGAGACGTTCCTTATACTATTCTTCATCCGGACATGCCTACTACTCTCAAGGAATAGAAAAGATCATGGATTCAACTCAATGGAGAGCGAGACACCTTTGAAGCCCAATTCTATTCAAGCGAGAGGAAAGTGTTCGAGCTCACAAGGCAACTTTATGAGAAGCGGAACTTGAATGCCTACATCACTCCAAAAAGGAATCACCCATGGGAGACTTGAGCCATTTTATTGTATTTAGTTCATTTTGTTTCTTTTTTCTTATTGTAAACCCAAGAGGAATTTTGTAACCATTTGAACTTATTAATGCAATTAATGTTTGTTCCCTCTTTGTCTAAACAAATTTAAATCTTAAAAGTCCTTGAAATCATTTGCATTCGCGTCGCATGCATCATGACATAAGCAGGTTTTCCGACATAGGTTTCCTCATCTTTCTACCATTTATTTAAGTAAGATGGATCTCGAGCAAGCTGTGAAAGACTTGCAGACACAAAATTCTCAATTTCAAGAAACCTTCCTCACCTTGGCCAAAGGGCAGCAAGAACTGATGTCACTGCTGGTTACAGAAGAAAACAAAGAAGAAAGTGATATCAACACGGGGAAGAGATTCAAGGGCCCCGTCCGACAGGTTCAAGTGGAAGAAGACTTCTCCGAGGAGGATGAGAATCAGAATGAAGATGTAAGGAGCACCCGTGTTTGGATTGCAAACAATTAAGCTTTTGAGGATAAATATTATTTTGATGAACAACATCTACCGGCTGAGGATAAGTACAAGCAAATGGAAGATAGGTTAAAAGTTGTGGAAATTCAAGTTGTACCTGGCTTGGATTTTGGTGATTTGGGTTTAGTACTTGGGGTTGTTATCCCCCACAAATTAAAATTTCCAATCTTTTCTAAGTACGATAGTGTTTCATGCCCAAAGCTTAATTTGAGGTCCTACGTCCGCAAAATACAACCGCATACCACTGACAAGAAGCTCTGGGTACACTTCTTTCAAGAGAGTCTGTCTGGGACACAGTTAGAATGGTTTTACCAGTTGGAGGGTTCCAACATTCATACTTGGGAAGATCTAGCCACCGCTTTCTACCTCCAATATCAGTACAACGCTGATTTGGCGCCGACTACGGTTCAATTACAAGGAATGACAATGGGTTCATATGAAGGTTTTAAAGAATATGCACAAAAATGGAGAGACCTTGCTGGTAGAGTGCAACCACCACCGACAGATAGGGAGATGGTGGATATGTTCATGGAAACATTAACTGGACCATTTTTCAACTTCTTAATTGGGAGCTCATCATCTGGTTTCACTGAGTTAACCCTGACTGGTGAGAGGGTCCAGAGCGGTATCAAAAGTGGAAAAATTCCCATGGATTCTGCCTCTACATCAAACACTATGAAGAAGCCCTTTACTGGAAAGAAGGCAACTATTGCCATATATGGATCAAGAGGCCATGTCAAGAAGGACCACCGCCAATATGTCAATGCTGTTTTGATCTCCAATCCACCATCTACTCAAAGACAACCACAACAAGCCAACCATCAAAGGTCTGAGATTCCAAGAAGACAATTCACGAGGATTAACATGCCACTGTCCCAAGCCTTGTAACACCTGTTGAAATCCAACTTGGTAATATTGCATGATCCACCATCAAACCCCAATATTTCATCTCCGAAATACAATCCTAACGCAAAATGTTCCTATCACTCCAATAGCCTTGGGCATGATAGTGATCAATGTTGGGCTCTAAAAAACAAGATTCAAGACCTTATCAACAACAAGACTATTGAGTTTGATCCACCTACAACTCCGAATGTTATAACTGCACTAATGCCAAATCATGGAAAATGTGTCAATGCAATTGAAGACACTGCTTTTGTTTCCTCCATTGAAGATTTGACCACTCCACTGACCATTGTTAAAGAAAATTTGTTGAGAGTCGGGGTTTTCCCTGGTTGTTTAAAAGATCATTGTTGTTGTGCCAAACAAGTTAATGGATGTGAATGGTTGAAAAAAAGGTGTCCAACACCTAATAGATAGCCATGAGATTTTGTTTGAAAGAACTCTGGCCATCAAAAGTTTGGCTGAAGAAGTTAAAGACATATCAATCATCATTATATCCAACAAACCTATTAGGATATCCTCAAAAGGTCCTATTAGGATTTCCAACGAACCAACAATTTCCCCCTTGATAATTACCGCACTAGGGCCAATTCCTTATTCTTCCGATAAGGCAGTACCTTGGAATTATGATGCTGAAGTATACTATCATGGGATTAAGCAAGACTCTTGGGTTAATAAAGACAAAGATGATGACGTTACCAATATTGTTGGTTCTAGCAAGGTGACAAGGACGGGGATAATCTTATCTCCTAACATTTCACCTCTAACTACTACAGCTACACCAGTTTGCATTACCATGGATAAACCTAGCACTGACACTAGGGGAAAAGAAAAGATAGTTGAGCCTGCCATGATGGAGGCACCTGCCAAAGATATTGCTACTGAGGAACCCTCCACCCAAGAAATGGAGGAGATTTTGAAGATCATAAAGAAGAGTGATTTTAAGATAGTAGAGAAGCTGGGGCAAACCCTCTCCAATATCTCTATGTTATCTTTGTTACTTTGCTATGATGCTCACGCTCAAGCATTGATAAAAATTTTTTAAAGAAAGTGCATGTTCCTCAAGAAACCACAACCGATCAATTTGAAAACTGTGTGGCGAGTCTGACTGCTGACAATGGATTGGGGTTCTCTAATGCTAACTTGACACTAGTTGGAAGGAATCATAACAAGGCTTTGCATGTATCTATTGAATTCAAAGGAACTACTCTGGCCCATGTATTGGTGGATACATGGTCCTCTCTAAATGTCTTACCCAAATGGGCCTTAGATCGGTTGGATTGCGACGGTTTGGTGTTAACGCCAAGTGACATAGTTGTAAGGGTTTTTTATGGATCCAAGAGGATGGTAATTGGAGAAGTATGATCTCCCCATTAAAGTTGGTTCACAAGTTTTCAATTCTACTTTCTACATGATGGATATACGTCCCTCCTATTCTTGTTCACTTGGACGCCCCTGGATACCACGGGGCAGGAGCAGTGACATCCACCCTCTACCAGAAGTTGAAGTATCCAGTCAAGGGAAAGATTGTTACTGTTTATGGCGAAGAAGAATTTATGGTTAGTCACCTGAATTCATTCAAATATTTGGAAATGGATGGTGAGTTTATAGAAACTCCATGTCAAGCCTTTGAAGTAGTCTCTCCCATGGTTGATGTCGCCAAAGTTTTTTTTGACGTTCCAAAATCTATTCAAGATGTGCCAAGGATGGCTTCCCTCAAAGACGCTCGTGCCGTGATTGAAGATGGAAGTAGTACAAATCGGGGACAACTCCATGACATTCCTTTCAAAGCAGACAAGTTTAGTTTGGGTTTCACCATCAAAGCTCAAACGGAAGTCATACGTGCTCGCATAGGAAAACCACCTCTTCGCATCAATGATCATGAAGTGGATGCTTTTGAAGACTCTGACAATGGTTGTGATTTTGATGATTGTATCTACCCGATTTCTAGTGAAGGACTCAATAACTGGAGTGCCAAGGATTTCATTCCCATCTCCTTCATTGAGGAGTAATTACCATTTACTGTTTTTATCTATTCAAGAACTTTGTCTCTAATTTAATTCAAACATTGACTTTAAGCCACGTGCCTTACCCAGGGCAGTATGGTTTGTTTGTTAAGGGTTTGTTCATTTTCATCGGCCATATGATCATTTAATGAAAAACATTGGACTCTTTGCATTCGAATTTTGCGTTTATTGTATTTCTTTTTCTTATTGCATTTTCAAAATAGCCATGTATCTTACATGCACACACACACACACACACACACACACACACACACACACTTGCAGATCCTCATCCACTCTGGATCTCGTAACCAATGACTCTGCTATTTCCAGCTATAACTTTGAACATCCAATCAACCAAGCCGAAGAAGAAGGCAAAGAAGATTGTGAAATACCAGGAGAACTATCCAGACTTCTGATGCAAGAGGAGAAAGCCATTCAACCTCACAAAGAGCCAATTGAAGTAATCAACCTAGGTACTGAGACAGACAAGAAAGAGGTCAAGATCGGCTCCAACTTGGAAGATGATATCAAAGTAAGATTGGTCCAGATGTTACATGACTATGTTAAAGTGTGTGATACGATGAGAGAACTGACTTGAAGGTTTTGTGTTTTATCGCAAATGTTGCGGTTAGCAAGAGTCGTCACCGACTTTTCTTTTATCTAAAAGGAAAGGTGAAAAAGCACAGGAAAGACCTTTGAGATTATTTCTTGAGTTCGGGGGTTGATTATGAAAACGGAAGGTATTATCACCCTTTTCATCCATGGTTTTCCATGGGCTCTTAGTTACTTTCTAGATCACTTGCTTTTGTTTGAAATTGTGCTTGGTGTGGTTTTTGAAAGTATTTTGTAAAGAGGCCATTTGTTTAGGAAATCTTTGTAATGATTCTCGTTCGTAAGAATGTATACAAAGATGTTGATCTTTTGAAAATGTTTTCAAGTTTGTAAGATGTTTTGAAAGTGTAGGTGCTTGTTTTAAAAATAGCAAGGATGTTTGTTTTGAAATTGAGCAAGTAATTAGGAGCATTCTACCTACTCAAAAGTCTTTCTTGTTCATTTTTCTTTTTCTTTGACATTGTTGTCTTACCATTGATTTGGTAAGCAACCCTATCTTTGGATGTAAACGGGACGAGCGTGGGTCATCGTATAACCATGATTAGCAATATTGCAAGGTATCTTAGCATTCTTCTTTAGGGACTAAGATAATTTGTAAGGCAACTTAGATAGCATCATCGAGGGACTATCATCTTGTATTTTCTTGTTTTGGCTAAGATACCTTACATGCGTAATATGGCCATTTTGTATAAGGCAACCAAGTGGAATAACCCTAGGGGTGCTTGTGTGAAAGTGTATTGTTTTCATGCTTGTTTTTTGTCTTGAATTAGGGCTTTCTAAGCATTGATTTTAGTCTTTCCATACAAACCCTAATTACTAGCATGTTATGTATAAAGTGATAAATTGCGGAATTTAAAGTTACTACGCTATTACAATATTTGTGGGGAGGGGGTGTACAAATTGATGGGGATTGCAAGAATGTAAACCTAGTTAGTCTATTAAAACCATATTGAATTGGTATCAATGTACAAGGAAATAAATAAATATAAAGTACAAAATGAATAAATGTACAAAAAATGTAAAATGTAAAGAAAATGGATATGTGTTTGGTTTTCATGAGAAAAGGGGGAATTTGTCTTAACCTATATATTTAAAGAAAATAATTAATTAAACTTAAATTTATTAAGAAACGATTTTAAATAAAGCCTTAGTTCTATTAATTAATCAAAAGAAAATGAGTTTAGGAAAAGGATTTTTTGGTATTTTTGTCTTGAAAATATGTATAGCATTATAAAATATTTTTGGTCTTTTATATATAAAAAATAATATATTTTAATTAGTGTGAAAGAAAATAACTAATAACCTAGTTTTATTTAAATTTACAAGATAATAAGTAAAAGAAAATAAAATACAGTTAATAAATATTTTTTTGTGAGAAAAATAAAAATAAAATAAGCCAAAATATAAATCTATCATTTTTTGTATTTTTATGATTTTTTTCCAGTATTTAGAAAAATATATTAAGGAAATCAATAAAAAAATAAAATAAAAACAATTGGGCCAGGGGTGCAAACAGCCTACAGGGGGGTTAGTAAAAAAAACAATATAAGCCCAATAAGGCTCGGGCGCTTGCAAAAAAGTCAGGAATGCAAAACATGTAAAAAAATGCAAAAGGGTACCACTGGGGCTCGAACCCAGGTCCCAAAGGTTACAGGCGCGCGCTTCTATCACTGGGGTGGCTATACATCTGTTAACATAGGCAAATCAATAAATATACAAGGCAAAACGCGCCCCGAAGACTTCATCTTCAACCTCCAGCCAGACCAACTGTAACTTGCTCATTTCTCATCAAAAATGAAAACTGTAAACATGAAACTTGTAGAAAATTTTCTCACAGTTTCAGAAATGTAAAGCATTAAAACTATAGATCAAAGATAAGCATGAATTTTAATGGCCCTAATCTGAACCCTAAAAATCTCAGAAATTTCAGTTTCAAAATTCTCTAAGCTCAAGCAAAATTAATGGAAACTATGGACATGGTTAACTTTAGGGCAATGATATCTACATGTTTTGTTCACAAATAAATCACTGGTGATTCCTGTATGAAGACTTCAAAGTTGAGAAAACTTACCTCAAAACTGGAAATTGTGTTTTGAGTTTGAGCTTGTTTCAAGTGATGGTGATGATCAGGTTAGCTTCCTTGAGGTCCCAGGAAGCTAATGCAATGATTAGCTTGAACAATGGGTGGCTGAAATGGTCTGGAGAAGTCAATGTGCAGAGCTGAGTTTTTGAAAATGGAGGATGGTGTTAATGGTGTTACAGTTCTATAACAGGGTATGGGATCGACTCTATATGATGTTTAGAAACTTTAGAAATCAAAAGGCCAAGAAATGCACGAGTAGATTATGAGTTTCATGTTTTTGGTCAGTTTGTGTAAAAATGGAAATGTGAAGTGTGATTCTGAGTTCTAGGTTCTTTCAAGGCTTGAGTACTCATGTGTTTATGTCAAATGGTTTGTGTATGTATAAACAAAAGTGTTTGAGTGCATTGTCAAGTCAGAAGTACAAGTTTCTAGCTTTTGGCTAGGTTACTTAATTTTGAAGAAAAGAGGGAAACAAGTTTCAAGAAGAGGTACAAGCATGGGATGGGTGATTGTAAGTGTTTGAAACATTTATTATGAGTTATAGGACTAGTTTGATCAGAAGAGAACAAGTTCAAGGCTCAAGAACAAGTTTTGTACAAAAAGTCACTTTATCAAAATGGCAATGTGACCTTTCTTCCAAAAATGGATATAAAACATTTCCATGCATTGAATGCTTGAAGTGAGGCCTCTAACAATTGTGTAAACCATTAATTATATAGTTCCTAACAAGTTTTAGGCCTGCAAAGTAGTGTTTATGCAGCATGGTTTGAATTTGAATTTTGTTCATCACTTAAAATGACTTGTAATTAAAGTGATAAAATCCTAACGTCATCTCTTCGATTCTCCCTACTCAGGAATGATCTCAAGGAGTTCTTGGACATTTTGGAAAGCTTTCAATGTGATATACAACCCATCTTTGAATTTATTTTGAATATTCCCCTTGGAACTATATGAAAAAGTGCCATGAAGTTGGGTCAAAATCCTGACCAAATTAGGGCAAAATTTCACTAAGTGTTTAGTTTCATGACCACATATTCATAAAATTATAACTTGAGATCCATGCATTTTTGGAAGGAGTTGTGTAAACAAAATTTGTATATTTCATGTAGGTCTATAAATTTCATGTTGGAAGTTTCTCTTGAATCATCTTGCACCATGGTGAAAATTTTGCTCAAAGTTATGAAAAAACATGAAATTTTCAACACTTAGAAAAAATTTATAAGTTTAGAAATTTTGACTTTTCAAAATGAAATATTGACTTTTAGATTTCTTGATGAATAAGTTTCATATTTTGACATGTTTTTATGAATTATGATCTTTGGTACTTGAATTTGATCAAAAAGTCAAAGTTTGACTTTTTAGTATACAGTTGACTTTTGATCAATTGACTGAAAAATTCATCTGTCAATCCAATGGACTTGCAATGTTTTGAACCATGTCATTAGGTAAAAATGATGCAATTGGACTCTTGAGATCATGTCTTAAACCAATTGATCATTTGCTAGGTCAAAAATCAGAAATTGCCCTTTCCCAGTCAAAACCCTAATTTTGACCATTTTGCCCTTTTGGAGATTTGATCAAATTTCTTGAGGAATTATGGTCCAAACTTGATCAAATGATACATATGAGTTTAAAATGTTGATGTGGATAAAAATTATGAAGTTTGACCGTAAATTAGCCATGGTTGACTTTTTCCCCAATACAACTGATTTTTAGGTCAACTGCTCAATTGACTGAGCAAAAGTGTGATCCAAGGCTTGAAACTTGACATGAGTAATCTTGGGGGTCCATAATGATCCATGAAAGTCAAATGGGACATTGGAAGTTCAAAAATCCTTGTGCAAACTCAAACCCTAATTTTGGTCATCAGTGCTTAAGGAGGTGTCTTGAGCTGATCAAACCCCAGTGCAGTCTTGAGTCAAGGAGTTTTGCCATTCGTGACTTGAAGGTGGAAGATGATTGGAAACTAAAGTGCCCAGAAATTTGCACTCGGTGATATGATGGTAGAGGGAGTGGGCTTAAAGATGCCATTTGGAGAGATGATAGAAAGTTGTTAGAGATGGGCTTGTAGATGCCATCCAGAAATGATTGTTGAACTGAATCTGAGAGGGAAACTGAATGAGTATCAAAATGGAATCCGTGTCTAGAGCGTATCTGAACTATATCTGAAAGCTGAATCTGAATGAGTATTAGAATGGCATCTGTGTTTGGAGCATATTTGAACTGTATCTGAAAGCTGAATCTGAATGGGTATCAAAATGGCATCAGTGTATGGAGCGTATCTGAACTATATCTGAGAGTTGAATCTGACTGAGTATCAGAATAGCATTCGTGTCTGGAGCGTATCTAAACTGTATCTAAGTGTTAAATGAGCTTCAGGATGGCATCCGTGTCTAGAGCGTATCTGAACTGTATATGAAAGCTGAATCTGAATGGGTATCAGAATGGCATTTGTGTCTGGAGCGTATCTAAACTGTATCTGAGAGTTGAATCTGGATGAGTATCAGAATGGAATCCGTGTCTGGAGCGTATCTGAACTGTATCTGAGAGTTGAATGAGCTTCAGGATGGCATCTGTGTCTGGAGCGTATCTTAACTGTATCAAAACTTGAGTCTGAATGAGTATCAAAATGGCTTCCGTGTCTTGGAGCATATCTGAACTGTATCTGAGAGTTGACTCTGAATGAGTATCAGAATGGCATCCGTTTCTGGAGCGTATCTGGACTGTATCTGAAAACTTTGAACAGTGTCAATGGTAGCTGTTAACCTTATCCTGAAAAGGGTAAAATGTTAGCTAAAATGCAAAGTCATGTTGCATGAAATGCATGGTATAATGCATTCGTGTTATCAATGTTTATGATATATGGGTGCAATGTATGCGTATGTGAGCTAATCTGTTGCGTTGTTTTTGGATTGGGGGAAATAAATCCCTAGATGTTGCTGAGGACAAGTAAGTCTTCATGTTATGAAGTTGAAGTGTTGATGAATTTTCGTTTAAAATAAACTATGTGGTAAGGGAAGTGCCATGTACTGTCTGTAAAATCCTATTGAGGAATCTGGAGAAATTAGGTGACTTCTACTGGGGATTGATATCTGGGAGCTTTGTTCCGCTGGGGATTAAACTGCATACTGCGGGGGATTTTATGGAAATAGTTTAGAGAGATTTCCCTATCCCTTAAAGCCATCAGTGATTGTCTTTCTATTTTGTTTATTTTGTAAACAGTAATTATATTTAAATGCATATGTTCAAAAATAAATCATTGGACATTTTTGTAAACAAAACATAAGAGTAAAGAAAAACAGATAGTTTTGCACTTTCAAAGGGATATCTTTGTATTGACTTTGAGTAAGTATTTTTGTACAACGAGACAAAAATTCTAGTAAGAGAATGTCGTCGTAAAACATGAAATTTGATACAAAGAAAAGATAGCTATGTGCAATAATCCCATGGGGTTGCCATTCTGCTATAGCCTTCATGTCTCTGAGCATCTTGTCTATTTGTTGTCTTGTATGAAGCTGATTGAATTGATCAGAACTGTTGAGTTTGCAGGTTGTCCGTAAAGTGATCCAACGGGACATAGTCATACGCTTTAATTCCCCAACTTTTACCTGGACTTCCCTTTCGGGTTTTCAGTCCACCGGGAAACCCTTTTTTCCCCAAGTCGCCCATTCGGGTTTTCAACTTGCCGGGTGTACAGATTTTTTTTGTTTTATCCCTAATTTTTTCCCGAACCTCTTTGGTTCGTCGGGATGCCCTTGTTTTGCCTAGGTGTGTCAACCTAGCAGGTCTCTTTATGCATAGTATCTTTTGACTATGTCTGCGTTCACAGGGTGCGGCAGGTCGTCACCATCCATGGCGGTCAAGATCATTGCGCCACCAGAGAATATGTTTTTTATTATAAATGGTCCTTCGTATGTAGGAGTTCATTTTCCCCTGGGATCACCTTGCGGTAGTATGATACGTTTGATCACCAGATCCCCAAATTAATATACTTGGCGTCTAACCTTTTTGTTGAAAGCCTTGATCATTCCTTTTTGATACATTTGACCATGACAGACAGCAGTAAGTCTTTTCTCATCAATCAAGTTTAGTTGATCAAGTCGAGTCTGGATCCAATCTTCTTCATTCAGCCCCGCATCCTTCATAATTCTTAGAGAGGGGATCTGGACCTCAATAGGCAAGACAACCTCCATGCCATATACCAGAGAATAAGGCGTTGCCCCGGTTGATGTGCGAGTTGTGGTATGATACCCGTGGAGAGCGAATGGTAACATCTCATGCCAGTCTTTGTATGTGACTGTCATTTTCTGTATGATCTTTTTAATGTTCTTATTTGCGGCTTCGACAACACCATTCATCTTCGGCCGGTAGGGGAAGAATTGTGATGCTGGATCTTGAACTGCTCGCACAGGGCGATGATCATAGTATTATTCAGGTTCGTACCATTGTCGATAATGATCCTCTCTGGGATACCGTAACGACAGATGAGATTCTGCTTGATGAACCGAGCGACAACATTCTTGGTAACGGAAGCGAAAGAAGCTGCCTCCACCCACTTTGTAAAATAGTCAATGGCCACTAAGATGAAGCGGTGTCCATTGGAGGCTGTTGGCTTGATTTACCAAATCATATTAATTCCCCACATATCAAAGGGCCAAGGAGCCGTCAATACATTCATAGGAACCGGAGGTACGTGCACCTTGTCAGCATAAATCTGACACTTGTGGCAAGTTCGAGAGTGTTGATAGCAATCTGCTTCCATGGTAGACCAGTAATAGCCTGCCCGTAGGATTTTCTTTTCCATCGTATGTCCACTGGAATGGGTGCCAAAAGTGCCTTCATGTAACTCAACCATGATCCTTTCAGCTTCAACCTTGTCTACGCATCTAAGAAACACGGAGTCATGGTTGTGTTTGTAAAGAATGCCACTACTAAGGAAGAATTTAGCAGAGAATCTCCTTAAGAACTTCTTATCGTTTACTGAAGCTCCTTCTGGATATTCTTGAGCCTCGAGATACCTCTTGATTTCGTGAAACCAAGGCTGGTCCACTACTTCTTCAGTATTAATCTCGTGACAGTGTGTTGGTTCATCCATTCATTCAATGGTGATCTGGGGAGCCTCATTATCCCATTTAAGTTTAAGCATATATGACATTGTGGCTAGTGCGTCTGCTAGCTGATTTTCTTCTCGCGGGAAATGCTCGAAGGTAATCTTCTCAAAATGTGGGAGCAATGTAAAAACATGTTCTTTGTAAGGGATAAGGTTAGGGTGTTTGGTGTCCCATTCCCCTTTGATCTGGCTGATGACCAAAGCTGAATCTCCGAATACATTTAAAGATTTGATCCCCAAGTCTATGGCAGCTTTGAGACCAAAGATGCACGCTTCGTATTCCGCCATGTTATTTGTACAATTGAAGCAGAGTCTTGCTGTAAAAGGAGTATGACACCCTTCAGGAGATATGAGTACAACACCAATACCATTGCCGAGTGCGTTAGATGCCCCATCAAAAACCAGGGTCCATCTAGATCTTTGTTCAGGTCCGTCATATGGCCTGAGTTCTTCACAGTTATTTACCATCATGATGTCCTCATCTGGGAATTCGAACTTCATGGACTAGTAGTCTTCTACAGCTTGGTGAGCAAGGTGATCAGCTAGTACACAGCCATTTATTACTTTCTGGGTAGTATACTGTATGTCATATTCTGTCAGGATCATCTTCCATCTCGCTATTCTCCCAGAGAGAGCAGGCTTCTCAAAGATGTATTTTATTGGATCCATTTTAGATATCAACAAGGTAGTATGGGTCAGCATATACTATCTTAGCTGGCGAGCAACCCATGCCAGAGCGCAACAAGTTTTCTCGAGAAGTGAATATCTTGTTTCACAGTCGGTAAACTTTTTTCTCAGGTAATAAATAGCATGCTCTTTTCGGCCAGACTCGTCATGCTGCCCCAGCACGCACCCCATTGAATTTTCCAAAATGCCAGATACATGATCAATGGTCTTCCCTCGACTGGTGGCATTAAAACAGGAGGCTCTTGCAGGTACTCTTTGATCTTGTCAAAAGCAGTTTAGCATTCGTCATTCCATTTGACTACTTGATCTTTCTTCAGTAACTTGAAGATTGGTTCACAAGTAGCTTCCATGTGGGAAATGAATCTGGCAACGTAGTTTAAACGTCCCAAGAATCCTCTGACTTCCTTCTCGGTACGAGGAGCAGGCATCTCTTGTATCTCTTTCACCTTGGCAGGATCTACTTCAATACCTTTATTGCTGACGACAAAGTCTAGGAGCTTACCAGACCTTACTCCAAACGTGCATTTATTTGGGTTCAACCTCAGCTTGTATTTCTTTAGTCTCTCAAATAATTTTTGTAAATGATCAAGATGCTCTTCTTCTGTTTGAGATCTAGCTATCATGTCGTCCACATAGACCTCTATTTTAAGATGTATCATGTCATGGAATAGAGCTACCATGGCACGCAGATAGGTTGCCCCAACATTCTTCAGTCCGAATGGCATAACCTTGTAGCAGAATGTGCCCCATTGTATGACAAAGGTTGTTTTCTCCATGTCCTCAGGCGCCATTTTAATTTGGTTGTAACCTGAGAATCCGTCCATGAAGGAAAACACTTTATGCTATGTCGTATTGTCAACTAGAATATCAATGTGGGGGTGTGGGAAATCATCCTTAGGGCTTGCCCTATTCAAATCTTTGTAGTCCACACACATTCGCACTTTGCCGTCTTTTTTGGGTACGAGGACAAAATTGGCAACCCATTGTGGATAAGAGGTGACAACCAAGAATCCAGCGTTGAATTGCTTCATGAATTCATCGTTAATCTTCTCCGACATATCTGGTCACATTCGACTGAACTTTTGTTTCAGTGGTGGGCAGTCCTCTTTTTTAGGCAGACGATGTACCACAATATCTGCATCAAGTCCTGGCATGTCTTCATACGACTAGGCAAAGACCTCAACATATTCGTGTAGTAACTGAATCAGGCGCTCCTTGATACTGGGTTCCAGATTGGCACCCACCTTGACTTCTCTTTTGTCTTCTTCGGTACCCAAGTTGATTGTGTCCACAGGTTCCTCGTGAGGCTGAATGGTTCTTTCTTCTTGTGGTAGTAATCTGGCAAGTTCCCCTATTACTTCACAATCTTCCTCACCTTCGTCTTTGGCTTGGTAGATTAGATTTCCAGAGTCACAAAAACACATATCAGAACCGTTACCCATGAGATCCCGAATGGATGTAGGCCTGCATTGTGAGTGTGAGTATGTGTAAGAGTATAGCTATCTTTGAAACGAATGGAAATGTAAAAAGAAAAACAATGAGCACAAAGTTTGTATGCAAAAACGTCCATGATTCATTGATGTCATATGGAAATGAGATAATAACCCTTACAAATGGACCATTGTGCCTCGGGTAAGACACAAGGTTTTAAGAGTCTGAATTGTTTTAATATTACAGATCCAACAAAATGTAAAGACAAATTACTATGGGATGAAAGTGATCGGGATAAAATATCTGGCCTCCCAGTTGTTGAGCCCTCCACTGATAGTTGGGAAGATCCAATCCTCCAGGTTGCATCCATCTTCATCATCCCCTACCACGTTGACTTCACGGTTGCTGATCTTCAAGGGTGGTCCTCCAGCATGAGCGCGGCGTACAGCTTTCTGGGCATCGGAAGTGAAACCTAGGCAAAACTTGTCAGATTTGTATGAGATATCTGGGAGTTGTCCCCAAATAGTGCATCCACCTTCTTCTATCATTGCCTTGGCGTCCTTCAAAGATGACATCCTGAGTGGAGGCCTTGTAATCTTGGGAACTTGAGACACAGCCTTGGTTACTGCCACATCTTGCGGGACTTCTTCAAAGTGTTGGAATGGAGTTTTAATAAATTCACCATCTAACTCCACATATTTGAAGGAATTGAGATGGCTGATCATATACTCTTCTTCACCATGAACAGTGATAATATTCCCTTGAATTGGATATTTCAGCATTTGGTGCAACGTAGAAGTAACAGCGTGTTGTACCCCAAAATTTTCCCTCTCATTTTACTCAATACATGCCCATGGAGATCCTCAATTTGCTCAAGGTTGCCCAAGAGTTGACCGGACAAACTCTCTCCTAAGGCAGGGTGTCTCAAAGTAGGGTTTCCATTTTCATCAAGATAGGTGGACTCCAAAGACCTCATATGCTCTAAATGGTCTTAATATGTTCTCAAGACCCTACATGTCAAGTTTCATGTCTTGCACAAGAAGTTTGCTCAATCAACTGCTCAGATGCTTGAGAATCGACTATATTAGGTCAAAAGTCAACTGTGACCCACACACAGTCAAACTTCAAGATTTTTGGTCAACATCAAAATTTTGAAGTAATATCCATCATTTTATCAAGGTTTGATCATGATTCTTCAAGGAATGCTCCAAATTCATTAAAACCCAAAAGTTGCTAAATTAGGGTTTCTCAAGAAAAGTCAACCAAACTTTGACCAAGCATAACTTTCTCATATTTTATCAAAAATTTCCATCCAAGTCTAATTTTGAAAAGGATTCAATTCCCTACAATTCATCTTCATCCCATAAGTTCAAAATATGCACTCATAAAAATATATGAATTTCTATATTATGGGTCCTTTTGAAAAGTCAACAAAAACACCTTTTGGGTCAAAGCTTCATACATGAACATGGAAGACTCAATTGAGATGAGACCAAAAAGGTTGCTTAGGGGACATCCTAAGCTTTATAAAAAGTCCACAAACACCTCTCTAGGGTTAAAATTTAAGGAGATATGCCTTGTCAAAGTTGACCTTTTTTGCAAAATTGCCAAAAGTCAAATGTGCTCAAAATTACACTTTTTGCCAAATGGGCCTAACTTTTTATGCTTGCACCTCACTTATAATGTGGTCCACGACCCAAATATTCACCCACACATTATTTTCTTCAATTTTCAATTTATTTTGATTTTTTATTAATTAAAAATTGAATTAAGTCAAATAATTTGTGAATAATAGCAAATATATGATTTGATTTGATTTTTGGACAGGTTGGCAATCAAAATATGTTGAATTATCAAGGCCAAAACGAATCAAGCATAATTGGTACAAGAAAGGGATGATTTGGCTCAAAATAGCAAGTTTACATGTATCTTGAAAATCAAATCAAATCTCTCATAATTGCAAAGATTCAATCCAATTTCATAACCCTGATTCATTCCTAGATATATATTGGACATGTACAAAGCATAAAACAGGGTTTTTGCAGGCGTGAACAGG
Source organism: Vicia faba (assembly GCA_948472305.1). Classification (NCBI taxonomy): domain Eukaryota; kingdom Viridiplantae; phylum Streptophyta; class Magnoliopsida; order Fabales; family Fabaceae; genus Vicia; species Vicia faba. Next base: position 84,052,949 of record OX451736.1, read on the forward strand.
AATAATAAAGTTTCAATTTTTGAAAGAAAAGTGCAGATTCAATTTTGCTCCATTGGCTGTTTCAAGCGTTTCAAAAGATCAAGTCATCTCCATAGATACTCACTGAACTTGTAGCAAGCATTTGCAAGGCCTGAAACGTCCGGAATCGCGCACTACAGCTCTCACGGTTTGTTTATTTTTTCCAAATCGATTATTGAATTTCCTGCATTGTTAATACATTTGATTGGCATATTTTTGATCTTTATCGTGTTTACAAGCTAACTGAATAGTTTAATTGCATTTTTGAAGCATATATCTATACTCGCCATTGTTAGCGTTTCCATATGCGTCTTGGGGTTTTTGGCTACAGGCAAAATTAGATCACAAGCTGGATACTGGGATGACCGTGACATCAAGACCAATCGATCCCTGGTCTTTGAATTCATTTATCATGCATATTTTTTATGTTTGAAATACGCAGGTTGTAGCAACGGGCAATGTTTGTAGGTATCGGTTATATACCTAAGACGACGGGCTGGAGGTAGAAGAAGGTGATTTGGCATCACCCTATTGGCTCATTAGAAAATAATGCGCGTGATTTTTGTTTCAGCCTCTTGGAATTTGTTTTGGTATATTATACATTATGCTTATTTCTTTGACAACTAACCAGCGTAGCCCAGCTGGTAGAGGCGTGTTGTTGGCAAGCATAAGGACTTGGGTTCGATCCCAGGTCCCAGTGTTTCCCTTTATTTTATTTTCTCTCAACAGATCCAGCGTGTCTCCCACTCAGGCGCCTACCATACATCCTTGCGTCCGGCCACTTGGTCAAGCATAGTGTCAGATCTAACGCTCCAACAGTGGGGGACCATGATGCACCCTCAAGTCAACGCTACAAGAAATCAAATGCTGACTGGGCTTGGAGGACTTTTGGGCTTAGGAAATTCAGATTCACACCCTCCATTTACTCATCATACAAGCCCAGTTTGCTCTTCTTTCTATTTCTTTTTTTGTTAATTTCTTTAATTGTTTTAATTAATTAACACAAAAAATTATTATTTTTTATCAAACTAAAAAATCACAAAAATACAGAATTAAATATTATTTATTCAAATTAACATTTTTTTGAAAATAAATTAGGTTAATTTAGTTTATTGGATTATTTGTTTTAATAAAAATTAAATAGAAATTAGGTTTTAAATTTTGTAATTAAATTGTTTTTTTTCTCAAATAAAAAACCATAAAAAATGCATAAAATCTTTTTTTTCACAAAATATTTTATTTTCTTGAACTATTTAATTCAACTTAAATTAGGTTAATTTCAATGGCTTCTTTTTATAATTAAAAATGATTAGAATTAGGGTTTTAATTGTACATAACCTAATTAAGTCTTTTTTTTAAATAGTTTAAATATTTTTCAATTAGATTTTTAGGGTTTTCAATTTCTTCTCGCATTTAATCTGTCGCGCGTATTTTATTTACTTTTTTTTATTATTATTGTAACTGTTTCGAGGATGTAATAGTAACTAGGGTTTTAAACTTCCGCATTTTTATTTTCGGTCGAGATAATTATGTAAATGTCAAAGCCTTGTAATAGCTAGGTTTATTTTCTCGCACTTTAAATTCCTGTAAATATTTAATTGTCTAGATGTATGCTAATAGGATTGTATGGCAAGATTACTTGAGATTAAAATAGTAGATCACCTAATGTGCAAAGATTAAATAACTGAAACCATTCATATGCACATATTCACTCCTAGGGTTTACCTCACTTCGGTTGCCTTCGGTAAAACAGTCATTGAGCATAGGAGATTTTAGTGGTTGCCCTCTAGTCTAAAAGATCAAGTTATCCCATTCGAATGTTGCCTCAGAAATGTTGCCTCGGAAATGTTGCCTCGGAAAGATCTTAAGACTCTAGGGTTACTACTAAAGTTTTCTAACTATTACTTTAGTGATTGTACTTGTCCCTTTTGAATGTCCCTTACAACTCCAACGACGGTGCTACCTACTCCTTAATAGTGGGATAGCGCTGTCTAAAGGAAAACGAACAATCTTTTTTCGAGTAGGTAGAATCTTAAGTACTTGCTCAATAAAAACTTTTCACACAAACACCTTCCAAAACAAATTTTCAAAACAAATTTTGTCACATCCTTGAGGACTGATACAAGGGTTATCACGAAGTAAAAAAATTTCAAAACAAGCACACACAAGCAATTTTAAAAATGAGCAAGTACCTAAGAGCCCATGGAAAACCATGGATAGAAAGGGTGCTAACACTTTTCCTTTCTATAACCTACCCCCTCCCCCCCTCGTACTCAGAATATCTCGAAAAAAGGTTTTTTCTGTTCTTTTTCCTTTTCCATGATTGGATGAAATAAAAGTCGGTGGCGACTCTAGCTTACCGTGACATTTTGAAAACAAAAAAACGCAAAACGCAAACCAGTAAAAATAGTTGGTTCTGCCACCGTATCATAGAACTGACGACTCTACTGGGAAAAAAATAAGTGGGGTATACCTTAGGATCTAGTTCATTAAATTTCTTCTCTTGATTGTCTTGATTGCTTTACTCTTAAAGGGTTTTATTTGGGTTATTATAGATCCTACACCCGGATCTGGGGGTACTCATTAGGTAAACATCAATAGATCATGGAGATTGTACGGTTCAGACTGATATGGTTTAAGTGATGGCTGTGTTGGTGTGGCACTTTGGTTGGTACCGGTATCCTTTGTGGGGAAACGAGGAGAATACGGGGCCTCCGCATGGTGTCGTGAAGCACTAACGGACCTTAGAACCTTAGTTGAACAAACTTTTCCATTAGAAAGTAGTGAGATAGTCGGCCTCGATGCAGAGCTGAAGATTGGTTGATACTCGATGCTACACTCATTGAGATCAGACTTTCGGGATATTTCGGCCGCAAGAAAAGATTTCTTGAGCTGAGACAATGCCCGATAAAGGATGGTCAGTGATATTGAGATACCTTAGAACCCGGTTACTTTTTAAGACAGGTTTGAAACCAACTAAACTTCAAGAGGGTACTACCTTTAACCTTATGCAGGCCTTAAACCTAAGGACTTTGTGTAATTTGACTGTGTTTGCTATACATGTGTTTGCTATACCTGTGGTTTCTCATGACATCATGCATCATAACATAGCATCCATTCTTATTGCACTAACCATTTCAAAGACCAAGGGAATTTATCTTTGTTCTGTTTTGCAGATCATGTCTTTCGTTCGCAGAAACACTATCTGAATCAGCTTTGTGAAGATACCTTCCCAACTCAAATAGCTAGCATCAAGGGTTTCTGAAACTTCTGCGTTCACTAAGAGACATGGTCGAATTCTCAACCTGGTTACTTCAAACTTTGATGAAAAGATGTTGAGTGTACTCTTTCAGTTCTTTGATCCTAAGCACCACTGCTTCACCTTTCCAGACTATCAGTTGGTACCTACCTTGGAAGAATTCTCTCAGCTATTGGATATACCCGTTCTTGAACAGTTACCCTTCACGGTTATAGAAGAAGTTCCTAATCCAGAAGTCTTTGCATCTGAAACGGGCCGACGTGGTATCCAATTGGGAAACAAGAAGCGGAGTCAAGGGTTTTCTAGCTAAGTTTCTAATAGACAAGGCCCGGTTGTTTTGGGATGATATGGATTTTCAGGCTTTCGAGGAGGTCTTGGCTCTTCTAATCTATGGGTTAGTACTATTCCCTAATCCGGACTCATTCATAGATGTGAATGCTATTAATATAGTCCTCTCTCGCAACCCTGTGCCTACCTTGCTCGGAGATATTTTGCACACTCTCCATACTCGTACCATGAAGAGAAGAGGGATTCTTATGTGTTGCACGCCATTGTTATCGAGGTGATTTATTTCTCACCTCCCTAAGTCCATATTGAAGAATGAAGAAGGTTTGGGTTGGTCGTAAAGGATAATGTCGCTCGCTCACATGGATATTCTTTGGTGTTCCCGAGCTATGGAAAACACTGCTATTATTGACCGTTGTGGGGAGTACCCTAAGGTCCCATTACTTGGCATCATAGGGGGTATAACCTATAATCCTTTTTTAGCTCTACGACAATTTGATTACGCTCGAAGGGATGGTCCCCATGAGTTACTTATTGAGGGAATTGTATTCAACTATGATGACGATGTTCACGAGTATCGCCAGAGGTTCATACGAGCTTGGGGTATAATAAACAGATCTGGTGCCAAGGATTTAGGGCCAAAAACTTCCATTCCTATGGAACCTTACCTCCAATGGGTACGAGCTCGCGCCCAGAAGCTTATGATTCCCTGTGTGGCCGTTTTACCAGTGATTGTGGAATCCACTACTGAAGAAGGTATTCCTTACACGGTTCTCTATCCTTACATGCCCACTGATCTTGGAGAATTATAGAGGTCTTGGATTCAGTTGATGAAGGAGCGAGATACTTACAGGGATCAGTTCCATGCTCAGGAGAGGAAGGTTTTAGAGCTCACAAAGCAACTGCATGAAAAAAGAGGACTCAGTGACTATCTCGGCACAAAGAGGAAGCATCCATGGGAACTTTAATGTCTTTTATAGTTTTAGATTTGTTTTTTTTGTAACGCCTAAAACGCATTTGAACTCTAAATTCAGCTAATAAAATCTTTTTTATTTTGGTTTGCAAATTTAAATTTCCCGAAGTCTTTGAAATCATTGCATACACATCTCATTCATAACATTACATGTACAGGTACCATTACAGGTTTCTCATCTTCTTCGCTGTTTATTTCAGCACGAAATGTCTTCCGAACAAACCATCAAGGACCTTTAGGAACAGAACGCCCAGTTCCAACAAATGTTCGTAAGTATGGAAAAAGGGCAGGAGGATCTGAAATCCCTCATCCTGAAAGAGAAGAAGAAAAAGAAGAAGGTTGACGGTATTCTGAATATGGGCAGAAGGTTTGGAGAGCGGTTGAAGCGACAAGTCGATCTGACTTCTTCATCCAAGGAAGGAGAGAATCAGGAATAAGAGAATGATCTTAGTCTTGCAGTTTCTGACAATGATACTGACTACAATGATGAGAAATATCCTCCTGCTGAGGATAGATACAAACAGTTGGAAGATCGTCTGAGTGACATGGAAGTTCAGAGGATACCTGGACTGGATTTTGAGGAATTGGGATTGGTATCGGGAGTGGTCATCCCGCAGAAGTTCAAAGCCCCAGTTTTTGCTAAGTATGATAGGGTGTCCTGCCCAAAACTCCATCTCCGTTCTTATGTCAGAAAGATCCAGCCCCACACCGCTGATAGAAATTTGTGGGTTCATTTCTTTCAAGATAGTCTGTCAGGGACTCAGCTTGAATGGTTCTACCAGCTGGAGGAGCCAATGTCCCAAACTGGGAAGATCTGGCTGCTGCTTTCTTCAAGCAGTATCAATACAACGCCGACCTTGCTCCTACTCGTACTCAACTCCAGAGTATGTCCATGGGTGAAAGTGAAGGCTTTAAAGACTATGCACAGAAATGGAGAGACTTGGCTGGAAGAGTTCAACCCCCGTTGTCTGATAGGGAGTTGGTTGATATGTTTCTGGGGACGCTATCTGGTCCATTTTTCAATCATTTGATCGGCAGCTCGTCAGCTGGTTTCACCGAGCTGATTTTAACTGGAGGGAGAGTAGGAGCTGGGATTCGGAGTGGCAAGATACAGAAGGATGCCTCTTTGAGTTCAGTAAAGAAGCCTTTTGCTAGTAAGAAGGAAGCCAGTGTCATCTACAACCCGATGGGCCAAAACAGGGCTGAACATCGTCAGACAGTAAGTGCTGTAATGATACATAGGCCTGCAGTTGCTCCACAATGCAAAAATCAACAAAGGGTGGAAAGGACACAATGGCAGTTTACCCGAATCAACATGACATTGGCTGAAGTTCTACCTCATTTGCTGAGATCTAACTTGGCAACCTTGAAAGAGGCTCCCAAGAATCCAAATACTACATCTCCCCGATATAATCTGAATGCTCGGTGTGCCTATCATTCTAAGAGTACTGGCCACAATACAAATGACTGTTGGGCTCTAAGAAACAAAGTACAAGACCTGATTGAAGCCAAGGAAATAGAGTTTGATGCTCCGGAGAAGCCAAATGTCATGATTGCTCCCATTCCTAAACACGGTCGTGGAATTAATGATGTTGATACTGATTTGTTCGTTACCTATGTTGACGAAGTTTCTACTCCTCTCATGACTGTCAAAAAGAATTTGCTGTTGGACGGTTTATTTCCGGGTTGTGGTGAAGGTTGCCACATGTGTTCATTTCTACCTTCTGGTTTCCGTTTACTGAAGTCAGATGTTCAACGCCTGATAGACAACAAAGAAATTTTGTTCAAAAAAACTTTGGTTCCCGTTGTACCATCTGAAGACATTGCCATTATAACCATTTTCGCCAATCCTTCCAAGGTTTCCTCGAGAAGACCTGTTAGGATTACATCTGCTCCAAGAATTGCTCCGCTGATAATCACAGTTCCTGGTCTTGTCCCGTATGTCTCGGACAAAGTTGTCCCTTGGCATTATGGTGCCGATGTGTACTATCATGGCATCAAACAAGATCTGAAAGATGAAGAAGTTGATCCTGAGGTTGGTAGCATTGTCGGAACCAGCAAAGTTACCCGAAGTGGAAGGGTCTTCTCTCCCGAGATTTCCCCTAAGACTGTCAACAAACCTATTGTCATTCCATCTGCCATTCCTGCTAGCACATCAACTACTGTTCCTATTCTTACTCCAGTTATTACCCTTGTCGGTGAATCATCTGATACCCGCGATAAAGAAATTATAGGTGAGCCTGCCCGGACGGAGGCACCTAAGAAAATTTTTGTGGAAGCCTCTAAGCAAGAAATGGAGGAAATACTGAAAATCATTAAGAAGAGTAATTATAATATGGTAGAGCAGCTGGGGCAGACCCCATTAAAGATATCCATGTTATCCCTGTTGTTGTGCTCCGAGGCCCATGCGAAGGCTTTGATTGCTTTTCTCAAAACTGCGCATGTGCCGCAAGAGACTTCAGCTGATCAGCTCAAAGATTGTGTGGCCATCCTGACGGCTGTTAATGGGCTGGGTTTTTCAGATGCGGATTTGACACCAAAAGGAAGGAAGAATAATGATGCTATATATGTCTCGATTGAATGCAGGGGCACCATTATGGCTCATGTGTTGGTAGATACCGGGTCTTCACTGAATGTTCTATCGAAGACGGTGTTGGACCATTTGGATTGTGAGGGTTTGACTCTAAAGCCTAGTAACATCGTGGTAAGGGCTTTTGACGGATCGAAGATAATGGTGCACGGGCAAGTGGACATCCCTGTCAAAGTGGGTTCTCAGATTTTTGGGTCCATCTTCTATGTGATGGATATCAGGTCGTCATATTCTTGTTTGCTGGGTCGTCCTTGGATCCATGAGGTTGGGGAAGTCACTTCTATACTCCACCAAATGTTGAAGTATCCGGTGAAAGGAAAGATTGTCACAGTGCGGGGTGAAGAAGAGTATATGGTGAGTCACCTCAATTCCTTCTGGTACATAGAGATGGACGGGGAACTCATAAAAACTCCTTGTCAGAATTTTGAAGAGGTCCCTCAGATCTTGGCATTGACTGAAACTACTACCAATAAACCTCCGTTGAAGATGGCTTCCCTCAAAGACGCCAGGGCCATGGTTGAAGAAGGTGGGTGTGCCAATTGGGGTCAGCTCCCTAATTTCACTCACAAAACTGAAAAATTTGGTTTGGGCTTTACTACAGGGGCTCAAAGGGCTGTTAGACGCGCTCGGGCTGGAGGACCTCCCCTACGCATCAGCAATCGCGGGGTTAATGCCATTGAAGATAGCGAGGAAGACTCAGACATGGACAGCTAGATCTACCCAACTACCAACGGTGGACCGAATAACTGGATGACTAGGGACTTTATACCTGTTTCTTTTATTCCACACTAATTGACTTACTTGTTTTGAGATTTGTAATAAACAATTTGAAACTTTACGGCCCGGTGCCTCACCCGGGGCACCTTGGCTTTGTTTGTAAGGGTTGTTATTTGTCATTTCATATATCATTAATAAAGCATTGGACGTTTCTTGCATACAAATTGTGCGCTCTCTGTTTTTCTTTTCTGTTTTCACTTTATCAAAACAACTATTCTCTTACACACACTCACGTATTATAATGCAAATCCATATCCACTCTGGATCCCATTGATAACAGCTCTGCTCTTTCCAGTTATGAATTCAAAAATCTGATTAACCAAGCCGAGGACAAAGGTGAGGATGATTGTGAGGTGCTTGGAGAACTTTCTAGACTATTACAGTAGGAAGAAAGGGCCATACAACCCCATGAAGAGCCGGTTGAGACAATGTACTTGGGTATTGAGGAAGACAGAAAAGAGGTTAAAGTAGGTGCAAATCTGGAGCTTAGCGTCAAACAGAGGTTGATACAGATGTTGCACGACTATGTCGAGATCTTCGTCTGGTCCTATGAAGACATGCCCGGTTTGGATACTGATATTGTGGTACATCGCTTGCCGACCAAAGAAGATTGTCCTCCGATTAAATAGAAGGTCCGTCGTATGCGCCCTAAAATGTCAGAGAAGATCAAGGCAGAGGTCATGAAACAGTTCGAGGCGGGATTCTTAGCTGTCACTTCGTATCCACAGTGGGTTGCCAATTTTGTTCCGGTACCTAAGAAGGACGGTAAGATACGGATGTGTGTTGATTACAGAGATCTGAACCGGGAAATCCCCAAGGATGACTTCCCGCTTCCTCACATTGATGTTCTGGACGACAACACCGCGCAGCATAAAGTTTTCTCCTTCATGGACGGTTTCTCTGGCTACAACCAGATCAAGATGGCTCCTGAAGACATGGAGAAGAGAACCTTTGTTACACAGTGGGGCACCTTCTGCTACAAGGTGATGCCTTTTAGGTTGAAGAACGTTGGGGCAACTTATCAGCGCGCCATGGTCGCTTTGTTCCACGATATGATTCACCACGAGATCAAAGTCTATGTTGACGACATGATAGCCAGGTCTCAGACTGAGGAAGAGCACCATGATCATCTCCAAAAGTTGTTCGACAGGTTGAAGACATACAAGCTGAGGTTGAATCCAAACAAGTGTACCTTTGGGGTAAGATCTGGTAAGCTTTTGGGTTTTATCGTCAGTGACAAGGGTATTCAGGTAGACCCTGCGAAGGTAAAAGCTATACAAGAAATTCCAGCTCCCCGTACAGAGAAGGAAGTTAGAGGCTTCTTGGGACGTCTGAATTATATTTCCAGGTTCATTTCACATCTGACTGCTACTTGTGAGCCAATCTTCAAGCTTCTGAAGAAAGATCAAGTGGTAAAGTGGAATGATGAATGCTAGACCGCTTTCGAAAGAATCAAAGAATAACTTCAAGAACCGCCAATTTTGATGCCTCCAGTTAAAGGAAGACCTTTGATATTATACTTGATAGTGCTATACAATTCAATGAGGTGTGTGCTGGGGCAGCATGATGAGTCTGGTCGAAAAGAGCACGCAATATACTACCTTGGCAAAAAGTTTACCGAGTGTGAGACACGATACTCACTGCTCGAGAAAACTTGTTGTGCTTTGGCATGGGCTGCTCGCCGACTGAGACAGTATATGCTGACTCACACTACCTTGTTGATATCGAAGATGGATCCGATCAAGTATATTTTTGAGAAGCCCGCTCTCTCCGGAAGGATAGAAAGGTGGAAGATGATCTTAACTGTGTACGACATACAATATATAACCCAAAAAGTAATAAAGGGGAGTGTATTGGTTAATCATTTGGCTCATCAAGCCGTGGATGACTACCAGTCCATGAATTTTGAGTTCCCGGATGAGAACATTATGTTGGTGACTGACTACGAAGAACCTGGACCGGATGAAGGACCTGAGGAGGGATCCCGATGGTCTATGTACTTTGATGGAGCCTCAAACGCACTGGGTAACGGCATTGGCGTGGTAATCATATCTCCCAAGGGTTGTCATACTCCGTTCACCGCCCGATTATGTTTCAACTGCACTAACAACATGGCGGAGTATGAAGCATGTATCATGGGTCTTTGAGCTGCTATTGGCCTGAGGATCAAGTTCTTGAATGTATTCGGGGATTCCTCTCTGGTGATAAGTCAATACAAAGGCGAGTGGGATACGAAGCACCCGAATCTCATTCCTTACAAAGAGTATGTATTAACATTGCTCCCACACTTTAAGGAGGTAACCTTCGAACATTTCCCACGAGAGGAGAACCAGTTAGCGAACGCGCTAGTTACTATGTCTTCTATGTTCAAGGTTAGGTGGGACGATGAAGCTCCCCAAATCACCATTGAGAGGTTGGATGAACCAGCACACTACTGTGAGATCGATACCGGAGAAGTGGCAGATAAACCCTGGTTTCACGAAGTCAAAAGGTATCCCGAGGCTCAAGAGTACTCTGAAGGGGCATCTGTCAATGATAAAAAGTTTCTGAGAAGGTTCGCTGAAAAGTTCTTCCTCGATAATGGAATCCTCTATGAACGCAACCATGACTCTACACTATTACGGTGTGTAGACAAAAATGAAGCAGAGAGGATCATGACAGATCTACATGAAGGCACCTTCGGAACCCATTCTAATGGACAAACCATGGCTAATAAGATCCTACGGGCAGGATACTACTGGTCTACTATGGAAGCCAATTGTTATCAGCACTCTCGAACCTGTCATAAGTGCCAAATTTATCATATTAAGGTGCATGTGCCTCCGGTCCCCTTGAACGTCTTGACAGCTCTGTGGCCCTTTGCGATGTGGGGCATCAAATGATTGGAGAAATCAGGCCCACCGCTTCCAATGGACATCGCTCCATCTTAGTAGCCATTGATTACTTCACGAAGTGGGTTGAGGCAGCTTCCTTTGCTACAGTAACCAAGAACGTCGTGGCGCGGTTTATCTGACACATCTGATCTGTCGATATGGTGTGCCAGAGAGGGTTATTACTGACAATGGTACGAATCTCAACAACACAATGATCATGGAGCTCTGTAAACAGTTAAAGATACAGCACCATAATTCTTCTCCCTACCGGCTGAAGATGAATGGCGTTGTTGAAGCAGTTAACAAGAATATCAAGAAGATTGTACAGAATATAATGGTGACATACAAAGACTGGCATGAGATGTTACCATTTGCTCTTCATGGGTATCGTACTTCAGCACGGACGTCGACAGGGGAAACACCCTACTCTCTGGTATATGGCATGGAGGCAGTCCTACCCATCGAAGTCCAGATACCTTCTCTCAGGATTATGAAGGATGCGGGTTTGAACAAAGACGACTGGATCCAAACCCGACTTGATCAGCTAAACCTAATCGATGAAAAGAGACTTACTGCTATCTGCCATGGTCAGACGTACCAAAAGCGAATGATTAAGGCTTTTAACAAGAAAGTCAGACGTCAAGAATATCAAGTCGGGGATCTAGTGATCAAACGCATCATACTGCCGCAAGGTGATCCCAGGGGCAAATGGACCCCCACGTACGAAGGGCCCTTTATGGTTAAGAATATTTTCTCGAGTGGAGATATGATTCTAACCACCATGGACAGTGATGACCTCCCTCACCCTGTCAATGCAAACATAGTGAAAATATATTACGCCTAATTAAAAGACCCACTAGGTTGACTGGCCTAGGCAAAAATAAGGGCTTCCTGGCGAACCAAAAGGGTTCGGGCAAAATTAAGGGATGAAAATGAAAAATTTATACACCCGGCAAGTCGAAACCCCGAAAGGGAGGCTTGGGCAAAAAGGGTATCCCGGTGGATTAAAAACCTGAAAGGGTAATCCAGGAAAAAGTTAGGGATTAAAATGTGTCACTATTTCTCATTGGATCATCTTGTGACCAGACTTCGGTATCAACTATCAAGATTGGACGGCGCCAACCAATCTGATCAACCTTCGGCCAAGTAGCAAAGTGATGAAACACTTGAAGATATAAAGGCAATAGCGGAGTTGGAACCCAACGGGATTGTTTCACATAGTTGTTTTTCTTTCTTTTACATAAATTGTATAATTTCTACATTTCGGCGGTGTTCTCCTACTAGCGCGTCAGCCTCTTTGTACAAAACGCCTATTATAGGCCAACTTCAAAAATCAATACAAGTCATTTTCACAAGAAACTTCAATCTGTTTTTTATTTTTCTGTTTTGTTTTGCAAGAACGTCCAATGATTTATTTTTGATATATGCATTTGAAAATGATTGCTGCTCATAAATATTTACATAAGAAACAAAAGACAATTACTCGTAATTCCAGAAACAGGGGCAAAAACAAGAAGTGCCAAACCCTACAGTTACTCTGCCCAGCAGGTACCGGGATAGAGCTAGCTTGGGAACATAATTATTGGTACATACACTCCCCACAGAGTAAAAGTATCCAAAGGCATTGATGTCAGCTTCCCTGAAACAAGACATAACTCTCTCCAGCCAAGGTTCATAATCGCGGGCGAGTCGGTAAATTTCATCCCCCAAGCGGAGTTTATTTCTCCGAATATAGAAGCTCAGTCTCCAACAGAGCTCATCATCTCCAGCAACGGAATTTCATCCCTAGCTGAGGTTATTCCTCCAGATCAGCAGGTCTACCAACAGAGTATATCTTCCCCTAAGTTTGGTCCCCGCAGAGTTATTCTCCAGCATCTCTTCCCGACAGAACATTTATAAACCTCCAGCAACCGTCAGGGATTTATTTTCCCTGACGCGAGCATACCCCGACAGCATTTCATAAACATACATCATGACATACGCATGCATATCATATACAACATAATCTCATTTATTTTGAGAGCATCATCTCACCCTACATTTCATACATCGCATATAACTAACCTTGATGTCTTTTGCAGGAAAAGACGATTAGCTTCAACAAATCCAGCAGTTATACAAATTACATCTATAGACGACTAATGGAAACCCAGTTCCCGAAATCAAATGGGTCAGCTAATCTACACTATCACTTTGAAGTAACCCTACTATCCAGGTTCCTTCTCACAACCCTACTATCTAGGCTTTCATATCGAAGTAACCCTACGAACCAGGTTCCTTCTCACAGCCCTACTATCCATGCTTTCATATCGAAGTAACCCTACGACCTAGGTTCCTTCTCACAGCCCTACTATCCAGGCTTTCATATCGAAGTAACCCTACTATCCAGATTCCTTCTCACAACCCTACTATCCAGGCTTTTCATATCGAAGTAACCCTACGACCCGGGTTCCTTCTCACAACCCTACTATCCAGGCTTTCATATCGAAGTAACCCTACGACCCAGGTTCCTTCTCACAGCCCTACTATCCAGGCTTTCATATCGAAGTAACCCTACGACCCAGGTTCCTTCTTACAGCCCTACTATTCAGGCTTTCATATCGAAGTAACCCTACTATCCAGGTTCCTTCTCACAGCCCTACTATCCAGGCTTTCATATCGAAGTAACCCTACGACCCAGGTTCCTTCTCACAACCCTACTATCCAGGCTTTCATATCGAAGTAACCCTACTATCCAGGTTCCTTCTCACAACCCTACTATCCAGGATTTCATATCGAAGTAACCATATGACCCAGGTTCCTTCTCACAACCCTACTATCCAGGCTTTCATATCGAAGTAACCCTACTATCCAAGTTTCTTCTCACAACCCTACTATCCAGGCTTTCATATCGAAGTAATCCTACGACCCAGGTTCCTTCTTACAGCCCTACTATCCAGGCTTTCATATCGAAGCAACCCTACTATCCAAGTTCCTTCTCACAGCCCTACTATCCAGGTTCCTTCTCACAGCCCTACTATCCAGGATTTCATATTGAAGTAACCCTACTATCCAGGTTCCTTCTCACATGCTTACTATCCAAGCTTTTATATCGAAGCAACCCTACTATCCAGGTTCCTTATCATAACCTTACAATCTAGGTTCCTTCTCTCTTACCTCCAGACAGCAGTCCAAAATGCTATAGGACTTGGACCTGATCAAACACGATTGGTTTCACATTTCCCCAGTAAGTCACGGTGCAGCATATACCCTGACCAGATATGCAGTTCACTTCCGCTTCCTCAAGCCGGAGTTATTTCCCCAGTAGAGTAACGGACAACTGAAGCTCCTAAAATTCTATTTCTCCCAAGACAGATACCAATGTTCATCAACAGATTCCTCATCAACAACAGTAACAGGGACTCTCATCAAAGGAATATCTCAGGAAATCGACATTCTCTAGATGGCGTCTTTAAGCCCATCTCCGATGATTCTCCGTCACATACAGGATGGCATCTTTAAGCCCATCTCCAACAATCTTCTATCGTCAACTTCCAAATGGCATCTATAAGCCCGTTCCCGATATCATAAATCAAGTGCCACTTCATGCGAGTGTAAATTTCTGGGCACTCTAGTGTTCAATCATCTTCCACCTTCAGATCACAAAAGGAAGACGAGCCAATCTACATCCTCAGGTTAAGAAGATTGAACAGGGGTAGCTGTTGTACCCCAAAATTTTCCCTCTCATTTTACTCAATACATGCCCATGGAGATCCTCAATTTGCTCAAGGTTGCCCAAGAGTTGACCAGACAAACTCTCTCCTAAGGCAAGGTGTCTCAAATTAGGGTTTCCATTTTCATCAAGATAGGTGGACTCCAAAGACCTTATATGCTCTCCATGGTCTTAATATGTTCTCAATACCCTACATGTCAAGTTTCATGCCTTGCACAAGAAGTTTGCTCAGTCAACTGCTCAGATGCTTGAGAATCGACTATATTAGGTCAAAAGTCAACTGTGACCCACATACTGTCAAACATCAAGATTTTTGGTCAACATAAAGTTTTTGAAGTAATATCCATCATTTGATCAAGGGTTGATCACAATTCTTCAAGGAATGCTCCAAATTCATCAAAACCCAAAAGTTGCTAAATTAGGGTTTCTTAGGAAAAGTCAACCAAACTTTGACCAAGCATAACTTTCTCATATTTTATCAGAAGTTTTCCATCCAAGGCTCATTTTGAAGAGGATGAAATTCCCTACAATTCATCTTCGTCCCACAAGTTCAAAATATGCACTCATAAAAAGATATGAATTTCTACATTATGGGTCCTTTTGAAAAGTCAACAAAAACACCTTTTGGGTCAAAGCTTCTTACATGAACATGGAAGACTCAATTGAGATGAGACCAAAAATTTTGCTTAAGGGACATCCTAAGCTTTCGAAAAAGTCCAGGAACACCTCTCTAGGGTCAAAATTGGAGGAGATATGTCTTGTCAAAGTTGACCTTTTTTGCAAAATTGTCAAAAGTCAAATGTGCTCAAAATTATACTTTTTGCCAAATGGGCCTAACTTTTTATGCTTGCACCTCACTTATAATGTGGACCACGACCCAAATATTCACCCACACATTATTTGCTTCATTTTTCAATTTATTTTTATTTTTTATTAATTAAAAATTAAATTAATTCAAATAATTGGTGAGTAATAGCAAAGATATGACTTGATTTGGTTTTTAGACAGGATGGCAATCAAAATATGTTGAGTTATCAAGGCTAAAACGAATCAAGCATAATTGGTACAAGAAAGGGATGATTTGGCTCAAAATAGCAAGTTTACATGTAGCTTGAAAATCAAATCAAATCTCTCATAATTGCAAAGATTCAATCCAATTTCACAACCCTAATTCATTTCTAGATATATATTGGACATGTACAAAGCATAAAACAGGGTTATTGCATGCGTGAACAGGAAGAACAAAGTTTCAATTTTTGAAAGAAAATTGCAGATTCAATCTTGCTCCATTAGTCGTTTCAAGCGTTTCAAAAGATCAAGTCATCTCCCTAGATACTCACTGAACCTGTAGCAAGCATTTGCAAGGCCTGAAACGTCCGGAATCGCGCACTACAGCTCTCACGGTTTGCTTATTTTTTCCAAATCGATTATTGAATTTCCTGCATTATTAATACATTTGATTGGCATATTTTTGATCTTTATCGTGTTTGCAAGCTAACTGAATAGTTTAATTGCATTTTTGAAGCCTATATCTGTACTTGCCATTTTTAGCGTTTCCATATGCGTCTTGGGGTTTTTGGCTACATGCAAAATTAGATCACAAGCTGGATACTGGGATGACCGTGACATCAAGACTAATCGGTCCCTGGTCTTTGAATTCATTTATCATGCATATTTTTGATGTTTGAAATACGCAGGTTGTAGCAACGGACAATGTCTGTAGGTATAGGTCATATACCTAAGACGACGGGCTGGAGGTAGAAGAAGGTGATTTGGCATCACCCTATTTGCTCATTTGAAAATAACGCGCGTGATTTTTGTTTCAGCCTCTTGGAATTTGATTTGATATATTATACATTATGCTTATTTCTTTGACAACTAACCAGCATAGCCCAGCTGGCAGAGGCGTATTGTTGGAAAGCATAAGGACCAGGGTTCGATCCCAGGTCCCAACGTTTCCCTTTATTTTATTTTCTCTCAACAGATCCAGTGTGTCTCCCACTCAGGCGCCTACCATACATTCTTGCGTCCAGCCACTTGATCAAGCATAGTGTCAGATCTAACGCTCCAGTAGTGGGGGACCATGATGCACCCTCAAGTCAACGCTACAAGAAATCAAATGATGACTGGGCTTGGAGGACTCTTGGGCTTGGGAAATTCAGATGCACACCCTCCATTTACTCATCATACAAGCCCAGTTTACTCTTCTCTCTATTTCTTTTTTTGTTAATTTCTTTAATTAATTTCTTTCATTAATTTATTTAATTGTTTTAATTAATTAACACAAAAAATTATTATTTTTTATCAAACTAAAAAATCACAAAAATACAGAATTAAATATTATTTATTCAAATTAATATTTTTTTGAAAATAAATTTGGTTAATTTAGTTTATTGGATTATTTGTTTTAATTAAAATTAAATAGAAATTAGGTTTTAAATTTTGTAATTAAATTGTTTCTTTTCTCAAATAAAAAAAAACACAAAAAATGCATAAAATCTTTTTTTTTTCACAAAATATTTTATTTTCTTGAATTATTTAATTCAACTTAAATTAGGTTAATTTCAATGGCTTCTTTTTATAATTAAAAATGATTAGAATTAGGGTTTTAATTGTACATAACCTAATTAAGTCTTTTTTTTTAAATAGTTTAAATATTTTTCAATTAGATTTTTAGGTTTTTCAATTTCTTCTCGCATTTAATCTGTCGCGCGTATTTTATTTACTTTTTTTTATTATTATTGTAATTGTTTCGAGGATGTAATAGTAACTAGGGTTTTAAACTTCCGCATTTTTATTTTCGGTCGAGATAATTATGTAACTGTCAAAGCCTTGTAATAGCTAGATTTATTTTCTCGCACTTTAAATTTCTGCAAATATTTAACTGTCTAGATGTATGCTAATAGGATTGTATGGCAAGACTATTTGAGATTAAAACGGTAAATCACCTAATGTGCAAAGATTAAATAACTGAAACATTTCATATGCACATATTCACTCTTAGGATTTACCTCACTTCGGTTGCCTTCGGTAAAACAGTCATTAAGCATAGGAGATTTTAGTGGTTGCCCTCCAGTCTAAAAGATCAAATTGTCCCATTCGAATGTTGCCTCGGAAATGTTGCCTCGGAAAGATCTTAAGACTCTAGGGTTACTACTAAAGTTTTCTAACTATTGCTTTAGTGATTGTACTTGTCCCTTTCGAATGTCCCTTATAACTCCAACGACGGTGCTACCTACTCCTTAATAGTGGGATAGCGTTGTCTAAAGGAAAACGAACAATCTTTTTTCGAGTAGGCAGAATCTTAAGTACTTGCTCAATAAAAACTTTTCACACAAACACCTTTCAAAACAAATTTTCAAAACAAATTTCGTTACATCCTTGAGGACTGATACAAGGGTTATCACGAAGTAAAACATTTTCAAACCAAGCATACACAAGCAATTTGAAAAATGAGCAAGTTCCTAAGAGCCCATGGAAAACCATGGATAGAAAGGGTGCTAACACCTTCCCTTTTTATAACATATCCCCCCGTACTCAGAATATCTCGAAAAAAGGTTTTTTCTGTTCTTTTTCCTTTTCCATGATTGGATGAAATAAAAGTCGGTGGTGACTCTAGCTTACCGCGACATTTTGCAAACAAAAAAACACAAAACACAAACCAGTAAAAATAGTCGGTTCTGCCACCGTATCACACAGTGCCAGCATTGTGAATCCATGGTCAGCCTAGCAAGCAGGAATATGAAGGGCGGATATCCATTACATAAAAAGTTGAATCAAATGTTTGGGTTCCAACCTTTATGGGGATATCCATTTCACCATGCAATATCCTTTTCGAGCCGTCAAAAGCCCTCACTACTATATTGCAAGGTTTCAATGTCAATCCTTCGCAGTCAAGCCTATCAAGAGCCTTTTTAGGCAATACATTTAAAGACAACACGGTGTCCACCAAAACATGGGCCAAGGTTTGTGCCTCTGCATTCCACTGAGACATGCAATGCCTCATTATGCTTCCTTCCTCTTGGCGTTAAATCAACATCTGAAAAACCTAAACCATTATTTGCAATCAAGCTGGCTACGCAGTCTTGGAACTGATTGGCATATGTTTCTTGGGGTACATGGGCAGTTTTCAAGAATTTTACCAAGGCTTTTGCATGAGCCTCAGAACATAGTAATAAAGCCAGCATGGAAATTTTTTATGGAGTTTTCCCCAATTACTCGACTATATTGTAGTCACTTCTTTTTATGATCTTTAAAATTTCCTCCATTTCTTTCCGGGAAGTTTCAGGGATAGCTACTGATTGTGTCTTCGTCTTGACAGACTCAACCAGAACACCTTTTCCTCGAGTCTCGGTTAACTCGGCAACAGGAATGTCAGTAGGAGTGATAGCAGGGATTGTAAAAGCTTTGTCTATTGGAGTATTAGCAGAGATGATTGTAGGATTGGGAATAGCCTTTGGAGGAGCAACAACAACAGGAATGATTACGGGTCCAGAAACAACTTTTGGGGGAGCAATTTCTTGAGAGAATATCCTTCCACTTCGAGTGATCTTACTAGTCCCTGCAATATTACTGACATCAGAGTCAACTTTCTCAGAACTTGAATCTTCAGCAGCTGGCCAATCTTGCTTGATATCGTGGAGTAGACATCCCCTCCATAATTTCATGGTACGGTTTTGTCTGACGAATACGGGATTGGTCCAGGCATTGTAATTATCAAAGGAGACACTTTTGGAATTGATGTAATTCTAACGGGTCTTTTGGTGGAGACCCTGGAAGAATTGTTGGAAATGGTCACGATGGAAACATCATTATAAGAAACAATTGGAACAGAGGTCTTTTCGAACAAAATTTCCTTGTTATCTATTAGGCATTGAACACCTGTTTTCAATAAAGGACAGCTGGTTGGTGAGGACAAATAGAAATGACAGCTTTCATCATAGCCTGGGAATACACTGGAATTCAATAGGTTCTTTTTGATAGTTAGGAGTGGGGTCATAAGTTCATCAATTGAAGTAACAAAGATATCTTCCTCAATGGAATTGGTATTATTGTCGTGTTTGGGCATAGGGGAAAAAATGACATTGGGCTTTTCTGGCGCATCGAATTTAATATCTTTGGCTTCAAGGAGGTCTTGTACTTTGTTCTTCAGAGCCCAACAGTTATTAGTGTCATGGCTGGGACTCCCAGAGTGGTATGCACATCGAGTATTAGGATGATAGTGAGGAGAGGTTGTGTTAGGGTTCTCTGGAGCTTCTTTCAAAGTTACTAGGTTGGATCTTAACAGATGTGGCAATACTTAAGATAGTGTCATGTTAATTCTGGTGAACTGTCTGACTGGTCTTTCCATTCTTGGTTGGTTGTTTCTTTGCTGATCAGGTGCAGGTTTAGGAATCATAACAGCCCCCACCATTGGACGGCGTTCAGCCCTATCTTGATTTATCTGAGGATATACAACAACCACTTCTTTCTTTCCAATGAATGGCTTCCTTACGGTAGCAGAGGATGCATCTTTCTAAATCTTCCCGTTCTTTATCCCGGCTTCTACCCTTTCTCCGATCAATATCAATTCAGTAAAACCTGTCGATGAACTCCCAATTAAGTGATTGAAGAAGGGACCAGACAAGGTGCCCAAAAACATGTCTACCAACTCTCTTTCAGATAGGGGAGGCTGAACTCTTCCGGCCAAGTCCCTCCATTTTTGCGCATAGTCCTTGAAGCCTTCACTTGAAACCATGGCCATACTCCGGAGTTGAGTACGGGTGGGTGCAAGATCAGCATTGTATTGATATTGTTGGTAAAAGGTTGCAGCAAGATCTTCCCAGTTATGAACATTGCCTCTTTCTAACTGATAAAACCAATCAAGTTGAGTTCCAGAAAGACTGTCTTGGAAGAAGTGTACCCATAAGTCTTTGTCAGCGGTATGGGGCTGGATTTTCCTCACATAGGACCGGATATGCATTTTGGGGAATGAGACTCTGTCATATTTGGTGAACATAGGTGCTTTGAATTTTGGAGGAATGACAATCCCCGACACTAAGCTCAACTCCTCAAAGTCCAATCCAGACACTTTTTGGATTTCCATTGCGCTCAACCGCTCTTCTAGGTGCTTATACTTGTCATCGGCTGGAGGATATTGTTCTTCAGAATAGTCTTCTTCTTCCTCTTCCTCTTCTGATTCTAATTAGACAACTATTTCTTTGCCTTTCCCATCTTGATTGTCTTTCTCACCGGATGTCGTTGCAAAGTCTAAGGCCCTTCTTGTCTACCCTTGGAATCTTCTTCCCATGTTTAGAACTCTGGTTATCTTCTTTGTCTTCTTTTTCTTCTCCTAAGCCAGCAAGGTCTTCAACTCTTCTTGTCCTTTGGCTAGAGTTAAGAACAATTGTTGAAACTGTGCATTCTGAGCTTGGAGGTCCTTCACTGTTTGCTCGGGATCCTTCTTACTGAAATAAACAGTAGAGAGATAAGGAGACTTATTGCAAGAAACCTGCTTATGTTATGATGAATGGTAAATACATATGCAATGATTTCAAGGATTTTAAGATTAAAATTTGTTTTAGACAAAAAGGAAACACACGTTATATTAATAGATTAAAGCTCGAGTACATCAATGCCTTCTTGGGCAAAATAATACAAAAACTCTAAAATAAAAAGGTAGTACGCATCCTCTTTGGTGCAATGTAGGCATTCAAAGTCTACTCCTCATGAAGTATCCTAGTGAGTTCCAAAACCTTCTTCTCGCTTGCTTAGAATTGGGCTTCGAAAGTATCTCGCTCCCCCTTGAGTTGTATCTAATCTCTTTGTAGGTCTTCAAGAGAGGTGGGCATGTCAGGATGTAGGATAGTGTAGGGAACATCTCCTTCCATGACAGGCTCAATGATTATCGGGAGAATGGAGGGATAAGGCATCATAAGATTCTAAGCACGAGTTCGTACCCATTTGAGGTAAGGCTCAAGAGGGATGGAATTCTTGTGCCTCAGTTTCTTACTATCTACCTTGTCCAACATTCTCCAAGCTCGGATAAATCTCTGGCAAAGACCTTGACCGTCGTTCTCGTAGTGAAATACCAAACCTTGAATCAACATCTCATGCGGACCATCCCTTCGGGCGTAACCAAACTGTCTTAAGGCTAAGCAGGGGTTGTAGGTGATACCTCCTCTAATGCCAAGTAGGGGGACATTAGGAAACTCTCCACAACGGTCGACGTAATAACATTATCTATTGATCTGGGACACTAATGGATGTCTGAATGTTTGAGCATCATCAACCTTTGTGACCACCTTGAACCTTGCTCGTTCTTCAATACAGATCGGGGAAGATGCGAAGTAAACCATCTTGCCAAGAGAGGAGTGCAACACATAAGGACACCTCTTTTCCTCATTGTACGAGTGTGAAAAGAGTGTAGGATGTCTCCTAGAAAAGTAGGCACCGGGTTACAGGATATGAAGATTTTGACAGCGTTCGGATCTACGAGTTGGTCAGTATTTGGAAACAAAACCATCCCATAGACGAGGAGAGCCACAATTTCCTCAAAATCTTGTAGATCCAAGGAATTCCAACAACTTTAGGCTTTCTCAAACAAGAACTTTGCTAGGAAACCCTTGACACCACTCCTTGTTTCCCAATGAGTTATGACATCAGATGAGTGCAAGTGTAGAGCTTGAGAAATCTCTTATGGCTTTGGGTCTCTTTCTATACTGTTGAAAGGTAGTTGATTGAGAATGGGAATCCTCAAGATTTGGGAGAATTCTTCCAAAGTTGGCACAAGCTGATAATCAGGAAATGTGAAGCAATGGTGTAAAGGATCAAAGAACTGAAAGAGAACTTTCATCATGTTCTCATCAGTGTTGGAAGTGACCAAGTTGAGTAGGCGACCATGTCTCTCGGTAAATGGAGAATTTTCAGGAATCCTTGAAGCTAGCTCCTTAAACTGTGGAAAGATCCTTACAGGGTTGACTTGAATAGTTTTAATGCGAAGAGAATCCATATCCTACAAAATAGAACAAAGATAAATCCCAAGATCCTTGAAATGGTTAGTGAATGAGTATGATGTTATGATGTTCATGATGTTATGTACAAATATGTATATACAAATAAAACAAACAATTCCTTAGGTTTAGGCTTGCATGGAGTCTTATAGGTGAGTACCCTCTTGAAGTTTAGTTTGCTCAAACTTGTCCTAGTAATAGTAACCGGGTTCTAAGGAGCTCAATATCACTGGTTTGTTTCCTTGGTCATTGTTTTAGCACAAGCCTCTTAATAGCGACCGAAATATCCCAAAAAACCAAACCTCAATGAGTGTAGTATCGAGTATCTACCACCTTCGGATTGCACCAAAGTCGGTCATCTCACTACGTCCTAAAGGCCAAGTTGGACAAGTAAAGGTTCTAAAAGTTCATTAGTGCTTCATGACATAACTCAGCGGTCCCGTATTCTCTTTGATTAACTCAAAGGCTACTGGTACCCACAAATATGTCGCACTAACATAGCTATTGCTTAGACCATGTCGGTATACCCCGCACAGTTTCCACAATGTATTACTACTTACTTATAATGTATCCCAAATCCAGGTAGAGGATTCAAACCCAAACAAAGAACCATAATATAAAGCAAACAAGCCAAACAATGTAAGCAAGTAAATGTGATCTAACCCTAAAGTAACCCCACTTTTAGAATTATCCCCAGCAAAGTTTCCAGTTCTATGATACTGTGGGAGAACTGAGTTGAAGGTTTTACGTTTTATCGCAAATGTTGCGGTTAGCAAGAGTCGCCACCGACTTTTCTTTTATCCAAAAGGAAAGGTGAAAAAGCACAGGAAAGACCTTTGAGATTATTTCTTGAGTTCGGGGCGTAGATTATGAAAAGGGAAGGTATTAGCACCCTTTTCATCCATGGTTTTCCATGGGCTCTTAGTTACTTGCTAGATCACTTTCTTTTGTTTGAAATTGTGCTTGGTGTGGTTTTTGAAAGTATTTTGTAAAGAGGCCATTTGTTTAGGCAATCTTTGTAATGATTCTCGTTCGTAAGAATGTATACAAAGATGTTGATCTTTTGAAAATGTTTTCAAGTTTGTAAGATGTTTTGAAAGTGTAGGTGCTTGTTTTGAAAATAGCAGGGATGTTTGTTTTAAAATTGAGCAAGTAATTAGGAGCATTCTTCCTACTCAAAAGTCTTTCTTGTTCATTTTTCTTTTCCTTTGACATTGTTGTCTTACCATTGATTTGGTAAACAACCCTATCTTTGGATGTAAATGGGACGGGCGTGGGTCATCGTATAACCATGGTTAGCAATATTGTAAGGTATCTTAGCATTCTTCTTTAAGGACTAAGACCATTTGTAAGGCAACGTAGATAGCATCATCGAGGGACTATGATCTTGTATTTGCTTGTTTTGGCTAAGATACCTTACATGCGTAATATGGCCATTTTGTATAAGGCAACCAAGTGGAATAACCCTAGGGGTGCTTGTGTGCAAGTGTATTGTTTTCATGCTTGTTTTTTGTCTTGAATTAGGGTTTTCTAAGCATTGGTTTTAGTCTTTCCATACAAACTCTAATTACTAGCATGTTATGTATAAAGTGATAAATTGCGGAATTTAAAGTTACTATGTTATTACAATATTTGTGGGGAGGGGGTGTACAAATTGAGTGGGGATTGCAAGAATGTAAACCTAGTTAGTCTATTACAACCATATTGAATTGGTATCAATGTACAAGGAAATAAATAAATATAAAGTACAAAATGAATAAATATACAAAAAATGCAAAATGTAAAGAAAATGGATATGTGTTTGGTTTTCATGAGAAAAAGGGGAATTTGTCTTAACCTAATTATTTAAAGAAAATAATTAATTAAACTTAAATTTATTAAGAAAAGATTTTAAATAAAACCCTAGTTCTATTAATTAATCAAAAGAAGATGAGTTTAGGAAAAGGATTTTTTGGTATTTTTGTCTTGAAAATATTTATAGCATTATAAAATATTTTTGGTCTTTTATATAAAAAAAATAATATATTTTAATTAGTGTGAAAGAAAATAACTAATAACCTAGTTTTATTTAAATTTACAAGATAATAAGTAAAAATAAATAAAATACAGTTAAAAAATATTTTTTTATGAGAAAAATAAAAATAAAATAAGCCAAAATATAAATCTATCATTTTTTGTATTTTTATGATTTTTTCAGTATTTAGAAAAATATATTAAGGAAATCAATAAAATAAAATAAAATAAAGAAAATAAAAACAATTGGGCCAGGGGTGCAAACAGCCTGCAGGGGGGTTAGTAAAAAAAACAATATAAGCCCAATAAGGCCCAGGCACTTGCAAAAAAGTCAGGAATGCAAAACATGTAAAAAAAATGCAAAAGGGTACCACTAGGGCTCGAACCCATGTCCCAAAGGTTACATGCGTGCGCCTCTACCACTGGGGTGGCTATACACCCGTTAACATAAGCAAATCAATAAATATACAAGGCAAAACACGCCCTGAAGACTTCATCTTCAACCTCCAGCCAGACCAACTGTAACTTGCTCATTTCTCATCAAAAATGAAAACTGTAAACATGAAACTTGTAGCAAATTTTCTCACGGTTTCAGAAATGTAAAGCATTAAAACTATAGATCAAAGATAAGCATGAATTTTAATGGCCCTAATCTGAACCCTAAAAATCTCAGAAATTTCAGTTTCAAATTTCTCTAAGCTCAAGCAAAATTAATGGAAACTATGGACATGGTTAGCTTTAGGGCAATGATATCTACATGTTTTGTTCACAAATAAATCATTAATGATGCATGTATGAAGAGTTCAAAATTGAGAAAACTTACCTCAAAACTGGAAATCGTGTTTTGAGTTTGAGCTTGTTTCAAGTGATGGTGATGATCAGGTTAGCTTCCTTGAGGTCCCAATAAGCTAATGCAATGATTAGCTTGAACAATGGGTGGCTGAAATCGTCTGGAGAAGTCAATGTGCAGAGCCGAGTTTTTGAAAATGGAGGATAGTGTTAATGGTGTTACAGTTCTATAACAGGGTATGGGATCAACTATATATGATGTTTAGAAACTTTAGAAACCAAAAGGCCAAGAAACGCACGAGTAGATTATGAGTTTTAAGTTTTTGGTCAGTTTGTGTAAAAATGGAAATGTGAAGTGTGATTCTGAGTTCTAGGTTCTTTCAGGCTTGAGCATTCGTGTGTTTATGTCAAATGGTTTGTGTATGTATAAACAAAAGTTTTTGAGTTCATTGGCAAGTCAGAAGTACAAGTTTCTAACTTTTGGCTAGGTTACTTGATTTTGAAGAAAAGAGGGAAACAAGTTTCAAGAAGAGGTACAAGCATGGGATGGGTGATTGTAAGTGTTTGAAACATTTCTTATGATTTATAGGACTGGTTTGATCAGAAGAGAACAAGTGCAAGGCTTAAGAACAAGTTTTGTATAAAAAGTCACTTTATCAAAATGGCAATGTGACCTTTCTACCAAAAATGGATAGAAAGCATGTCCATGCATTGAATGCTTGAAGTGAGGCCTCTAACAGCTGTGTAAACCATTAATTATGGAGTGCCTAACAAGTTTGAGGCCTGCAAAGTAGTGTTTATGCAACATGGTTTGAATTTGAATTTTCTTCATCACTTAAAATGACTTGTAATTAAAGTGATAAAATACTAACTTCATCTCTTCAATTCTCCCTACTCAAGAGTGATCTCAAGGAGTTCTTGGACATTTTGGAAATTTTGGAATATGCTCTATAACCCGTATTTGAATTTCGTTTGAATATTCCCCTTGGAACTATATGAAAAAGTGCCATGAAGTTGGGTCAAAATCCTGACCAAATTAGGGCAAAATTTCACTAAGTGTTTAGTTTCATGACCACATATTCATAAAATTATAACTTGAGATCCATGCATTTTTGGAAGGAGTTATGTAAAGCAAAGTTGTAGAATTCATGGTGATATACAACTTTCATGTTGGAAGTTTCTCTTGAATCATCTTGCATCATGGTGAAAATTTTGCTCAAAGTTATGAAAAAACATGAAATTTTCAACACTTAGAAAAAATTTCTAAGTTTAAAAATTTTGACTTTTCAAAATGAAATCTTGACTTTTAGATTTCTTGATGAATAAGTTTCATATTTTGACGTGTTTTGATGAATTATGATCTTTGGTACTTGAATTTGATCAAAAAGTCAAAGTTTGACTTTTCAGTATACAGTTGACTTTTGATTAGTTGACTAAAAAATTCATTTGTCAATCCAATGGACTTGCAATGTTTTGAACCATGTAATTAGGTCAAAATGATGCAATTGGACTCTTGAGATCATGTCTTAAACCAATTGATCATTTTCTAGGTAAAAAAATCAGAAATTGCCCTTTCCCAATCAAAACCCTAATTTTGACCATTTTGCCCTTTTGGAGATTTGATCAAATTTCTTGAGGAATTGTGGTCAAAACTTGATCAAATGATACATATGAGTTTAAAATGTTGATGTGGATAAAAAATTATGAAGTTTGACTGTAAATTGGCCATGGTTGACTTTTTCCCCAATACAACTGATTTTTAGGCCAATTGCTCAATTGACTGAGCAAAAGTGTGATCCAAGGCTTGAAACTTAACATGAGTAATCTTGGGGGTCCATAATGATCCATGAAAGTAACATGGGACCTTGGAAGTTCAAAAATCCTTGTGCAAACTCAAACCCTAATTTTGGTCATCAGTGCTTAAGGAGGTGTCTTGAGCTGATCAAACCCTAGTGCAGTCTTGAGTCAAGGAGATCTTGTGAGCAAATTCTTGATAAATGAGAGGGAAAATTTTGGGGTATAACAAAGTCTTTTCTTGGTCGTAAGAAAATATGCAAGAGTTGGATACTGACATTATGCTTCATCGTCTACCGACAAAGGACGATTTCCCTCCAGTCAAGCAAAAGGTTCATCGTATGCGGCCTGATATGTCTGAAAAGATAAAAGCCGAAGTAATGAAGCAATTCAATGCAGGTTTTCTATCAGTAACATCTTACCCTCAATGGGTTGCGAACTCGGTCCCCGTTCCGAAGAAGGATGGGAAGGTTCATATGTGTGTAGACTATAGGAATTTGAATAGGGCAAGCCCCAAAGATGATTTGCCACTACCGCATATTGATGTCTTGGTTGACAACATAGCTCAACATAACGTCTTCTCCTTCATGGATGGTTTCTATGGCTACAATCAAATTAAGATGGATCCCGGGAACATGGAGAAGACCACCTTTGTCACACAATGGGGCACCTTTTGTTACAAGGTCATGCCGTTCGGTTTAAAGAATGCAGGGGCAACATATCAACGAGCTATGGTAGCCTTATTTCATGATATGATCCATCATGAAATAGAACTCTATGTGGATGATATGATTGCAAGATCGCAGACGGAGGAAGAGCATCTCGATCATTTACACAAGTTGTTTGAGAGGTTGAAGAAGTTCAAATTGAGGCTGAATCCTAACAAGTGCACTTTCAGAGTAAGATCTGGAAAACTCTTAAGTTTTGTCGTCAGTAGAAAAGGCATTGAAGTTGATCCTATGAAGGTTAAAGCCATACAAGAATGCCAACTCCCCGCTCTGAGAAGGAAGTCAGAGGTTTCTTGGGTCGACTTAACTACATTGCTCGATTCATATCTCACTTAACTGCTACTTGTGAACCACTCTTCAAGCTGCTAAAGAAAGATCAAGTAATCAGATGGAATGACGACTGCCAAGTAGTTTTTGACAAGATTAAGGAATATTTGCAAGAACCTCAAATCTTGATGCCTCCAGTTGAAGGAAGACCTTTGATTATGTACCTGACTGTATTAGAGAATCCAATGGGGTGTGTGCTGGGCCAACATGACGAGTCTGGCCAAAAAGAGCATGCAATATACTACCTGAGCAAAAAGTTTACTGACTGTGAAACAAGATATTCATTGCTCGAGAAAACTTATTGCGCTCTGGCATGGGCTGATCGCCGGTTAAGACAATATATGTTGACTCACACCACTTTGTTGATTTCTAAGGTGGACCCTATCAAGTATAGAAGCCAACTCTCTCTGGTCGAATAGCTAGATGGAAAATGATCCTAACTGAATATGACATCCAGTACACCATACATAAAGCAATCAAGGGAAGTATGCTGGCAGATCATTTGGCCCATCAAGCTGTTGATGATTACCAATCCATGAACATTGAATTTCCAAATGAGAATATCATGTGGATAACTGATTGTGTAAAGCCTGGACCGTATGACGGACCTGAACAAGGATCCCGGTGGACTATGGTTTTTGATGGAGCCTCCAACGCTTTAGGTAACAGAATTGGCACCGTAATTATTTCTCCTAAAGGTTACCATACACCTTTCACCACTAGATTATGCTTCGACTGTACAAACAATATGGCTGAGTACGAGGCGTGCATTTTGGGTCTAAAGGCTGCCATTGACCTAAGGATCAAGTTCTTGGATATATACGGAGATTCTGCTCTAGTGATCAGTCAAGTGAAAGAAGAATGGGATACCAAGCACCATAATCTGATTCCTTACAAAGATCTTGTGTTGACTCTGATCCCATACTTTGAGGAGGTCACCTTTGAACACTTCCCAAGGGAAGAAAAATCAGTTGGCAGATTCCTTACAACAATGTCATCCATGTTCAAGGTTAATAATGAAGCTCCCAGAATTATAATTGAAAGATTTGACGAACCTGCGCACTATTATGAGCTTGACACTGATAGAGAGAAGCCCTGGTACCATGAAGTAAGGAGATATCTTGAAGCACAAGAGTATCCTGAAGGAGATTCCATCAATGATAAGAAATTTTTGCAAAGATTTTCAGCCAAATTCTTCCTAAGCAATGGAATCATGTACAAGCGCAACCATGATTCTAACTCCGGTGTGTGGACAAGAAAGAGGCATAGAGGATCATGAAAGACATGCATGATGGTATCTTTGGAACTCACTCTAGTGGACACACTATGGCCAAGAAGATTCTAAGGGCTGGTTACTATTGGTCGACTATGGAAACTGATTGTCACCATCACTCGAGGACTTTCCATAAGTGTCAAATATATGCTGACAAAGTTCACGTGCCTCCAATTCCTTTGAATGCCATGGTCGTTCCGTGGCCATTCACAATGTGAGGCATTTACATGATTGGAGAGATCAAACCCACCGCTTCCAATGGAAACCACTTCATCCTTGTTGCCATTGACTAATTCACTAAATGGGTCAAAGCTGCCTCATTTGCCTCAGTTACCAAGAATGTTGTAGCCTGGTTTATCAAGCATAACCTCATCTTCCATTACAGTATCCCTGAAAGGATTATCATTGACAACGGAACCAATCTCAATAATGCTATGATTATGGAACTCTGCACTCAGTTCAAAATCAAACATCACAATTCTTCTCCATACAGACCTAAGATGAATGGCGCAGTGGAAGCTGCCAATAAAAACATAAAGAAGATTGTGCAAAAGATGGTAGTAACCTACAAAGAATGGCATGAGATGCTACCATTTGCTCTTCATGGCTACCGTACTTCAGCTCGAACGTCAATTGGGGCAACTCCTTTCTCTTTGGTATATGGCATGGAAGTTGTCCTGCTTGTCGAAGTTCAGATTCCTTCTCTAAGGATTATGAAAGAAGCAGACTTAGGCGAAGACGAATGGATTTAGACTAGATTAGATCAGTTGAACTTGATCGATGAGAAAAGACTGGTTGTTGTGTGTCATGGAAAAATTTATCAAAAATGTATGATTAAAGTGTTTAACAAGAAGATCAATCCTCGAGTATATCAGATTGGCGACTTGGTAATAAAGAGCATCATTTTACCACAAGGTGATCTCAGGGGAAAATGGACTCCCACTTACGAAGGACCATTTGTTTTCAAGAAAGTATTCTCTGGCGGTGCCATGATGCTAACAACTATGGACGGTGAAGATTTCCATCATCCTGTGAACACGGACATAGACAAAAAATACTATGCATAAAGAATGACCGACTAGGTTGACGTACCTAGGCAAAAATAAGGGCATCCCAGCGAACCAAAAGGGTTCGGGCAAAAGTTAGGGATATATATACACCCGACAAGTCGAAAACCTGAAAGGGCGGCTTGGGCAAAAATGGGTATCCTAGTGGACTGAAAACCCGAAAGGGCGGTCCAGGTAAAATTTAGGGATTAAAGCATACGACTATGTCCCGTTAGATCTCTGCAGCAAACTTTATTACCAAGGTTAAATGTTCAATGGTCCAAGATCAATTCAATCGACTTCTTTCAATGGCCAAAAATGATGCTCGAAGATATAGGGGCAATAGCGAAGTTGGAACCCAATGAGATCATTTCCACATGGATATTGTTTCTGTTTTCACTTTGTATTCCTTTCATTCTTTCGACGATTTCCTCTTACTAGGATCTCTGTCTCGTTGTACAAAAACGCCTGTTTATAGGCAAACATCAATACAAATATATTTTGAAGTGCAAACTTTTTGTTTTTTCTGTTTTGAATGCAAAAGTGTCCAATGAATAAAATTGAATGAATATATGCATATGAACATGATTAAACTGTTAACAAGTATATGCATAAAAACAATAATAAGCATTTCCTTAAGGATTTGGGATGTCCCCACAAAGTTACTTCAATAAGATTATCCCCACAGAGACGGATTCATGCAATCCCCAGCCAGAGTTCCAATCTCTCGAAAACCCTCTCCCCAACTGAGATGGTCTTAAAAAGAAGCCTTGCGGAGTTCTACCTAAAGAAGTCACTTCCCCGGAAGGTCGTCAAAATATTCTCTTTAATCGGGTTTTTTCCCCAACAAACTACAAATTCCCCATCTTGAGTTGGCCTCTCAGACTATTACATATCAATGGACAAAACCCCTTAATCCCCGATAGAGTCATTGCAATCCCCAACAGAGACGTTACTATCCCCAAAAGTTACAGTGAAACCTGGAATCTGACCAGATAACAATTAACTTCATCTTTTCAAGCAAGTTACTACGAAGCCTGGAATCCGATCAGATAACAGTTAATTTCATCTAAGTTACTGCGAAGCCTAGAATCCGACTAGATAACAGTTAAACTTCATTCTTCCAAGTAATTTTCTGCAAAGCCTGGAATCCGACCAGATAAAAGTTAATTTCATCTAAGTTACTGTGAAGCCTGGGATCCGACCAGATAACAATTTAACTTCAATTTGTTGTGAAGCCTGGAATCCGACCAGATACCAGTTAAACTTCATACTCCCGAGCAAGTTTCTACGAAGCCTGGAATCTGACCAGATAACAGTTTTAACTTCATAAGTGACTGTGAAAACGGGAATCTGACCAGATAACAATTAACTTCATCCTTTCAAACAAGTTACTTCAAAGCCTAGAACCTGACCAGATAACAGTTAATTTCATCTAAGTTACTGTGAAGCCTGGAATCCGACCAGATAACAGTTAAACTTCATTCTTCGAAGTAGTTTTCTGCGAAGCCTGGAATCCGACCAGATAACAGTTAATTTCATCTAAGTTACTACGAAGCCTGGGATCTGACTAGATAACAGTTTAACTTCAATTTATTGTGAAGCCTGGAATCCGACCAGATACCAGTTAAACTTCATACTCCCGAGCAAGTTTCTGCGAAGCCTAGAATCCGACCAGATAACAGTTTTAACTTCAAAAGTGACTGAAACCTGGAACCCGACCAGATAACAATTAACTTCATCCTTTTAAGCAAGTTACTGTGAATCCTGGAATTCAACCAGATAATCGTTAATTTCATCTAAGTTGCTGCGAATCCTGGAATCTGACCAGATAACAGTTAAACTTCATTCTTCCAAGTAATTTTCTACGAAGCCTGGAACTCGACCAGATAAAATTTAATTTCATCTTCCCTAGTAAGTTGTTGTGAAGCCTGGAATACGACCAGATAACAGTTAACTTTATTATCCCCAACAAGTCGAAAGTTGTTGTGAAGCCTGGATTTCATCCAGATAACAGTTAACTTTCACTCTCCCCGGTCAAATATAATTTCCTAGTAGAGTAATGGACAACCAAAGCTCCTGAACTCTATTCCCCAAGCAGAAATTAACACTCCCCGCAAAGTTTCCTCAAGCAAAAAGCCAAAATCAATGTTCTCCAGCGGATTTCTCCTCAAACAACAAAACAGGAATACCCAGCGGAAACATTCCAAACAAGGTATGAAGATGTGCATACTCTTCATCCCCAACAACAGTCCAGGATTTAACTTCCCAAAGCTCCCCAGCATTTCTCGAGGATTTATTTTCCAAAACAAAGATTACACTTCAACAATACTTCACATTCATACATCATATTACATATATGACAAATCCGTACAACACAATCTCATTTATTTTGAGAATATCATTATGCCATGCATATATCTGCATGCAACTAACCCTCTTCCTTGCAGGAAAAGTCAACCAGGCGAACAAAGACCTCTTCTGGTTAGATTTACTTCTTCCAGTTAAAGACAGGCAATCAACAGACCTCTTCTGGTTAAGATTATTTCCTCAGTGAAGACGCCAAACAACATACCTCTTATGTCACTCTGGATGGCATATGTAAGCCCATCTCTGATAAATTCTTTATCACCTCTCCAAATGGCATCTTTAAGCTCATTCCTGACACAATCAACCAACACATCATCAAGTGCAAATTTCTGGGCACTCTAGTGTTCAATCATCTTCCACCTTCAAGTCACGAATGACGGACCCGCCAATCTAACTCTTCAGGTTTAAGAAGATTGAACAGGGGAATTTGTTATACCCCAAAATTTTCCCTCCCTTTTCCCAAGATATTTCTCACAAAGATCTTCAATGATTCAAGCTTGCACAAGTATTGACTAGGTCAAGCCATCTCCTTAACACTGATACTTCAAATTAGAGTTTTGGTTTCCATAAGGATAATTAGACTTCTAATATTTCAAATGAATTTCATGGATCATTATAGACCCTCAATATTGCTTATGTCAAGTTTCAAGTCTTGGATCACACAACTTCCCAGTCAATTAATCAGATGACCTAAATTCAGCTATATTTGAAAAAGTCAAATATGGTCAACCTACAGTCAAGCTTCAAGATTTTGGACCATTATCAACATTTTAAAGTCATATGTATCATTTGATCAAGATTGGACCATAATTCTCCAAGAAAATTGTTCAAATCATCAAAAAGACAAAATGGTCAAAATTAGGGTTTTGATTGAGAATGACCAATCTTTGACTTTTGACCCAGTACATGACTTATTGGTATGAAACATGATCTCAAGGATTCAAGTACATCATTTTGACCTAATCTCATATTTCAATTCATCTCCCGAGATCAGTGGATTGATAGATGAAATTTGGCCAACTGATGAAAAAGTCAATTGTACACTGAAAATTCAAACTTTGACTTTTTGATCAAATTTGAGTTTCAAAGATCACAATTCATCAAGACATTCAAAATATGAAATTTGATCATCAAGAAATCAAGAAAGTCAAAAATCAAACTTTGCAAGACTTGAAAATTTTTCTAAGTGTTTTCTATACATGTTAATTTCATTACTTCATGACATCTTTTCACCAGAATTCAAGATGATTCAAGTTGTTACAAGCTTTCAAGTAAACAACAAGGCTGTATTTTTAAGTTAAAAATTGCAAGTTACAAATCCTAAGCTTTGTCTTGTTTGAACTTTTCCCTTTGACTCAATCTTCAAACTTTGCCACTATGTTGTCCACAAATATGCCTTGTCTTTGTTATAAGTTGCATAAATTTGTCCACAAAACCAGACGTGTATCCTGCTACAAATGTTGTTGTCCAGAAAAGCCCCAAAATCAGATATGCTTCCAAGTCCAAGCCTGTTGTTACTAGCCCAAAACCATGTTAAAAAACAGTTTGTTGTCCTGTACAAAGCCAGTCTTGCACCAAGCTGCCACTCCACTCCAAAACTGCTACAAAACAACACGACTATGCTGCCTCTAACCCTGTTCAAACTTGCACTATATCAGTCCCATATTTGCACAAAGTTAGCACATAAGAGCTGCATCTGAAAAGAAATGAAGCAGTATACACAAATAGTTTTAAAAAATTATCTATTTCCCTCCCAAATTGCAGTCAACTTCATCTACAAATAAGCTATTTCACAACACACAAAGGGTTTGGTTTTTGAGAGAAAAGAGGGGAGAGAAAAAACAGAATTCTTTGTAAACTCTGCTCATCTTCAACTCTATTTTCATTCAAAAAACAGAAAAAACTCTCAACCCACTGTACAACCTTGCAAGCTTTCCCATAAACTAACTATCCAAACACCTCAAATACATCACATAGAGATTGTTCAAACACAAGAATAATTTATGTAACACCATTATCATTACCTTCCAAACATTAACAAAAAAAATAGTATTTTGCAACTTGACTGAGTGAGAGCGATTCTAGAACTTTGCAGCACAGGGCAAGGATTGGAGCAACTTCAAGAAGGAGCTCGATCAATCGTCACTTTGCACCCGGAGACATCCGTACGTGTTTCAAAGTTTTCGCTCCAAGAGGTATACTTCTTTCCAAACTGTAATATCTTTATCCATACATCATTTGCTTTTTGTGTTCAAAAGATATATAAAAAAAGACAGAGCAAAAGAAGAAAACTCAGCGAAAATCCAAGACAGGAGGCTAACACGGGTGCCCGTGTCACAGGACACGGCCCGTGTCAGCTCAGCTGTTTGAAAATGTAACAAAAAATACAGGACACGGTGCTGGCACGGGTGCCCGTGTCAGCTTAGTTGGGACAGAAAGGAAGCGCGCGTGATTTATTACAGGGTCCTAACACGGGTGGCCGTGTCACAGAACACGGCCCGTGTCAGGCCAGACACCAAAAATCTTGTTTTTTTATACTTTTTGCTATTATTTTCATTCAATATGATTGTAATAGTTAAATTAAGTTTTATTTGCTTTTATATCCCTATTTGTAAACTTGAACCCCCATCCCCTAAAGTGATGTAATAGTGTATGATTTTAATTTCCGCAATTTACCGCTTTAATATAATTGTTAGTAATTAGGGTGTCTATGGAAAGATATAATCAATCTTAGAGAACCCTAATCTCAAAGACAAAAATGCATGCAATCAAACACTTTTCACACGCGCACCTCTAGGGTAACCTCGCTTGTGCCTACGAATAAATAGTCATGTCCCTCGAATGTGGGATGCTTTAGCAAAGACCCTCGATAAAAAAAAAGATCATAGTCCCTCGACGACCCTTCGACGTTTCCTTCGGTAAAAAGATCTTAGTCCCTTACGACAATTGCTAAAGCGTCTCATAGGTTGCCTTCTCTGACTATACAACGACCCACGTCCGTCCCTTCACATCCAATAATAGGGCTTCTTATCAATCAATGGTAATATAGCAACATCTAAAGAAGAAGGAAAATAAATAATACCCTTTTGAGTAGGTAGAATGTTCATAGTTACTTACTCACAACATTTTCAAAAAAACATCTTTCAAAACACACCAACACTTTCAAAACGAAATATTTTCAAAAATCAACACTTTGTATACATTCTTATAGAGATGAGAATCATTAAAAAGTTCTCCTAAACGAAGGCACTTTTCAAAAATACTTTCAAAACCAATAACAAATATATTTCAAACAAAGCATTTTCAAAGTGAGATAACAACTAAGAGCCCGTAGATAACTACGATGAAAAGGGTGCTAACACCTTTCCTTTTCATAACCTACCCCCCAAACTCAAGAAAAATTCTCAAAAGGTCTTTCCTGTTCTTTTCACCCTTTCCTTTATTGGATAAAAGAAAAGTCGGTGGCGACTCTTGCTATCTGCAACAATTGCGATAAAACGCAAATAACCAAGTTAGTTCTCCCACCGTATTACAATATCCATCAGTGATCTCATAAGAGTCTGACCTTCACTTGGTCCCCTTTGAGATACGACTACCATTGACCTAACAGAATTCGATCCTGCAAGATCTCCTATCAGGATTCCCTATAATGGCCGCAACCATTATCTTCTTGAGATCTGACTTTTACCAAGTCTCCCAAGGAATCAATTAACAATAGATGATTGTGATCTTGTGTTTACATGAATGCTTCTTTTAAGAAGATTACATAAGTGTTTTAAGCACATATTATTTAACACTTTTTTGAGCAATAACTCAAGTGTTAAAACAGTTTACATGAAGAGATTTGAACAAAAACACTATACGAGCAACAACTCTAGTGTTCATTACAATTTTCTACAAAGATGTATATGATCAGAAGTTGAGTAACATCTTGTAGTGTTCTTCTTCATCTTCTTGTTAAGCAAGTTCCAAGCAACAACTCCTTGCTTTTTTTGAGATCTACCAAGATGTATGTGATTGGAAGTAGAATAACATCTTGTAGTCTTCTTCTTCTTGAGCAAGCTATGAGCAATAACTCCCCGCTTCTTCGGTTTCAATCAAGATGTATATGATCATAGTTATATGACATCTTGATGAAATATTCTTTCTTTCTTTTCTCTCTTCTTTAGTGGTCTTCAGAATGTCTAGTATTGCAACTCTAACATCTTCAACATCCACTACTTTCCTTTCACAAGATGAAGCTTGATGGCCAACGACAACTTTCTTTAAATCTTCAATCTTATTTTGTAGCCTTTAACAGAGAGAGACGTTATGAGGATACAAATGACTTTTCCCGCACCAATGGTTAGTTCCCAATGGATAGAATAAGGTGTAAGAGTTTAGACAGTATAAACTAATATTTCGGTATCGTGTCACTATTCAATGATAGCTTTCCACCTTTTCTCTGAATAATGTTTTTCTATTAAGCTTGTAAACAGAGATCTGTTAAGTAAAGAAAGATAGCTGTAAATCCATCCATTTGTTCCCTTTGGCCACAATGAGAGTGGTTGGCAATATAGTATAAAGGATTTTCCTTACGCCATCCTAGATGATAGAGGTCACAAACACTTTATGTACCTTTTGTACAACATCACACGTTAACCATTTAAACTTTCTTCTTATCATCAGAGGCTTCAGATATTTGAATGTTGAATGTTGAAGCTTGTTGTAGAATAATCTTTCTTAAGTGTTAGAACCTAAGTCTTGGAGTCTTCAGAACTTGTCACACAAAACTTTATCTTCAGAGTTTTCAGCACTTTGTTGTAAGAACTTACTTTTCTTTAGATCATCAAAACTTGTTCAGCAGAACCTTGTCTTCACAATCTTCAGAACTTGTAACACATAGAAGTAAAGCTTTAGAAGACCTCCAAAGCTTAACCACAAAGTCACGATCAGAACCTCTTGTACTAACGTTCCTTAGACACGTTGCAGAAGATAGATTCAGAATCTTGACTTCAATTGTAACACATAATCACACGTTTTCTTCCAGTAGTGTATGTTCAAAACCTGATGATATCACACGCCTTGTATCAGAGTCATAATATTATAGCAGCAACTACACACTATAACGAAACGATTAGTGTATATAATTATTCCCTAGGATAATATGTGAAGTTATCATCAAAATCTCAAGGCCAAATGTAGAAATACTTCTTGCTCTTATAACTCATTCATCGCCCGCCAAAGCCTTGGGGGAAACTATTCTAAACCAGCCCAAGTGACTAAGACTTAATCCGCCTCAAGCCCACTTTACTCGACCTAACATATAAAACAATCTGCATGCTATGAGAAAGTACACAATCTCTGATCTCTAATTTCATTTAACGCTTGTTGAACATTTAATTGAGTTTGGCATTGGAGTGCTAACCATGCAAGTCCATCCTACGTCAATGCAAAGGAAATCAAACCCACAATTCAAAACCATTTTTTGTCAAATTCTCATTATTTATGGTTCCTTCGAGAGCTAAAGCTTCTATTTTGATTCTCAAATAGAACAAAACCTAATAACTCGTTCATTAGTATTTTCTAGAATAAGAAGAAATCTAATTGTCATGTGTTTAATTGGAAGTATTTAATAAGCTTGAGCATTTAAAATCTTTTTTTCTCTCTAAAATGCAACATTTAAGATGATCTAAAGAGGATGGCTAGAAACATCTTAAAACTAATAACTCAAAAGGATCCAAAAATATTAGAGTACCAAAAACAAAAATTTAATTTGTTAATTAAGAAAATATGTGCAAGGTATGAGTTTGAAAGCTCTTCCATATAATTGTTTTGATGATCTTAAAGGTTGAAGAATTCTTTAAATTTTTTTTACGATTTTGATTTATCTCTCTTAAAGAAATATGAATCAACTCCCGCATCAAATAATTCAGAGTGATGTCAATTTTTATTCAGAGAGATGTCAATTTTTCATTTTGTTTTGACTCTCTTCAATGGGGTTCTAAAAGTATCTTGAGTAAAACACTTAAAAAAAAAATCCTATTGAAAGTGATTATTTACGTTACTAGTAAATTTATTTTATTTTTACTAATATTTTTTGGTTTGAGATAATGAGAATTTTAGCAAGCGGCATTGGGTGTAAAAAGAAGAAGCTAATTCCAAAGTTATCCAATACTTAAACAAACAAAGGAAATTAAAAAAAAAAAAAAACTTAAAATTGATTAACCTTAATAGATTAATAGATTAGGCGCGCGATTGGAAAAGAAATTTCACGTCACTTAATTTAATATTCCGAATGATTTAATCGATTAAATTTAATTTTGACCTCAAATCATTCGAGAATATCAATCCAGCCAAATATCATATATTATCTAAATATCAATCAAATCAAATCAAATCATTCATCAGAAATGCATAAGATACAATTTCTCAAAAAAAAAATGTGGTTTGATTAATTAAGGTTTTAATCAATTAAAAATCTGATTTTAACAAATTATATAAATCTGAATGATATTTCACGGCCAAAGTAATATTGTATGATTTAATATTATTAGTATTTTGAATTTGATAAATAATAATGAATAATTTGAAAGAGAGAGAATTAATGAAAACAAATATTGAGGAGACGAAAGCAACGTGGCATATAAGAAAAAGTAAAAAAGAAGTTAAAAGTGGTGTTCCGAGAATTCCATTCCAAATAACAGAATTGACTGTGAGGATTTGTTGGCTATTGATCCGCTCACCCACAAATATGGTATTCCGCGGCACCTGCTATTTTCTCGGACCAAACCTGACATTTTCGTACTCCTCACCACCACACCATAACCAAAAACCCTCACTCACTCTTAATATTCATATTCATATTCACTCACTCACTCACTCGCACTTTCTTTTTTCATCTCTCTCTCTCTCTCTCTCACCAAATCAAACCAATTTTCATCATGACACTCACATCAAATACTGCGCTTCACAACACTACTACCCTCTTCTAACCGACCACTACCTCTATCACTTTCTATTCTCTCTCTCTCTCTCTCTCTTTCTTTCTCTCAGTTTTTGAATCAATCAACTCTTTGAAAATCATCAATGAACAACACACATGATCAATGGTTCTTGATGAAAAACAACACTGATCCTCCTATTAACACTGTTCCATTGCTCCAACAACAACATCAATCTTCTCGAATGTTGTCCAATGTTGTTCATCAATCTTCTTCTCCATCAAATGGGTTTACTTCATGTCGCGATGAAATCTTGATCAACAACAACAACAACAACAGCTGGAATATGAATGGTCATCGTGATCATCATCATGATCATGATTATCATCAATTGTCTCTTAATCTTTCTTCCATGTCCCTTTCAGATGAAGATCATCATCAACCTAACAACAACAATGTTGCAAGAATCCGAGGTAATAATGTTGTTGACTCAAACTCAAACTCAAACATCAACATCAACAACATGCCTGGTTTTCATGAAACTCATGCATACAACAACAACAACATTGTTGAAGATGAAACACTGACAGCAACAAACCCGACAACTTACCCACGTTATCATCAAAACATGGGTAGTCCTAAATCACTTTTTGGGGTTTCATCACTCTCTGATATGAAATGGGGTATACAAAAAGGTAACACCTTTGCTGGAGTATCTCAAATGGGTTCTTCTATTGATCATGGAAATGGAATTGGAAACACTCTTTCTTATGGTCATTTTTATGGACATGGTAGAGGTAGGGTTGTTCCGGTTCAGCTGCAAAACTCATCTTATAACAACCTTTATGAACAACAACAACAACAACGCCTTGTGTGTCCTTCACCAACAAGGTCTTCTTTTGCAATGGAGAATGATTTTCCAGCAAATCCTATCATGTACACTACTCAAAATGTTGTTAACAATGCTCCTCCATCACCACTTTATTATCCTTCTAATAGCCATTTTCAGCTTCCTCAATCTCCTTATCCTACTAGGCCTATTGAGGAACCATTGGCTTTTAAATGTGATAATAGTTTCATTCTTCAAGAGAATGACATGAGAAGAGACTGGAATTCATTCTTGGGTGGTGCTGGTGCTGGTGCTGGTGCTCGAGTGATTCCTCAAATTTCTCATAATTTTCCTATCAGAACTGAAAACACTCGGGCTTTCGTAACAGATGATGAGGTACAAGTACAACAACCTTTGATGAACTTTCTTTCTTCAAATATGCCTTTGCCTGCGCTCCAAAGTTACATGATTCATACGGCAAAGGATCAGAATGGTGGTCGTCAGCTGCAGAAGTTGGTTGAGGAAGGGTCTAACGAGGATAAGGAAATGGTGTTTGAAGGTGTTATTGATAACATTGTTGAGCTTATGATGGATCCTTTTGGGAACTATCTTGTTCAGAAGTTGCTGGAGTTTTGTAGGGAAGATCAAAGGTTGCAGATTGTTCATATGTTGACTAAGGAACCTGGTCAGCTAGTCAGGACATCCTTAAACACACATGGGTAATTTTGCATTGTTCTTTTTACCTAATAT
Organism: Vicia faba; assembly: GCA_948472305.1. Classification (NCBI taxonomy): domain Eukaryota; kingdom Viridiplantae; phylum Streptophyta; class Magnoliopsida; order Fabales; family Fabaceae; genus Vicia; species Vicia faba. The sequence goes on from OX451736.1 coordinate 84,094,269, forward strand.
TTTTGAAATTCTAAGATTTTGAAACATTGAATTAATGATATTGTAAATATTTCAGAACAAGAGTGGTCCAGGTGCTGATTTCTACTATCAAGTCAAGGAGGCAAATTGCCTTAGTGAGAGCAGCAATTCAACCTGCTTTTCTTGAGCTTGTTAAGGATCTGAACGGAAACCATGTCATACAACGTTGTTTGACATGCTTTAGTGTTCAAGATAATGAGGTATACCAGTTCTTTTCTCTTTTTGTTTATTTTTCATAACATGTGTTACTTTTAACTTTATATGGACCACAAAATTGGTGATTCTTTTATAGTACTTTTTAATTGAATAATTATCATCTATATATCTATATGGAAATTCATTATTGTCTTTGGTACCTAATAGGCTCATATTTCAACTGTTTTCATTTTTCACTCTGTTTGAATTTTAATACTACTTTATCAGTACCTAATAGGCTCATATTTCCCTCTTTTTTCTCTCTCAAATATGATCCATACTGCTTCTGGGATATGCATTATATATATATATATATTTTTTAAAGCTTATATGTCTTGTGGCATTCACTTGATAATTTGAAGAACTTATATTGGTAAAGCTATTCTGATTTTTCAATCTGTTTGACTAGGATTTCTGTGTATTTTATTGAAATTTATTTGAAAGTTTGTTGATTTTTCGTTTTCCTCTATGATATATGGCAGTTTATTTTTGATGCTGCAACAAAATTCTGTCTTGATGTTTCTACTCATCAACATGGCTGCTGTGTGCTTCAAAGGTGCATTGATTATTCGAAAGGGAAGAGTCAAGAAAGGCTTGTCAGGGAAATCTGCAAGCATGGCTTTCATCTTGCTCAAGATCCATATGGGTAACTCTTCATAACAAACTAATCTTATTATGTTAGAAGAAACAGCTTAATTAGAAACTTATGTTATGTATAAGCTGTTTTTATAACCAAAACTTCCAAGATGTTTTCAAAAGCAGTATTAGAGAGCTTATAGATAGAAGTTGAAGAGAGTTTATATACATGTCTTAAGCTCTCTCTAACAATTTCACAAGTAATTGTGTCAACAGGTAAGTTCAAATAAGTTATAAACCAATTACCAAACAGAACTTAATAGTGATGTATGTATTGTATATCTCAAATTGATACTTATGCCTATTCATTACTCTGAATTTGTATTCTAGCTCATCAAAATAACACATTCTATCATTTTCTTGCAGAAACTATGTTGTTCAGTATATCATTCAGATGCAGATTCCAAGTGCTATAGCTAAGTTTACTGCTCAATTCAGAGGAAACTATGTTACCCTCTCTACTCAAAAATTCAGCAGCCATGTGGTTGAAAAGTGCCTCAAATACATTCCAGAGACTAGAGCAAGGATTGTTCAAGAATTGTTGTCTGTTCCCCGCTTCGAGTGTCTGCTTCAAGATCCATATGGAAACTATGTCCTTCAGTGCGCCCTTGACAATACCAAGGTATAAATTTTACGCGATCACACTCACACACACACAGTTAGTCATTTGTAAATTGTTTTAGTTATTTCTAAATTGTCGTGTTTGTTTTGAATCTTGATGCAGGGCTCCTTGCTTACATCTTTGGTTGACGCAGTCAGAGCGCACAAGAACTTGCGCACAAGCCCCTACTGCAAGAGGACATTCTCAAAAATCCAGCTGAAGAAGTGATGTCAGTACTCAAGACATGTTTGTTGTTGTTGTTCCTTATCAGTATTCTCCTAGTTGTTGCATCCAATTAGTTTTCCGTGTATCTTAGCTAGTAAGTCTAGCATGAAAAGAAAAACTTAAATATTAGTCTACTATTAGTATTTGTTGTTGTGTATGTGTCTTCAGACTCCGTGTTTCCTAATAAGGGGGGAGTTGCAGCGATCATACTGGAGAACATTGTGGTGTTCATCAGATGAAAACAAGTTTGCAATTTTCCCGTTGAAGCTAGAGTCTGAAAGTATGTGTTTAGTTTTTTCGTAGTGGTTGGTTATTATGATTATGTTATATGGAGTTGTTACCTTATGGATGTGTTGTGTGTGATGCATCCATGATGGTGTTGTTATGAAAGTTTGTAGAACGTGTACATTTTCCTGGATGTTGTGTTAGGGAAAACATTTTGTTGCAAGACTGGGATAATGTACTACTATTTGAATTCTAGTTTTAATAAAATTAGGAGATTTTATGACTTTTTTGTTTGAATCATTTGATTGTATGATGTGGATATGCATCATCAATGTTGTTTGCACTATAAGCCTTTGTTTGATTCACATTTGGAATCACTGTTTGGCAAATATATTCTATGTTTTCACCGATGAAAAATGTAATTTGATTGGAATTCGTTTTATTCGAAGAAGATTGTTAAAATATTAAGTTAGATTTGTTAAAATATTATATTAAATTTGATTAAATTTAATATTTAAATATAATTTAAATTGTGTAGGAGTCCAATTAAGGTTGTATATAAATAGTTCTAGTCTGTATCATTATTTGTATAATTCAATATTATAAATTCTTATTTCCTTTAATATTCTCTCTTCATTAAAGTGTCTCACGCACTAATAAATTGGTATCAGAGCCTGGTTATTATTGTTGATAGAGTTTTCAAGAATTTCACGTCAAAAACCGTGTTTCTAGGACAAGTGAATCAACAGTTGCGAAGATAGCTAGTGATAAGGTAGAGTTTTCAAGAATTTCACGTCAGAGATCGTGTCTCTATGGCAAGTGAATCAAATGTTGTGAAGATAGCTAGTGATAAAGGCATTCTGAATTCTCTTCCAATGCTTGACGGTAAGAATTGGATCCAATAGAAAAAACAGATGCAATCCTTGTTTGGCTTCCATGAAATCCTAGAAATGGTTACCGGCGGCGTTCTTGCGTTGGCTGCAAATGCAACCGACGAACAGAAGAAAAAAAACCACAACAAAGTCAAGAAGAAAGATTGCAAGGCTTCTTATTGTATTCAGACGGCGATCGATGCTGCTAATTTCGACATAATCTCATGCTGAAACAGCAAACGAGGCATGGGATATTCTTGTGAAGTATTACGAAGGAGGTGAGAAAGTCAAGGTTGTCAAGTTACAAACCTTGCATCGACAATATGAGTTGTTGTCTATAGGAGAAGATGAAAAAGTTGTAGAATATGTGTCGAAGGTTCAAAAACTCGTCCATCTTATGAAGAGTTGTGGTGAAATCATAACTGATAAGATGATAGTTGAGAAGGTAATGAGAACGCTGACCTCACACTTTGATCACGTTATCGTAACTATTCAAGAATCCAACAATCTTGAAACCACTAAAGTGGAAGATTTGGTTGGTTTGTTAGAGGTGCATGAGATGAGGATTGTCGAAAGGAAAAGAGTACAAGACTCGATACAAGCTCAGTCATGGAAAAAGGATGGTGGTTCCAACAAATTCAAAGGTAAGTTCGACAAGACTCATGGTAAGAAGTCTTGGTCGAAGCCTCACAAATATCATGTTGAAGATGAAGCTTTTGAATCCTCGAAAAGAGGAGGAGGAAAATATCGAAAGGGCAAAGAAGATAAAAAAAGTGTGCAATGTTATAACTGTGAAAAATGGGGCCACGTAGCCAAGAATTGTTGGTACAGAAAAGACAAGGGATCGACAAGCAAGGACAAAGGAGAGAACCTTGCACGCCAAGATTTAGATGATTCTGAAGGTGGTATGGTGGTTATGGCTGCAGTTGCAAATAACCATGTCAAATCCAAAATCTGGTTTCTCGACTTAGGTTGCTCAAACCACATGACTGGTCGAAAGGATTGGTTGGCAGATTTCGACGAGTCGAAGAAAAGCAAGGTAAAACTTGCTGATAATAGTTTGTTGGAAGCAGAAGTACTGGAAATATAGTCTTTCAAATGAGTAATGGAGGGAAAGCTATGATCAAATATGTGTTTTATGTACTTGGGATAAAGTGTAACTTGCTAAGTAGTGGACAACTAGTCGAAAAAGGTTTCTCAGTTTTCATAAAAGATGGAGTTTCGAAATTGTTCGACACCAAGAACAATTTGGTCTTAAAATCTCAGTTGTCGAAGAACAGGATATTTAAGGCTATGATCAGTTCGACTGAAGTTCAATTGTTTGAAAATTATTGTTGACCACAAGGATAGTTGGTTGTGGAATTTGAGGTTTGGACATTTGATTTTTCGATCACTCAATCAACTGATTACTCAATATATGGTTACTGGAATTCCACGTCTTGAGATGCCTGAAAAACTTTGTGAAGGTTGTTTAGTAGGAAAGCAATCCAGAAATTCTTTCGTTTCGACTATGCTAATGAGATCATCTTGCATACTAGAAGTGGTACATTCAGATGTATGATGTTCATTTGAAGAACATACAATTGGTGGAAACATATATTTTGTTTCGTTTGTCGATGAGTTTAGTCAAAAATTATGGATCTATGAGAATAAACGAAAGGACGAAGTATGCAAAATCTTTAAGAGATTTAAGATACTTGTTGAAAACCAGAGTGAGAAGAAGATCAAAGTTGTGCGAATAGATGGATGTGGCGAATACACGTCTAAGATGTTTGAAGATTTTTGTGCAGAACATGGTCTTGATCATGAGGTAAATTCTCCTTATACATCTCAACATAATGGAATTGCTGAAAGAAGAAACAGAACCATATTACATATGGCGAGATGCATGCTGAAGCAAAATAATTTGCCAAAGTCTTTATGGAGAGAAGTTGTTTCAACTGCAGTTTATATTTTGAATAGGTGCCCTACCAAGATATTGAAGAACAAAAGTCTTGGATAAGTATGGAGTGGAAAATGACCATCAGGCAGTCATTTGAAGGTGTTTGGCTCTATGTGTTACAAGCATGTTCTTGATGCAAGAAGAAGGAAGCTTGATGATAAGAGTGAACTTATGATTCTTGTATGATATCATAAAACGGGTGCATACAGACTATTTAATCCAGTTAATGAGAAGATTGTGTTGAATTGAGATATTGTGATTAATGAACATTTTGTCTGGGATTAGAATTCTAGCAATTCAATTAACAAGCCATTGATGAGTTCTGATGTCGATGAAGAAACTGATGAAGTAGAGGTCCAAGAAATTGTTGAGAATCTAGTCGAAGTAGAAGAAGAAGTAGTTGCTGACATTCCCGACACAGTCGTCGTCGAAGAGGTTGTGGCTGAAACAAGCCAAAGACCTCAAAGAAATAAGTTATTCCAACAATATTTCATGATTATAAAGTGGTGGGTGATGATGAAGTCATGCCAGATGGAGAATTAGTTTATTTTGATTTACTTTCAGGTGTTAGACCAATTAACTATAGCGAAGCTTTGAAGACTAAACAGTGGAAGTTAGATATAGTCGAGAGTTACAGACAATTGAAAGAAACAACACATGGGAGTTAGTCGAATTTCCAGCACATACAAAAGCTATCGAAGTAAAGTGGGTATTCAAGTTGAAACATAATGTTGATGGCTCGATAGCAAGACATAAAGCAATATTAGTAGCTCAAGAGTTTCTTCAAAGAGAAGGACTCGACTACTTTAAAGTATTTTCTCCAGTAGCAAGATTGGAGACTATTCGACTAGTGGTAGCATTGGCATGTAACCAAGGTTGGTCGACATTTCATTTAGATGTGAAATCAACATTTTTGAATGGTCCTTTAGACGAAGAGGTATATGTAACACAACCTCCAGGGTTTTCGATTTATAAGGAAGCTAGTAAAGTATATAAGTTACACAAAGCACTCTATGGCCTCAAGCAGGCACCTAGGGCATAGACAAGAAGATTGACTCATACTTAGTCGAATTGGGATTTATACAATGCAAATATGAGTATGGTGTCTATATTCAGGTTGTAGCACAAGATATATCAATCATCTACTTATATGTCAATGACTTGCTAGTAACTGGAAATAACTTGGAGAACTTGTCGAAGTTCAAAAAGATGATGATGAAGGAATTTGAAATGTCTAATCTGGGAAAATTGTCTTATTTCGTATGGAATTTAAAATGTCGAAGCAAAGTATGGTGCTACATCAAAGGAAGTGTGTAAAAAAAATACTCAAGATATTCAAAATGGATGATTTGAATCATGTATCATCACCCGTCGAACCAAATGTAAAATTGGAGAAGAATGTAGAGGAAGACAAAGTCGATGTAACTTTGTTCAAGAAAATTATGGGATCTCTGAGGTATATGTGCAACAGTCGACCTGATATAGGTTTCGCTATAGGCTTAGTAAGAAGATATATGAGTGAACCAAGAGTGTCACATATGAAGGGCAAGAAGAATCCTGAGATATTTGAAGGGTTCGATAAACTGTGGAATACTATTTTGATGAGATTCTGAAGACAAAGAAGCAATAGTTAATTATTTTTCAGATGCTGATTGGTGTGAAGATAAGGAAGATCGTAGAAGCACAACTGGATATTTCTTTTAAGTATTTGGTGCCCTAATCTCATGGTGTTCGAAGAAACAACCTATGGTGGCATTATCATCTTGTGAAGTTGAATATATAGCAGGATCCTATGCTGCGTGTCAAGCAATTTGGATCATATCTGTACTTGAAGAAATGAAGTTCAAAGTGAAGAAACCTCTTGTATTGCAAATCGACAACAAGTCAGCCATAAATCTGGCGAAGAATCCAGTTATGCATGGAAGAAGTAAACATATTGAAGCAAGGTTTCACTTCTTGAGGGAAAAGGTAAATCGATGTGAACTTAAAGTAAGACATTGCTCGAATGAAGCACAGTTGACCGACATTTTCACCAAAGGATTGAAGATTGACAAATTCCTGAATTTGAGAAAGAAATTAGGAATAGTTCAGATTGACTATTTTTGAGGATGTTCGACAACTTAGATTATGGGGGTGTGTTGAAATATTAAATTAGATTTGTTAAAATATTATATTAGATTAGATTTGATTAGATTTAATATTTAAATATAATCCAAGTTGTGTAGACCCAAGCCCAATTAGGGTTGTATATAAATAGTCATAGTTTGTATCATTATTTGTACAATTCAATAATACAAATTCTTATTTCCTTTATTATTTCCTCTTTCTCTTCTCACTAAAGTGCCTTGTGATACGGTGGCAGAACCGACTGTTATACTGGTTTTGCATTTTGTATTCGCAAATGTGGGGTAAGCAAGAGTCGCCACCGACTTTTCTTTTATCCAACAAAGAAAAGGGTGAAAAGAACAGGAAAAAAACCTTTTTCGAGATTTTATGAGTAAGGGGGGTAGATTATGGAAAGGGAAGGTGTTAGCACCCTTTCCATCTGTGGTTTTCCATGGGCTCTTAGGTACTTGCTCATTTTTGAAAATTTCTTTCGTGTTTGTGAGTTTTGAAAATTTTGTTTGCTTTATGCTAACTCTTGTATCAGTCCTCAAGAGTGTTCATAAAGCGCTTTTAAAAAATGTTTTGAAAGTGTAGTGTGAAAAAATGGTTTTTGAGCAAGTACCTAACAGCTATCTACCTACTCAAAAAAGATATTCTTTTCCTCCTTTATTTTAGATAGTGATATCCCACTATTAGTGAGTAGGTATCCCTATCGTTGAATGTATGAGGGACCACCGAAGGGACGTTTACAGTCATTAAGGCAACTGGGCAAGAATTTTTAGTAATTTTCCTAAAGTTCTAAGATCACTTTTTAACCGAGGCGACATCGAAAGGGTCATCGAGGGACTTGTGATCTCTTGAACTAAAGGACATCCACTAAAGATTCTCACATTTCGAGAATTTTGACCGTTTTTGAAGGCAACCTAAGTGGGAGATACTCTAGAGGTGCGCGTGGGCAAGTGTATTGATTCAGTTTTTTTGTTTGTCTTTTTGTTAGGTTAGCTAACGTTTTAATTTACAGTCTTTCCATGCAATTCTATTAATCTAAGCAGTTAATAGTGCAGAAATTAAATTGCAGAAAATAAAATTCCTACGTTATTACAAGGCCTTGGGCTAATTACACAAAGAGTACAAGAAAAAATAAAATGCGGAATTTTAAACCTAATAAAAGTTATTATAAACCGGGAAACAGTTACATAATTGAGAAAAGAAGCTAAAAATGGAAAAAAGATAAAGGGCGAAGATCAAGATGGGAACAAGTTAAGAAACCTAAAAATCTAACTGATTTAGACAAATATTTTTAGTATTTTATCTGAAAAAAGATTTGAAACTTTTAACCTAATTTCTAATTAATTTTATTTACTGAAATAATCAAGTTAAAGTAATTAAGTAAATTAATTTACAAAAATTTAAATTAATTGAAAAAAACCTAAATATATATTTTGTGATTTTTTACTGATTTTATGATTAAACTAATAAAAGAAATGAATTTAATAAAATAATTAAAACAAAATGAAATAATAAAATTAAATGGAAAAAAAAAAACGGGCCTGGTGTTGATCAGCAATTAGGGGGTGCTGATGATCTAGAAAATGTTAGGCCCAGAAGATGGCAAGCCCAGAGTCAGCATGGGATTCAGCGCTGCTGACCTCCAGAGGATGCACCCTGGATTTTCATATTGAAGCGCTTAGATTTGTATCAGCTATGATCTGGAGGTGATAATTTAATGGTGTATGATGAGCGCCTGACCATTGTATATATCAGATATGCATAGAACATGTTAGAAAGAAAATAAAAATGTTTGACCTGAGATTCAAATCCCAGGTCCTCCATCCAGCGCATGCCTTCTAACTGTTCAATCTGGATAAAGGAAAACTAACATTTGAATCCTGTAAGTTTTGTTAGTTTCAGGGCCAAACGAAAAGTGAAACTCTGGGTTGCTTCGATTTGCAAATTGTCTAATGCCATGAGTTTCGATTTGCTAAACCATTTACAAATAACAAGAATAATATGAAAATGCAGTCCATATGAGTTTATATTATATATTGAATAAGATTAAAAGCTTTTACCCACTGAAGATACTTCAATTTGGAATCTTGAACATGGGATGGCTGGTGCAACTTTCTGGGCTTTCTTGGAGGCAAGTTGTGTAGATGTCCTTCGATAGACAAGGCGTCCTTGGTGCAATATGTGTGTGTCTTTGTTTTGTGTGCCTCCTGTGTAGTTTTCTCGTGTGTACCTTTCTCGATTTGTGTTTAACATCTTGTATTTATAGATGGGGGAGGAGACAAAGAAACATAGCATTAAAGACCAACTATTAACAGGGCTTTGAAAATAGAATCCGACACATTAAAATATTTCCATTTTGAGAAATTTCATGCCATTCTGGAATTCTGAATGAACTTGGACATGTCAACTTGGCGCTTTGTTCGAATTTGAAAGTATTCATAGTTTCCCTCTTCAGAGCCCCTTCGATCAGCCCTTGTTCTTGTGAGAATTCTAAGTCCTGATTCGAATTTTTCAGAACTTCCCTTATCAGAACTTCTTCGATCAACCCTTGTTCTTGTGAGGATTCTAAGTCCTGATTCGAATTGTTCAGAACTTCCCTTATCAGAACTTCTCTGATCATCCCTTGTTCTTGTGAGGATTCTAAGTCCTTATTCGAATTGTTCAGAACTTCCCTTATCAGAACTTCTCTGATCAGCCCTTGTTCTTGTGATAATTCTAAGTCCTGATTCGAATTGTTCAGAATTTCCCTTATCAGAACATTTTAGATTATGACACCTCTACAGTGATATGCCAATCGAAGGATACTTTGTTCTGATGTCCTAATCGAAGGAAATTTGTTATTCCAATCGAAGGACATTCTGATGTTCCAATCGAAGGAAGCTCCGATGTTCTAATCAAAAGAAGCTTTGATGTTCCAATCGAAGGAAGCTCTGATGCTCTAATCGAAGGAAGCTCAGACATTCCCATCGAAGGAAGCTCTGACATTCCAATCGAAGGAAGCTCTAGTGTTCCAATCGAAATAAGCTTTGATGTTCCAATCGAAGGAAGCTTTGATGCTCCAATCGAAGGAAGCTCTAACGTTCCCATCAAAGGAAGCTCTGATATTCCAATCGAAGGAAGCTTTGGTGCTCCAGTCGAAGGAAGCTTAAATATGCCAATCGAAGGAAATTATGATGTTCCAATTGAAGTACCCTCTGATGTTCCAATCGAAGGAAGCTCTGATGCTCCAATCAAAGGAAGCTTTGATGCTCCAATCGAAGGAAGCTCTGATGTCCCCAATCGTAGGAAACTCTGATGCTCCAATCGAAGGAAGCTCTGATGCTCCAGTCGAAGGACCTTTGATGTTCCAATCGAAGGACATTTCATTCATATTTAAATTTTACTTTCCTCAAGCCAAAGTTTGCAAACACCCATGCAAAAGAAAATGAGAGGGGAAATTTTGGGGTACAACAGTTGCCCCTGTTCAATCTTCTTAGACCCGAGGATGTAGATTGACTTGTTTGCCTTTCGTGATATGAAGGTGGAAGATGATTGAACACTAGAGTGCCCAGAAATTTTCACTCGTCTGAAGTGATACTTTTGGTGGATAATATCAGGAACGGGCTTACGGATGCCATTTGGAAAAGGTGACATAAGACCTTCAGAGATGGGCTTAAAGATGCCATCCAGAGAAAGTGAAGAAGAGTCGTCAGAGATGGGCTTAAAGATGTCATCCAAAGAACATGTTAACTTCATAAGAAGTCTCTTTGTGGGGGTTACTGTTCCTACTGTCTGAGGAGGAGTCCACTGGGGAATGTTTTTAGGGTAATAGAGTCTAGGAGCTTCATTTGTTCATTATTATACTGGGGAGTTATCTCTTGACTGGAGAGACGAAAGCGAGTTGTTATCTGGTTGGGATCCATGCTTCACAGTGAATTGCCAAGGATAATAAGGCTGACTATTATTTGGTCGTATTCCAGGCTTCACAGTGACTTATCGAGGAATATGAAATTAACGGCTATCTGGTCGGTTCCAGGCTTCGCAATAATTGTAGACATTAAACTGTTATCTAGTCGTATCTAGGCTTCAGTGGTTCAAAGAAATCAAGTTGTTATCTGGTCGGGTATAGGCTTTAACTTGAATCTGAGGTATACCGTTATCTAGTCGAGTCCGGGCTCCGGTGTCATGGGTTATACTATCATCTGGTCGGGTCCAGGATTCATAGTAATTAATAAACTGCTATCTGGTCGGACTCCAGGCTTTACAGTATCTTTAACTGGATAAAGAATCATAAAAATCTTAGGGTCGATTCAACTGAACCAGAGAAGTTATCTACTGGGGAAGAATCAAAATATATCAGTGGTTGATTTAAACTGAACCAGCAAAGGTCTTGAGTTATCTTTAACTGTAATAGAATCAGAGAAATCTTAGGGTCGATTTGACTGAACCAGAGAAAGTATCTACCGGAAAATGAATCAGAATAAATCATTGGTCGATTTAAACTGAACCAATAGAGGCCTTGAGTTATCTTTAACTGGGATAGAATCAGAGAAATCTTAGGGTCGATTTGACTGAACTAGAGAAAGTATCTACTGAAAAAGAATCAGGATAAATCATTGGTTGATTTAAACTGAAACAGTGGAGGGTATTGTGCTATATTCAACTGGAATAGAATCAAAGAAATATTAGGGTCGATTTGACTGAACCAAAGAAAGTATCTACCGGAAAATGAATTAGAATAAATCATTGGTCGATTTAAACTGAACCAGCAGAGGTCTTGAATCATCTTCAACTGGAATAGAATCAGAGAAATCTTAGGGTTGATTTAACTGAACTAGAGAAGTCTTTAATTGTCTTTGACTGGACAAGAATCAAAAAAATCTTAGGGTCGATTTAACTGAACCATAGAAAGTATTTAGTTGTCTTTAACTGGACAAGAATCAAAAAAATCTTGGGGTCGATTTAACTGAACTAGAGAAAGTGTCCACCGGAAATGAATCAAAATAAATCATTGGTCGATTTAAACTGAACCAGCAGAGGTCTTGAATTATCTTCAACTGGAATAGAATCAGAGAAATCTTAGGGTCGATTTAACTGAACCAGAGAAGTCCTTAATTGTCTTTGACTGGACAAGAATCAGAAAAATCTTAGGGTCGATTTAACTGAACCAGAGAAAGTGCCTACGGGAAAGGAATTAGAATAAACCAGTGGTCAATTTAAACTGAACCAATAGGGGTGTTGAATATGACCTTCTGAAGAACATGCTGGAATAACCCTTCGTCATAGGTAACCTTTGAAAAGACCGTCAGGTCATATAAGTAGTTTGCGATGTTTGTTGATTGATCCTTCTTTAAAAGGTAAAGAGTTAGTCATATGCAATGTCATGATGTATGAAATGCATTGTGTAATAATTTTCTCAAAATAAATGAGATTGTGATGTATGCAATATGTACATGCATGCCATGATGTATGAACATGGAATGTTGTCGTGACATTTCCTCGCCTTGAAAAATAAATCCCTGACTGCTACTGGAGCGCACTGAGAAGCTGAATCCTGGACTAGTGTTTGGTAGATGAGGAAAGTGATTCTTTCATTTCTGCTGGGGGTGATGAATGGAGATGATTTTTCGGGGATTTCCTCTTTCCATTTGAGGGTACTCTGTCGGGGATCTTTGACTTCTGCTTGAGATTGCTCCGCTGGGGAGAAGATGCTCTGTTGGAAGGTTTTACCAATGTAGAGAAATAAACTCTATTGGGGAATGAACTTCCACAGTTAGAGAAATAAACTCTAACGGGGATGAGGCTTTATAAACTATTTGAGATTATAAAACTTAGCTGGGGAACATGGATTTCAATTCTAAGGGAACTTTGCTGGAGGAGGTAATTCCTGCTTGGGGAAGAAGAGGTCTAAACTTTGGTTGTTTTCACTCTGTGGGGACATATACATCACTAGGACGTATGCTGAGGATGTAACTGTGACTTTGCAGTAGGACGTCTATGCCTTTGTACCTGCTGGAGAACATAACTGTGGGGACTACAAATGATTTTTTAGAGTTTGTCTCGTTTCTTAAAGTCATTGGCAACTGTCTTTCTGTTTTTTATGCAAGTATTTGTAAACAGTTATCATATTCAAATGCATATGTCAAAAATAATCACTGGACATTTTTTGCAAAACAAAACAGAAAAAATGAAAATGAAAAGTTTTATACTTTCAAAGAAATGATTTATATTGATTTTGAAGTTTGCCTATAATAGGCATTTTTTGTACAAAGAGATTGCCATTCTAGCAGGAGAATGTCGTCGTGAAAATGAAAACTATACAAAATAGTGTACAAAGAGAAAACAACTATGTGTAATAATCCCATTGAATTTCAATTCTACTATTCCCCTTTTGTCCTTGAGCGTCTCATCACTTTGCTACTTATCCGAAGTTGATTGGATTGATTGGTATTGTTTGAGCTTGACAGTTGATATTAAAGTCTGGTGGCAAGGTGATCGAACGGGACATAGTTATACGCTTAAAATCCCTAACTTTTGCTTGGACTGCCCTTTCGGGTTTCCAGTCCACCTAGATACCCTTTTTTTCCCAAGTCGCCTTTTCAAGTTTTCGACTTGCCGGGTGTACAGGTTCTTTTGTATTTATCCCTAATTTTTGCCCGAACCCTTTTGGTTCGCTGGGATGCCCTTATTTTTGCCTAGGCCAGTCAACCTAGCGGGTCTTTATTCATGCGTAGTATCTTTTAACTATGTCCACATTCACAGGGTGACGAAGGTCGTCACCGTCTGTTGTACCCCAAAATTTTCCCTCCCATTTCCTCAACATTTTCTCATCACAAGACCCTTGGAGCTCAAGATCCAATTAGGGTTTCCTCTGCTCAAGACTTCTCCTTGCACTGTTGACCCAAATTAGGGTTTGTGTTTGAACAAAGATATTTTGACCTAAAATGCCTAAGATGACTTTCATGCTTCATATTGGACTCCCAAGTTTATCCATACCAAGTTTCAAGTCTTGATTCCAAATTTTGCCCAGTCAATTGGATAGTTGACCTAGAAATCAGCTGTATTGGGGAAAAAGTCAACTGTGGCCAATTGACAGTCAAATCTCATGAAAATTGACCCACATCAACATTATGAACTCACATGGACCATTTGATCAAGTTTGGATCACAATTCCACAAGAGATTTGATCAGATCATCAAAAGGGCAAAATGGTCATTTTTAGGGTTTTGACTGCACAAAGGCAATTTTTGACTGTTTGACCTAGCCAATGGCAAACCAAGCTCACATATGGACTCAAGGACCCCATGGAATTATCTTGACATGCTCAACAAGTTCAAAAGATCCCAAATACACAAAATTGACAGTTGAATTTCCCAGTCAATTGATCAATTTTGACTGTATACTGAAAAGTCAAACTTTGACTTTTTGGTCAAAATCAAGTGTCAAGATTCATTTTTCATCAAAAAATGCCAAATCATGAAACTTGTTCATCAAGAAATCAAGAATTGCAAATTAGGGTTTGAAATGAAGATTTTTCATAACTTAGAATTTTTCTAAGTTATGAAAAACCCTAATTGTTTCCTAACTTTGCCCCACTTTCTCACCAAGATTCATTTGGATTCAAGCAAAAGTCAAAACATGAAAGTTGTATCCTATTGCAAAATCTACAACTTTGATTCACAAAGTTTTCCCAAAAGAAGCTTGTAGCTCAAGTTACAATTTTTGGAACAAGGGTACCAAACCATTCTTGACTTAGAGAAAATTTGACCTATTGTAGGCAAGGTTTTTACCTAACTTCAAGACCATTTTTCACATGCTTCCACTTGGAATTTCAATTTTCATTTCAAAGACGGATTGTATTACACATTCCAAGCTTTCCAAAATGTCCAAGAACTCATCAAACAACCTCATGGTTAGGGAGAATCGAATTTGGCAATATGGGAAAAACTCACTTTTGATTTGGCCAAGTTACATGTTCATACATTTGTGCCATTTTGAATCCAGCATGCTTTCCTTGATTACAGGTCTTTTATCTCAATTACACTCAATAATTTAATGCTAACTCATTGTGCCAAGGCCTTGTTTTATGAGTTTAAGCATTACATGTTGAACTAAGCCATTTATAGAAAAAGCAAATTAGCCATTCTTGAAAAGTTGCACTTTATGTCAATTGGTAAATCAAGAAGGTACAAAGAAATCAGGAATCAGGATGTTTGAACAAACCTGAGAAGCGTGCGTTTTTGAACAAGAATGGCTGGAGGTTGAAGAAGCTCCACGTGGGCTGGGCTTTGTTTCCTATTTCTTTTTACACCCTTTTGTTACTTTGACACCCCCTAGGCCCATTATGTTTATTTTCATGATTTTTTTACTTTTATTTTTTTATTATGACTTATTTATTTTTCCTCATGATATTAAAAATATAAAAATAATTTTTTAAACCATTTTTTAATTTATTAGGCATTTGTTTGTTTAGATGGTTATTTGTACATAAATAAATATATAAACATACTTTTATTTGAAAAATACTAAAATAATGCAAACACATTTTATTTTTCATTTTTATTTTGTTTTATCTTCTGAAAATATTTTATATAAAATATACTTTTTTTATATAAATATTAAATGTTATTATTTTGTATATATAATATATATTTAGTAAATAATACAAATATTTATATATATATATATATATATATATATATATATATATATATATATATATATATATATATATATATATATATATATATATATATATATATATATATATATATATATATATATATATATATATATATATATATATATATATATTAGTATATTTAGGTTAAAATACAAAATATACACACTTATATTTTTTTATTAATATTTAATATTAAAAATACCTTTTTGACAAATATACTTCATTTTTATTTTATTTTTGTACATAATTGATTAAATATTGTATATATTAATAATTAATACATTTACTTAATGAAATTAGGGTTTTACCCTAAAATACATAAAAACTCCAAAAATTAATATTTTTATTTTTGTTTCCTTTATACATAAAAACACTTCTTTTTCATACATATAAAAACATTTTTTGCATCTTGCATATTTATTTTATTTATCTTATTTAATTTGTGCAATTAAATATCTTGTAAATAATTCAATATTGATGTAATAGTCTAGATTTAAATTCCTTGTCAAAATACCCCCATTTGAACATTTGTACCCCCCTTCCCATATATTGTGTTGTAATAGCTTAGTAATTTTATTTTTCGCACTTTAACGCTTCCTAAATATACCATGTTAGAATTAGGGTTTGTATGCGAATCAAAAATAACAAAAATAGTTTGACCTAATTTCAAGATAAACAAGCATGAAAATGGACAACACTAATCACACTTGCACCCCTAGGGTATTCCACTTGTTGCCTTCAATAAATGGGCCATATTGCATGTTAGGTCTCTTTGGGCAAAATAAATAATCAAATGATCATAGTCCCTCGATGACGCTTTCGAAAGTTGCCTGAAAATGATCAAGTCCCTTAAAGAAAACATTGCCCAAAGATACTTGGCACCATTGCAATTATGGTCTAAACGATGACCCGCGCCCGTCCCTTTCACATCCAAACACAAGATTGTCCACCAAATGCAATGGCGGAACAAAATTGTTAAAAGGGTTAAAACATAGCAAAAATCTTTGAGAAATCTAGGAGTAGACAACCTCTTAGTTACTTGAATCAAACTTGCAAAACAAAACACTTGCCTATTTTCTAAAAGCACACCTCACAACATTTTCAAAAACAAACTTTCAAAAACAAATGAAAACCTTTTCAAAAGACATACACCTTTGTATACATCCCAACATGGATCATTACAAAGGTTGCCACCACATTGGCTTCTTTTCAAAACATTTTCAAATCCACACACACAAAGCACCATTTCAAACAATTGAAAATTAAGGCAAGTTGATCTAAGCAAGTAACTAAGAGCCCATGGATAACCATGGATAGAAAGGGTGCTAATACCTTCCCTTTCTATAATCTACTCCCCGAACCCAAGAAAACATCTCAAAGGTTTTTGGTGCTTTTTAAACCTTTCCTTAGGATAAAATAAAAAGTCGGTGGCGACTCTTGCTCAACCAAAACATTTGCGAAAACAAACGCAAAACCATAGTCAGTTCTCCCACCGTATCACAGAACTGGCGACTCTGCTGGGGATTGAATTAAAAGTGGAGTAACCTTAGGGCTTAGATCACATTTGTTTTCAATTGTTTGCTTTGTTTGCTTTTATGTTTGTGGGCTTTGCATCGGAGTTTCATGGATCCTAACCCGGATCTGGGGAATACCCTTTTAGGTAGCATAATCTGTGAGGGACCTGTCCGGCATAGACCGACATGGGTGAAGCAGTGGCTACATTGGTGTGGCACCTTGGTCTGTACCGATATCCCTTGTGTTGTAACAAGGAGAATATGAGTCTTCTAAGGAGTCATTAAAAACCAACCGACCTTAGAACCTTAAATTGACCAAACTTGGCCATAGAACAGTAGCAGTATGCTACACTCATTGAGGCTAAACTCTCGCGATGGTTCTGGCTGCAAGAAAAGATTGCGATGCTGGAGTTATGACCGATTGAGGGTAGTCAATGATTTAAGATCCTCTAGAACCCTGTTACTTTTGATAGGACAGGTTTTAACCAACGAAACAAAAAGAGGGTAATACCTAAACTTCATGCTGGCCTGAAACCTAAGGGTCGTCTTGTGTGACTTGTGTGCCTTATCATGCTTGCCTGTGTGAATACTTGTGGTGTGCTTCATCATAGCATCATGCCATCATACCATTGCATGCATCCTGTATAAGGACTAACCCATTTCAAAGACAAAAAAGGTTTCATCTTTGCTCTGTTTTGTAGGACATCATGATGCCGGTGCGTAGGAATACTATCCGGCTCAACTTTGTTCAACCACCAGCTCTGCTCAAAGATTTGGTTGGTAGGATTCCAAACACTACTTCCTTCATCAAAAGGCATGGTTCTCTCCTTGGCTTGATCACTGCAAAGTGGGACCAACAACTGATAAGTGTCCTGACCCAGTTTTATGACCCCCTGTATCATTGCTTTACCTTTCAAGACTTCCAGTTGGTCCCTACCCTAGAAGAATTCTCTGATTTGCTTGGTATCCCTGTTTTGGAGCAAACTCCATTCACTGGTTGGGAAAAGACTCCTAGGCCTGAAGAGGTTGCTGCAGTTCTCCCTTTGACCAAAGAAGAGGTATTGGCTAACTGGGAAACTAGAAGTGGAGTTAAGGGCTTTTTGGTCAAATTTCTGGTTGGCAAAGCTAATGATTTCTAGAATGACTTAGACTTCAAGGCGTACGAAGACATTCTGGCTCTTTTAATCTATGGTCTGGTATTGTTCCCAAATCCTGACACCTTTATCAGTATCTATGCCATAAGGATCTTCATGTCTCGGAATCCTGTACCCACTCTTTTGGGTGATATCCTGCAACAACTCTATGCTCGTACTGCCCGAAAACGGGGAACTCTGTGGTGTTATGCTCCTTTTCTAGTGAGGTGGTTTATTTCGCACCTTCCTAAGTTCGTGCTGAAGAATGAAGAAGGAAAGGGTTGGGCTTATAGGTTAATGTCTCTCACTGATAATGACATCACTTGGACTCTTAGAGGTTTGGATGAGGTAGCTGTTATTGATCGTTGCGGAGAATACCCTAATGTCCCGTTGATTGGTATCCAAGGAGGAATCTCTTATAATCCATGCTTAGCTCTCCGCCAGTTTGGAAGATCCAGAAGAGTGGGGCCTCATGAGATGTTGGTTCCTCACTTCCATTTTGAATTTCAGGTAGACAGTGACAAACTACGCCATGGATTCATTAAGGCTTGGGACAGAATTCACAAAGCTGACCCACATGAGTTGGGACCAAAGACTTCTCTACCAATGGAACCCTATTGCAGATGGGTCCACATCCGTGCTCAGAAGTTAGGTATGCCATACGAAGCTGTCAGACCTATCATTCTTGAATCTCCTGAAGAAGATGGGGTTCCTCCAACTGTCCTCCCTCCTCAGATACCCACTGATTTTGACACAATGAAGAGATCTTGGGCGCAGCTAAAGGAAGAGCGGGATTTTTATCGGGAAAAGTTCAACGAACAGGAGCGGAAGATCCAGAGGCTGACTAAGAAATTAGAGGAAGAGCGGGTCCTGAATAACTACATCCACACTGAGAAGAGGAGGCCATGGGAGCACTGATGGGCTTTGGATGTTTCCTTTTTATAGCTTTTATTTCCTTTTCAGTATTTTTCATTCCTGTAATGCCTAAGGGCAAGTTGTTGAACAATTTAAAATTTGAATCTAATGAAGTGTGTTTCCCTTTTGTCTACAAAGTTGAATCGTGTTTGTCTTTGAAAACATAAAACATACGTATCTCATTGCACCATATGCATAGCAGGTACCATTTTTCCATAGGTTGCTTAATCTTCTTCGCTGTTTATTTGAACAGTCATCATGAATCCAGATTCATCCAGTGAGCAGGAAATCAAGGCCCTTCAGGCCCAAAGTGCCCAGTTTCAAGAAATGGTCCTAAGCCTGGCCCAAGGTCAGCAAGAGTTGAAGGCTCTACTCCTGAAGAAGAAGAAGAAAAAGAGGACTGCGTTGTTCAATACTGGACGCAGGTTTGGGAACACACTCCGTAATGAGGCTGATCCAACTACTTCCACTGCAGAGAAAGACAGTCCCCAGGGGGGAGGAGCTCCTAGTCCAGTAGTCTCTGACAACGAGACGGACTACAACGACGAACAATACCCACCTGCTGCTGACAGATACAAGCAATTAGAGGACCGCTTGAGCGCCATGGAGATTCAGAATATGCCGGGGCTGGATTTCGGAGATTTGGGGTTATCTTCTGGGGTAGTAATCCCACACAAGTTTAAGGCGCCTGCCTTTGCCAAATATGACGGGGCTTCCTGTCCAAAGCTGCATCTAAGGTCGTACGTAAGGAAGATCTAACCTTACACGGCAGATAAGAACCTTTGGATCCACTTCTTCCAGGATAGCCTTTCGGGGTCACAGCTTGAGTGGTTCTATCAACTAGATGGAACTAGTATCCGACATTGGGAAGATTTGGCAACCGCATTTTATAGACAATATCAATACAATTCTGATCTCGCTCCTACGCGTACCCAACTTCAGGGTATGTCTCTAGGAACGGGCGAAGGGTTCAAAGAATATGCATAAAAATGGAGAGATTTGGCTGGCAGGGTGCAGCCTCCATTGACTGATCGTGAGCTGGTTGATATGTTTCTAGGGACCTTGTCTGGTCCATTCTTCAATCATTTGATTGGTAATTCCTCCGCTGGGTTTACGGATTTGATTCTGAAGGGTGAAAGAATTGAAGCTGGCATCAGGTCAAGAAAGATACAAAAAGCTGCCTCCACAAGTACTGAGAAGAGACCTTTCAAGAAAGAAGCAAGTGCTGTCTATGGTCCTAGAAGACAAGTCAAGCCAGAAAGTCGCCAAGCCGTCAACGCCTTGGTCATTTCAAAACCTGTTGCTGCTCCTCAGCAGTACAATCAACAAAGAGGTGAAAGGCCCAAGAGGCAGTATACTCGGTTGAGTATGACCTTGTCACAAATTTTACCGCAACTGTTATCAACCAACTTGGTGACCATCAAAGAGGCTCCAAAGGTCGTGAATACTGCATCTCCTAAGTATAACCCAAATGTCCGTTGTGCTTATCATTCTGATAGCCCCGGGCATACTACTGATGATTGCTGGGCCCTGAGAAATAAGGTGCAAGACCTTATCGATGCGAAGGAAATTCAGTTTGAGGCGCCTGAGAGGCCGAATGTTGTAACTGCTCCTATGCCCCAGCATAGAGTAAATGCCATTGAGGAAGATTTGTATGCTGTTTCGGTGAATGATGTTGCTACCCCTCTTTTGACTGTTAAGAGGAACCTACTACTAGCCGGTTTATTTCCGGGTTGTAGCAAGGGTTGCCTCCTGTGTGCTGTTATCCCTACCGGTTGTCCGCTGCTGAAATCAGGCATCCAAAGCCTGATGGATAGCAAAGAAATTCTGTTCAAGAAAACTGCTGTTCCGTTTTTTTCCGCTAAAGAAGTATCTGTCGTCACAATTTTCAACAATCCTACCAAGGCTCTCCCGAAGAAACCAATCCAAATTATGTCTGTTGCACCCATTACCATTACTGTTCCGGGGCCTCTCCCCTATGAATCTAACAAGGCTGTCCCATGGCATTATGGGGCAGATGTGTATGTGCTTGGAGTGAAGCAGGAGTTCAACACCAGTACCAGTATCAGTAACATCACTGGTCCCGCAAAAGTTACCCGCAGTGGCAGGCTCTTCTCGCCTGACATTGCACCACCAGTTATCCGAAAACCTCTCATCATCACACCCGCAAGTGTGCATGTTTCAAATCAAGTTCCTGTGTCTACTACTGCCGCCGAGTCCTCTGATGCTCGGGGCAAAGAAGTTGCTACCGATTTGCCTGCCAGGACGGAGGCACCAAAAAAGACTGCTGTTGAAGCCTCCCAACAAGAGATGGAGGAAATCCTTAAAATCATTAAAAAGAGTGACTTCAATGTTGTTGAACAGTTGGGGCATACCCCCTCCAAAATCTCTATGCTATCATTGCTGCTATGCTCAGAGGCCCATGCAAAAGCCCTAATCTCATTTCTGAAAACGGCCCATGTGCCGCAAGAGACCTCTGCAGATCAATTCACTGACTGTGTGGCTAATTTGACAGCTGACAATGGTTTGGGGTTCTCGGATGCTGACCTCACCGCCAAAGGGAAAAATCACAATGATGCCCTGCACGTCTCTATAGAGTGCAGGGGCACTACTCTTGCACACGTGTTGGTGGATACCGGTTCTTCCCTGAATGTTTTGCCTAAGAAGGCATTGGATCACTTGGATTGTGAGGGCCTGGAATTGAAACCTAGTAACATCATTGTTAGAGCCTTCGACGGTTCTAAAAGGATGGTGCACGGTGAGGTAGACATTCCTATTCGTGTGGGTTCCCAAGTCTTCAACTCAACGTTCTATGTAATGGATATCCGTCCATCTTATTCCTGCTTGTTGGGTCGACCCTGGATTCACAAGGCTAGGGCAGTAACATCCACTCTACACCAAAAGCTCAAATACCCTGTCAAAGGGAAGATTGTTACTGTGCAGGGTGAGGAGGAATACATGGTTAGTCACTTGAATTCATTCCGGTATATCGAGATGGACGGGGAGTTTATTGAAACCCCCTTTCAACATTTTGAAGAGGTACCTCCAACGTCAGCGTCGACTGAGACAGTGGTTGAAGAAGACTTTCCATTGAAGATGGCTTCCCTGAAGGATGCCCGGGCTGTAATCGAGAAAGGTAAATGCACAAACTGGGGTCAGCTTCCTGACTTCACTCAAAAGAACGACAAGTTTGGGCTGGGCTTCACTGCAGAGGCTCAGAGGGCTGTGCGCAAAGAGAGGATCAGAAAGGCTCCAATGTTCATAACCAATCCAAGGGTGAATGCTATCGAGGAGGACGTAGAGGAAGCAGAGTTTGACAGTTGGATCTATCCAACCACCAGCAACGGACCAAGCAACTGGACGGCAAAGGATTTTACACCTATCACATTTGTCACGCAGTAATTAACTCTTTTGATTTCCAATTTGTAACAAACAATATGTTGAAACTTTTATTGGCTCGGTGTCCTACCCGGGGCATCGTAGCTCCATTTATGAGGGCTTTTTGTATGACATTTCCATATATCATTAATCAAAACATTGGACATTTGTTGAATTTCAAATCTTGTGCTCTTTTTCTTTCTGTGTTATATATATTGCAAAACAGCTATATTTACACACACTCACTTATACATGTTTCAATCCACTCTGGATCTCACTGGTAACAGCTCTGCTACCACCAGTTATGACTTCGAGAATCCGATCAACTTGGCCGAAGATGATTGCGAAGTGCCTGGTGAACTCGCAAGACTGCTACTCCAGGAAGAGAGGGTTATTCAACCACATGAAGAGCCGGTGGAAACAGTTAACCTGGGTACTGAGACAGATAGGAAAGAAGTCAAGATTGGTGCCAATCTAGAGCTCAGCGTGAAGCAACGATTGATCCAGATGCTACATGATTACATGGAGATATTTGCTTGGTATTACGAAGACATGCCCGGTTTGGATGCCGACATTGTGGTTCATCACCTGCCTACCAAGGAAGACTGCCCTCCGGTAAAGCAAAAGGTCCGCCGTATGCGTCCAGAGATGTCCGAAAAGATCAAAGCTGAGGTTATGAAGCAATTCGATGCCGGGTTTCTAGCAGTGACTTCTTATCCTCAATGGGTTGCCAACGTGGTGCCAGTACCGAAGAAGGACGGTAAGGTCAGAATGTGTGTCGACTACAGGGATTTGAACAGGGCAAGCCCCAAGGATGACTTCCCCCTACCTCACATCGACGTTCTTGTTGACAATACTGCTCAACACAAGGTGTTCTCCTTCATGGATGGTTTTTCAGGGTATAATCAGATCAAGATGGCTCCTGAAGATATGGAAAAGACTACCTTTGTGACTCAGTGGGGCACCTTCTGCTACAAGGTCATGCCGTTCGGATTGAAAAATGCTGGGGCAACCTACCAACGCGCCATGGTTGCTTTATTTCATGATATGATCCATCATGAGATTGAGGTGTATGTTGATGACATGATTGCAAGGTCCCAAACTGAGGAGGAACACCTTGACCATCTGCAGAAGCTGTTTGACCGACTGAAGTTATACAAGCTGAGGTTGAATCTAAACAAATGCACATTTGGGGTGAGGTCTGGAAAATTGCTAGGTTTCATTGTAAGCGATAAAGGTATTCAGGTGGACCCTGCCAAGGTAAAAGCCATACAAGAGATGCCGACTCCCAAGACAGAGAAAGAAGTCAGAGGCTTTCTGGGACGACTGAATTACATTGCCCGATTCATCTCACATCTAACTGCTACCTGTGAGCCAATCTTCAAATTGCTGAAGAAAGATCAGGTAGTATGTTGGAACGATGAATGTCAGGCCGCTTTTGAAAGGATAAAGGAGTATCTCCAAGAGCCACCCATTCTTATGCCACCAGTGGAAGGGAGACCTCTGATACTATACTTGACAGTACTTGACAACTCAATGGGGTGTGTGCTGGGGCAGCATGACGAGTCTGGCCGAAAAGAGCACGCTATTTATTACCTGAGCAAAAAGTTTACCGACTGTGAGTCTCGTTACTCACTGCTCGAGAAAACTTGCTGCGCTCTGGTATGGGCTGCTCGCCGGCTGAGACAGTATATGCTGACTCACACTACTCTGTTGATTTCAAAGATGGATCCCATCAAGTACATATTCGAAAAGCCTGCTCTGTCTGGAAGGATAGCGAGATGGCAAATGATCTTGACGGAATATGATATCCAGTACACAACTCAAAAAGCAATCAAGGGAAGTGTATTGGCAGATCATTTGGCACACCAACTTGTGGACGATTACCAATCATTGAACTTTGAATTTCCGGATGAAGATATCATGGTGGTAACTGACTGTGAAGTACCTGGACCGGAT
This sequence comes from Vicia faba, assembly GCA_948472305.1. Lineage (NCBI taxonomy): Eukaryota > Viridiplantae > Streptophyta > Magnoliopsida > Fabales > Fabaceae > Vicia > Vicia faba. Next base: position 84,118,659 of record OX451736.1, read on the forward strand.
GAAGGACCTGAGGAAGGATCCCGATGGTCTATGCATTTTGACGGAGCCTCCAACGCTTTGGGTAACGGCATCGGCGCTGTGATCATATCTCCCAAAGGAACTCATACTCCACTCACTGCCCGATTGTGTTTCAACTGCACCAACAACATGGCAGAATATGAGGCATGTATCATGGGTCTTCAAGCTGCAATCGATTTAAGGATCAAGTTTCTGAGTGTCTTCGGAGATTCCGCCCTCGTGATCAATCAGATCAAAGGAGAGTGGGATACGAAACACCCAAATCTTATTCCTTACAAGGAGTATGTGTTGACTTTGCTTCCCCACTTTGAAGAAATAACTTTCGAACACTTCCCAAGAGAGGAGAATCAGCTAGCGGACACACTAGCTACGATGTCTTCAATGTTCAAAGTCAAATGGGACAATGAGGCTCCCCGGATCATTATCTGGAAGTTGGACGAACCTGCATACTGCTGCGATCTTGAGGCCGAAAAGGTGACTGAAAAACCCTGGTATCATGAGGTGAAGAGATACTTGGAAGCTCAGGAATACCCTGAAGGTGCATCTGTCAATGACAAGAAGTTCATGAGAAGGTTTGCGGAAAAATTCTTCCTCAGCAACGGTATTCTCTACAAACGGAATCATGATTCAACTCTACTGCGCTGTGTGGATAAAACTGAAGCAGAGAAGATCATGGTAGAACTGCATGAAGGTACATTCGGAACACATTCCAGTGGACACACCATGGCAAAGAAAATCCTTCGGGCAGGATATTTCTGGTCCACAATGGAAGCCGATTGTTACCAACATTCTCGAACTTGTCATAAATGCCAGATCTATGCTGATAAAGTGCATATCCCTCCAGTTCCTCTGAACGTCCTGACGGCACCATGGCCTTTTGCAATGTGGGGCATCGATATGATCGGTGAGATCCGACCAACGGCATCCAACAGGCATCGCGTCATCTTGGTAGCAATTGATTACTTCACAAAGTGGGTTGAGGCAGCTTCCTACGCCACGGTAACCAAGAGCGTCGTGGCACGCTTCATTCGGCATAACCTGATCTGTCGGTACGGCGTCCCGGAAAGAATCATTACGGACAATGGTACCAATCTCAACAACAAGATGATCACTGAACTCTGCGAACAATTTAAGATACAGCACCACAACTCTTCTCCTTACCGGCCGAAGATGAATGGGGCTGTAGAAGAAGCCAATAAGAATATCAAGAAGATTGTGCAGAAGATGACAGTGACCTATAAAGATTGGCACGAGATGTTACCGTTTGCTCTTCACGGGTACCGTACCTCAGCAAGGACGTCAATCGGGGCAACTCCTTTTTCCTTGGTCTACGGCATGGAGGCAGTCTTGCCGATTGAAGTCCAGATACCCTCTCTCTGGATAATGAAGGATGCAGACTTGAGTGAAGATGACTGGATCCAGACTCGACTTGATCAATTAAACCTGATTGACGAAAAGAGACTCACTGCTATCTGTCATGGTCAGACGTACCAAAAACGGATGATCAGGGCATTTAACAAGAAAGTCAGACCACGAGAGTATCAAGTTGGGGACCTGGTAATCAAACGCATCATCCTTCCTCAAAGTGATCTCCGGGGCAAATGGACCCCTACATACGAAGGGCCATTTATGGTTAAACATGTGTTCTCAGGAGGAGCCATGATTCTGACCACTATGGATGGTGACGACCTTCCTCACCCCGCCAATGTAGACATAGTAAAAAGATACTACGCATGAATAAAAGACCTGCTAGGTTGACATACCTAGGCAAAAATAAGGTCTTCCCGACGAACCAAAAGGGTTTGGGAAAAAATAAGGGATGAAATGAAAAAAGCTGTACACCCGGCAAGTCGAAAACCTGAAAAGGCGGCTTGGGCAAAAATGGGTATCCCGGTGGACTGAAAACCCGAAAGGGCGGTCCAGGCAAAAGTTAGGGATAAAGCGTAACACTATGTCTCATTGGATCACCTTGCATCCAGAATTCAGCATCGACTATCTGGCTCAGACTTCGGCATCGACCAATCAGCTTCATCTTCAACTAAGCAGCAAAGTGATGAGACGCTTGAAGACATAAAGGCGATAGCAGAGTTGGAACCCAGTGGGAATATTGTGCACATAGCTGTTTTGTTTCCTTTTCAAAATTGTGTAAACTCTATGTTATTTGGCGGCATTCTCTTACTAGGATGTCAGCCTCTTGTACAAAAGCGCCTATTCACAGGCAAATTTCAAAATCAATACAAGTTCACTTTTCCAAACAAATTTCCCATTGTTTTTCCTTTTTCTGTTTTGTCTTGCGAAGAACGTCCAATGTTCATTTTTGATATATGCATTTGACATTAAATTGCTGATTCATAAAATATTTGCATATGAAACAAAAGACTAATTACAGGTGACATCAGAAACAAGGGCAATATAAAGTTGTCTGTTGCAGTCTGGTTGCTTTGTCCGCCGAGGTACCAAGGTAGATCTAACTGAAGAATGTGATCAAGTTCTCTCAACTCCCCACAGAGTAAGACAAGATAGCAACATTCCCCAGTGGAGTATAGGCATTCATTAGCAAGCATCCCCGGCAGTCTTGACCTAAGATGGTTCCCCGGCGGAATATCAATACCCCAGTGCAATTCCAAAAGTTTCCCCAGGAAAGTGGAATTCTTATCCCCAGCAGGTTTTGAAGCTTACCTCCAGTAGATTCTGGAAGCTTATCCCCTGCAGAGTACGGACGTCTCTCCCGAGCTTTGTTCAAAGTTATTTCTCATAAGGGTTTATAACTGGGTTATCCTCAGCTAATTGCCACGGAAGATCGCCCTCGGCAAAGTTCTTCCTATCCCCAGCGGAGTTCATCAAAAGTTCCCCAACATAACTTATCAACACAATCCCCAGCGGAGTTTATCTTTGGTTTCCCCAGCGGAGTTTATCATCATTATCCCCAGCGAAAGCAAAGAGCTTTACTCTTCAACATCAGCCTGGGATTTAATTCCCCGGCCAGTCGTCAAGGATTTATTTTCCTAGATGAGAATACATTCATAAACATTTCACATTTCATACATCTTGCTTACATACATGATAAAGTGCATACAATACTATCTCATGTTGAACATCATGACATCATGCATTTCATACATCATGACATTGCATACAACTGATGTTTTGCCTTTTCAGGGAAAAAGACAACCCCAAAGACAACTACCTTCAACTGTCACGATTCCAGATTCAATTCCTGTATCTAGCCAGGGCACATCTGTAAGTGATCAGTTTCCAGACTCGATTTCTGTATCTAGCCAGGGCACGTCTGAAGAGTTTGAAGATTCGATTCCTGTATCCAGCCAGGGCATATTTAGCAACTATCACAATTCCAGATTCAATTCCTGCATCCAGCCAGGGCATATCTGTTGACGACCATTTCCAGACTCGATTCCTGTATCTAGCCAGGGCACGTCTGAAGAGTTCGAAGATTCGATTCCTGTATCCAGCCAGGGCATATCTGTTGACGACTATTTCTAGATTCGATTCCTGTATCCAGCCAGGGCACATCTGTGAGCAACCGATTGTAGATTCGACACCTGTATCTAGCCAGGGCATATTTGCATGAGGAGATTGAAGATCAAACACCTGTAACAAGCCAGGAAAACATCTGTCTTTCTCAAATACACAAGTTCTCGCTAAGGAATCTCTTATGCGATCAACACTTCCAAATGGCATCTATAAGCCCATTCCCGACAAGGTTCTGTCACATCTCCAGATGGCATCTTTAAGCCTATCTCCTTATCCTCCATCTCTCTAAATGGCATCTATAAGCCCATTGCCGACATCACATTGCTGATACTCCAACATGCGAGTGCAAATTTCAGGGCACTCTAGTGTCCAATCTCCTTTTACCCTCGAGTCACGACAGGCAAACTTGCCAATCTAACTCTTCAGGTTCAAGAAGATTGAACAGGGGCAACTGTTGTACCCCAAAATTTTCCCTCCCATTTCCTCAACATTTTCTCATCACAAGACCCTTGGAGCTCAAGATCCAATTAGGGTTTCCTCTGCTCAAGACTTCTCCTTGCACTGTTGACCCAAATTAGGGTTTGTGTTTGAACAAAGATATTTTGACCTAAAATGCCTAAGATGACTTTCATGCTTCATATTGGACTCCCAAGTTTATCCATACCAAGTTTCAAGTCTTGATTCCAAATTTTGCCCAGTCAATTGGACAGTTGACCTAGAAATCAGCTGTATTGGGGAAAAAGTCAACTGTGGCCAATTGACAGTCAAATCTCATGAAAATTGACCCACATCAACATTATGAACTCACATGGACCATTTGATCAAGTTTGGATCACAATTCCACAAGAAATTTGATCAGATCATCAAAAGGGCAAAATGGTCATTTTTAGGGTTTTGACTACACAAAGGCAATTTTTGACTGTTTGACCTAGCCAATGGCAAACCAAGCTCACATATGGACTCAAGGACCCCATGGAATTATCTTGACATGCTCAACAAGTTCAAAAGATCCCAAATACACAAAATTGACAATTGAATTTCCCAGTCAATTGATCAATTTTGACTGTATACTGAAAAGTCAAACTTTGACTTTTTGGTCAAAATCAAGTGTCAAGATTCATTTTTCATCAAAACATGCCAAATCATGAAACTTGTTCATCAAGAAATCAAGAATTGCAAATTAGGGTTTGAAATGAAGATTTTTCATAACTTAGAATTTTTCTAAGTTATGAAAAACCCTAATTTTTTCCTAACTTTGCCCCACTTTCTCACCAAGATTCATTTGGATTCAAGCAAAAGTCAAAACATGCAAGTTGTAGCCTATTGCAAAATCTACAACTTTGATTCACAAAGTTTTCCCAAAAGAAGCTTGTAGCTCAAGTTACAATTTTTGGAACAAGGGTACCAAACCATTCTTAACTTAGAGAAAATTTGACCTATTGTAGACAAGGTTTTTACCTAACTTAAAGACCATTTTTCACATGCTTCCACTTGGAATTTCAATTTGCATTTCAACGATGGATTGTAGTACACATTCCAAGCTTTCCAAAATGTCCTAGAACTCATCAAACAACCTCATGGTTAGGGAGAATCGAATTTGGCAATATGGGAAAAACTCACTTTTGATTTGGCCAAGTTACATGTTCATACATTTGTGCCATGTTGAATCCAGCATGCTTTCCTTGATTACAGGTCTTTTATCTCAATTACACTCAATAATTTAATGCTAACTCATTGTGCCAAGGCCTTGTTTTATGAGTTTAAGCATTACATGTTGAACTAAGCCATTTATAGAAAAAGCAAATTAGCCATTCTTGAAAAGTTGCACTTTATGTCAATTGGTAAATCAAGAAGGTACAAAGAAAATCTATGAGGCACAAGTTTATGAACAAAACACACTGATCAAGGGGAAGGTTAGCAGCATAGCTTGGGGGCCTGCATCAGTCTAGAACACCAAGTGGCCATCTTTTGCTTAAGTGTGAAGAAACATAGCATAACACATAACAACTTTCATCTCAGCAAACCAAGCCTTAAGCAAACTTGTAAAACATATCCTAAACATCCATCCTAAGCTGAAACACGAGCCTAGCATCCCCAACACCTTCCCATTCACAGAATCACCATTGAACTGCCCAAAAACAGGGCATCCCTGCAGTTTGAGTTCCATAGCTCAAACCTTTCATGCATTCTTGCTAAAAACACTTCAAACACATTCCATAATATCCATATAAACTATTCCAAACCTTGAACTAAGACTGTAACAGCCATAGCACCATTTGCCATTTCCATTTTTCTATCTTGCAGGTGGACTTCTGCAGCTTGATTTGGCACGATTCAAAACACACCAAGCATTGGAATAGCATCACTACACTTCAGGCAAGCTGTACAAATCATCATCTTGCCCTAAAAGCTCCTCCATTGCAAGGCACGATTCCAACTGAACAGGTATATTCATGAAGTTCTATATTTCAATATAGGCATTGTTAGCTTTAGGTTTGTGAAGAAAACATGTCACATTCATAGCCCTGAACATGCCCATGTGTTGTACCCCAAAATTTGCCCTCCCATATTCATCAAGAATTGCCAAGTCAAGGTCACAAAATTCCCCCAGGGTTGTGCAGCCCAACTGTCTCCTATACAGTCAAAACTAGGGTTTGAGTTCTGGTCAAGCAAATGAACTTTTCAAAGGCCCAATCAAGTCTCATATGCTTACAAAGATGGTCAAGTATCCTCATGTCAAGGTTCAAGGCATTCAGCTCAAAATTGCACAGTCAAAACCCTAGATTGCACTACAGTCAACTGTAGGGGCAAAATGGTCATTTGACAGTCAAAAGTTCAAATTTTTGGTCAATATATCATTTTGAAGCCACAAACATCATTTGATCAATGCTTGATCATGATTCTCAAAATTTGGCTCAGAAATCATCCAAGATGCAAAAGTTGCTATATTTGGACAGCTGAAAAAGTCAACTGAAATTGACCAGGGCATAACTTTCACATGGATTATCAGAAAAATTCCATCCAAAGCTCATTTTGAAGAGAAAGACATTTCCTACAATTCATCTTCATGTTCCAAGTCCAAGAAATGCTCTCACAAAAAGTTATCAATTTCAACATTATAGGTCATTTTCAAAAGTCAACAAAAAGTGACTTTAAGTCAAAGGCCATAACTTGAGATTGGTAAATCAAAATGACATGGGACCAAAGTCATTGGTTAAAGGACTCAAAGACCTTTCCAAAATGTCCAAGAACATGTGAAAAGCTTAAAAATGGACCAAGTTATGCCTTGTGGAAGTTGGGAAATTTTTGGAAATTTTTGAAAGTCAACATTGATGCAAAAGGCTTAAAAATGCAAATGGGCCCATTTTTCTTCCAAGATTCTTCATGCCAAGACTATGCACGACCATTAGGCCCAAAGGGAAGTATTTTCATATTTTTTAATTATTTATTTGAATTTATATCAATATTAATTCATTTAAATTATTTTAATATGTGAAAAATATAAAATTGACCTAAACAAATCTTTTTATGCATGATTTGAACTTGAGATTTCGTGCACATGCTAATATAGAAGGTTTTGGCTTGATTGAAACCTAATTGACACAAAAACCATGAAAAAAGATATGAAAAAGATTTTCCAAAATCAAATATGTGAAATCATCAATGCATGAGATTTTGTTCAATCTTTTTGACCTAACATGCTCTATACATACTCAGAACCATAACCCTAATGATGAGAGACTGCAAGCTGCGCAAAAACCCAATATACAAACTTGAGAAAATTGCCTTAAAACTAAAAACTGAAATCAAGGTTTTAGGTCGATTCAAGCATCAACTCTCATTCCATTAGCATCCTCAGGCACTCCTGATCAAATACCAACCAAGAACATCCATTGAAACGCCCTGAAACGGTATCACGACCTCAAACTGTGAAGCAAAAATTTCCAAATCGCATATCATAATTTACGCATCATTGTATATTTTTATTCATGAATTCTTGTTCAATATGAAATTTGCAAGCTAACCATAACTTTTGATTGAAGTTTCGTGCGTTTTTGGCCAAGTTACCATGTTTGTTCTTTAGGGTTTTCAGAAGAAAAAATTGGGGCTTTGTCAATACAGTAAAATTGGCCTTTGAAACCACCATGGTTGAACTCAGCGTGCTCCAACGAACAAGAGACCTATCTCGCGAACAATTTATGAGGCCCATGGTTCTAATCGCTATTTTCCAATAGGTCCCTTTCTGCAACGCTTCAAAAACCGTTCCCATAGTGTTTTGTTTTACAGGGTGGGGAAGAAGACGAGTGCGTGTCCATCAGCCATTGGTCAATTCAAATCTGCGCGCGTTTTGGTTAATGAGCGTTGGTTTTGCTTTTTTCATTATTTGTTTATAATAATATACCAATTAACGTGCGTGGTTCAGTGGTTAAGTGTTGTGCTTGTAACCTTCAAGACCTGGGTTCAAGTCCCAGGTCTGGCAAAAGTTTCATATTATTTTTCATGAATAATTCTTATGCAGCGCGCTTGAGGAGGACCACCATACTCCATCAGTACCCCATTAGCCACGCGTCCACAATGATCAGATCAATAACCAAGCTTCAGGGTGCAGCATACACCTGGTCAAACGCACCATATGGAATCATGAAAAGTCAGCAAATTCAAATCTTGTTGGGCCAGAATTTCCAGGCCTATACCTCCTTATTTGGGGCTACACCCCACCCTGGTTTGCATTTTTTATATTTTTCTTCTCTCTTTTATTTTTATTGTTTTATTTATTTTATTGTCTTAATTTAATTAACTTATTTTTCTACAAAATATAAAAACATTAAAAAATACAGAAAAGACAAAAAAATACAATTTTTATTTTATTATTGCCATGAATAAATTAGAATGTAAATTGTTTAGTTTAATTAGGTTCTAATTTTAATTCCTTTTTAATAAAAATCCAAAAACATGTAGAATTAGGTTAATTGATAGTTTTAATGTCTTTTTAATTTTTATTTCTCACAATACTATTTATTTATTATTTTATTTTTATAATTAAAAATTGTACATAATAAATTTTAGGTTTAATTTAGATCTTAATTTAACTCTTTCATAATAAATAAAAACATTAGAATTAGGGTTTGCCTTATAGTTTAATTTCAATTAACTCTTTTTTTCTTTTAATAAATAAAAACATAAAAATCTAAAAAACATTTTCTTTTTGAATTTTAATTCTAATTCCTTATTTAATTCTAATTAATTAATTCTTGTAATTTAATTTTTGTAAGAAGGGTCCAACGCCCTAGTTTTGCTTTAATTATTTTCTTTTTGCGCGTTTACTTTATTGCTTATCATAATTCTGTATCTCTCCCAAAGCCATGTACATTTATTTATCGCACTTTATTTCTTCGCATTATTTATTTTTCCGCTAAATCGGGTCCGGTTTAATTTTGGCGATGTGGACCCGCGCCATTTGTAATAGCTTTAGAATTTACTTTTCCGCACTCTTTCAACTGTTAAATATGCATGCAAGAATGATTGGTCTTAATTAAAATCAAGCGTAGAACACGACAAACATGACAAGACAAATAACTGAAACATGACACACAATTCGCACACACCACCCCTAGGGTACGCCTCACTGTTGCCTTTCGAAAGGTGGTCGTCGAGTAGAAAACGTCTTAGTAAGTCCTCATGATCCGGGAACCTGGCATGAGGGTAGCTTCTAAGGTGTCTTCCCATTGCTCTGGTGATCACCATGTCCCGAACCTCGAATTGACCCGAACACCTCCAACGGTGGTGCTACCTACCTCTCAATGGTGGGATGGCACTACTTGAAAGGACATCTACACAGACGAATTCCTTAGGGTAGGTAGGTTCTCAAGGATACTTGCTCTAATCTCAAAACAAACTCAAAAAATACTTTTCACACCACACATTTTCAAAAGCTTTCAAAGCAAATTTTTCAAACACTCTGACGTACGAGTCGATCTGAGATTTTTCAAAGAAACTTTTTTAAAACCCACATTGAAAAGCAAACAAACAATTTTGAAAACACATTGAGCAAGTATCTAAGAGCCCATGGATAACCATGGATAGAAAGGGTGCTAACACCTTCCCTTTCTATAATCTACCTCCCGAACCGAGAGAAATCTCTTTAAGGAATTTTTCTGTGCTTTTGTCCTTTCCATTTGGAGAAAATAAAAGACGGTGGCGACTCTTGCTTCCGCGACATTTCGCGAACCAGCTTTAAACAGTCAGTTCTAGATCCACCGATCACAGAACTGGCGACTCTGCTGGGGACTAAACTTAAAGTGGGGTGTACCTTAGGGCTAGCTTATAACTATGTTTTCAATTGTTTTCCTTGTGTGCTTTAAATTATGGGTTGCTTGGGAGTTCTATAGATCCTACACCCGGATCTGGGGGATACCTTTCTTAGAAAGTAGCAACAAGGCTGTGAGGGAACTGTGCGGGGTATACCGACACGGTTGAAACAGTCTGCTACGTTGATGTGGCACTTTGGTGTGTACCGGTAACCCTTGAGTTCAGTCAAGGAGAGTACGGGGCCTCCGCGTGGTGTCGTGAAGCATCAACAGACCTTAGGAACCTTAATTGAACTATCTTGGCCTCTTTAGGGTAGTGAGATAACTGACTTTGGTGCAGTCCGAGGTTGGTTGATACTCGATACTACACTCAATTGAGGGTTGCTTTCCTGGAATATTTCGGTCGCCAGTTCAGTGGCTAAATCGAAACGATGAACAATGAAAGCAATCCCGTGATATTGGGAACCTTAGAACCCGGTTACTTTGATTAGGACAGGTATGAACCCACCAACTTCAAGAGGGTACTACCCAGACCCCATGCTGGCCTTAAACCTTAAGGGCTTGTCTTGTGTGCCTTGTGTGCCTTACATGTTTGTCTTTGTAAATATCTGTGGTGTGTTTAATCATAGCATCATGACATCATCCAGCATCATATGCATTGACTAACCATTTCAGGGGTTCGAATTTTCATCTTTGTTTTTGTTTTGTAGGACATGGAAACTGCTCGTAGAAAGACAATTCAGGTCAATCTCGTAAGGATCCCTCCTCAGCTTAAGGAGCTTATATCCAGGATTCCCGAGAACTCTTCATTCAGTGACAGGCATGGAAGCCTCATCAGCTTGGTCAACACCAACATTGAGGAAGATATGATAAAGGTCTTGTTCCAGTTCTTTGACCCTCTGCATCACTGCTTTACCTTCTTGGACTATCAGTTGGTACTTACATTGGAGGAGTTCTCCCGGCTCCTGAAGATCCCTATCCTTGATCAGCTACCTTTCAACGGTACAGAAAAGGAACCTAAGCTCGAAGAGATTGCTAAAGCCTTGCACCTACAGTCATCTGACCTCAAGGGACATTGGGAAGTTAGAAGTGGCGTCAAAGGGTTCTTAGCCAGGCTTCTGTTTGAGAAAGCCCATGAATGTTGGAACTCCCTTGACTTACAAGCTTTTGAAGAAGTGGTAGCCCTCCTTGTTTATGGTTTGGTGTTGTTCCCTAATCCAGATCAGCTCATTGATATCAGTGCTGTTCAGATCTTTATGTCCAGGAATCCTATACCTACGTTGCTGGGGGACATCCTTCACTCATGTTACACTCGAACCATGAGAAAAAGGGGTGTCCTTATGTGTTGCACTCCTCTCCTAGGAAGGTGGTTTATTTCGCACCTTCCCCAATCAGTCCTGAAGAATGAGCGGGGTTTGAGATGGTCACAACGGTTGATGACTCTTACACATGCAGATATACATTGGTGTCCTAGATCCAGAGGAGATGTCACTATCATTGATCGTTGTGGGGAGTACCCTAATGTTCCTTTACTTGGAATCAGAGGAGGTATTACTTATAGTCCATGCCTGGCTTGGAGACAGTTTGGTTATGCTCGGAGGGATGGTCCTCATGACATGTTAATTCCCGACATAGTTTTTGACTTCGACAGTGATACTCAAGGACTTCGTCAGAGATTTATCAGAGCCTGGAGGATGCCTAGCAGGATAGACAGCAAGACACTGGGGCACAGGAACTCCATCCCTTTGGAGCCTTATCTCAAATGGGTACGCGCCCGCTCTCAGAAGTTAGTGATGCCTTATCCTCACATGCTCCCAGTAATCAAAGAACCTGTCTTGGAAGGGGAAGTGTCTCATGTTATTCAGCACCCTGATATGCCCACATCCTGGGAAGAGATGCAGAAGAGCTGGATCCAGCTGAAGGAGGAAAGGAATTCTCTTGAGACTAGTCTGCATGCCAGTGAAAAGAAGGTCCTGGAGCTCACTCGTCTGTTGCATGAAGAGAGGAATCTCAACACCTACATAGCTCCAAAGAGGATGCGCAGTGTATTTTGGGATTGACTTGATTTTTGTACTTTTGCCCATGAGGCTTTGATGTATTAAAACAATGGTTTTCTTTAATGATAACGTGTGTTCTTTTCTTGTCTACAACGAATTTGAACTTTCGAACCCTTGAATGCATTGCATACGCATTTCATACATCATGTGCACAGCAGGTTTTTCCCCTTTTCAGGTTGCTTACAGTTCTTCGCTGTTTATTTCAGCATCATGAATCCCGGACCTTAATCAACTGAGACTTCAATCAAGGCTCTCCAGGCGCAGAATGCGCAGTTTCAAGAGCTAATCCTGGGTCTAGCTAAGGGCCAAGAGGAATTAAAGACTATGCTCCTGAAGAAGGAGAAGAAGAAGAAAAGAAGAACTGTTCTATTCAACTCGGGCCGAAGGTTGGGCAATACTCTGCAACAGGAAGAGGTTGTTTCTTCTGTTGGCAAGAGTCCTTCTCAGGCAGAAGTAAAACTTCCTACTCCAGAAGTCTCCGACAACGAGACAGATTTTGATGAAGAGCAGTACCCTCTTGAAGACAACAGATACAAACAACTGGAGGACAGGTTGAAGGCTATGGAAGTTCAACAGGCACCTGGGCTGGACTTCGGAGATCTGGGTTTGTCGACTGGTGTGATTATCCCGCACAAGTTCAAAGCTCCAACCTTTTCTAAGTATGACGGGGCATCCTGTCCCAAGCTGCATTTGAGGTCCTATGTTCGGAAGATTCAGCCGTACTCTGCGGACAAGAATCTATGGATCCACTTCTTCCAGGAGAGTCTTTCAGGGACTCATCTCGAATGGTTCTATCAGCTGGATGGGACCAAAGTTCGTAACTGGGAGGAGCTGGCTACTGCTTTCTACAAGCAGTATCAGTATAATGCCGACCTTGCCCCTACACGTACCCAACTCCAGGGTATGTCGTTAGGTGCAAGTGAAGGTTTTAAAGAGTACGCGCAGAAGTGGAGAGATCTGGCTGGCAGGGTGCAGCCACCTTTGATTGATCGAGAGTTAGTGGACATGTTCTTGGGGACCCTATATGGGCCATTCTTCAACCATCTCATTGGGAATTCTTCTGCTGGTTTCACTGATTTGATCTTGACTGGAGAGAGAATCGAAGCTGGGCTGAAGTCTGGGAAGATTGCAAAGGCTGCATCATCATCTGGGCCGGACAAGAAACCATTTAAGAAGGAGTCTAGTGCCGTGTATGGCTCCAGGAAATCAGAAAGACCTGATCGCCGCCAATCTGTCAGTGCGGTCATGATCGCTACGCCTGCTGCCGCTCCCCGGCCAAACAATCCTCAAAGGGCTGATAGACCTCGGAGAGAGTTTACCCGGTTAAGCATGACCCTATCGCAAATCCTGCCACAGTTGCTATCCACCAATTTGGTGACTGTTAAGGAGGCGCCAAAGTTCTCAAACACTACCTCTCCTAAGTACAACCCGAATGCCCGTTGTGCTTACCATTCAGACAGCCCGGGGCATGCCACTGACGACTGTTGGGCACTAAAGAACAAGCTGCAGGATCTCATTGACGCTAAGGAGGTACAGTTCGAGGCATCTAACAAACCTAATGTGGTGACAGCTCCCCTGCCTGCTCATGGAGTTAATGCTATTGGTGATGAAGAGGAAGTGGATGAAGCTGAGTTCGATAGCTGGATTTACCCGGCAACTGATGGTGGACCCAACAATTGGAGCGCAAAGGACAACCTCCATGTTTCTTTGGTTACTAAGTAATAAATTTCTTTGTTTTGTTATTTTGTAATAAACAATGATAAACTCTATGGCCCGGTGTCTTACCCGAGGCACCGTGGTTCTATTTGTGAGGGCATATGAACTGTCATTTTATACATCATGAATGCAAATCTTGGACGTACTTTTCGCATTGCAAATATTGTGTTCCTTTTCTATCTTTCCTTTCCTTTACATAATTTTCAAAACAGCTGTATTTACACACACACTCACTCATACAGGTTCCAATCCACTCTGGATCTTACTGACAACAACTCTGCTAATGCCAATTATGACTTCGAAAATCCGATCAACTTAGCCGAAGACGAAGGTGAAGATGATTGCGAAGTGCCTGGCGAGCTTGCAAGACTGTTGCTTCAGGAAGAGAGGGCAATTCAACCCCATGAAGAGCCAGTGGAAACCATAAACCTGGGTACTGAAGCAGACAGGAAAGAGGTAAAGATTGGTGCTAACCTAGAGCTCAGCGTGAAACAACGGTTAACCAAGATGTTACATGACTATATGGAGATCTTTGCCTGGTCCTACGAAGACATGCCAGGGTTGGATACCGATATTGTTGTCCATCATTTGCCGACTAAGGAAGACTGTCCTCCAGTTAAACAAAAGGTCCGTCGGATGCGTCCAGAGATGTCAGAGAAGATTAAGGCTGAGGTGATGAAACAGTTTGATGCCGGATTCCTTGCAGTAACTTCTTACCCTCAGTGGGTTGCTAATGTGGTGCCGGTACCAAAGAAGGACGGTAAGGTCAGAATGTGTGTCGATTACAGGGATCTGAACAGGGCCAGCCCCAAGGACGACTTCCCTTTACCTCACATTGATGTCCTTGTTGATAACACCGCTCAGCACAAAGTGTTCTCTTTCATGGATGGCTTTTCAGGCTACAACCAGATCAAGATGGCACCTGAAGACATGGAAAAGACTACATTTGTTACTCAGTGGGGCACCTTCTGTTACAAGGTCATGCCGTTCGGATTAAAGAATGCTGGGGCAACCTACCAGCGTGCCATGGTTGCCTTATTTCACGACATGATCCATCATGAGATCGAAGTGTATGTGGATGACATGATCGCTAGGTCCCAAACTGAGGAAGAGCACCTAGGTCACCTGCAGAAGTTGTTTGACCGGTTGAAACTGTACAAGCTGAGATTGAACCCGAACAAGTGCACCTTCGGGGTAAGATCGGGAAAGTTGCTAGGCTTCGTGGTCAGTGATAAAGGTATTCAAGTGGACCCTGCTAAGGTCAAAGCTATTCAAGAGATGCCAGTTCCTAAGACAGAGAAGGAAGTCAGAGGCTTTTTAGGACGCCTGAATTATATTGCTCGATTCATCTCTCATCTGACTGCTACCTGTGAGCCAATCTTCAAGTTGCTGAAGAAAGATCAGGTAGTACGTTGGAACGATGAATGTCAGGCTGCCTTCGACAAAATCAAAGAATATCTCCAAGAACCACCTATCCTTACGCCACCGGTTGAAGGGAGACCTCTGATCCTATATCTGACAGTGCTTGACAATTCAATGGGGTGTGTGCTGGGGCAGCATGACGAGTCTGGCCGAAAAGAGCATGCCATTTATTACCTTAGCAAAAAGTTTACCGACTGTGAGACCCGATACTCACTGCTTGAGAAAACTTGCTGCGCTTTGGTATGGGCTGCTCGCCGGCTGAGACAGTATATGCTGACTCACACTACCTTATTGATCTCAAAGATGGATCCGATAAAGTACATATTCGAAAAGCCTGCTCTGTCTGGGAGAATTGCAAGATGGCAAATGATCTTGACAGAATACGACATTCAGTACACAACCCAGAAAGCCATCAAGGGGAGTGTATTGGCAGACCACTTAGCTCATCAAGCTGTAGATGACTACCAATCAATGAACTTCGAGTTTCCGAATGAAAGCATTATGATAGTAACAGATTGTGAAGTACCTGGACCGGATGAAGGACCTGAACCAGGATCCCGATGGTCCATGCACTTTGACGGAGCTTCCAATGCTTTGGGAAATGGTATCGGCGCCATTATCATATCTCCACAAGGTACTCATACTCCCCTCACTGCCCGGCTGTGTTTCAACTGTACCAACAACATGGCGGAGTACGAGGCGTGTATCATGGGTCTTCAAGCTGCGATCGACCTAAGGATCAAATTTCTAAGTGTCTTCGGAGATTCCGCTCTTGTGATCAATCAGATCAAAGGAGAGTGGGATACGAAACATCCAAACTTGATCCCTTACAGAGAATGTGTGTTGACCATGATTCCCCACTTCACGGAGATAACCTTTGAGCACTTTCCAAGAGAAGAGAATCAGTTAGCGGACGCGTTAGCTACAATGTCTTCAATGTTCAAGGTTAAATGGGATAATGAAGCTCCCCGGATCATCATCTGGAAACTGGACGAACCGGCATACTGTTGTGATCTCGAAGCTGAATTGGTAACTGAGAAGCCTTGGTACCACGAAGTGAAGAGATATCTGGAAGCTCAGGAATACCCTGAAGGTGCATCTGTCAATGATAAGAAATTCCTGAGAAGGTTCGCAGCCAAGTTCTTCCTAAGCAACGGCATCTTGTACAAGAGAAACCATGATTCAACCTTACTGCGTTGTGTGGATAAGATCGAAGCGGAAAGAATCATGGAAGAGCTACATGAAGGGACCTTTGGTACACATTCTAGTGGACATACCATGGCTAAGAAGATCCTACGGGCAGGATATTACTGGTCCACAATGGAAGCTGACTGTTACCAACACTCTAGGACATGCCACAAGTGCCAGATCTATGCAGATAAGGTGCATGTTCCTCCGGTTCCCCTGAATGTTCTGACTGCGCCTTGGCCGTTTGCAATGTGGGGCATAGACATGATCGGCGAGATAAAACCTACAGCATCCAATGGACATCGCTTCATCCTGGTAGCGATTGATTATTTTATGAAGTGGGTTGAAGCAGCATCCTATGCAACGGTAACCAAGACTGTTGTGGCACGGTTCATTCGGCACAACCTGATCTGTCGGTACGGTGTCCCTGAGCGGATTATTACAGACAACGGTACCAATCTGAACAATAAGATGATTGCTGAGCTTTGCGAACAGTTCAAGATACAGCACCACAATTCTTCTCCTTACAGACCGAAGATGAATGGGGCTGTAGAGGCAGCTAACAAAAACATCAAGAAGATCGTGCAAAAGATGACAGTGACTTACAAAGATTGGCACGAGATGTTACCGTTCGCTTTGCATGGGTACCGTACCTCAGCTAGGACGTCAACCGGGGCAACTCCTTTCTCTCTGGTTTATGGTATGGAGGCAGTCTTGCCGATCGAAGTGCAAATTCCCTCTCTCCGGATAATGAAGGATGCAAATCTGAACGAAGATGATTGGATCCAGACACGACTTGACCAACTCAATCTCATTGACGAAAAGAGACTTGCTGCTATCTGTCATGGTCAGACGTATCAGAAACGGATGATCAGGGCATTTAACAAAAAGGTCAGACCACAGGAATATCAAGTTGGGGATCTGGTTATCAAGAGAATCATCCTTCCTCAGAGTGATCCAAGGGGCAAATGGACCCCTACATATGAAGGGCCATTTGTGGTTAAGCATGTGTTCTCAGGAGGAGCAATGATCTTGACCAACATGGATGGTGACGACCTTCCTCACCCCGCCAATGCAGACATAGTTAAAAAATACTACGCATGAAAAAGACCCGCTAGGCTGACATGCCTAGGCAAAAGTTAGGGCTTCCCGTCGAACCAAAAGGGTTCGGGCAAAATGAAGGGATGAAAATGAAAAAATCTGTACACCCGGCAAGTCGAAAACCTGAAAAGGCGGCTTGGGCAAAAATGGGTATCCCGGTGGACTGAAAACCCGAAAGGGCGGTCCAGGCAAAAATTAGGGATAAAGCGTAAAACTATGTCTCATTGATCACTTTGCATCCAGAATCCGGTATCTGCATCAAGCTCAAACGGCATCAATCAGTCAGCTTCACCTTCAACCAAGGTCATCAAGTGATGAGACACTCGGAGTTATAAAGGCAATAGCAGAGTGGAAACCCAGTGGATCATTCATCTTTCACACAGCTGTTTTATTTTTGTACAAAACTTGTATAAACTCTTTTGATCTGCGACGTACCTCTTACTAGGACGTCAGCCTCTTGTACACAAAGCGCCTATGCAGGCCATTCAAAATCAATAAAAATATATTTCCAGTTAAACGTGCCCAAGTGTTTTTCTTTTTTCTGTTTTGTTTTGCGAAGAACGTCCAAGGTTCAATTTGTGATGTATGCATTGACAATAATTTGCTAACTCATGAATATTTGCATACGAAACAAAGGAATTAATTACAGGTGACACTAGAAACATGGGCAATAAAGAGTTGTCTGAGCAGTCTAATTGTTCTATCCTCCAAGGTACCAAGGTAGGTTCAGCCAAAGAACAAGACCGAGTATCTTAATTCCCCAGAGAGTAGTTCAGTAAAACAATACATGTCTCTCCAAGCAAAATTACAATTATCAAGGAAATTGAGTATCCTCCCGTAGATCTCAATACTTCCCCAGCAGCAATATATACATTCTTAACAAGTATCCCCGGCAGTCTTGGTCTAAAGATTGTTCCCCGGCGGTATACCACCATTCAAAGGAATCACTTCCCCAGCATATCAAACTCCCCAGAAGAGTCCAATCCAGTTTCCCCAGGAAAGTTGGAATCCATATCTCCCCAAGCAGCAAGCTTATCCCCAGTAGATTCTGGAAGCTTATCCCTCGCAGAGCACGAACGCGTCGTCCCAGCTTGATTTAAAGAGTTATTTCCGTAACAGGATATAGCTGGGTTATCCTCAGCCAAAAGCCACGGAAAGAGCGCCCTCGGCAAAGTATCTTCCTACCCCCAGCGAAGTCTATCAACACTTCCGACAACAAGGATATCCCCAGCGGAGTTATCTTCATCAACTCAGCAAAGCATCGCTATCCCCACAGAGTAGCACTCCCCAGCATGATCACTAGAGTATCTTTTCTCCCGCAGAATTATTTCATTTGCCAAGTTTCATTCCTCAACGGAGTTATCTCCTCCTACCGGTATTCTTGCAACGAATCATCCACAGCGGAAGCAAAATCTCTTCCTCAACATCAGCCCAGGATATGACTCCCCGGCACCCGTCAAGGATTTATTTTCCTAGACGAAAACATACATGAATCATCATATACATCATTATAGCATGCATGTACGCATCATATCATATAAATCGCATCCATATTGAGAACATCATCGCTTGATCCATAGCATGCATTGCATATAACTGACCTTTACCTTTCAGGAAAGATGCAGTCGAAATTCTCAAACATATTTCAAGGACCTCTCTAGTCTAGTTAAATCGACCCCAAACAGATTTTTCTGATAAAGACTCAGTAGAAGTTCTCTTATGGCCCCCTCTCCAACGGCGTGTGAGGTGGTAATTCCTTCTTCAGATGTTCCCCTCTCTGGCATGAGCGTGAGGTGATATTCTCTTATGGTCCCCTCTCCAACGGCGTGTGAGGTGGTAATTCCTTCTTCAGATGTTTCCCTCTCCGGCATGAGCGTGAGGTGACATTCTCTTATGGTCCCCTCTCCAACGGCGTGTGAGGTGGTAATTCCTTCTTCAGATGTTTCCCTCTCCGGCATGAGCGTGAGGTGACATTCTCTTATGGTCCCCTCTCCAACGGCGTGTGAGGTGGTAATTCCTTCTTCAGATGTTTCCCTCTCCGGCATGAGCGTGAGGTGACATTCTCTTATGGTCCCCTCTCCAACGGCGTGTGAGGTGGTAATTCCTTCTTCAGATGTTTCCCTCTCCGGCATGAGCGTGAGGTGACATTCTCTTATGGTCCCCTCTCCAACGGCGTGTGAGGTGGTAATTCCTTCTTCAGATGTTTCCCTCTCCGGCATGAGCGTGAGGTGATATTCTCTTATGGTCCCCTCTCCAATGGCGTGTGAGGTGGTAATTCCTTCTTCAGATGTTTCCCTCTCCGGCATGAGCGTGAGGTGATATTCTCTTATGGTCCCCTCTCCAACGGCGTGTGAGGTGGTAATTCCTTCTTCAGATGTTCCCCTCTCCGGCATGAGCGTGAGGTGATATTCTCTTATGGTCCCCTCTCCAACGGCGTGTGAGGTGGTAATTCCTTCTTCAGATGTTCCCCTCTCCGGCGTGAGCGTGAGGTGATATTTCCTTTCAGATTATAATTTCCTATAGTTCCCTCTCCAACGGTGAGTAAGGTGACTCCCTTTGAGATTATAATGTCCTTTGGTTCTCTTCCTGACACTACGAAGATGGTAATTCTCACCAAGATTTTCTCAACGAGCGTTGTTGAGGTTGAAATCATTCGGGATTCTCTTACCATTCACGCTAAGGCAGTAACCATCTCTGGTTCATTCATCAGTGTTTGAAGCTCCAGACTCAGCTCCTGTAACCAGTCAGGACACATCTATACCAAGCATCTAAAATCAACTCCTGCAACGTGTCAGGTACTCATTTTCTCTTTTGCAGGTATGCAGGTTCTCGCTAAGGAATCTCCTACGCGATCAACGTCCAGATGGCATCTATAAGCCCATCATCCTATCCAGCAATCTCTAAATGGCATCTATAAGCCCATTCCCCCCATCACACTGTTACTATGTGAGCGCAAATTTCTGGGCACTCTAGTGTTCAATCATCTTCTACCCTCGGATTACGAAAGGCACGTCAGCCGATCTGCATCCTCAGGTCTAAGAAGATTGAACAGGGGCAACTGTTGTACCCCAAAATTTGCCCTCCCATATTCATCAAGAATTGCCAAGTCAAGGTCACAAAATTCCCCCAGGGTTGTGCAGCCCAACTGTCTCCTATACAGTCAAAACTAGGGTTTGAGTTCTGGTCAAGCAAATGAACTTTTCAAAGGCCCAATCAAGTCTCATATGCTTACAAAGATGGTCAAGTATCCTCATGTCAAGGTTCAAGGCATTCAGCTCAAAATTGCACAGTCAAAACCCTAGATTGCACTACAGTCAACTGTAGGGGCAAAATGGTCATTTGACAGTCAAAAGTTCAAATTTTTGGTCAATATATCATTTTGAAGCCACAAACATCATTTGATCAATGCTTGATCATGATTCTCAAAATTTGGCTCAGAAATCATCCAAGATGCAAAAGTTGCTATATTTGGACAGCTGAAAAAGTCAACTGAAATTGACCAGGGCATAACTTTCACATGGATTATCAGAAAAATTCCATCCAAAGCTCATTTTGAAGAGAAAGACATTTCCTACAATTCATCTTCATGTTCCAAGTCCAAGAAATGCTCTCACAAAAAGTTATCAATTTCAACATTATAGGTCATTTTCAAAAGTCAACAAAAAGTGACTTTAAGTCAAAGGCCATAACTTGAGATTGGTAAATCAAAATGACATGGGACCAAAGGCATTGGTTAAAGGACTCAAAGACCTTTCCAAAATGTCCAAGAACATGTGAAAAGCTTAAAAATGGACCAAGTTATGCCTTGTGGAAGTTGGGAAATTTTTGGAAATTTTTGAAAGTCAACATTGATGCAAAAGGCTTAAAAATGCAAATGGGCCCATTTTTCTTCCAAGATTCTTCATGCCAAGCCTATGCACGACCATTAGGCCCAAAGGGAAGTATTTTCATATTTTTTAATTATTTATTTGAATTTATATCAATATTAATTCATTTAAATTATTTTAATATGTGAAAAATATAAAATTGACCTAAACAAATCTTTTTATGCATGATTTGAACTTGAGATTTCGTGCACATGCTAATATAGAAGGTTTTGGCTTGATTGAAACCTAATTGACACAAAAACCATGAAAAAAGATATGAAAAAGATTTTCCAAAATCAAATATGTGAAATCATCAATGCATGAGATTTTGTTCAATCTTTTTGACCTAACATGCTCTATACATACTCAGAACCATAACCCTAATGATGAGAGACTGCAAGCTGCGCAAAAACCCAATATACAAACTTGAGAAAATTGCCTTAAAACTAAAAACTGAAATCAAGGTTTTAGGTCGATTCAAGCATCAACTCTCATTCCATTAGCATCCTCAGGCACTCCTGATCAAATACCAACCAAGAACATCCATTGAAACGCCCTGAAACGGTATCACGACCTCAAACTGTGAAGCAAAAATTTCCAAATCGCATATCATAATTTACGCATCATTGTATATTTTTATTCATGAATTCTTGTTCAATATGAAATTTGCAAGCTAACCATAACTTTTGATTGAAGTTTCGTGCGTTTTTGGCCAAGTTACCATGTTTGTTCTTTAGGGTTTTCAGAAGAAAAAATTGGGGCTTTGTCAATACAGTAAAATTGGCCTTTGAAACCACCATGGTTGAACTCAGCGTGCTCCAACGAACAAGAGACCTATCTCGCGAACAATTTATGAGGCCCATGGTTCTAATCGCTATTTTCCAATAGGTCCCTTTCTGCAACGCTTCAAAAACCGTTCCCATAGTGTTTTGTTTTACAGGGTGGGGAAGAAGACGAGTGCGTGTCCATCAGCCATTGGTCAATTCAAATCTGCGCGCGTTTTGGTTAATGAGCGTTGGTTTTGCTTTTTTCATTATTTGTTTATAATAATATACCAATTAACGTGCGTGGTTCAGTGGTTAAGTGTTGTGCTTGTAACCTTCAAGACCTGGGTTCAAGTCCCAGGTCTGGCAAAAGTTTCATATTATTTTTCATGAATAATTCTTATGCAGCGCGCTTGAGGAGGACCACCATACTCCATCAGTACCCCATTAGCCACGCGTCCACAATGATCAGATCAATAACCAAGCTTCAGGGTGCAGCATACACCTGGTCAAACGCACCATATGGAATCATGAAAAGTCAGCAAATTCAAATCTTGTTGGGCCAGAATTTCCAGGCCTATACCTCCTTATTTGGGGCTACACCCCACCCTGGTTTGCATTTTTTATATTTTTCTTCTCTCTTTTATTTTTATTGTTTTATTTATTTTATTGTCTTAATTTAATTAACTTATTTTTCTACAAAATATAAAAACATTAAAAAATACAGAAAAGACAAAAAAATACAATTTTTATTTTATTATTGCCATGAATAAATTAGAATGTAAATTGTTTAGTTTAATTAGGTTCTAATTTTAATTCCTTTTTAATAAAAATCCAAAAACATGTAGAATTAGGTTAATTGATAGTTTTAATGTCTTTTTAATTTTTATTTCTCACAATACTATTTATTTATTATTTTATTTTTATAATTAAAAATTGTACATAATAAATTTTAGGTTTAATTTAGATCTTAATTTAACTCTTTCATAATAAATAAAAACATTAGAATTAGGGTTTGCCTTATAGTTTAATTTCAATTAACTCTTTTTTTCTTTTAATAAATAAAAACATAAAAATCTAAAAAACATTTTCTTTTTGAATTTTAATTCTAATTCCTTATTTAATTCTAATTAATTAATTCTTGTAATTTAATTTTTGTAAGAAGGGTCCAACGCCCTAGTTTTGCTTTAATTATTTTCTTTTTGCGCGTTTACTTTATTGCTTATCATAATTCAGTATCTCTCCCAAAGCCATGTACATTTATTTATCGCACTTTATTTCTTCGCATTATTTATTTTTCCGCTAAATCGGGTCCGGTTTAATTTTGGCGATGTGGACCCGCGCCATTTGTAATAGCTTTAGAATTTACTTTTCCGCACTCTTTCAACTGTTAAATATGCATGCAAGAATGATTGGTCTTAATTAAAATCAAGCGTAGAACACGACAAACATGACAAGACAAATAACTGAAACATGACACACAATTCGCACACACCACCCCTAGGGTACGCCTCACTGTTGCCTTTCGAAAGGTGGTCGTCGAGTAGAAAACGTCTTAGTAAGTCCTCATGATCCGGGAACCTGGCATGAGGGTAGCTTCTAAGGTGTCTTCCCATTGCTCTGGTGATCACCATGTCCCGAACCTCGAATTGACCCGAACACCTCCAACGGTGGTGCTACCTACCTCTCAATGGTGGGATGGCACTACTTGAAAGGACATCTACACAGACGAATTCCTTAGGGTAGGTAGGTTCTCAAGGATACTTGCTCTAATCTCAAAACAAACTCAAAAAATACTTTTCACACCACACATTTTCAAAAGCTTTCAAAGCAAATTTTTCAAACACTCTGACGTACGAGTCGATCTGAGATTTTTCAAAGAAACTTTTTTAAAACCCACATTGAAAAGCAAACAAACAATTTTGAAAACACATTGAGCAAGTATCTAAGAGCCCATGGATAACCATGGATAGAAAGGGTGCTAACACCTTCCCTTTCTATAATCTACCTCCCGAACCGAGAGAAATCTCTTTAAGGAATTTTTCTGTGCTTTTGTCCTTTCCATTTGGAGAAAATAAAAGACGGTGGCGACTCTTGCTTCCGCGACATTTCGCGAACCAGCTTTAAACAGTCAGTTCTAGATCCACCGATCACACCATGTAATTAGATTTCATTTATATTATGTATGCTTAGAGAATTTTAAGTCTGAACATGGAACACAAATTAGGTTAAGAATTGGGGGAGAAGAAATTCTCTCTCATTTCTGAGAGTTAAATCATGTTCTTTATATGTGTAAACTCGTGAGAGGATGCTTAACATTTTTGGTGTTGTAAGTTTTTGCTAAAACTCAAGGAATCAGGATGTTTGAACAAGCCTGAGAAACGCGCGTTTTTGAACAAGAATGGCTGGAGGTTGAAGAAGCTCCACGTGGGCTGGGCTTTGTTTCCTATTTCTTTTTACACCCTTTTGTTACTTTGACACCCCCTAGGCCCATTATGTTTATTTTCATGATTTTTTGACTTTTATTTTTTTATTCTGACTTATTTATTTTTCCTCATGATATTAAAAATATAAAAATAATTTTTTAAACCATTTTTTAATTTATTAGGCATTTATTTGTTTAGATGGTTATTTGTACATAAATAAATATATAAACATACTTTTATTTGAAAAATACTAAAATAATGCAAACACATTTTATTTTTCATTTTTATTTTGTTTTATCTTCTGAAAATATTTTATATAAAATATACTTTTTTTATATAAATATTAAATGTTATTATTTTGTATATATAATATATATTTAGTAAATAATACAAATATTTATATATATATTAGTATATTTAGGTTAAAATACAAAATATACACACTTATATTTTTTTATTAATATTTAATATTAAAAATACCTTTTTGACAAATATACTTCATTTTTATTTTATTTTTGTACATAATTGATTAAATATTGTATATATTAATAATTAATATATTTACTTAATGAAATTAGGATTTTGCCCTAAAATACATAAAAACTCCAAAAATTAATATTTTTATTTTTGTTTCCTTTATACATAAAAACACTTCTTTTTCATACATATAAAAACATTTTTTGCATCTTGCATATTTATTTTATTTATCTTATTTAATTTGTGCAATTAAATATCTTGTAAATAATTCAATATTGATATAATAGTCTAGATTTAAATTCCTTGTCAAAATACCCCCATTTGAACATTTGTACCCCCCCTTCCCATATATTGTGTTGTAATAGCTTAGTAATTTTATTTTTCGCACTTTAACGCTTCCTAAATATACCATGTTAGAATTAGGGTTTGTATGCGAATCAAAAACAACAAAAATAGTTTGACCTAATTTCAAGATAAACAAGCATGAAAATGGACAACACTAATCACACTTGCACCCCTAGGGTATTCCACTTGTTGCCTTCAATAAATGGGCCATATTGCATGTTAGGTCTCTTTGGGCAAAATAAATAATCAAATGATCATAGTCCCTCGATGACGCTTTCGAAAGTTGCCTGAAAATGATCAAGTCCCTTAAAGAAAACATTGCCCAAAGATACTTGGCACCATTGCAATTATGGTCTAAACGATGACCCGCGCCCGTCCCTTTCACATCCAAACACAAGATTGTCCACCAAATTCAATGGTGGAACAAAATTGTTAAAAGGGTTAAAACATAGCAAAAATCTTTGAGAAATCTAGGAGTAGACAACCTCTTAGTTACTTGAATCAAACTTGCAAAATAAAACACTTGCCTATTTTCTAAAACCACACCTCACAACATTTTCAAAAACAAACTTTCAAAAACAAATGAAAACCTTTTCAAAAGACATACACCTTTGTATACATCCCAACATGGCTCATTACAAAGGTTGCCACCACATTGGCTTCTTTTCAAAACATTTTCAAATCCACACACACAAAGCACCATTTCAAACAATTGAAAATTAAGGCAAGTTGATCTAAGCAAGTAACTAAGAGCCCATGGATAACCATGGATAGAAAGGGTGTTAATACCTTCCCTTTCTATAATCTACTCCCCGAACCCAAGAAAACATCTCAAAGGTTTTTGCTGTGCTTTTTAAACCTTTCCTTAGGATAAAATAAAAAGTCGGTGGCGACTCTTGCTCAACCGAAACATTTGCGAAAACAAACGCAAAACCATAGTCAGTTCTCCCACCGTATCACACCGTCCATAGTGGTTAAGATCATGGCTCCACCAGAAAATATGTTCTTGATCACAAATGACCCTTCGTATGTGGGGGTCCATTTTCCCATGGGATCGCCTTGTGGCAGTATGATGCGCTTGATTACCAGGTCACCAACTTGATATACCTGACGTCTGACCTTCTTGTTAAAAGCGTTGATCATATGCTTTTGGTACATCTGACCATGATAAACAGCCGCGAGCCTTTTCTCATCAATCAAATTCAGTTGGTCAAGTCGAGTCTGAATCCAATCATCTTCGTTCAAATCTGCATCCTTCATGATTCTCAAATAAGGGATTTGGACTTCAATAGGTAGGACAACCTCCATACCATACACCAGAGAGAAAGGTGTTGCTCCTGTTGACGTACGTACTGAGGTGCGGTAACCATGAAGAGTAAATGGTAATATTTCATGCCAGTCTTTATATGTCACCGTCATCTTTTGGATGATCTTCTTAATATTCTTATTAGCAGCTTCCACAATACCATTCATCTTCGGCCGGTAAGGAGAAGAGTTATGATGTTGGATCTTGAATTACTTACAGAGCTCAGTGATCATAGTGTTGTTGAGATTTGTACCATTATCTATAATGATTATTTCGGGGATACCATATCGACAGATAAGGTTATGCTTGATGAACCGTGCCATAACATTCTTGGTAACAGAAGCAAATGAGGCAGCCTCAACCCACTTCTTAAAGTGATCAATGGCAACTAGGATGAAGTGATGCCCGTTTGAAGCGGTAGGTCTGATTTCTCCCATCATATCAATGCCCCACATTGCAAAGGGCCAAGGAGCAGCCAAGACATTCAATGGAACCGAAGGCACATGTACTTTGTCAGCATAGATCTGGAATTTTTGACAAGTTCGAGAATGCTGATAACAGTCTGCTTCCATAGTGGACCAGTAATATCCTGCCCTTAGCCATGGTGTGTCTACTAGAATGGGTGCCAAAGGTACCTTCATGTAAATCTGCCATAATCCTCTCTGCTTCTTTCTTGTCTACACACCGAAGTAAAGTAGAGTCGTGGTTGTGCTTGTAAAGGGTTCCATTACTGAGGAAGAACTTTGCAGAGAACCTTCTCAGAAACTTCTTACCATTGACAGATTCCCTCTCAGGGTACTCTTGAGCTTCGAGATACCTTTTTACCTCGTGGAACTAAGGTGTGTCCATTACTCATTCAGTATTGATCTCATAACAGTAAGTTGGTTCATCCAATCTCTCAATAGTGATCTGAGGAGCTTCGTTGTCCCATCTGACCTTGAACATGGATGACATAGTAGCTAGCGCGTCCGCTAACTGATTCTCTTCTCGTGGAAAATGTTCAAAGGTGACTTCTTCAAAGTGTGGAATCAGTGTCAACACATGTTCTTTGTAAGGGATGATATTAGGATGCTTTGTGTCCCACTCTCCTTTGATTTGACTTACTACCAAGGTTGAATCTCCGAAAACACTCAAGAACTTGATTCTTAGGTCAATAGCAGCTTTGAGACCTATGATGCATGCTTCATACTCACCCATATTATTGGTACAATTGAAACATAGTTTGGCGGTGAAAGGAGTATGATAGCCCTCGGGAGATATGATTATAGCACTGATTCCATTGCCAAGTGCGTTGGAAGCTTCATCAAAAACCATAGTCCATTGGGATCCTCTCTCAGGTCCTTCATCCGGTCCAGGTTCTTCACAATCAGTTACTAACATAATATTCTCATCCAGGAATTCAAAGTTCATAGATTGGTAGTCGTCCACGGCCTGATGAGCCAAATGATCAACTAATACACTTCCCTTGATTTCTTTCTGGGTTGTGTATTGAATATCGTATTCAGTCAGAACCATTTGCCATCTTGCTATCCTTCCGGAGAGAGCGGGCTTCTTGAAGATGTACTTGATAGGATCCATCTTAGATATCAACAAGGTAGTGTGAGTCAACATATACTGTCTTATTCGGCGAGCAGCCCATGCCAAAGCGCAACAAGTTTTCTCGAGCAGTGAGTATCTTGTTTCACAGTCGGTAAATTTTTTGCTAAAGTAGTATATTGCATGCTCTGTTCGACTAGACTCGTCATGTTGCCCCAACACACACCCCATTGAATTATCTAATATTGTTAAGTATATTATCAAAGGTCTTCCTTCAATCGGAGGCATCAGAATTGGAGGCTCTTTAAGGTATTCCTTGATTCTATCAAAGGAAGTCTGACATTCGTCATTCCACTTTACCACTTGATCTTTCTTCAGGAGTTTGAAGATGGGCTCACAAGTAGAAGTTAGATGGGAAATGAACCTGGAAATGTAATTTAGGCGTCCCAAGAAACCTCTAACTTCCTTCTCAGTGCGAGGAGCCTACATCTCTTGTATAGCTTTAACCTTTGCAGGGTCTACTTGAATACCCTTGTCACTGACAATGAAACCTAGGAGTTCACCAGACCTTATCCCAAAGGTGAACTTGTTCGGATTTAGCCTCAACTTGTACATCTTCAGTCTATCAAAGAGCTTTTGCAAGTGGTCAAGGTGTTCTTCTTCCATTTTGAGATATGGATATCATGTCGTCAACATAGACCTCTATCTCATGGTGAATCATATCATGGAACAAAGCTACCTTAGCTCGCTGATAGGTTGCCCCAACATTTTTCAACCCAAATGGCATCACTTTGTAACAGAAAGTTCCCCACTGTGTGACGAAGGTTGTTTTTTCTATGTTTTCAAGTGCCATCTTGATCTGATTGTAACCAGAGAATCCGTCCATGAAAGACAATATCTTATGATGTGCGGTGTTGTCAACTAGAACATCAATGTAGGGAAGCGAAAAGTTATCCTTGGGGTTTTCCCTTTTCAAGTCTCTGTAGTCCACACGCATATGTACCTTGTCGTCCTTCTTAGGCACCGGAACTACGTTAGAAACCCATTATGGATAGAAGGTGACAACTAAGAACCCAACATTGAACTGTTTCACAACTTCTGCCTTGACCTTCTCTGGCATTTCATGGCGCATATGCCGAACCTTCTGCTTTACCGGAGGGCAGTCCTCTTTTGTCGGCAGGCGATGAACCACAATATTGGTGTCTAGTCCTGGCATGTCTTCATATGACCAAGCAAATATCTCAACATAATCATGCAACATCTGTATCAACCGCTTTTTGACACTAAGCTCCAAATTTGCACCTATCTTGACTTCTTTTCTGTCCTCTGTTGTACCCGGATTCACTATCTCAACTGGCTCTTCATGAGGCTGTATATCCATTTCTTCCTGTTGTAACAGTCTGGAAAGTTCTCCTGGTACCTCATAATCTTCCTCACCTTCATCCTCGGCTTGGTTGATCGGATTTTCAAAGTCGTAACCAGCAATAGCAGAACTGTTATCGATGTGATCCAGAGTGGATATGGATCTGCAGTTTGATGCGTGAGTGTGTGTAAGAGCATAGCTACATTGATAAAATAAAAGCAGAAAAGAAAAAATAAAGAGCGCAAAATTTGTATGCAAAAACGTCCAATGCTTTATTAATGACATATGACATTGAAAAATGATAACCCTCACAAATAAACCATTGTGCCCTGGGTAAGACACAAGGCCATAGAGTTTATATTGTTCATTTATTACATATCCAGAAAAAACAAAAAGACAATTACTCCTGAATAAAAGTAATCGGCACAAAGTCTTTAGTTGTCCAGTTACTGGGTCCACCGTTGGTAGTAGGGAAGATCCAGCTGTCCATGTCATAGTCACCATCACTGTCTTCTAAAACGTTGACCCTATGATTGTTGATGCATAAGGGAGGTCCTCCGGCGCGAGCACGACAAACAACCCTTTGAGCCCCTGAAGTGAAACTCAAACCAAACTTATCAGATTTGTATGGAATGTCAGGGAGCTGACCCCAAATGGTACACCTACCTTATTCAATGATTGCCTTAGCATCTTTGAGTGAAGTCATCTTCAATGGAGGTTTGGTGGTCTTTGGCATACTGGTAACAGTCTCGGGTAGCCATGGTTTGAGGCACCTCTTCAAAGTTCTGACAAGGGGTCTCGATGAACTCGCCGTCCATTTCGACATATCTGAAAGAGTTTAGGTGGCTTACCATGTACTCCTCCTCACCACGTACTGTGACAATCTTTCCCTTCACCTGGTACTTCAACATATGATGCATAGTGGAAGTAACAACTCCAGCCCCTTGGATCCAAGGGCGACCCAACAGACAAGAATAAGATGATCTGATATCCATCACGTAGAAGGTCGATTCAAAGGTTTGGGAACCAACTTTGATAAGGATGTCCACCTACCCATGCACAATTCTTTTCAAACCATTGAAAGCCCTCACCATAATATTATCGGGCTTCAGAGTCAAACCTTCGCAATCTAATCTGTCAAGAGCCTTCTTGGGCAAAACATTCAGCGATGAACCAATATCTATTAAAACACGGGCCAAAGTGGTGCCCCTGCATTCGATGGAGACATGCAGCGCATCATTGTGTTTTCTTCCTCTGGGTGTCAAATCAGCATCATAAAAACCCAGTCCATTATCAGCGGTCAAACTAGCCACACAATCTTCGGATTGATTAGCGGAGGTTTCCTATGGCACATGAGCAGTCTTGAGGAATTTTACCAAAGATTTTGCATGAGCTTCGAAGCACAACAGTAGGGCCAACATTGAAATCTTAGAAGGGGTCTGCCTCAGCTGTTCGACCATATTGTAGTCACTCTTTTTAATTATTTTCAATATTTCTTCCATTTCTTTCTTGGAAACCTCTGCAATGGACTCTGAATGTGCCTTCGTCTAGACAGGCTCAACCAAAATCTCTTTGCCCCGAGTCTCGACCGACTCGGTGACAGGGGTGGTAACAGGACTAATCACAGGAGTGGTAGCGGTAGCATTAGCAGGAGCAACAACAGGAATAATCACAGGGGTAGTAACGGTTTTAGGAGGAGAGATCTCGGGAGAGAATGCTCTTCCACTTCTTGTTATTTTACTGGTCCCAACGATATTTCCGATGTCAGGATCAATATTTCTAGTAACTTTGTCTTCAGCATTGATGCCATGGTAATAGACGTCAGCCCCATAATTCTAGGGAACAACTTTGTCTGAGGAATATGGTATTGGCCCTGGCATAGTGATGATCAGGGGAGCCAACTTTGGAGAAGATGTAATACTGATGGGTCTTTTGGTGGAGACCCTTGGAGGATTGGCAGAAATGGTTATAATAGAAACATCTTTACATGAAACAGTTGTGACAAGAGTCTTCTCAAATAGAATATCTTTATCATCCATCAGACGCTGAACACATGCTTTCAACAAATAGCAACCAGTTGGTAGAGATAAACATAAGTTGCAACCTTCACCACAGCCCGGAAATAAACCAGATTGCAACAGATTCCTTTTAACAGTCATGAGAGGAGTAACAAGTTCCTCAACGGAAGCAACAAACATATCATCGTCAATAACATTAACACCATGGTCGTTCTTAGGCATGGGAGCAATTATACATTAGGAGTTTCCGGAGCATCAAATTCAATCTCCTTTGCCTCGATCAGATCCTGCACCTTGTTCTTTAAAGCCCAATAGTCGTTTGTATCATGGCCTGGACTTTCAGAATGATAGGTGCACTGAGCCTTTGGATTATAGTGAGGAGAGGCAGTATGAGGATTCTTCGGAGCTTCCCTCAAAGTTACCAGATTGGACGTCAATAAGTGTGGCAAAACTTGAGACAAAGTCATATAATCTAGGTAAACTATCTCATAGGCCTTTCTGCTCTAGGCTGGTTGTTCCGTTGATGAGTAGCTGCAGGCTTGGATATCATTACAGCCCCTACCGTTGGACGATGTCCAGTTCTGCCCTGATTTCTCTGACTGCAAGCAGCATTGACCTCTTTCTTTCCCATAAATGGTCTCTTTACTACACTTGAGGAGGTGTCTTTTTGAATCTTGTCGTTTCTAATACCATCTTTCACTCTTTATCCGGTTAGGATCAGCTCAGTAAAACCAGTTGAGGATCTTCCAATTAGATGGTTGAAAAATGGACCAGATAGAGTACCTAAAAACATATCCACCAACTCCCTATCAGACAGAGAGGGTTGGACTCTTCCTGCTAGGTCTCTCCACTTCTGGGCGTAGTCTTTAAAGCCCTCGCTTGAACCCATGGACATACTTTGGAGTTGTGTACGGGTCGGCGCAAGGTCTGCATTACATTGGTACTGCTTATAGAAAGCAGCAGCCAAGTCTTCCCAGTTACGGATATTGGTTCCCTCTAGATGATAGAACCACTCTAGCTGAGTTCCAGATAGACTGTCTTGTAAGAAATGGACCCTAAAATCCCTGTCAGCGGTGTGAGGCTGAATCTTCCTCACATAAGCTAGTGCAATAATTAAAACGCGCGAGATTCCAATGGGCCACTCACACCTCGCCACACAATCGTCTTCTTGACTGAGACTGTTGTCTTAGGCAAAGACTTTCACCTACGGACGTTACCTGTAGCTATAACCTGTGCATCTCAAAAATCATGATTAAGCAACATAAATTAGATTCAAGACCTTGGATCAATTGGGTTTGATCCTCTGATCATGATGGTATCCATCTTTAGAGCCAATTGTACCTGCATTTGAAAGCCCTAAAACGACCTTATAAACCCTAGCAATGGCGTTTCATCAAACAGGCATCAAAACACGTAATTAAATATGCAAACACATTCTAAAGGATGATACAAACATGAATATATGCTTAGAAATCATTTATCATGCGTGAATTGTAAAAATCAAATTCAAGAATATGTGTGCAAACCGTGAATCTGTAAGGAGTGATTCTGGGTGTTTTGACGTGTGCAAATGATGTTGTTAGTTTCAGGAGATTTCCAGGAATAGATTGCTGGCCTTGAAACACTTTGAATCACCCTGTAGAACAAAATCTGATTCTCACTTTTTGTCCAAAAATTGAGTTTTTGTTCTTGCAGTTTACATGACCAATCCTCCTCTTTATGCTTTGGCAATGTTATGTACTTATAATAGACTGATTTAGGTTAACAAAATTGGACTGTATCTTCACAAATTGTTGAGATTTAATTTTATTTTGTTCCTTGAATTATTTGTCTCTAAAACAAGCCAAATCATTATATTTTCCAATCAATTAGCCTTTGCACGAATTTTTTCTGATTTGCTAGCTGTTCATGGACTCATGATGTGCTCATAAAATTCAATCTTTGATTTTATTTGATTATTCCACTATTTAAATTGATTTATTTTGATTTAAATGGATAAAAAATCAAAATAAATAGTAAAAATAATAAAATAATAGATGGATAAGCTCAGGGGTTGCGGGCCATCTTAAGAACGAGTTTCAAACAAGAAAACATGGGCCCATTTGGAAAAAAAGTCATTTTGATCAATATTGACTTCATGCACATTTCCAAAAATTGGTCAAGTTTAGCAATGCATGTCTCTCTCATTTTTAACCCTAGGAGGGTGCTCTTGGACTTTTTAGAAATATTAGGATGTCGTCTAAACAACCCTTTTTGTTTCATCTCAATTGGATCTTCCATGTTCATGTAAGAAGCTTTGACCCAAAAGGTGTTTTTGTTGACTTTTTGAAATGACCTATAATGTATGAACTTGTATCTTTTGATTGAGGAATTTCTTGATTTTAAGGGCTGAAGATGAGTTGTAGGGAATTTGATTCTCTTCAAAATGAGCCTTATTTGGAAAATTTTTGATAAAGTATGAGAAAGTTATGCTTGGTCAAAGTTTGGTTGACTTTTCTTATAGAAACCCTAAATTGCCATTTTTTACTTTTGATGAGTTAGGAGCATTTCTTGAGGAATCATGATCAACCCTTGATCAAATGATGAATATTACTTAAAAATGTTGATGTTGACCAAAAATATTGAAGTTTGACTGTACTTGGGCCACAGTTGACTTTTGACCTAACACAGTTGATTTCCAAGCATCTGAGCAGTTGATTGAGCAAACTTGTTGTACTAGGCATGAAACTTGGCATGGATGGTCTTGAGGACACATTAGGGCAATGGAGATCATTTGGTACCCTTGGAACTCAAACACCTTGATGAGGAGTGAAACCCTAGTTTGAGGCTTATTGTCTTAGGAGGAGGATTTGTCTGGTCAATCCTTAGTTAACTTGAGCCATTGAGGACCTCTAGGAGTATGTCTTGTGTGAAAATGGAAGGGAAAATTTTGGGGTACAACACCAATATTTGCAAAGTACAATGGAGTTTCATGTCCAAAACTTCACCTGAAATCTTATGTGCACAAGATACAGTCGCACACTGCTGATAAAAAACTCTGGGTTCACTTTTTTCAAGAGAGCTTGACCAAAACACAACTAGAGTGGTTCTACCAGTTGGATGGTTCCTGTATCAATACTTGGGAGGACTTAGCTACCTCCTTATACCATCAGTACCAGTATAATGTCGACTTGGCGCCGACAAGAGTACAATTGCAAGACATGACAATGGGTAAGAATGAAAGATTCAAGGAATACGCACAAAAGTGGAGAGACCTTGCAAGTAGGGTTCAACCGCCTTTGACTGATAGGGAGCACATTGACATGTTTATGAGCACCTTATCTGGTCCTTTCTGTAACTTTTTGGTTGGTTGTTCTTCTTCTGGCTTCACTGAGCTAATCTTAACCGGTGAAAGAGTTGAAAGCGGCATCAAAAGCGGGAAGATTCCTATGGCATCCGCCTCCACTTCCAATCCTTTAAAGAAACCTTTTGCTGCAAAGAAGGAAATCAATGCTATGTATGGGGAAAGGGACCGTACCAA
Organism: Vicia faba; assembly: GCA_948472305.1. Classification (NCBI taxonomy): domain Eukaryota; kingdom Viridiplantae; phylum Streptophyta; class Magnoliopsida; order Fabales; family Fabaceae; genus Vicia; species Vicia faba. Next base: position 84,153,582 of record OX451736.1, read on the forward strand.
GAAGAATGATCATCCATCTATTAATGTTGTCCGAATCTCCAATCCAACTCCTACTCAAAGACCATCTGCAAATCATCAACGGTTTGAAACTATGAGAAGACAATTCACGAGGTTAGGCATGTCACTATCTCAGGGCTTACAACACATGCTAAAGGCTAATTTGGTGACATTGCGCGATCCTCCTGCCAACCCAGATACCTCTTCACCAAAGTATAATCTGAACGCTAAATGTTCTTACCACTCAAGTAGCCCCGGGCATGAGACTGACCAATGTTGGGCCTTGAAGAATAAAATTCAGGATTTGATTGATAACAAGACTATTGAATTTGACCCTCCTCTAACTCCGAATGTAATTACCACCCTTATGCCGAAACATGACAAGGGTGTCAATAAAGTCAACGTTGTAGGTGATTCTGATGAAGAAGCTGCATTTGAAGATTGGGTGTATCCTACTACAACAGAGCTCCAGAATTGGCATGCAAAGGACTTCGTGCCCATCTCCTTTATTGAGGAGTAATCTACTTGTTTATTGTTGTTTATTAATTCAAGATCATTTTGTCTGTAATATTTAACAATGACTTTTAAGCCATGTACCTGGCCCGGGGAACTTTGGTCCATTTGTCGAGGGTTTTATTTATGTTCATCTAATCATATGATCATTCAATACAAATTATTGGAAGCTTTTTCATTCAAATCTTTGTGTTCATTGTCTTTCGTTTCTTCAAATACATTTTTCAAATAGCCATGTATCTTACATGCACACACACACACTCTTGCAGGTCCTCATCCACTCTGGATCTCATTGCCAATAACTCTACTATTGCTGAATATGACTTCGAATGTCCAATTAACCAAGCCAAAGACGAAGGCGAGGAAGATTGTGATATACTGGGAGAACTAGCCATACTTATATTACAAGAGGAAAAAGCTATTCAGCCGCACGAAGAGTCAGTTGAAGTCATCAATTTGGGTACCGAGACAAACAAGAAAGAGGTTAAGATCGATGCTAAATTAGAAGACAATGTCAAGAGCAAATTGGTTTAAATGTTACATGACTATGTGGAAGTGTTTTCTTGGTCATATGAAGATATGCTAGGGTTGGATACCGACATCGTAGTTCATCGTCTGCCGACAAAAGAAGATTGTCCTCCTGTCAAACAAAAGGTTCATCTCATGAGGCCTGACATGTCTGAAAAGATAAAAGCTGAAGTGATGAAACAATTTGATAAAGAATTCCTAGTTGTGACATCTATCCCCAATGGGTTGCCAATGTGGTTCCACTTCTAAAGAAAGACAGAAAAGTTCGCATGTGCATAGACTATAGGGATCTGAATAGGGCAAGCCCCAAGGATGACTTCCCTCTACCATACATTGACGTCTTGGTCGATAACACTGCTTAACATAAAGTCTTCTCTTTCATGGACGGCTTCTCTGGCTATAATCAGATAAGGATGGCTCCCGAAGACATGGAGAAGACTACTTTCGTCATGCAATGGGGCACCTTTTGTTACAAGGTCATGTCGTTCGGGTTAAAGAATGCAGGGGCAACATATCAAAGGGCTATGGCAGCTTTGTTTCATGATATGATTCATCATGAAATAGAGGTATATGTTGATGATATGATTTCCAGATCACAAACTGAAGAGGAACATCTCGATCACCTGTATAAGCTATTCGAAAGGTTGAAAAAGTACAAGTTGAGGTTAAACCCTAACAAGTGCACATTTGGAGTACGATCTAGAAAACTTCTAGGTTTTGTTGTCAGCAATAAAGGCATTAAAGTTGATCCTGCCAAGGTAAAGGCCATCCAAGAAATGTCAGTCCCCCATTCTGAAAAAGAAGTTAGAGGATTCTTGGGTCGTCTCAATTACATCACTCGCTTCATATCTCACTTGACTGCTACTTGTGAGCCAATCTTCAAACTCTTGAAGAAAGATCAAGTAGTCAGATGGAATGATGAATGTCAAGCTGCCTTCGAAAAAATCAAAGAATATCTGCAAGAACCTCCAATTCTCATGCCTCCAGTTGAAGTAAGGCCCTTGATCATGTACTTGACAGTACTAGAGAACTCTATGGGGTGTGTTTTGGGCCAACATGACGAGTCTGGCCGAAAAGAGCATGCTATTTACTACCTGAGCAAAAAGTTTACCGACTTTGAAACCAGATATTCACTGATCGAGAAAACTTGTTGCGCTCTGGAATGGGCTGCTCACCGGCTAAGACAATATATGTTAACTGATATCACTCTATTGATTTCTAAGATGGACCCAATCAAGTACATCTTCGAGAAACCTGCTCTTTTCGAACGGATAGCAAGATGGAAAATGATCTTGACTGAGTATAACATTCAATACACAATGAAAAAAATCCATCAAAGGAAGTGTACTAGCAGATCATTTTTCCCATCAAGCTGTTGATGGTTATCAGTCTATGAACTTTGACTTCCCGGATGAGAATATCATGCTAGTGATCAACTGCGCGAAACCTGGACCGTATGACGGACCTAAACAAGGATCCCGATGGACTATGGTCTTCGATGGGGCTTCCAACGCCTTGGGTAACGGAATTGGTGTTGTGATCATATGCCCTTAAAGTTGCCACACTCCTTTCACTGCCAGACTATGCTTCGATTGCACGAACAATATGGCTGAGTACGAAGCATGTATTTTGGGTTTGAAAGCTGCCAATGATTTAAGGATCAAGCATTTGAATGTGTTTGGGGATTCCGCTCTAGCTATTAGCCAAGTAAAAGTAGATTGGGGTACTAACCACCATAATCTCATCCCATACAAGGAGCTTATGCTATTTCTAATTCCCTAATTTGAAGAGATCACCTTTGAGAACTTCCCTAGGGAAGAAAATCAGATGGCTAACGCTTTGGCCACCATGTCTTCAATGTTCAAGGTCACATGGGACAACGAAGCCCCTATGATTACGATTGAAATATTCGACGAACCTGCACACTTCTATGAGCTTGACACCGACTCAGAAAATCCATGGTACCATGAGGTTAAGAGGTACCTTGAAGCACAAGAGTATCCTAAGGGAGCTTCCATCAATGACAGAAAGTTCTTACGAAGATTTTCAACTAAATTCTTCCTAAGTAACAGAATATTATACAAGCGCAACCATGACTCTACTCTACTTTGATGTGTGGACAAGAAGGAGGCAGAGGAAATTAAGGAATATATGAACGATGGTCTCTTTGGGACTCACTCAAGCGGACATACCATGGCTAAGAAAATCTTGAGAGTTGGATACTATTGGTCAACAATGGAGACTGATTTCCATCAACATTCAAGAACTTGTCACAAATGCAAAATCTATGTTGACAAGGTCCATGTGCCTCTGATCCCTCTGAATGTCATGATCGCTCAGTGGCCATTTGAAATGTGGGGCATTGACATGATTGGAGAAATCAAGCCCACCGCTTCCAACAGACATCGCTTCATTCTTGTCGCTATCGACTATTTTACCAAATGGGTCGAAGCCGCCTCTTTTGCCTCAGTCACAAAGAATGTGGTAGCCAGATTCATCAAACATAACCTCATTTTCCGTTATGGTATCCCCGAAAGGATCATCACCGACAATGGGACTAACCTCAACAATGCTATGATTACCGAGCTTTGCACTCAGTTCAAGATCAAGAATCACAATTCTTCTTCCTATAGACCTAAAATGAATGGCGCAGTCGAAGCGGCCAACAAAAACATTAAGAAGATTATGCAGAAGATGGTAGTAACCTATAAGGACTGGAATGAGATGTTACCATTTTCTCTTCACGGCTACCGCACTTCAGCTAGAACATCAATTGGGGCAACTCCCTTTTCCTTAGTCTATGGCATGGAAGTTGTTTTTCCAGTGGAAGTTCAGATTCCCTCATTAAGGATTATGAATGAGGCAGGCCTAGGCAAAGACGAGTGGATTCAGACAAGATTGGATCATTTGAACTTGATCGACCAAAAGAGACTGGCTGCTGTTAGTTATGGTCAGACGTACCAAAAACTTATGATCAAGGCTTTCAACAAAAAGATCAAGCCTCAAGTATATCAAGTTGGCGACTTGGTGTTAAAGCGCATCATTCTGCCACAAGGCGACCCCAGAGGCAAATGGAATCCCACCTACGAAGGGCCATTTGTTGTCAAGAGAGTGTTCTCTGGCGGTGCCATGATGCTGACTACCATGGATGGTGAAGACTTTCCACATCCTATAAACGCAGACATAGTTAAAAAATACTACGCATAAGAGACCCTCTAGGTTGACACACCTAGGCAAAATAAGGGCATCCCGACCAACCAAAAGGTTTGGGAAAAAATTAGGGATATATGCAAAAGATTATACACCCGGCAAGTTGAAAACCCGAAAGGGCGACTTGGGCAAAAATGGGTATCCTGGTGGGCTGAAAACCCGAAAGGGCGGTCCAGGAAAAAGTTAAGGATTGAAAGCGTGTGACTATGTCTCATGGAATCACCACAGTTAACTTTATTACCAAGGTCCAAGTTCGAATGGTCCAAGATCAATCCAATCAACTTCTGTCAATGGCAAAGGGCATTCGAAGACATTGGGGAAATAATAGAGTTGGAATGCAATGAGATCATTCCCACTTGGCTATTTGTTTTTGTTTTTAATCTTTGTTTTCCTTTCGACGATTTCCTCTTACTAGGATCTTCGTCTCTTTGTACAAAAATGCCTACTCATGGGCACAATATTAATACAAATATACTTTAAAGTGCAAACTTTCTATTTTTTTTTAATGCAAAATTGTCCAATGACTAAAATTGAACGAACATATGCATATGAACATAATTAAAACTATTTGGCACATGTATCCTACTAAGCAGCAGCAAGCACCTCTTTAATGTATATGAAATATCCCCACAGAATTATTTCATTAGCATTATCCCCACAAGGCGCTACGATAAACCAATCCTCAATAAAGTTACTCACGAAATCTCTTTGCATAGGTCGATCTCCAACCAAGAGTCTCAATCTCTTAGCAGCTCTCTCCCCAACTAAGTTGATCCTACAAGAAGAAGCCTTGTGGATTTCTTCCTAAAAGAACTCACCTCATCAGCAGTTCATCAAGTATTCATCAACAAGGTATATTTCCCCAACAAGGTTTATTTCCCCAACATACAACAATCAGCAAATTCCCCCAACATAGTCTATCTTCCCCAACTGAGTATATCCTCCCAAGATGAGTCTGTCCTGTCCGACTGAGTCCACACTCCCCAGCTTGAGTTTGCCTTTCAGATTATTACAAATCAAAGGGCACAACCCCTAATCCCCAGTAAAATCATCAACAAAACTGTTACTACCTCCACAAAATACTATGAAGCCTAGACATGACCAGATAATAGTCAACTTCTCAAGTCACTATAGAGCCTAGACCCGACCAGATAATAGTGAAAATCTTTCAAATACTATGAAACCTGGACCCCATCAGATAATAGTTTAACTCTTCAAGATATAGAAGAATTTGGACTCAACCAAACCAGGGTTTAACTTCTTTTCCCCAGTAGAGTTTGCCTCTACCTCAACAAGTTACTGTAAAGCCTGGACTCGACCAGATATCAGTTTTCAACTTCATCTTTTCAAGTAAGTTATTATGAAGCCTGGATCCGACCAGATAGCAATTCTCCCTCAAAATTTTGTTGTGAAGCCTGGATTCAACCAGATAACAACTAAGTTCCAAACAAATTACTGTAAAGCCTGGACCCGACCAGACATCAGTTTAGACAAGTTTATTGTGAAGCCTGGATCTGACCAGATATCAGTGTTCAACTTCGTCTATTCAAGCAAGTTATTGTGAAGCCTGGTGTCCGACCAGATAACAACTAGCTACAATTCCCAACAAGATACTATGAAGCCTAGGCCCTACCAGATAATGGTATAACTTTTCAAAAAAAAACTATGAAGCCTGGACCCGACCAGATAGTAGTTACCACTTCAAGTTACTATGAAGCCTGGACCCGACCAGATATCAGTTCAACTTCATCCTTTTTAGCAAGTTATGGCAAAGCCTGGAATTCAACCAGATAGCAGTTAACTTCCGTATCCCCAACAAGTTGTTGTGAAGCTGGAATCCAACCAGATAAAATCCTAACTTCACTCTCCCCAAGAAATTTACTGCAAAGCCTGGAATCCGACCAGATAACAGTTAATTTATCCTTCCCCAATAAGTTACCATGAAGCCTGGATCCGACCAGATAGCAGTTGGCTTTCTTATCCTCAACAAGTTGTGAAGTCTGGACCCGACCATATAACAACTAACATGCAAGAGATATTCCCCAGATGAAGCATCCTTTCAACAAAGTTTGAAGATATGTATACTCTTCATTCCCAACAGCAATCCGGGATTCAAACTTCCTCGACAGTAGTTAGGGATTTATTTTCCCAGACAAATATGAATACCACATTCATACATCATAGCATATACATACAAAATGCATCTAGCATAATACCACATCGTGTGAACATCATGCATACATCTGCATTTCACTAACCTTTTTTTCCACAGGTGAAATATCAAGTTTTAGTCTAAATCGACCAAAGATTTATGCTGATACTTCTTCTAGTGTTTACTAACATTCCTCCAAATGGCATCTATAATCCCATTCAGAATATATCTTTGAGTGCAAATTTCTGGGCACTCTAGTGTTCAATCATCTTCCACCTTCAAGTCACGAATGGCGGATCCGCCAATCTAACTCTTCAGGTTCAAGAAGATTGAACAGGGGCAGCTATTGTACCCCAAAATTTTCCCTCTCATTTCTCAAGTAATCTGTCACAAGATCTCCTTTGGTTCAAGACTGCACAAGGTTGGATCAGCTCAAGACACCTCCTTAAGAACTAATAACTGAAAATTAGGGTTTGAGTTTGCACAAGGAAAAATGGACTTTTAATGCCTCATATGACTTTCGTGGATAATTTTGGGACCCTCAAGATTGCTCATGTCATGTTTCAAGTCTTGGATCACATTTTTGCTCAATCAATTGACCAGTTGACCTAAAATCAACTATATTGGGGAAAAAGCCAATTATGGTCAATTTATAGTCAAACTTCATAATTTTTTATCCATATCAACATCATGAACTCATATATGTCATTTTATCAAGTTTAGATCAAAACTTCTCAAGAAATTTGATCAGATCATCAAAAGGGCAAAATGGTCAAAATTAGGGTTTTAACTGAGAAGGTGTAATTTCTAATTTTGACCTAGCAAATGATTGATTGGTTTAAGTTATGATCTTAAGGTTTCAAATAATTCATTTTGACCTAATGTCAAGTCTCAAGACATTCCTCAAGATCAATTGGTTGACAGATGAATTTCAGTCAACTAATAAAAAGTCAATTGTACACTGAAAAGTCAAACTTTGACTTTTTGGTCAAAATCAAGTATCAAAGATTACAATTCATTAAAACATGTCAAAATATGAAACTTGTTCATCAAGAAATCAAAAAGTCAAGATTTCATTTTGAAAAGTCAAAATTTCTAAACTTAGAAATTTTTCTAAGTGTTGGAAAATTCATATTTTTTCATAACTTTGAGCTAAATTTTCACCATGATACAAGATGATTCAAAGGAAACTTCCAACATGAAAGTTGTAGATCTCAATGAGATATAAAATATTGTAGAACACAACTTTTTCTAGAAATGCATGGATTTCAAGTTATGATTTTAAGAAGACATTCTCCTGAAACTTGGAAACTTCGTGAAATTTTGCCCTAGTTTAGGCAGGATTTTGACCTAACTTCATGGCAATTTTTCACATAGTTCCAAGATTAATTTTAAAAAATTCCCAACATATGGGTTGTAGAGGATGTTACAAGATTTCCAAAATGTCCAACAACTCATTGAGATCATATTTGAGCAAGGAGAATCGAAGGCAAGAAGTTAGGGTTTCATTCTTGAATTACAAGTCATTTCTTGATGAACACGTAATTCAATTTCAATGTTAGGCTGCATAATATTGCTTTGCAGGCCTTCTAACTTGTGTATCTATCCATTATTAATGGATTACACAAACTTTTGAGCTATAATCCAAGTGGTTTAAGCTTTATCCAATTCAAATTGCCATTTTGAGAAGAAAGTGAAGAATGACATTATTGAAAAGCAAGCTTTATGCACAAAGTCAATTCTTGAGCCTCTAACTTGTTCCCTATGATCACACTCCATATACGAAGTTAGAAGCAAGTTTGTTTAAATCATAACCACTCTACATTAGCAAGTAGACAAGACATTGAAACTTGATTTCTCAAAAATCACATGTTAAGCTTAAACATTTGTTTTTGAATTCTGATCAACAATAAGTCTCCAAACTGGTTGCTTATAAATAGAGTCACTATTTGTGAGCTAAGAAACGAGCTTGAACACCCTGAAACACTCCAAAACTCCCTCAAGCCATAAATTTTCCAAAAAATCCATTGTTGTACAGTTTCTGACTTTGAACTTGCAACTCCCATTTCCCTCGTACGTTTCTTGGCCTTTTGGTTCCTAAAGCTCCTATACATCAAATATAACATATCCCTGTCCCTGTTACACGACTGTAACACCATTTGCATCAAAATCCATAACCAAAAATGGAGCATTGCAAGTTGACTTCTCCAGAACATTCTATCCATCCATTGCTCAAGCTAACCATTGCATTAGCTTCCTGGGAACTTGAGGAATCTAACCTGATCATTGCAGCACCTTGAAAGCAGCTCAAACTCATTTCATGATTTCCAGTTTTGAAGTACATTTTCTCAACTTCTATCTTCTCATTTAGGCATTGTTAGGTTTACATTTGTGAAGATAAAATGTAGACATCATTGCCCTGAAACTGTACATGTCCATAGATTTCATTCATTTTGATTGAGCTAGGAGAATTTTAGGTTTGAATCTCTGAAAATAATTAGGTCAGAATTTGGTACTTTTAGAAATTCTCATTCATCTATGATTTATAGCTTATGATATTTATATGGTTGGATTCGTATAGAAAAATGGAGCAACTTTCATGTTTACATATTTCATTTTTGTTGAGAAATGGTGAAGTTACAGATGTTCAGGCTGGAGGTTGAAGATGAAGTCATATCCAGGACTTGATTTGTGTTATATGTTTATTATTTCACCCATGTTACCGGATGTACAGCGACCCCAATGGAAAAGGTAGCACGCATTTGTGTTGGAGGTCATGGGTTCAATATCCAGCGCTACCTTTTATTTTGTTTTTCAGCATTTTCCCCTTTTTTTTGTCAAACAGACGCATGGGCCTTCAAGATGGTGGGCTTCCCTCTTTTTGCTTCCTCTAACCCCTGTCTCTACTTTTGCACACATGGCCCAATTTAATTTTATTTATTTCATTTTTCTTATTTTATTTTATTTCATTTTTATTTTATTATTATTTTCTATTACTATTATTATTATTATTATTATTATTATTATTATTATTATTATTATTATTATTATTATTATTTTTATTATTAAAAAATATGAAAATATTTTTTATTTATTATTTACACCTATCTATTTTATTTTCTTTATAAAACAAAAAGGATAAAAAAAATTTCTTAAACAAATTAATTTCTTTTTTCTTAAATAATAAATATTTAGACTTAGGTTTAATTATTATATTATTTTCTTTTAAATTAAAATTAACTTAGAATTTAGATTTCTTTTAATTTATTTTCATATTATTATTATTAATTTAAAACCTTTCACAAAAAACCCTAAAAAATACTTTTTTTAACTTAATTTCTTTCTTAATTAATTTAGGTTTAAATTTTGTTTATTTTTAGTTAATCATTTTTCTTTAATTAGGCTAAAACCCTTTCATTAAAAAAAATCAAACAAAAATCATTTCTTTTTCCATTTATTTTCTTGCACATTTATTCATTCTTGTACAATATTCAATATGGTTGTAATAGATAATTAGGTTTAATTTGCTTGCAAAATCCCCATTTGTAAATTTGTATACCCCCCAATAATGTAATAGCGTAGTAATTTTACTTTTCGCAATTTATCGCTTCATATAAATGCTAGTAATTAGGGTTTGTATGGAAAGATAAAATCAACAAGTTAGCAAATCTTAATCCAAGATAATAATGCATGTAAATCAAACATATTTGCACACTTGCACCCTTAGGGTAATTCCACTTTGTTGCCTTACAAAAATGGTCATGTTATGCATGTGGGGTATCTTAGCAAAAAGCAATCAAAAATACAAGATCATAGTCCCTCGACGACGCTATCAAATGTTGCCTTTCAAAATGATCTTAGTCCCTCAAAGAGAAATGATAAGATATCTCACAATATTGCTATCATGGTTATACGATGACCCACGCCCGTCCCTTTACATCCAAAGATAAGGCTTCTTATCAAACCAATGGTAAGATAACAATATTAAAGGAAAGGAAGAAATGAACAAAGACTTTTGAGTAGGTAGATTGTTCCTAGTTGCTTGCTCACTTTCAAATCAAACATCCTTGCTTATTTTCAAAACAAACACCAACACTTTCAAAACCTTTTCCAAACATGCAATATTTTCAAAACCTTAACACTTTGTATACGTTCTTATGAACGAGAACTATTACAAAGTTTTCCTAAACGAAGGTGCCTTTTCAAAATACTTTCAAAACCATCACAAAGCACATTTTCAAACAAAAGCAAGTGATCTAGCAAGAAACTAAGATCCCATAGATAATTATGGATGAAAAGGGTGCTAACACCTTCTCTTTTCATAATCTACCCCCCAAACTCAAGAAATAATCTCAAAGGTCTTTCCTATTCTTTTCAGTCTTTCCTTTTGGATAAAAGAAAAGTCGGTGGCGACTCTTGCTAACCGCAACATTTACGATAAAATGCAAAACCCCAAGTCAGTTCTCCCAATGTATCACACCATGCAATCCTATTAATCTAAGCAGTTAATAGTGCAAAAAATAAATTGCGGAAAATAAAATTCCTACGCTATTACAAGGCCTTGGGGTAATTACATAAAGAGTACAAGAAAAAATAAAATGCGGAATTTTAAACCTAATAAAAGCTATTACAAACCGGGAAACAGTTACATAATTGGGAAAAGAAGCTAAATGGAAAAAAGATAAAGCACGGAGATCAAGACGGGAACAAGTTAAGAAACCTAAAAATCTAATTGATTTAAACAAATATTTTTGGTATTTTATCTGAAAAAAGATTTGAAACTTTTAACCTAATTTCTAATTAATTTTATTTACTGAAATAATCAAATTAAAGTAATTAAGTTAATTAAATTACAAAAATTTAAATTAATTGAAAAAAACCTAAATCTATTTTTCGTGTTTTTTTACTGATTTTGTGATTAAACTAATAAAAGAAATGAATTTAATAAAATAATTAAAACAAAATGAAATAATAAAATTAAATGAAAAAAATGGGCCTAGTGTTGATCAGTAATTAAGGGGTGCTGATGATCTGGAAAATGTTAGGCCCAGAAGATGGCAAGCCCAGAGTCAGCGTGGGATTCAGTGTTGCTGACCTTCAGAGGATGCACCCTGGATTTGCATATTGAAATGCTTAGATCTGTATCAGCTATGATCTGAAGGTGACAATCTGATGGTGTATGATGAGCGTCTGGCCATTGTATATATCAGATCTGCATAAAACATGTTAGAAAGAAAATGAAAATGCCTGACTTAGGATTCGAATCCCAGGTCCTCCATCCAGCGCATGCCTTCTAACTGTTCAATCTGGATAAAGGAAAACTAACATTTGAATCTTGTAAGTTTTGTTAGTTTCAGGGCCAAACGAAAAGTGAAACTCAGGGCTGCTTCGATTTGAAAATTGTCTAATGCCATGAGTTTCGATTTGCTAAACCATTTACAAATAACAAGAATAATATGAAAATTCAGTCCACATGAGTTTATATTATAGAATAAATAAGATTAAAAGCTTTTACCCACTGAAGATACTTCGATTTGGAATCCTGAACGTGGGATGGCTGGTGCAACTTTCTGGGCTTACTTGGAGGCAAGCTGTGTAGATGTCCTTCGATAGACAAGGCGTCTTTGGTGCAATATGTGTGTGTCTTTGTTTTGTATGCCTCCGATGTAGTTTTCTCGTGTGTACCTTCCTCGATTTGTGTTTAACATCTTGTATTTATAAATGGGGGAGGAGACAAAGAAACATAGCATTAAAGACCAGCTATAATAGGGTTTTAAAAACAGAATCAGACACATTAAAATATTTCCATTTTGAGATATTTCATGCCATTCTGGGATTCTGAATGAACTTGGACATGTCAACTTGGCGCTTTGTTCGAATTTGAAAGTATTCAGAGTTTCCCTCTTCAGAGCCCCTTCGATCAACCCTTGTTCTTGTGAGAATTCTAAGTCCTTATTCGAATTGTACAGAACTTCCCTTATCAGAACTTCTTCGATCAGCCCTTGTTCTTGTGAGAATTCTAAGTCTTGATTCGAATTGTTCAGAACTTCCCTTATCATAACTTCTCTGATCAACCCTTATTCTTGTGAGGATTCTAAGTCCTGATTCGAATTGTTCAGAACTTCCCTTATCGGAACCTCTCCAATCAGCCCTTGTTCTTGTGATGATTCTAAGTCCTGATTCGAATTGTTCAGAATTTCCCTTATCAGAACATTTTAGATTAAGACACCTCAGCACTGATATGCCAATCGAAGGATACTTTGTTATGATGTCCTAATCGAAGGAAATTCGTTGTTCCAATCGAAGGACACTCTGATATTCCAATCGAAGGAAGCTCTGATGTTCCAATCGAAGGAAGCTTTGATGTTCCAATCGAAAGAAGCTCTGATGTTCCAATCGAAGGAAACTCTGATGCTCCAATCTAAGGAAGCTCTGACGCTCCCATCGAAGGAAGCTCTGATATTCTAATTGTAGGAAGCTCTGATGTTCCAATCGAAAGAAGCTCTGATGTTCCAATCGAAGGAAGCTCTAATGCTTCAATCGAAGGAAGCTCTGACGTTCTCATCGAAGGAAGCTCTGATATTCCAATCGAAGGAAGCTCTGGTGCTCCAGTTGAAGGAAGCTTAGATATGCCAATCGAAGGCAATTCTGATGTTCCAATCGAAGGACCCTTTGATGCTCCAATCGAAGGAAGCTCTGATGCTCCAATCGAAGGAAGTTCTGATGTCCCAATCGAAGGAAGCTCTGATGCTCCAATCGAAGGAAGCTCTGATGCTCCAATCGAAGGACCTTTGATGTTCCAATCGAAGGACATTTCGTTCATCTTCAAATTTTACTTTCCTCAAGCCAAAATTTGCAAACACCCATATAAAAGAAAATGAGAGGGTAAATTTTGGGGTACAACATGCCCCACGCACTAATAGTTATAACTTCAACATGAATTGTGGTCGATTTAATGTGTCTTTGTTTTTTATTCGCATCAGTTTAAAGGTAGTATACTAAGTATAAATCAATATTACATATACAATCGATCAAAATCGTTATATTAACATTGATGCTACTATTAATATCTTTGACTATCCATATAAAATAATTGAAGATACAAAATTCAATTTAGTCATTTTAAAAAGATTAACTATTTAATCAAATAATTAAAGATAAAATTGTAAATAAAATAAAATAATTAAATTATTGTAACATTTTAATAAATAAAGTTTTAATTAAAAGACATATTTTCATTTAAAATCAAGGAGAACCATTATCCCGTTAGGATTTAGAAACCTACCCGTCGCAAAATTACCAATCGCAAAATCATATACTACATCTAAATTTAAGTGTTATTTGAACATCTAATATTTAATTCTGTTATATTTTTTTAACATATAAATTTACATGTTAAAATATCATATCTCAACGTTTTTGTTTTTTTAAGATATTATATTATTTAAGGTATTATATTGTTTAGTTATTTGATTTAAAGTATTATATTATTTAGTTATTTGATTTAGTAAATAAAGATAAAATCATAAATAACATAATTTCAATTAAAAGTAAAATTAAAATGAAAAGAAAAAACCTACTCCAAAACATCTTATGATTCTTATATCTCCATTTCCCCTAAAAACTCATTGATTACTTAGCTCATTATCAAATCCCAACCACTTTAAATAACTTTATTCCTTTAAAATACTATATAAATATAGTATATAACAAAAATGAAAAATAAAATAAAAATTTGTGTGAGCAAAAGTTCAAAATTTTAGGTGATTTACATTCACAACATAAATTCATTTCAAACTAATGTAGAGACGGTTGCGATTGCGACTATAACTATAATATTTTGTCTAAAATTGACTCGTAACTCTTATCCAAAAAATAATAATTTATAATAGGCCAAGTAAAAACATGTAAAATAAATTTCTCCCTAAAATAAACATGCAAAATAATATGAATATGATTACAACTAATTTCCTATTAAAATAACCAATGATAATTTCTTATTAAAATAAGTATTAAAATTATAAATGATATGATATTTTATAATTAATTGATTTATTGTTATTAATGTGAGTAATTGATATTTAAGTATTCATAAAATACAAATATAAATTTTGATGTCCACACGGACATGAATACAATAAATTTTTTAAATCGTGAATATGGTGACAAATGTTATAATACTCTCTCTAGAACTTAATCTTTCTTTTCTTCGCGTGTAGTATGGATGTCTGCGATGTGGTTTAAGTAGTTTTGACGATAAAATTTATCTGGATTCGTAAGAGAAAAAACGTGCGGTTTGGTTTGATTTAGTAGACTTTTTAAAATAAAAAAACTGAACCAAATCAAACCAATACGGTTCAGTTGGTTCGATTTGTTACAAATATTTTATTGAACCATATATACACATATAGATTACAACATAACTTTGTATTTAGTCATTCATACACTACTAAATAACAACAAAACTCATCATATTTGAACAACAGCTTTCCATTTAATATATAAAAATTAGATTAGACAAAAGCGGAACAATAAACAAAAAATAATAACATAAAACAATATAAAAATCTTATAATGAAACAAAAAAATAGAAAAGATGTGAGATTAATGAAGATGAAAAATAAAGAATATAAGATATCACAGATTATATAAGAAGATGTGTGATAAAAACAAAATTAAAAAAAAGAAACATATGTATAAAAATGAGTGTCCCTGTTCAATCTTCTTAAACTTGAAAAGTGAGTATGGCACGTTGTCGTTCGTAGCTTGAAGGTATAAGATGATTGAACACTAGAGTGCCCAGAAATTTGCACTCGATGATGTGTTAGTTGATTGTGTAGGGAATAGGCTTAAAGATGTCATTTGGAGAGATGATGGAGATGGGCTTATAGATGCCATCCAAAGGTGATTGTTGATAGAAATTAGACTAAGTCTAAGCTTGATTGTATCTTGAAGAATGCTTTTCAGAATGAAGTGTTGAAGGGGAAATGCGTTTCTGAACTCCTCTGAAGGAAATGCTCGTCAGAACTCGGTTTCTGGGAAAAATGTTTTTCAGGATTCAGTATCTGAAGGGGAAATGCTTTTCAGAACGAAGAACTGAAGGAGATGCTTTTCAGAATGAAGTGCTGAAGGGGAAATGTATTTCAGAACTCCTCTGAAGGAAATGCTCGCCAAAACTCGATCTCTGGGGAAAATGCTTTTCAGGATTCCGTATCTGAAGGGGAAATGCTTTTCAGAATGAAGAACTGAAGGAGATGCTTTTCAGAATGAAGTGCTGAAGGGGAAATGCGTTTCAGAACTCCTCTAAAGGAAATGTTCGTCATGTAGATAGTCGTCTCGTCTTGTTTCAGGAATTGATCTACAATCAATTTGTTCACAGATAGTTGTCCTGTCTTGTTTCACGTATTAATCTGGAACTTATTTTTTAGGAAAAATACCCTTTTTAGTCCTTTAAGTTTACCCCAAGGTCCATTTTGGTCCTTTATCTAAAAAAAGTGTCAAACTGGTCCTATAATTCTTTCAAAAGGACCATGTTTGTCCTTTCCATCCACTCCGTTAGTCATGTTTAATGGCAGCGCTTATGTGGCATTACACGTGTGTTTAGAAAAATTGCATGTGGCAATTCCACTTACAAGTCTATTACAACATCATCCAAATTACCACAACTAACATAATAAAGAAGAATCTTTTCCATTTTTTCTGAGAATTCATCATCTTCTTCATTTCAATTTGTAACTCCATTATCTTATGTTTCAGCCCATCCTTCCTTTCCTTTAGATGATGTATCTCCATCTTTGCTCCATCAAGCTCATTTTGCAGCTTCTCCAACCTATTATTCTGCTTCTTTATAAACTGATCCTTCTCATCCACCACATCATTAAAGAACCATTGAAAGTATCCACACCCAGATTCAGATGAACCCTATAATGGTGACATCCAGATTCATCTCAGCTATTGCAGGAACTATCAGAACAAGAATATATGAAAACCCATTTTAATTTCATGCTTACCTTGTAATGACGACAACCCCAGAATTGCTTCCCAAAGTTTGTGACAGTGGTAGCCCTTCGAAGAATCGCAGATTCTCCACAACCACATATAGGTCTCCATCGCAACTTTCCATCTAAGCTTCCATCTCTATTGCAATCGTACGAAGACCGGATCTCTGATGATGCTTCCTTCATCATATTGAGGGAATTTCAAATTCAAAATGGGAAAATTGATATGCAATGTGTGAACCCTAGAATTTGAGGATTTTTGGAAGTAGCTTGAAGATGGTGTACATAACATTCCATGTCACCTGCCACGCATGCAAACCAAACGTCCGTTTGTGCCTTTTGGACAGAAAGGACTCCTATGGTCCTTTTGAAAGAATTATAGGACCAGTTTGACACTTTTTTTAGATAAAGGACCAAAATGGACCTTGGGGTAAACTTAAAGGACCAAAAAGGGTATTTTGCCTA
This sequence comes from Vicia faba, assembly GCA_948472305.1. NCBI lineage: Eukaryota > Viridiplantae > Streptophyta > Magnoliopsida > Fabales > Fabaceae > Vicia > Vicia faba. The sequence goes on from OX451736.1 coordinate 84,170,445, forward strand.
TTTTTTATTGGTCGTATAGATAGTTGCCCTGGCTTGATTCAGGAATTAATCTCTGACCTTAGAGAAAGAAAGATGGTTTCCCCGTCTTATTTCGGGAGTTAATCTTCAGTTTGCTCATGTAGATAGTTATTCTGTCTGGTTTTAGGTATTAATCTATAATCAATCGTTCATAGATAATTATCCTGTCTTGTTTCAGGTATTAATCTAGAACTGTTGAAAATTGGTGATGATATTTGTCTGCTTGCTAACTTTCCTGAAAATGGTAAAGAGTCAGATGTACGCAGTGTCATGATGCATGAGATGCATCGAGTAATGATGTTCTCAAAATAAATGAGACTGCGATATATGCATTTGTGCTGTATATGCTATGATGTTTGTAGAATGATACATGAATGCAATGTATGAATGTATCAGTTGTTCTACTGTAGTGTTGCTGAACTAGGGAAAATAAATCTCCGACTGCTGCTAGGTATGAAGAGCGTAAGTCTTCATATTTTGTTGAAGATGAAATGCTGAGAGACGGATTTCTGTTGTGTAGAGAAATAAACTATGTTGGGGAAGGAAAAATCCGTAAACCGCTTGGGGATTTTTACAAAACTTTTATTTGGGAAACCCAAGAAGCTTGTGAACCAGGCTAAGGAATTCTTTGAGATACCGTGAAAGTAACTGGAAATTTTGCTCCGCTGGAGGATATAAGAACACCTGACATCATCAGGTTGTATTTTGAGGATATGGTAGTGACTTTATAGTAGGATGTCTCTGTCTCTGTACCTGCTGGAGAAAGTATCTGCGAGGATTTGCAGATGGCCTTTAGACATTGTCCTGTTTCTTAAAGCCCGCAGTAAATGTCTTTCTGTTTTCTATGTGCGTATTTATAAACGGTAATCAATATTTGAATGCATATGTTCAAAAATAATCGTTAGACGTTTTTGCAAACAAAACAGAAAGGTAAAAAAAATAGTGTTGCACTTTTAAAGAAATAGCTTTGCATTAATTTGAAGAGGTTTTGCCTATAATAGGCATTTTTGTATGAGACGAACACCCCAGTAAGAAAATACCGTCGTAAGAACGAAAACTATACAAAATAGTATACAAAGAAAAATAGCTATGTGATATAATCTCATTGGTTTTCCATTCTGATATTGCCTTTATGTCTTTGAGCGTCTCATCTCTTTGCTGCTCGTCCGAAGCTGACTGGATTGATTAGTACCATTTGAGCTTGATAGTTGTTACCGAAGATTGGCTGTAAGGTAATCCAACGGGACATAGTTATACGCTTTCAATCCCTGACTTTTTCCTGGACCGCCCTTTCGGGTTTTCAGTTCACCGGGATACCCTTTTTTGCCCAAGCCTCCTTTTCAGGTTTTCGACTTGCCCAGTGTACATATTTTTTTCATATGTATATCCCTAATTTTTGCCTAGGCCAGTCAACCTAGTGGGTCTTTGTTCATGCGTAGTATTTTTTAACTATGTCTGTGTTTACAGGATACGGAAGGTCGTCATCGTCCATAGTGGTTAAGATCATGGCTCCACCAGAAAATATGTTCTTGATCACAAATGGTCCTTCGTATGTAGGAGTCCATTTTCCCCTGGGATCACCTTGCGGCAGTATGATGCGCTTGATTAATAGGTCATCAGCCTGATATACCTAACGTCTGAATTTCTTGTTAAAAGCTTTAATCATACGTTTTTGGTATATCTGACCATGGCAGACATCCGCGAGCCTCTTCTCGTCAATCAGGTCCAATTGTTCAAGTCGAGTATGAACTCATTCATCTTCATTCAAACTTGCATCCTTCATGATTCTCAAGGAAAAGATTTGGACTTCAATGGATAGGACAACTTCTATACCGTATACCAGAGAGAAAAGAGTTACCCCTGTTGATGTGCGCATTGTGGTACGATAACCGTGAAGAGAAAATGGTAACATCTCATGCCAGTCTTTGTATGTCATTTTCATCTTTTGTATGATCTTTTTGATGTTTTTATTAGAAACCTCTACAACGCCATTCACCTTCTCCCGGTAAGGAGAATAGTTATGATGCTGGATTTTGAATTGCACGCAGAGTCCGATGATTATAGTATTATTGAGATTGGTACCATTATCCGTAATGATTCTTTCTGGAATACCATACTGACAGATAAGGTTATGTCTGATGAATTGGGCCACAACGTTCTTGGTAACAGAAGCAAATGAAGTTTCCTCGACCCATTTTGTGAAGTAAGCGATGGCGACGAGGATGAAGCGGTGCCCATTAAAAGATATGGGTCTGATTTCCCCAATCATATCGATGCCCCACATTGTGAATAGCCAGGGAGCAGTCAAGATGTTCAAGGGGACTGGGGGCACATGTACTTTATCAGCATAGATCTGGCACTTGTGACAAGTTCGTGAATGCTGATAACAGTCTGCTTCCATAGTGGACTAGTAGTATCTTGCCCTCAGAATCTTCTTAGCCATTGAATGCCCGCTAGAATGGGTGCCAAAGGTGCCTTCATGCAAATCTTCCATAACTTTCTCTGCTTCAGTCTTATCCACACACCGAAGAAAAGTAGAATCGTGGTTGCGCTTATAGAGGATTTCATTACTGAGGAAGAACTTGGCAGAGAATCTTCTTAGGAGCTTCTTATCGTTGATGGAAGCTCCCTTGGGATACTCTTGGGTTTCAAGGTATTTTTTGACTTCATAGAACTAAGGTTTGTCCACTACTTCTCCAGTATCAATCTCATGGCAGTGTGCTGATTCGTCCATTCTTTCAGTAGTGATACGAGGAGCTTCATTATCCCACCTGACCTTGAAAATGGATGACATAGTAGCTAGCGTGCCCGCTAGTTGATTTTCCTCTCGTGGAAAATGCTCAAAGGTAACTTATTCAAAGTATGGAATTAATGTCAGCACATGTTCCCGATAAGGGATGAGATTATGATGCTTCGTGTCCCACTCTCCTTTGATTTGACTGATCACTAGAGTTGAGTCTCCAAATACACTCAATAATTTGATCCTCAAGTCGATAACAACTTTGAGACCCATAATTCATGCTTCATATTCAGCCATATTGTTGGTACAATTGAAACATAGTCTGGCAGTGAAAGGAGTTTGACAGCCTCCGGGAGATATGATCACAACACCGATGCCATTGCCAAGTGCGTTGGAAGCTCCATCAAAAACCATAGTTCATTGGGATCCTTGTTCAGGTCCATCATACGGTCTAAGTCCTTCACAATCATTCACTAACATGATATCCTCGTCCAGAAATTCAAAACTCATGGATTGATAATTGTCCACAGCCTGATGAGCCAAATGATCAGCTAGTACACTTCCTTTTATTTATTTTTGGGTAGTGTACTGAATGTCGTATTCGATCAAGACCATTTTCCATCTTGCTATTCTTCCAGAGAGAGCGGGTTTCTCGAATATGTATTTGATAGGATCCATTTTAGATATCAATAAGGTAGTGTGAGTCAGCATATATTGTCTTAGCCGGCGAGCAGCCCATGCCAGAGCGCAACAAGTTTCCTCGAGCAGTGAATATCTGGTTTCACAGTCGGTAAAATTTTTGCTCAGGTAGTATATTGCGTGCTCTTTTCGGCAAAACTCGTCATGCTGCCCCAGCACACACCCTGTTGAATTTTCCAATACTGTTAAGTACATGATTAGAGGTCTTCCTTCCACCGACAACATCAAAATTGGAGGCTCTTGAAGATACTCCTTGATTCTGTCAATAGCAGTCTGGCAGTAGTCATTCCACCTCACCACTTGATCCTTTTTTAGTAGTTTGAAGATCGGCTCACAAGTATCAGTTAGGTGGGAAATGAATCTGGAAATGTAGTTTAGACGCCCTAAGAATCCTCTAACCTCATTCTCGGTGCGGGGAGCTGGAATCTCTTGAATAGATTTAACCTTTGTAGGATCTACTTCGATACCTTTGCCGCTGACAACGAAGCCTAATAGCTTACCAGATCTTACTCCAAAGGTGCACTTGTTCGGGTTTAGTCTTAACTTGTATTTCTTCAGTCTTTCAAACAGTTTCTGCAAATGATCCAAGTGCTCCTCTTCAGTCTGAGACCTAGCTATGATATCATCGACATAGACCTATATCTCGTGATGGATCATATCGTGAAACAAAGCTACCATATCACTTTAATAGGTTGCCCTAACATTTTTCAATCCAAATGGCATAATTTTGTAGCAGAAGGTCCCCCACTACGTAACGAAAGTTGGTTTCTCCATATCTTCAGGCGCCATTTTAATCTGGTTATATCCGGAGAAACCATCCATGAAGGAGAAAACTTTATGTTGCACAGTGTTTTCAACCAGAACATCAATATGGGGAAGCAGAAAGTCATCCTTGGGGCTCGCCCTATTCAAATCTCTATAATCCACACACATGCGCACGTTGCCGTCTTTTTTAGGTACCAGCACCACGTTTGCAACCCATTTTGGATAAGAAGTAACAACTAAGAATCCGGCATTAAACTGTTTCATAACCTCGGCCTTGATTTTTTCTAACATTTCAGGCCGCATACGACGAACCTTTTGCTTTACTGGAGGACAATCTTCTTTCGTTGGTAGACGATGAACCACAATATTAGTGTCCAGCCCCGACATGTCTTCGTACGACCAGGCAAAGATCTCAATGTAGTCATGTAACATCCGGATTAACCGCTCCTTGACGCTATGCTCCAAGTTGGCACCTATCTTGACTTCCTTTTGGTCCTCTTCAGTGCCCAAGTTTACCGTCTCGACTTGCTCTTCATGAGGCTGTATCGTTCTTTCCTCTTGTTGTAACAGTCTAGAAAGTTCTCATGGTACTTCACAATCTTCCTTAACTTCGTTCTCAGTTTGGTAGATTGGATTTTCAAAGTCATAACTGGAAATAGTAGAATCGTTATTCATGGGATCCAGAGTGGATATAGATCTGCAGTTTAATATGTGGGTGTGTAAGAGAGCATAGTTATTTTGATAAAGTAAAAACAGAAAAGAAAGACAAAGAGCTTAAAATTTGCATGCAAAACATCCAATGATTTATTAATGACATATGAAGATGAAGTAACAACCCTCACAAAATAGACCATTGTGCCTCGGGTAAAGCACAAGGTTTTAGAGTTTCAACTGTTCAAATATTACATATTCCAAAAACAAAAAGACAATTACTCTTGAATAAAAGTAATAGGAACAAAATCCTTGGCCTCCCAATTGTTGAGTCCACCGCTGATAATTGGGAAGACCCATTTGTCAATGTTGCAGTTGCTATCACTATCCCCCAAAGCATTGATTCCATGATTACTGATGCGTAGTGGTGGTCCTCCAGCGTGAGCACGATGAATAGCTCTTTGGGATCCTGAAGTAAAACCCAAACCAAATTTGTCAGATTTGTAAGGGATGTCAAGGAGTTGGCCCCAAATGGTACACCCACCTTTCTCAACTACTGCTTTGGCATCCTTCAAAGAAGCCATATTCAACGGAGGTCTGGTAATCTTTGGAACACTAGTAACAATCTTGGTTAAAGCAACTGCTTGTGGAACCTCCTCAAAATTCTGACAGGGGGTTTCAATGAACTCACCGTCCATCTCAATATACCTGAAAGAGTTTAGGTGGCTCACCATGTATTCCTCCTCGCCATGGACTGTGCTAATCTTTTTGTTAACTGGGTACTTCAATATTTAATGTAGAGTAGAAGTAACAGGACCGACCCCATGAATCCAGGGGCGACCAAATAAACAAGAGTAAGATGGGCGGATGTCCATCACGTAGAAAGTGGAGTCAAAAGTCTGAGTACCAACTTTGATAAAGATGTCCACCTCCTCGTGCACCATTCTCTTGGAACCATCGAAGGCCTTCACCATAATATTACTGGGCTTCAGTGTGAGTCCTTCACAATCTAATCTGTCCAAAGCATTCTTGGTTAAGACATTCAACGATGAACCCGTGTCCACCAGTACGTGAGCTAGGATAGTTCCCCTGCACTCAATGGAGACATGTAGGGCATCATTATGCTTTCTTCCCTTGGATGTTAAATCTACATCAGAGAAACCAAGTCCATTGTCAGCTGTCAAACTAGAAATGCAGTTCTCGAATTGATTGGCGGGGGTCTCTTGAGGCACATGGGCAAACTTCAGGAATTTTACCAATGCCTTAGCATGGGCTTCAGAGTATAACAGTAGGGCCATCATTGAGATTTTTGAAGAGGTCTGCCCCAACTGCTCCACAATGTTGTAATCACTTTTCTTTATGATATTTAGTATTTCTTCTATTTCCTTTTTAGAAGCCTCAGGCATGACTTCTTTATGTGTCTTCATCTGGACAGGCTCAACCAGTATCTCTTTGCCCCGAGTCTCAGCTGACTCAACAACGGGGATAACAACAGGGATGACAGTAGGAGTATCATCGGGAGTAATAACAGGAGTGGAAATAGGAATAACAAAAGGGGTAGCAACAGTCTTCAGAGAGATTTTAGGGGAGAAAACTCTTCCACTTCTCGTAATTTTACTGGTCCCAACAATGTTGTCGATGTCAGGATCAGTATCTCCAACAACTTTATTTTTAACAGCCAATAGGTCTTGCTTGACACCATGGTAATAGACGTCAGCCCCATAATTCCAAGGAACAGATTTATCGGAGGAATATGGTATTGGCCAAGGAAAAGTGATTATCAGAGGTGCAACCTTAGGAACGAATGTAATCCTGACGGGTCTTTTGGAGGAGACCCTGGGAGGATTTTCGAAAATGGTAATTATTGAAATATTTTCACACAGAACTTTTATAGAGGGAACTTTCTCAAACATAATTTCTCTATTGTTTATCAGGCGCTAGACACCTATCTTTAACAACAAGCAACCATTGGGTAGAGACATACACAGGTGGCAACATTCACCACAGCCTAGAAATAAACCGGCTCGCAATAGATTCTTTTTAACAATGAGGAGAGGAGTATCTAGTTCATCAACGGAAGAAACAAACAGGTGATCATCAACAACATTGACATCCTGGACATGTTTGAGCATTGGCGCAGTGATTATATTAGGGGTCTCTGGTGGGTCAAACTCAATCTCCTTCGCCTCGATAAGGTCTTGCACCTTGTTTTTTAGATCCCAACAATTGTTTGTATCATGCCCCAAAATTTCGGAATGATAGGCACATTGAGCATTTGGGTTGTAGCGGGGACATGCAATATTGGGATTTTTAGGAGCCTCTTTTAGAGTGACCAGATTAGACTTCAACAAGTGTGGCAAAACCTGAGATAAGGTCATGTTGATTCGGGTGAACTATCTTCTATGTGCGTCCGGTCTGTGTTGATTGTTTCGTTGTTGGTTTGATGCAGGATTGGAGATCATAACAGCCCATACCGTTAGACGACGTTTAATTTTTCTTTGATTCCTCTGGTCGTAAGCAACACTTACTTATTTCTTCCCAGAGAACGGTTTCCTTACTATACTTGAGGATGCATCTCTCTGGATTTTACCACTCTTGATACCATCTTCCACTTGCTCACCACTCAATATCATCTCTATAAACCCAGCTAAGGAGCTTCCGGTAAGATGGTTGAAGAATGGACCAAACAAAGTACCCAAGAACATATCTACCAGCTCTCTATCAGACAAAGGAGGTTGGAATCTTCCCGCAAGATCCCTCCATTTCTGGACGTAATATTTGAAACCCTCGCCGGAACCCATATACATACTTTGCAATTATGTACGGGTTGGAGCGAGATCAGCATTGTATTGGTACTGCCTGTAAAAAGCCGCAACCAGATCCTCCCAATTGCGAATGTTGGTTCCTTCCAGCTGATAGAATCATTCCAACTGCGTCCCTGACAAACTTTCCTGGAAGAAATGTACCCACAGATTTCTATCAGCAGTGTGGGATTGAATCCTCCTGACATATGACCTTAAGTGCAACTTAGGACATGAGACATCGTCATACTTAGAAAATGTGGGAACTTTGAACTTTGGTGGAATGACCACCCCAGGAACCAAACCTAGTTCTTCAAAATCCAGACCAGGTACTCTATGAATTTCCATGGCATTGAGACAATCCTCCAGCTGTTTAAATTTGTCATCAGTAGGAGGATATTGTTCTTCAGTATAGTCAGACCCCGAATTATGGTCTCCTTCTTTTTCCTTCTCTTCCTGATTGTCTCTCTCATTCGACGGAGTTGCAAATTCTAGAGCTCGCTTTGCTGGTTCTCTGAACCTCCTTCCCATATTTAGGACACCCACCATTTTCTTCGTCTTCTTTTTCTTATCTTTGATCATGAGAGCCTTCAGGTCCTCTTGTCATTTAGCTAGAGGCAGGAACATCTGTTGGAATTGAGAATTCTGTGCTTGAAGATCCTTCATTATTTGTTCGATATCCATCTTACTGAAATAAATAGTAGAAAGATAAGGAAACCTGTTGTGAAAAACCTGTTTGTGTTATGATGCATGAACATGCGTATGCAAATGATTTCAAGGACCCAGAAGATTTTAGACAAAAGGAACAAACATCAATTGCATTAATAAGTTCAAATTGAGTACAAACATGCCTCTTAGGCTTACAATGGAGGAAATAAATACAAAATAAACTCCTAAGACAAAAAGGTCGAACGCATCCTCTTCGGCCCAATGTAGGCGTTCAAACTTCACTCTTCATGAAGTTGTTTTGTGAGCTCCAGAACCTTCTTCTCACTGGCATAGAATTGGGTCTCAAAGGTATATCGTTCTTTCTTGAGCTGTATCCAAGACTTTTGTAATTCTTCGAAGTTTGTTGGCATATCAGGATGAAAAATGATGCGAGACTCATCCTCTTGAACAATAGGCTCTGAAATCACTGGCAGGATAGCAGCTTATGGCATCATAAGACTTTGAGCACGAGCTCACATCTATTTGAGGTATGGCTCCAAAGGGATGGATTTCTTGCGCCCTAAAGTGTTGTTATCAGTCTTCTTTACCATGCCCCAAGCACGGATGAACCTTTAGTGATAACCTTGAAGATCATTTGAATAGTCGAACACAATACCCTAGATAAGCATATCATGAGGACTATCCCTTCGGGCGTAACCAAACTAACATAGGGCTAAAGAGGGGTTGTAGGTGATGCCTCCTCTAATGCCAAGGAGTGGCACATTAGGAAATTCTCCGTAGCGATCAATAAAAGAGATGTCTTCTTGAGAGCAAGGGCACCAATAGATATCAGAGTGAGAAAGAGACATTAACCTTTGGTTCCACCTTAATCCTAACTCATTCTTCATTACTGATCGAGGAAGGTGTGAAATAAACCACCTATAGAGAAAATGCGTATAACACATAAGAGTTCCTCATTTCCTCATAGTACGGGTGTGGAGTGATTGTAGAATATCCCCGAGCAACATGGGCAATGGATTGTGAGTGAGGAAGATGTTGATGGCACTGACATCTATGAACTGGTCTGAATTGGGGAACAAAACCAACCCATAGATCAAGAGAGCTAAGAAATCTTCAAAGGCATGGTAACTCAGAGCGTCCAGGAATACCTGAGCTTTCTTCATTAGAAAATTTGCAAGGAGGCCCTTAACTCCACTTCTTCTTTCCCAATTGGACTCAATGTGAGACGACTTCAAATGCAAAGCTACAACAACATTTTCATAAGCTGGATCTTGTTCTAAACCAGTGAAAGGTACCTGCTCCAAAATAGGCAAATTGAGTATCTTGGAAAATTCTTTCGGCATAGGCACCAATTGATAGTATGGAAATGTGAAGCAATGGTGCTTAGGATCAAAGAACTGGAATAGGACACTCATCAGACCTTCGTCAAAATCGGTAGTAACCAAACTGAGCAGGTGACCATATCTCTTGTTGAAAGATGAGCTCTCAGGAACTTTTAAGACCATTTCCTTGAGTTTGGGAGGGATCTCCATAACATTGATTCGAATGGTTTTTCTGCGAGCTGAATCTATGCCCTACAAAAAGATAAACCCACAGGCCCTTGAAATGGTTAGCATACATGTTATGATACTTATGATGTTATAATTATGGTTTAAAATCACAGATATGTCAAACAAGTCACACACAGACCTTAGGTTTAAAGGATTGCATGTGTTTTAAAGGTAAGTACCCTCTTGAAGTTTAGTTGGCTCAATCTATCCTAGAAATTAACCGGGTTCTAAGGAGCCTCATATCACTGACTTTTCTTTTAGGCATTGTTTTAGCGCAAGCACCAAAGTATTGCGGCCAAAATATCCAAAAAGTCCAATCTCAATGAGTGTAGCATCGAGTATCAACCAATCTTCAGTTAGAACCAAAGTCGGCCATCTCACTACTTTCTAATGGCTTAGGATGAGTTAATTAAAGGTTCTAAAGGTCAGTTAGCGCTTAACGACACTATAAGGAAGCCTAATGTTATCCTTGACTAACTCAAGGAACATTAGTACAAACCAGAGTATCATGCTAACGTGGCTAACACTTCATCCATATCGGTCTACGCCATACATCCTCCACGATTTACTGTCACTTACCTAAAAAGGTGCCCCAGATCCGGGTGTAGGATCTTTAACAATAACCCAAACAAGGACTCAAAAAATGTAAAGGAGCAAGCCAAACAAGGAAAGCAAGTAAATATGATCTAACTCTAAGGTAACCCCACTTTTAAGTATATTCCCAGCAGAGTCGCCAGTTCTGTAATACGGTGGGAGAATTGACTTGGTTGTTTTACGTTTAATCTCAATTGTTGCGAATAGCAAGAGTCGCCATTAACTTTTCTTTTATCCAATAAGGAAAGGGTGAAAAGAACAGGAAAGACCTTTAGAGATGTTTTCTTGAGTTCGGGGGGTAGGTTATGAAAATGGAAGGTATTAGCACCCTTTTCATCCGTAGTTATCTACGGGCTCTTAGTTGCTTGCTAGATCACTTGATTTGTTTGAAAATGTGCTTTGTGGTGTAAGTTTGAAAATATTTTGCAAAATGCCTTTGTTGCGGAGAACTTTGTAATGATTCTCGTCTCTATAAGAATGCGTACAAAGTGTTGGTTTTGAAAATAGTTCAAAGAGATGTTTCTTTTTGAAGATGTTTTTGAAAGTGTAAGTGTGGAAAATGGTTTTAGTTCAAGATCAAGCAACTATGAGCGTCCTACCTACTTAAAAGGTCTAATGTTCTTTCCTCCTCCTTTAGATGTTTCTATCTTACCATTGAATGATAAGAAGCTCCATCGTTGGATGTGAAGGGACGGGCGTGGGTCAATTGTATAGTCATATAAGGCAACCTATGATACGTTTTAGCAATTTCGTAAGAGACTAGATCGTTTACCGAAGGCAACATCGAGAGACATTGAGGGACTACGATCTTTTTACCGAGGGTCTTTGCTAAAACGCCCATATTCGAGGGAAATGACTATTTTCCGAGGCAACAAGTGAGATTATCCTAGAGGTGCATGTGTGTGTAGTGTGTTTGATTGCATGCATTTAGTCTTGAATTTGGGTTGTCTACTTGTTGATTTTAACTCTTGCCATACACAACCTAATTACTAGCATTTTATGAAAGCAATAAAAATGCGGAAAATAAATGTCCTACGCTATTACATATTTTAGCGATGGGGTGTACAAATTTACAAATGGGGATTTGCAAGAAATTAAATCCTAATTATCTATTACAACCATATTGAATTTGTACAATAATTGAAAGGAATAAAATGTACAAGGTAAAATGGAACAAGGAAAAAGATTTGTTTTGTTTTTGTTGAGAAAAGATTTTGGTTAAATAATTATGAAAATAAAATATTTTTTGTTATATTGTATATATTCATGAAATAAACGTTGCAAATAAATAGTGTGCAAGAAAAATCAACTCAAAAGGAGTTGTTTTGATTGGTTGAAAAATGTTGAAGTTTGTTAAAAAGAAAAGGAAACAAACAAATGATAAAAACTGTTTTGGTCCTGCCAAGGTTTGAACCCAGGACCTTATACATAAATGCATTTCGTGCATGCTGTTTGTACCACTGGATGGTCTGTTTCATCTGTTAGTTATACAATGTGCATTAAAGATCAAATGAACTCATGGCTTCCTCTTTTCCTTCGAGCGCAGGGATGTCTAGCTTATTTGTTAAGATTCGAAAGGCTTCACCCTCAACCAATCGAAGGATGTAAAAAACCTACCTAACATGTGAATATAAATCTAACTAGGTAGCTTTCGAAAGCTACAGAACAGAGGTTAACACAAGTTTGTTTGGTACCAAAATCAAGGCCTAACTAGTCAGAGTTGTAATTCTCAACATATAAGCAGTGATAATCGAAACTAAGAGCATGTTCAACTTCCTAGATATGATGTCTATATTTTTCTTTTACTTGTGTATACAAATGATGTTTGAATAAAAAGTCTCAAATTTAAGAGAAACTTACCTCTTGGAGCGAAACTTGAGGTACTTCGACAGAGCCTCCAGGAACTGTTTGATGATGGATTATGCCTGCTTCAACCTCCCTGAAGCTATTCCAATTATCACTTTTCTTTGAAAAAAATCATTTGAATCGAAGGTTTGGTATATGGTATTTAGGATTGAATCGAAGGTTGGTACATAGGAGTTAGGAGTGGATCTAAAGGCTGATGTATGGAGTTAGGGGAGGGTGAATCGAAAGACTCACTAACGTATGAAGGGATTTGTGATCTTTGAGAGTTTGAGAATGTTTGAGAGTGTTTGAAGATTTTTTTCACACAACTAAAGTCTACTCAGCCACCAAAAATCCAACCCTTAGATGTGTTGTGGAACCTCTTATTTATAGATGAATTTTGGCTGAGGTTTGGGAGGGGGGGGGGGGGGGGGGAACAGATGAAATTTGAAAAAATTGTGTATGCTCTTTTTGTAGCTTTCGAGGTGCAGTTTTTGTATGCCAATTTAGTGCAAATATGGGAGCAGCATAGCAGGACTGCTTTGCAGCAGTTATGGAGTGTTGTGGTCAGTACAGCAGGCCTGGGCTTGGCAGCACATTGGACTTTGGTTCGAAAGCATCTTGAATATAACACATCAAAATACAAAACAAAACTTGCTTCCAACAATTGTGTCCTTCGAATGGACCACATGTGTGTTCTTTGAATGCACCCCTTGTAATTCTTCGAATAAGGATTAATGTTTTTCTTTCGAATGGGACACCCATGTATGTCCTTCAATTCCACCAATGCATGTCCTTCGAATAGGACACCCATGTATGTCCTTCAAATCCACCAATGCATGTCCTTCGAATGGGACACCAATTGTGTGTCATAGTGTAGAAACTATGTGTGTCGAAGGTTTTTAAAGGTGGAATCGAAGCAAGCTATTTCAAAAGGGTGCCACTGTCTTTTGGGTGCTAGCATGAAAGAAGTCATTGCCTTGTGTATAAAAAAAACATGCAGGAGGTCATTGCTCAATCGAAGCTTGCATGCAGATAACCATTGTCCAATCAAAGCTTGCATGCAGGAGGCCACTGCTTTATGGGTGATAGCATGAAGGGAAGAATTGCCTTGTGCATTAAAGGAAAGCACGAAGGAAGCCATTTCCTTGTGGGTTGAAAACAAGCACAAAGGAGGCACTTTCCTTGTGGATCAAAGCAGACACGAAGGAAGTACTTGCCTTGTGAATTGAAGGCAAGCATGTAGGAAGTATTTGCCTAGTGAATCGTAAACAAGCCTGAAAGATGTACTTGCCTTGTGAATCGAGAGCAAGCCTGAAGGATGTACTTGCCTTGTGAATTGAGAGCAAGCCTGGAGGATGTACTTGTCTTGTGAATTGAAGGCAGGCATGAAGGAAGTACTTTCCTTGTGAATCGAAACAGGTTGCTTCGAAGAAAAACATTGCCCCATCGGAGCTTGTATGAGGATAGCCATTTTCCAAACGAAACTTGTATGAAGATAGTCATTGCTTTGTGAATCAAAGCAAGCATGTAAGAGGCCAATGCTCAATTGAAGCTTGCATGCAGGAGGCCAATGCTTTGTGAAGCAAGCATATAAGAGGCCAATGCTCAATCGAAGCTTGCATGCAGGAGGCCACTGCTTTGTGAATCAAAACAGTCCAGTAGGAGGCCACTGCTTTGTGAATCAAAGCAGGCCAGTAGGAGGCCACTGCTTTGAATCGAAGCAAGCCAGTTTCAAAGGGAGACATTGCCCAATCGAAGCTTGTGGACCAAAGCTTGCTCGAAGGGGACCTAATGCCCAATCGAAGCTTGTGGACCAAAGCTTGATCGAAGGGGACCAAATACCCAATCGAAGCTTGTGGGACATAGCTTGATCAAAGGGGACCAAATACCCAATTGAAGCCTATGAATTAAAGCAGACTTGCTCTTCTTTGATTTGATGCTTGAGAGCCTAATGTGATCCATGGAAACTTGTGCAGTCTTGAACCAGTAGAAACTTTGTGAGAAAAATCTTGAGAAATGAGAGGGAAAATTTTGGAGTACAACAATGAGAAGGTAAAAAAGAAATAATATACGAGAGTAGAGATTAAAAAGAGAAACAAGATGTATATGACGAAGAAGGCTTGATAATGCTATGAGAGATTTGAGAAGATCGAAACCGAAACAATAAGTATTAAGCGAAGAAAATTGTTTGTAATCATAGGGTTAAGGTATAATACAATTTGATTCGGTTTGGTTCAGTTTGCAAAATTCAAACTGAATCGTGCAGTTTTTTTAAAAGATGACCCAAAGAAATTCGAACCAAATACGATTTTTTGTAGTTCGATTTGATTTGGTTTAATTTGGATTTTCTATAGAATTGATTCGATTTTGAACAACTCTAACATGCAGGAAGGCTACAAAATTCAATTTATGATTCATCCGCGACATAAAGTTTCTTATCTTAGATGGATCTCAGACATCGTCCTTATTCACTCGCGGCAAGAAGTTTCTTATCTTAGATGGATCTCGCAAATTATCCTTACCACCACCTTCTTCCATCACCTGAACTCACCATTCATTCACTTAATCTATCAGATTCCTCCGCCCGTCACGGTCTCCGAAAACCACAATTTTTTCATTAAAATCTAACTTTCAAATAATTATATTCATTTCTTCATATCATAAAGCTAATAAGTAAATTAAATAGCAGTATTCATCCTAAATTAATCATAAAATTTAAAATTTTAAAATTCAAAATCTTAAATATTAAATCATTAAAACAAGAGTAAATAGTTATTTATCCTTTATAGGATATTTTTGATTTACTCCATTTAAAAAAAAAATCGATTATCCTTTATAATATTTAAGATATCCCAAAGCGCGTAAAAATGAGGGAGTAAATAATTTTTTTTATAATGGATAATATTTATATTTAAAAAGTAAAAGACTTAAAATTTTAACATTCTCTTGTGATCAAACATTTTTTTAAAAGAAAAATAAATTAAAACTCATCTATACTACAAGAGATAAATAACTATTATACTTTAAAATAATATATTATCTTAGTAATAAAATCAATAAAAAATAAGTATCTTCCTTTTGAGATTTGAAACTTCTAATGACTAAAGTTGTGAAGTGAAAGAAAAATACTAATAATATTTATTTTTAAAATGTTAATTAATTAATAGTTGATATTATTCCGTTTAAATTCTAAATTGAATTACTTGGGAGACAAATCCTTTCAAAACCTAAATCCCGTACACAACCTTAATGCTGGGTGACAGATGACTGAAACAATTGCACACACAACACAACCATTTATAGTACATATATAAATATGTTTAACTTAGAAAAAGTAACCATAAGGTCACTATAGTAATTTACACACATTATTTCAGTACAAATTCAAAATACTTCCAAAATCACAATAACACATAGGAAAAACAACCATGCTGAAAACACAGCTTATAAAAGCACATAATATCTCTCTCAAGAGGAAAAACACACAGACACACATACTAACATGTATCTCAAGCATCATTATGTCCTAAAAGTGCCAAAAGCATTTTCTCATAGTCACCAGTTGTGTCCTTCACAATGGCACGGTCAAGAGGGACACTATCCCTCCTTTGATACTCATCAGCCACAATTTTCAAGTCAATTTCAGCTCTTGTTGCCACAACTCTTGTAAGAGCCCCTTCATCCGTTCCGTGCTTATTGATCGACAGACGAACTATCTTCGCAAAGTACTTCTCAGGACGAGTCAAGCACTTGACAGTTGATCTCAGCAATGACAGAAACTCGTCTTTTGGATCTTCCTTCAGGTCCTATCAAAGTGTCTCAAAAAAAGATTAATACAGTTATTCTTAATCAGTTTTTGTAAAACAAGAAAAATGTGAGAACTAGTAGTACTCTACTAACCTTGTTTATATCTTTTCCAAATGCATCTTTGTAGTGATTCAAAGTAGCATTAACTTGTGCTTTGCTCCTTGTGGCCAGAATCCTAATGAGATCGTCGTCGTTATAAGCCTTTTTCGAAATCTTTTCGTGAAGTATCTTTGCCTCAGCTTTTGCTATAGTCAAGTTCACTTCATCTCCTTCATAGCGGTGAGAACTAACCAGAGGCAATAGGAGCTATATATACCAACAAAAAATAAGCTAACTTTGATATTTTGAGTGACACAAAATCTTAAATCACACATATAGCTCAAATTATTCATTATCTTGATACAAAATTTGTAATCAATTTTTGTTTCAACTTACAACTAACAAGTTTATGATGGAGAATTTGTACCTTCCGGTAGTCTCCAGTTGTGTGATGAGCAACATCTTCCTCAATAGACTTCTTATAAAGAACATGATAAGCCTTCTTTGCAGAAAACAATTGATCAGAAGATCTAGTGCAAGCTATTTCCACCAGAACTTGATTGCTCGATGTCCATTTTTTCGTTGCTTCGTTCGCCAAAAAGGCATCGCGTTCTGCGGATTCAAGCGCCCAAAGATGAACTAGTCTCTGCGAGGAGAACATTCAATGTGCATATTATTCTCGTTATAGAACGGTTTTCTTATAAGTTTTCATTACCAAACATGTTACATCATGCCTCCCTCTTAAATTAATCACTGGTGCTAAAGCTAGATTTTCACAATAACTTAAATGTGCTCATCTAAGTATATACAAATCAAATGAGATCATAATATCTTAATTTATGAAACATATTATAACCAAAAAAAATGACACTCACACCGGAGTACACAGACTCTAACACCGGACATGACGACACTGACACCTTGATAATAATTAAAATAAATAAATAAATTGTAATTATAAAGTGTTGGAGCTGTGTCTAAGTCCAACATGAACACAGACACAAACACGCCTTTTTGGTGTCGGTTCCACAAAGATCTTAATTATAAAGTCCCTTAACTGACCTCAAAGTCACTGGTAAGCTCTTTGTCCAAGGCCTTAAGGAGATCTTCTCCATAAGTCTGAGCATAAGTTTCTCTGATAGCCTTCCTCTGACTAGCATTCCTATGACCCAAGATCGATATAATCAAATCTTCATTGGTTCCCCAACCTACAATCAAAAAATCAAAATCATCAATTAGAAATTCAATCAAAATCAATCACCAGAAGAACATAATAACACCCGATCCTCAAACACAAATGAAAAAACAATACATCAGCCTAATGACTTGGTCGCACTATACGGAATCTGATAATCAGATTTCGCGACAAAGTCATCCATCTGGATCAGATAAAAAAAGATCAAGACGGTAAGATCTAAATCAACATAAGATGGTTAAGATCAATACAATTCTGCAGTAATATACTAATATACATGGATCGAACCATCATGATATGAAGAAGAGGACTGTGATTAAAGGAAGAATAACCTGAAAAGGCTTTGCGGAGCTGCTCAACGTCATCGGAGACAGGGGGAAGAGAATGAGGAACTGTTAGGGTCGACATTGTCAATTATTGTTACTATCTATTTCAGACACTCTTTGCTCTGTTTTATGATGTGAAAATGGGACAGCGCGAAATAATCGTGGTTGTAGTAAAGTCAAATTGCGGGTCCCATATCCTTCCATGTTTGTAATCACACATATAGCTTTATTGTTGAGTCGCCACGTAACATGTTCTCCTGATTTTCCGATAAGAGAAATTATTATTTATCCAACTTTAATTGATTGACTGAAAAAGTATTTTAAAAAAAATATATACTTACCTATCATGAGGCATGTTAAAATATACTAATATCTCCTCTAATTTTTAAATATTAATTTTCTGTTTATATATATATATATATATATATATATATATATATATATATATATATATATATATATATATATATATATATATATATATATATATATATATATATATATATATATATATTATTAATTAACAACATCAATATTTAAACACAAAATCAACTAAAAAAACAATACAACACTATCCATTTGCCATTGCGTTTCTTCCGTTACAAAACTTTAATCTTTCTTAAGCAACGATTGATCCGTTCATGATACTTACGACAACCCTTTGTACATTAGGATCAAAGTTCTTTGATGGCCGATCACGAATATAAAAAGCTAGTTTATCCTCTTTTTCAAGCTTTCTGTCATTTGCATAATCATACCTCCCCTTGCTAATTGACCTTTCCATACAGTACTTTTTTTCAGCATAATGCAGTTGACCCTTATATATTTTCTTCTTATCGGAATCTCGAAGCTCGACGCGTTTATGACCCACTTGCAGGTAGCTGTTTATAACTTTTTGGCGAATTTACTGCACATAAAAAACAGCTTACATTACACAAATATAATGGAATAACAAAATTATATTTAACTTATACAATCAATACGAATGTCACGATACTTACTAAAGCATCTTTGGCAGCCGTCTTTTCAGAATTGATTTCCTCTATCCAAAAGAAATACTTATGATCATTCTTGTGTTTGATTACCACAGGGTCACGACAACAATTTTTTGTAATAGCTATAACCTTTTTCCCCTTGCTATTATGGAGTTTTGGATTTAATCCACTACTTTCAATCAATCACATACATGAAAATATGTTAATCCTAATTTATCGTCACTACTTAATGCAACAAATGATAACAACTTTCATAATTTTTACTAAACGTTTCTTACCTCTAGCCTTATTTCAAAGCTTGACTCAGACTCTCATCGTGAGTATGACCTTTTGTATCTTCACAAGATTCCCTCTCTTTGCTTTTCCGTTAGCGTTTTCTCTACCACCAACTCCTCGAATCTTCAACTTCAAACACTGAGAAGTGAAAATTTCTCATTTTTGTTTTCAATCTTCTTTAAATTGGGTCTTCTCCAATGCCACAGATAACAAACTGACTCTGGACAATATTTTTAATTCCATATTTGGATGAAGCTGTTTGAACCCTCTGAGAAATAACATCAGAAAAATAACATGTATAGCGAAATCTATCATAAGAATTTCATGAATAAAACATGCAAAGTATCTAAAATCAAGAATTTTACGTTTGACGCCCCCTTAGCGCACCTCTGGTCGTCATTTTTAGATGGATGCTGACTCTTGCGGTGACTCTTCTTCAATAGCAAAAATACTTCCTCAAGCGTTTGCACTTCTTCTTATTATCCACCCTTCATCTTAGGCCGGTCCGTCGATGCATATTTCTGGCTCAAATGATTTTGTTATTAAGATAATATTATTTTCATTTCAATTTCTGACCCACAATTATTTTATGATATATTCTGTCTATATTATACTAATAAATTTCATTACATAATCTACTTTATTTTTCATATTTTATTACTTTTTTAAAATATTTTTTATTTTATTTAAATCATAATTATTTATTGTTAAAAAAATTTATTCACAACATTCTTTTTTTAATATTAATTATATTATATAAACTTTAATTATTTCTATCTTTCAATTTCTATTTTTTTTCATATTATTTTTTTCACTATATCCTATTAACTAACTTTATTTTTGACAGTAGTTAACAATTATTAAATACTAATATCAAACTAATTTAAATATTACATTTTATATTTATATTTTTTTAAAATTTTTTTTCTAATTAAACAATTAAAATATTTTTCTTTTAATATAATTCACGTCTGTATCATAAACGCTTTTCTTCAAGTTACAAATTATATCATTGATGTACATCTTTTTATAAACAAAAATTTACTATTGATTCAAATATATTTATTATAGTAACGTAAACAAACATAATTTTAGTATTCTAGAAAAATTTCTTATATTTATCTTATTATTTTTATATGTAAAATCTGATATTTATGATCCAAATATTCATGATCTACATAAAGATTTTATTGAAACAATTGCGCATATCAGACTAGACTGTGCGAACGCACAAATTTGTTACTAGTTTAATAAGAGAAATTATTATTTATCCAACTTTAATTGATTGATTGAAAAAATATTGTTAAAAAAAGGAAAATACACTCATCTATCATGAGGCATATTAAAATGACACTAAAATCCCCTCTAATTTCTAATTTTTAAATATATATTGACCTCCTTCGAATTTTATTAAAATAATACCGATGTTTCTATAATTTTTAATGACAGTCAAAACCGTAAATATAAATACATTTACCTATAATTTTTAGTCTATCATTTCAACTTTCTATTTTATTTATATATATATATATATATATATATATATATATATATATATATATATATATATATATATATATATATATATATATATATATATATATATATATATATATATATATATATATATATATATATATATATATATATATATATATATATATATATATATATATATATATATATATATATATATATATATATATATATATATATATATATATATATATATATATATATATTGGAGAGGTTAGTTCATGATTTTAAACTAAAGAGAATGTCAATGTCTTTTTTAATAAACCTCAATTAAAACAAAACATTAATAAAACATAAAAATAATTTATAAAAGTTAATTTAAAGGAAAAAGTTAACATCTATTTTAAAAATATAAATTAATAAATTATTTGTAAAAATATTCTCGCACGCATTCAATATATTAAAACTTTAAATATAATTTTAATATATTTAATAAAATTTAAATTTTTTTAATTATAATATATTAATATATTTTATAAAGAGCACATGTTAAGATGATCCAAATTTAAGTACTCGATGCAATGCTTGTTGGGGAATAGGTGAAGGGAGAGTTGGTTAATGTTGGTAGTTTATTAGTGGATAAGAGTGTCGGCAAGGCAAGTATACCGAGTAATAAGACAAATGAGCATTTTGATTAAATTTTTCAGAAAAGTACTATATATCGGTTAATAATAGAGTTAGTGCTAATTTATTGACATGACAACATTTTTTTCTTTCTGAAATAGACAAAAAAAAGAAGATATTAATATGATAAAATGTTATCCACTCAATTGCAAAGTGTATTTAAAATGAAAATGAAAATATAAAATCTAAGATGTTCTAATATAAACCAGAAAGATAGACGAGTTCCTCACAAATATGGTTACCTCTGTCCTAATTATTGTCTCTAATTATAATATTTTTTTGAATTTTTCTTCTCTCTTTTTATAATATTTTTTTTTCAATTTTTAAAATATATTAATTATTTTTTTCCAAATTTATTTTTAATTATATTTTTTTTATAATAATTATATTGACGGATTCAAAAATAAAATTTGGTTATGTATCTGATTTTGAATTTTGATGATAACAATATATAAATAATAAACAATAATTTAGTATCCTAATGATTTGTTTAGTGTGTAGCTTTTGCTAACAAATTCTAATTCTGAAGAATTAACGTGTGACATCATCAGATTCTGGACATATCACACTAATAATTACAAGTGCGTGTGTCATTGTGTAGAATGCTTCTTAAAATAACGGTTTTGATGAACGTTAGTTTTATTGTTTTAACTATGACTCTGTAGTAGAGCTTATGATATGTTCTCAAATTCTGAAGATTTCAAGTTCTTTTGCCAAAGTTCCAAAGATCCTAAAGACGAGGTTCTCTTGAACGAGTTCTGAAGATTCTGAAGACCAACGGTTCTGATGACCAACTTCTGAAGATTCTAAAGATAATGTTCTGTTGAACGAAGTTCTGAAGACTCTGAAGAAAATATTGTGAAGACTATGAAGACCAAGTGCTGAAGACTTTGAAGATAAGATTTGGGTTGAATAAGTTCTGAAGACTCTGATGACATGGTTCTGGAGACTTAACTTTGATCCCGCATGCTTCAACCATTATACATCCAGAAGCCTCTGAAGATTAGAAGAGAATATCAAAAGGTTTCATGTGAGTATTAGTGCAAGGTACAACATCACCTCGCCTCCACTACTCTGCTATTGAGGCGCAAGGACTGAACTATTGGTACTATGTTGTCTACCAGTCACACTGGCCATTGCAAGAAGACAAATGGAATTTTGTTAATCCTATTCTACCCTCTAACAAATTTCTTTTTGCCTATAAAAGGAAGACTTGAAAGAATTGGAATCGTTGAACAACTTTGAAGAAGCTCATGTTTATTTAGATTGCTGAAACGTTGCCAAAATAACTGTAATTTTTGTAAAGCAAACAACTTGTATTCATTAACTTGCTAGCAAGGAATTCTTGTTCGTTAACTTGCTTTTAACACTTTTGTGTTGTTATATGTACTTCAATCTTGTGTAATTGGCTTTTAAGAAGCAATCTTGTAAACATAAAAACTTGTATTCAAGAATGAGTTGATTGTTCCTTGAGTGACTAAGTGTTAGTCTGTATACTCAAGAAGTTATTAATAGTTTGTCTTTGAGGTTTTGTTCCTTGAGTGACTAAGTGTTAGTCTGTATACTCAAGAAGTCATTGAGAGATTGTCTTTGAGGTGTTGTTTCTTGAGTGACAAAGTGTTAGTCTGTATACTCAAAAAGTCATTTACAATTTGTCTTTGAGGTTTTTTTCCTTAAGAGACTATGGATTTAGTTAGGATTCTCGAAAAGACATTGACAATTTGTCTTTGTGGATTGTAATCAGTTTGGTTATAGTGGATTAAGTTCTTGATTGAGAATGGCAAATTATCTTGGTGGGTGGACTGGATTAACTTCGTTAACAGTGAACCATGATAAAAATAATTGTGTTCATTTATTTTAATTCTTGTGTTAACTTCTTGTGATTGGTTTCGAAAAGATTTTATTTCTAGAAACCCAATTCAACTCTCCTTTCTTATGTTTATTGCACCTTCAATTGGCATAAGAGCTCTGATTCTGGTATTGATAGTTATCAAACACTTAACCATGTCAAATAAAGATCCAGACATTTTAGAAACACTATGGCTATTCCACCACCTACTGTTGTTGTGCCTGTTATCAATGAGAGAGAAAACTACAATGCTAAACCTCCAATATTTGATGGTGAAAGATTTGATTATTGGAAAGATAGATTAGAAAGTTTCTTTCTAGGTCATGATGTTGATCTTTGGGATATGGTAGTTGATGGCTACGAACATTGACCAGTGATTTTTACACAGGAATTTAACATTTATTTTAGTTATTGTTTCGTTTAATTGATTGGTGTTTTATTTCATTTTACCGCATTTTATGCTTTGGTTTTGTATTTTAGTATTTTTCAGGTTTCAAAAGAATAAAACAGGACAAATCAGGAAAGAAAGGTGCAGAAGTCAGAGTTTTGGGAAAAAGTGTTTAAAGAGCCCTGACACGGGTGGCCGTGTCGCCTGACACGGGCTGTGTCAGGGGGAGGACTTGGTAAAGTGAAGATAGAGAGCAAGAAAGAAGGTGACACGAATGCTCGTGTCAAGTCAGCTGAAGTATGAACGTTGGAGGAAGAATTACAGGAACTGACACGGGTGCCCGTTATTAGAACATAGTTTGATTCTACAACCCTCAATTAGAGTTTTGATGATAACAAAATACAAGAATAAATAAATTGTAAGATTTATATATAAGACATATATGCTACTTAAAATTATGTTTTGTGTTTACAGAAACTCTGATGGAATCAGCATCAGAAGATCAGTATCAACATTAGCATCAGAAGATATGTCAGCATCAGAAGATCAAACATGTGCTACACACTGAAGTTACCAGATCATACGCTGAAGCCTGATGACCAGAATCTGCGCATAAAATACTCAGACTCTGATCAAGATCCTTACCAAGTCATCAGCACTCAGAAGCGTCAGAATCAATTAAAGCCAAGAACACTCTGATTACCATAAGCAGAGAAGACTCTGAAGCGTCAGCGTTACTAAGCATTCAAGACAGATTTATTACCAACGACTTTATTCCAAGACAAGATCTTCTCTAAAAGGAAAGAACGTTATTAGCATTGAAATGGATTTATGGACAACAACGTATCTCTTCCTAGGCTATTTAAACAAGACTGTGTGAGAAAAGAAAAGGTTAATAATCTTCACGCATATACACGCCTACGTAAACGAACTCTCTCATACAATTTGCTAAAGCTTTCCAACCACGCTTACTCTATCACTCTAGCTATCCAGTTTCATTCTAAGCTTAATATTGTGTATTATCACAGTTGTGATATATAGTTTTATTAGAAAACATCAAACACACTTTTGTTCAATTATCTGTAAGAGAATTTCCTTGAGATAAACCGGTCTGTGGTTAGACTCAAGAAGGCTTTAACAGTTGTTAAAGTAGTTGTTATATTCAGTTGAATATAGTGGATTAAGACCTCGTTGGAGAGAGGTGAAATCACCTTGACGGGTGGACTGGAGTAGTTTGAGATCAAACGAACCAGGATAAAAATGCAGTGTTGTCTGCATTTGATTTAAGTTTTACAATTCAACCCCCCTTCTTGTGTTTTTCACATCTTCAATTGGTATCAGAGCGCCTGGTTCTGAGCTTATAACACTTAACCGTGTCAGTACAAGATCCAGCGTCAGAAAAACACAATGGCAGGACCACATCAAAACATCAACAACGACAACAATGAAGAAAGAGACAAATTCAGTGGCAAACCTCCAGTCTTTGATGGAGAAAACTTTGACTACTGGAAAGACAGAATTGAAAGCTTCTTTTTGGCCCATGATGCTGATCTGTGGGACATGGTGACTGATGGATACACGCACCCAGTGGATGGAAGTGGTCAGAAGATTGACAGGAAAGCAATGTCTGATCAGCAAAAGCGTGACTTCAGAAATCATCACAAGGCCAGAACAATTCTTCTCAGTGCCATCTCTTATTTTGAATATGAAAATATATCAAACAGAGACACTACAAAGAATATGTTTGACTCTCTGAGAATGACGCATGAAGGCAACATTCAAGTCAAAGAAACCAAAGCTCTTGCGCTCATTCAGAAGTATGAGGCATTCAAGATGGAAGAGAGTGAATCAATAGAGACTATGTTCTCAAGATTTCAAATTCTGGTTGCTGGTCTCAAAGTTCTTGACAAAGGGTATTCCACTGCTGATCATGTTAAGAAGATCATCAGAAGCTTGCCAAAATAGTGGAGGCCAATGATCACAGCGCTTAAGCTAGCCAAGGATCTCAACAAAATCTCTCTGGAGGAACTTGTCAGCTCCCTCAGAAGTCACGAGATAGATCTAGAAGCAGATGAACCTCAAAAGCAAGGTAAGCCATTAGCTTTAAAATCTAACAGAAAATCTGACTCCAAAGTTTTGTAGGCTGTTGAAGAAACCTCTGATGGGTCCTCATCAGAAGAAGATGAACTGTCTCTCCTCTCCAGAAGGGTGAACCAACTGTGGAAGAAGAGGAAAAGGAAGTTCAGGAATCCTAGAAGATCAGAGAATCAGAATGAATCTTTCTCCAGATACAGAAGGTCAGAGTCCTCCTCTGGACACAGAAGATCTGAAGGTTCTTCAGGAAGCAGAAAGCCAAACAACAAAGACATCATCTGCTATGAATGTAACGAGCAAGGGCACGACAAAAGTGATTGCCCAAAGCTTTAGAAGGAAAAGCCCAAAAAGAAGTTTGGCAAGGAAAAGAAGAAAAGTCTCATGGCTACATGGGATGATTCTGACACATTTGAAGCTGACTCAGAATCAGATGATGAAAGAGCAAACATAGCTCTCATGGCAAACATAACAGAAGACAGTGAAGCTTCTGAATCAGACTCTGAATCAGATACAGAAGAGGTATTTCCTGACTTTGCTATAAACTTTACTAAGGCTGAACTAGCTGAAAGCCTTAATGAAATTCTGGAAAGATATCAGCAGATCAGAGTCAAATTCAGAAACCTGAAAAGGAATCTTGCTTCTGACTCTGATAAGATTGAGAGTCTCAAATTGGAGAATTCTGAGTTAAAAGACAAAATTTCAAAATTAGTAAATCTATTGCAAAACTCTCAGAAGGACGCAATCCCTGAAACTCCCAGCAGTGCTGATGAGATCATCAAGGAGTATGATCACAGCTTTCAGAAGTTTCTAGCTATAAACATAGATAGAAGCAAAATGGCTTCAATGATCTATGAAGTTAGCAGAAATGGCAGAAAGGGAATAGGATACCAAGGTAAGGTACCTACACCAAAGAATGCCATGGATTTAGTTATAAAACACACTTCACTTGATTCACACTTTGTATATGGGCACACACATGACATCAAATATACAAGTAGTAGTTATTCTGTCAAACCAAAATTCAACCAGAGTTTTGGTAAAACTAACAAATCAGGACCCAAGAAAATATGTGTACCTAAGGATAAAATAATACATGTGGCAGATATCTTTAGCAGCAAAGAAGAAACACCAGTCATGGTACCTGGACTCTGGCTGCTCACGACACATGACGGGAATAAGGAATATGTTCCAAAGCCTGGAACTTAAACCTGGAGGCCACGTAGGTTTTGGAGGCAATCAAAGAGGAAAGATCATTGGCTCTGGAACAGTAGGTAATGGAAATCTTCCCTCTATAAGTAATGTTTTATTAGTAGATGGATTAATGCATAATCTGTTATCCATAAGTCAATTAAGTGATAACGATTATGATATAATCTTTAATCAAAATTCATGCAAAGCTGTTAGTCAGAAAGATGGGACTATCCTATTTAATGGAAAGAGGAGAAACAACATTTATAAAATAAAACTTTCTGAACTGAAAAGTCATAATGTAAAGTGTCTTCTGTCTGTTAACAATGAGAAATGGATCTGGCACAGAAGATTGAGACATGTTAGTATGAGAAGAATATCTCATATTAACAAACTCAATCTGGTCAGAGGACTTCCTAACCTGAAGTTCAATTCAGATGCTCTGTGTGAAGCATGTCAGAAAGGCAAGTTTGCAAAACCAGCTTTCAAATCTAAAAATGTTGTTTCCACCTCTAAGCCATTAGAACTTCTGCACATTGACTTATTTGGACCAGTTAAAACTGCTTCAGTCAGTGGCAAGAAGTATGGGTTAGTAATCGTAGATGACTATAGCAGATGGACATGGGTAAAGTTCTTAAGACACAAGGACGAGTCACACTCTGTGTTTGTCACCTTCTGCAACCAAGTTCAGAATGAAAAGGATCTTAGAATCGTCAAAGTCAGAAGTGATCATGGTGGAGAGTTTAAAAACAAAGATTTTGAATCATTCTTTAATGACAAAGGCATTCTGCATGATTTCTCTTGTCCTAGAACTCCCCAGAAAAATGGAGTTGTAGAACGAAAGAACAGAACATTGCAAGAAATGGCCAGAACCATGATCAACGAGACTAACGTTGCTAAGATCTTCTAGGCAGAGGCAATAAACACAGCGTGTTACATTCAGAATAGAATCTCCATAAGACCTATTCTGG
Organism: Vicia faba; assembly: GCA_948472305.1. Taxonomy (NCBI): domain Eukaryota; kingdom Viridiplantae; phylum Streptophyta; class Magnoliopsida; order Fabales; family Fabaceae; genus Vicia; species Vicia faba. Next base: position 84,198,068 of record OX451736.1, read on the forward strand.
AAAAGACTCCATATGAATTGTGGAAGAACAGAAAGCCCAACATTTCATATTTTCATCCATTTGGATGTACCTGTTTTATTTTGAGTACAAAAAATTATTTGAACAAGTTTGACTCTAAAGCACAAAAGTGTATTATGTTAGGATACTCTGAACTCTCAAGAGGGTACAAAGTATACAATACAGAAACACAGATTGTGGAAGAGTCAATAAGTGTTCGTTTTGATGATAAGCTTGACTCTGAAAAGTCAAAGCAAAATGAATTCCTTGCAGGTATGGAAGTTGAATTCACAGGTACTGAAGACAAATCATCAGAAGCTCTTAACAGAGATACTCCCTCAACATCAGAAAGAGGCACTGCAAGCAATCCAACACCTTCTGTTGATCAACTTCAGAAAAGACCATCCAGAAGCAGCATGGATCACCCAGAAGAAACAATCTTAGGAAGAAAGGAAGATCCAATCAGAACAAGAGCTAGCTTCAGAAACTCTGAAGAATCCCTCATGGGACTTATTTCTCTAATTGAACCATCAACAATTGATGAAGCACTTCTGGACAATGACTGGATTCTAGCAATGCAAGAGGAGCTGAATTAATTCACAAGAAATGACGTATGGGATCTAGTTCCTAAGCCAAAAGGATTCAACGTCATTGGAACAAAATGGGTGTTCAGAAACAAACTGAATGAACAAGGTGAAGTCATCAGAAACAAGGCACGATTGGTAGCACAAGGTTATAGTCAGCAAGAGGGGATAGACTATACAAAAACCTTTGCTCTAGTCGCCAGGTTAGAATCTATCAGACTCTTAATCTCATTTGCTGTTAATAAAGGCATCACTCTGTATCAGATGGATGTTAAGAGTGCATTCTTAAATGGCTATATAGAAGAAGAGGTATATGTGCACCAACCCCCTGGTTTTGAAAGTTCCAAAAATCCATAATATGTTTTCAAACTAAAGAAGTCACTCTATGGTCTGAAACAAGCTCCCAGAGCGTGGTATGAAAGACTAAGTAACTTCCTGTTAGAAAAGGAATTCACCAAAGGGATAGTGGACACAACTCTATTCTGTAAGACAGTTAAGAATGACATTTTAGTATGTCAGATTTATGTTGATGACATCATATTTGGATATACTAAACCTTCTCTGGGAAGAAAGTTTGCTAAGTGTATGCAGGCAGAATTTGAGATGAGCCTAATGGGGGAACTGAAATTATTTCTGGGCATTCAGATCAATCAAACCCCAGAAGGAACTTTCATTCATCAGAGCAAATATGTCAGAGAACTTCTGAAGAAATTTGATCTCTCAGAATGTAAGCCATCAAAGATTCCAATGCATCCCACGTGCATTCTGGAAAGAGAAGAGGTAAGTAAAAAGGTAGAACAAAAGGTCTACAAAGGTATGATTGGTTCTCTTCTATATTTGACGGCTTCAAGGCCTGAAATTTTATTCAGTGTATGCATTTGTGCTAGATTCCAATCAGATCCTAGAGAATCTCACTTAACAGCAGTTAAGCGAATTTTCAAGTATCTGAAAGGTACTACTAATCTGGGTCTGTTTTATAGAAAATCAAGTGATTACAGCTTAGTAGGATATTGTGATGCTGATTTTGCTGGAGACAGAGTAGAACGTAAAAGTACTTCTGGAAGCTGCCAGTTTCTGGGAGAAAATCTGATCTCATGGTCCAGCAAAAGACAATCCACAATTGCTCTATCAACAACAGAAGCTGAATACATAGCAGCAGCTGGATGCAGCACACAAATGCTCTGGATGAAAAGTCAACTTGAAGACTTTCAGATATTTGAGAGTAACATTCCTATCCTCTGTGACAATACTTATGCTATTTGCTTAAGTAAAAATCCTATTCTGCATTCTAGGGCTAAGCATATAGAAATAAAACATCATTTTATTAGGGACTATATTCAGAAAGGGATTTAAAATTTAAAATTTATTAACACGGACCATCAATGGGCTGATATTTTTACAAAACCACTTTCTGAAGATAGGTTCAACTTCATTCTGAAACATCTCAGCATGAAGCTCTGTCCAGAATAAAATTGTTTTGATTCCATATCTTAACCTTCAGAACTTTGTTTATTTTTTTGTGAACTATTGATCAATCTTCTTTCAGAATTTTAGAAGTGCAAATTGTATCAGAATCTATCCATGAAGATCTGAGCGCTTCATTTCAAGGATAGAAATATGCTGTTCACTCAAGAAAACAAGTGTCATCTAGTCATCAGCTATTTTCTGAGGCTGAACACGCGTTCACGTTTCTGAAAAAGGCAAAGCGCTGATTGGATGCATTGAGACACATGTCATGGGTAACCGTTCAAAATATCTTTCTGAATCCCCTAAAATCAGCTATCATTTAATGCTAATAATCATTATTAATTTCTCTCTCTTAACGTTTATGTTTTCAAAACCTTTTTAGAAATATATTTAAACACACTTCACACCATTTACACGTTTTACCTTCACTTTCATTTTCTCTGAATATTTCTGTTTTCAGTGTTCTTCTTTCTCAAGAAAACCTTTCAATCTTTTTCACAAAAACCTCGTGTGAACATGGCTTCTTCCAGCATTCCTTCTTCAGGTTCCCAGAAAACTGTTTCATCTGAACAATATGAAGTACCCTTCAGAATGCTTCTAACTCCAATCAAGAATCTTGAAGTTCTGTCAGAGTTAATAGTGGATTTCAACAGTCTTAAGGAGAATGGGTTTGATTTATCTAAAGAGGTTAAAGCTCAAGGTTGGGAAAAGTATTTTGACAGGCTGGTGGGTCCAACATTTCCTATTCTGGTAAAGGAATTTTGGATTCACGCTTCTTCTTCAAATCATCAAGTTACGTCTTCTATTATGGGAAAGAAGATTGTTATTACTGAAGACCTGATTGCAAGACTCATAGGCTACAATGGTGGTGGTATTAGTTGTATTGATATGGCAGAAAGGTGTGCAGATGCTGCCCTAATTGCAAGAGAAATCTTTACTCTGGGGCTTCCCTCCAGCAAGATAAGGGATTTAAAAGACAAACACAGAATTTGGGCCAAGATCATTCTGGACTGCTTCAACCACAGGAAGCCTACCAGCTCTCCTGATTACATTAATATTGATCAGCAGTTTCTGATCTATTTCATCTCTCAGAAGGTCAAGATAAATCTGGCTCACCTTCTGTTCAACCATCTCAGAATAAGTGTTAAAGAAACAAGAGAAGAGGAACGAACAAAAAGGGATTGGATACCCTTGGGAAGACTAATATCAGATATTCTTACAGAGAATAGGCTGATTGATCATCTGACATAGGCTCAAGAAATCAACACTCTGGAACCTACTGTTGGCAAGCAGCTGAATGCCAAAAATCTGAAGAAAATGAAGTTGATAGAGAACATCAAGAAGGAGCCCAGCGTCACTCCTTTTGCTGAAATCTCCAGCAGAAGAGTCCCTCTAGAAAACTTCCCCCTGTTCTAAAAAATTGACTCTAAACCAGAAATCATTCTGAGATATATGGATGCTTGCAAAGCTGATGGTACAACACCAAATCTGAATATTCAAGATCTTCAGCAGAAGGCTCCAGAGGTTGTTCTGAAGAAGACAAAGAAAAGAAAAGCTGCTGCAGAAGGATCATCTCAACAGACTCCCAAGAAGAGAGGTAATCCTTCTTCTGTAACTGTTTTAGATTCAACTGCTGTATCAAGATCTATTCCAATTCCAAATCCATGTGAAAACCCAACACCTCAAACTTTTGATGATTTTGACCTTGATTTTGACTCTTCTGAATCATTAACCCTCATAAGATCTCGCTCCCAACCACAAAATCCAAATACTGAAGCCATACCAGAATAAGAACTTGAAAAAGTTCTTTCTGATATAGACCAACACACTTCTGCTCCCGAAACAGAAAATCCAAATCCAAATCCAAACACAGAAGCACAACCCGAAATACCCATCTCACCAATACCAGAAATCCCAGAACCAGAAATCCCACAACCTTCATCTCCTCAACCAGAAATAAATCCACCCTCTCCTCAACCTGAGACTCAAACCTCTGAGGCTCAACCCTCTGAATCCCCTGAACCACAATCTTTGGCCATTCAATTGCCATGTGGTACCACTGTGAATATTCCTCAACTTCCCTCTTCACCAGAAATAACTCCACCAAATTCGCCATCAAGTCCAATAATAATTCCTGACTCTCTCACTCCCTCACCAAAAGCCAAGTCAGAAGACCACATCAAAACTGTCATTGATTTAACAGTCTTTGAACATCTTGCTGCCATCAACCACAAAACAGCCATCCCTAAACCAAAACATCCAGATGTTGGTTCCAGCATATTGAACTTTGAAACAGAAATACAGAAGTGGATCACTTCTCTGAAACAAGCAAGTCTGGAACTGGTTGACCCTACTGTATCAGATTGCCTCTGGACAAAATTCAGAAGATGGGTATGCGCGGAAACCTTTAAGTTGCAAGACCAAAGCTATGGACAGGCTCAACAGAACTTCAGCAATCTACTGAAAGAAATTGAAGGTCCAGTTTTGAGCAAGCTGCTTAAGGAAGAAGTTCTCCATCTGGACATTGCTCCTTGGTCTGAACAGCGTCCAACATCCAAAGTTCAACCTGTAGAAGAACATATGATTCCAGCTGAAGACTTGGGTCAAGAAGAAGATACTACAGAAAACTCTGAGAAGCACCCTGTTTCTGAAGATCCTCAAGCTTCCTCTCTTGACAGGCAGACTCTGGAGGATTTGAAAAGATCTGATATGCTGATGAATGAAAGAATGGATAAGTAGGACACCAAAATTGATGCAATAGATAACATGTTATCTCAGCAACAGGAAACCAGCAGCCAAATCAAGAGCATGTTGGAAGCTCTGTTCACACGACTTCCTCCTTCTTAGAATTTACTTGTTGTTTTTATAACTTGTTTATCTGTAATATTTTTACATGTTCTGAACTTATCATTGCTTCTGTTTTTAATATAAACTCACTTTTAGCTCTGATCATTTTTTTAACTCTGATTAATTGTGCTTTTTGATAACTGACAAAAAGGGAGAGAAAGAATGATATTTTTCAATAACGGATTACTGAGACATAAGTCTCAAACATTCTAACATTCTGATATATTTGAATTTCTTTCTTCTGAAAAGCACAGGTACAAAATTCGGATGAATCTGATGAACTCTGATACAGTAAAGTTCTGATGCTCAAAGTCTCTTGGAATTAAAGGGAAGTAATCAACTCAGGGGGAGTTTTTCTCTTCTTAATTCTGATACCTTTTATTCTTTATTTTTGAGCTCTGATAACTTTTATTCATTATCCTTAATCTCTGATACCTTTTATTCTTTATTTTTAATTGAAAAAATCTGGTTTTTGTCATCATCAAAAAAGGGGAGATTGTTAGAACATAGTTTGATTATACAACCCTCAATTAGAGTTTTGATGATAACAAAATACAAGAATAAATAAATTGTAAGATTTATATATAAGACATATATTCTACTTAAAATTATGTTTTGTGTTTACAGAAACTCTGATGGAATCAGCATTAGAAGATCAGTATCAACATTAGCATCAGAAGATATGTCAGCATCAGAAGATCAAACATGTGCTACACACTGAAGTTACCAGATCATACGCTGAAGCCTGATGACCAGAATCTGCGCATAAAATACTCTGACTCTGATCAAGATCCTTACCAAGTCATCAGCACTCAGAAGCGTCAGAATCAGTTAAAGCCAAGAACACTCTGATTACCATAAACAGAGAAGACTTTGAAGCATCAGCGTTACTAAGCATTCAAGACAGATTTATTACCAACAGTTTTATTCCAAGACAAGATCTTCTCTAAAAGGAAAGAACGTTATTAGCATTGAAATGGATTTATGGACAACAACGTATCTCTTCCTAGGCTATTTAAACAAGACTGTGTGAGAAAAGAAAAGGTTAATAATCTTTACGCATATACACGCCTATGTAAACGAACTCTCTCATACAATTTGCTAAAGCTTTCCAACCACGCTTACTCTATCGCTCTAGCTATCCAGTTTCATTCTAAGCTTAATATTGTGTATTATCACAGTTGTGATATATAGTTTTATTAGAAAACATCAAACACACTTTTGTTCAATTATCTGTAAGAGAATTTCCTTGAGATAAACCGGTATGTGGTTAGACTCAAGAAGGCTTTAACAGTTGTTAAAGTAGTTGTTGTATTCAGTTGAATATAGTGGATTAAGACCTCGTTGGAGAGAGGCAAAATCACCTTGACGGGTGGACTGGAGTAGTTTGAGATTAAACGAACCAGGATAAAAATACAGTGTTGTCTGCATTTGATTTAAGTTTTACAATTCAACCCCCCTTCTTGTGTTTTTCACATCTTCACCCGTGTCCACGGACACGGCCCGTGTCAATTTAGCTGGGCGAAATGATGGAACAAAGCAAAGCACAAACACTGACATGGGTGCCCGTGTCCGGTGACATGGCCCGTGTCCGGTGACATGGCCCGTGTCAGCTTAGGCGTCTGAAAGTCAAATTTTTAGGTTTTCCTATATTCTTGGATCATTAAGGGCAGTGTGGACATTTTTCATCACATAGGGATGACCTGATACTATAAATACCTGATTTGGAGAAGAAAAAAAGGACTTTTGACGACTGGAGAATTTGACAATAAAAGACTGAAGTCTATGCAAGTTTTGGGAGAACGAAGACCTTTCATGAGTGGAAGCAATTGAAGATCAGAGTTCACCATTAATTTGTGTAATGTTTATCGTTATTATTATTGAAATTTCTTTGAATATTATGTGCGGCTAACCCCCCAATGCTAGGGGGTGTCCTTGATTTGCGAATGTATTGACTATGAATTATTGATTTTAATACAGTAGTTTCCTTTCAATTTAATCGTTCAAGGTTTCTAATGCTTTCCTGATCGAACCAATTAGGATTGAGTTTGGTTAACAACTAGCTGGACTGTGGTTGTTAAGGTTTTTGTACGATTAGGCTTAGTAGATATCACCTAGGACTAGGGATACCCTATAGTCACCGGATTTAACCCTTGATAAGATAAAGGCTTGACTCCATCAGATATTTCTGAGGACTTAGGATTGAGAATGGATGGTTAAAGGTTTTCTCACTAAGGACTTAGGGGAAAATAATCTAAAGGACCGGTAGTTAAAGGTAATGAACTTGTAGAAGAGATCAATAGTGAAGGCCATTACAGGGAAAACCACACACTTACTGTAACGACTGTTAATTTAATTAATTATTTAATTAAATTATTTTTGGATTATTTGTTGAAGTTGTGAGATGTTGAGAATTGTTGGTATAAGTTGTTAGATTATTATTAATTAATTAATTAGTTGATTAATAATAATAATAATAATAATGTTAGAATTAATGGAATAATATAAGATTAAGTTGTTGGACTTATTTATATGATGATATGTAGTAAGTGGGGGGTGTAAGTTAGGCCCAAATGTGATTACTGAAATAAGGTTAAGCTATATGAGAAAATAGGTTTTGTCAAGTAGAAGAGGAATAAGGGCTGGAAGAGAGAAAGATAACGTAGAAGTTACAGAGCAAAGGGAAGAGAGGAAAAGCTAGGTTCGATCGAAAAATTGTAGAGCGGTATCCAATCCAAGGTAAGGACGAGGTTCTGACTCTATAATTGGGTATATGATGAATAACATGTGGGAATATGGTCATATAAAATTATTATTATGCGTGTATATTTGTTGTGGTTACTTCTGAAATTGCTGAAATTGTCTTACTGTCAATTAATCCATTGTGGGAAAATTATCTTATGTTGATGTTACTATAGGGATTATGTTGCGGTGATCATATGTTGTGTTGGTCTGTTATTTGAGAAACTGTTAATCGAAGAGAATTCTGTGTTTAAATCAATAAGCATGTAAAGAAACTACATGAGAAACTCTGTGCCGAGGGGCACACGAGCATGCCGATCGGCATGGTTTAGAGAGGAGTGTGTCGAGTGGCACAACTCCATGGAAAGGGGAACGACCTTTTATCTTTGTGCCGAGGGGCACTCTAGGTGTGACGAGGGACACGTCCCTAAAACTCTGTTTTTTCAGTTGTTCTGTTTGTTTGTTCCTGGATCTGTTACTTTATCAGTTCTAATTATTAGCAAATAGTAAATGTGTATTAGCAGCAAGTTTAATTAAGTAGCAAAGTTTACGGTAATAAGTAACAAAATTAATAAGTAATAGAAGAGACTATTTTTTGGTTACCAAAGTAAGCAAATTATAGCTTAGCGTATGTAACAGGTAGGATTAATAGATGACAAAGTCAAAATGATTAGCAGGGACAATTACTAAGTTGATGTGATGATGTTGTTGTTAATTACGAAGTTGCAAGTAGTGATGAATTTTATTGTGTTGCCTGTATTGATTGGCTAAAACCAAGTTGTGGGCTATTAACAATAAAACAATAGAAAAGATAATTCATGGTAGTAGTATGTAATTGCAGGAACCTTATCAGAAAACTATTAACAATACAATAGCATAGTACATGTGGCAGGAATAAGTTGACAGTAGGATTTAATTATGAAATAGTGACAGAAAGCTATTAGCAATAAAACAACAGTAGAGAATTCATTAGTAGCACTAACAGTAGTAGAGATTAATGATAGTAGTACTAGCTTATATCATAGTTGCAGTAGATTAATATTAGAGGAACCATTGCAGAACGTCTAATAGCCGAATATAGACATATAGCTGAATAATTATGTAGTGTTATTGCAATGGGTTCCGAATGTATTTGTGAATTTTACTATGTTGTTTTAATGTCAATATTGTTGACGATGCAAAGTTGCAGGATATAGCGATGTTGTTGAAATGCCTCTAACTCTTGGCAGATATTATGTTGTAGGCTTATGGCCAACGTTGATTTATGTTGGATTGATATTGAATTTGTTGTTGATGTTATAGGCTTCTAGACAACATTGATTTATGTTGAGTTGTTGTTTGTTGTTGTTGTTGCTACATTCATGTTGTATCACATACATCGCATATCAAGTTGGAGCTGATGCTCATTAAGTTGGCCTGAATTGGCAAAATATTAAGTTGAAGGCTTATGCCTTGTTGATGCCTCTATTAATTGTTAGATTATTAAGTTGATAGTTTTTCTCCGTTGGTACCACATGCATGTGCATAAAAATCAAGTCGCATTTCATGTTGCATCCTGAGTTATTGTGTTGACGAATTAGTTATATTGAATATTGTTAAAAAGTTGTGAAGTGGTGATTGTTATATGAACTTATTCTAATATATTATTTATCATACATTCTATTATAGTGTTTGATATCTCACCCCTTATGTTTGAATGTTACCCCTATGTTGGTAACATGCAGGTAATCCAGAGTGAAGGCTGTTTACCTTCATTAGTTTGAGTTGGTGTCGTTGCTCTGATACGTAACACTCAGGGGGGATGAACGCTTGTTGCTCTATCGTTGTTATTACTTTAGTTGTTGGATTTTAAGTTAATTTTGTTAAGTACTTGTTGATTTGAAGTTGTTTTTAGTTGGACAAAGATGTTATGTCATTTGAGTTGAGAATTGTGATTCCGCTGCTTAATTATAAAAGTTGTTTTGTTCTCAAAGACTAATTTATGTTGCTATCGATTCATCTGAGTTTTAAGTGTTATGTATCTATGTTACATGCGATTAAATACCGTTGTTATAAGTTGTAAGCATAGCATCCTATTTATATGTCGAAACTTTATAACTCTGATTTTATCAATATTCTCCGAGTAGAAATGGGGTGTTACAATAGTGGTATCAGAGCAGGTCGGTCCGTCCAACCAAGTTGTTAAGTCTGTAGAGTAGTGTGACAGTTGAATACTGTTAATGTGTTGTTTCTTAGTACGTGTGTGCGACACACTGTCGGTACTTGTTTTCTTTTCCAATCAATTGTATGCAGGAGTTAGTTTGAAGATAAGTGAGGGAGAAGCTTTGCTTCTCGGATATGTTTCAGTTGTAAGATGTTGGTTCAGTATGTTGTTGATAGCGACAATGCAAGTATTGTTGAAGTTTTGTTGTTTCCTGAATATAAAGGTGACATGGATTCAAGATTTTGTTTGTTAATCAAGTTGGAGTGCCTTGAGGGAGGATGATCATACATTGTTGATGTTTACTTCTCGAAGGATGAGGAGCAATGTAACAGTTGTTGATATACGAGTAGAGTGTAAATCCCTGATGTTTCTGAAGGTGATTGTTAAGTAACAAGGATAATTTTTAGAAGAGGGAATTTAGAAAGTTGTGATGTTTCAGCGCTACTGGTGGTCTGTGAAGTTGTCGGTTTGGGTATCCCTTGCATAAGATGTCAACATTTGAATGGTGATAAAGTGACATATTGCTGCAAACCTTGTCGTGGGATGGATCCTTGTGAATGATTGTAAAAGTTGTTGAAGTTGTTGGAATGTTTTGAGTCGCGAGTCAGAGTCGGAAATGCGAGGAGATGAGTACGATTTCAAGAATGGTAAGTGTTGGTACTGGTACAAAGAAATTATGTTCTGATGTTATCGTAAGGTGTGTAATAGTATGTCTCTGCATGACGTTGGTGTTTGCATTTTCGGATAACTTTAGAAATTCATATCTTGTGTTCCGAGTATCAGATTGGTGTTCCATTTGAACCTGTGAGGAGATAGAAATATATTCTATCCTATGAAATTGTTTTCGAATATGGTAGATGCATTGTGTTGTACCCCAAAATTTGCCTTCTCATTTTTCAAGGCATTTCTCACAAGGATTCTCAAGGTTCAAGCTTGCACAAGTACATTGAGATTTTCAGTACCAAGATTAAAAGGAAACTGTCAAAAAGGGGGAAAACAGATGAAATTAATATTTTGGCAAATTTGGAGAAAAACAAGTGTTTTTCAATTCAGCTCCTTCGATTGGCCTTTTGGCCTCTTTTAGTGCAAGCTTGGCTTGCATCCTTCGACTGGGCGTGGGCCTCTGGCATGCTGGCTTGGATTCACAAGGCACAAAGCCTCACGTAACCTCCTTCGATTCCAAGGCAAAAGGCTCCCTTTTGGAATCCTTAGATTTGCACTTTTTGCCTCCTATATGTCTCTCTCGAATCTGGACATTTTGGCCTCCTGCATGCACCTTTTGTTTGGGAATGTGGTTCCTTTGTTGCAAGCTTCATTTGGGCATTTGACTCCCTTCATGCTTTCTTCGTTTGGGCACATGAATCCTTCAGTATAATCTTTTGGTCACACCTTTCGTTTGGCCATATGTTTTCTTTCATGCAAGCTTTCGTTTGAACAAATATCTTTTGCATGTTTGCATGAAGTCACAAAGCAGAGACCCCCTATGTACACTCCTTCGTTTGGCCACTTGGACCTTTGGCAGACAAGCCTTCGACTGGATAGAACCACCTTCACAAGGTTTCGTTTATAACTGTATCCCCTTCGAATCAACATCTTTCGAATGCAACTCGGGGCATCCCATTCGAAGGACATGCTTGATGGTCCATTCAAAGGATTTACAAGCCCACTTTAAGGCATGTTTTTGGTGACCCATCCAAGGGTCACACTTTTGGCTCCTTCGAAGGATGCATAAAAGTGACCCATTCGAAAGAAACTTGTTGGAGGAAAATCAAATAATATTGTTGGGAGAAGAGTATGGTCGAAGAAGGTTCAAAACGAAAGGGTGAAATATTAAAAAATGCTTGCTGCTAAGTTCAGGCCTGGTACACTGGCCAAAGCTGTTGCACAGCAGTCCTGAAACACTGCCCCATTCTTGCACCAAAATAGCATACAAGGCACTGTCTCTCGAAAGCTACAAGGAGCAGGTTACTCAATTTGTTCAAACCTTTTGTTTTCCCTCCAAAAACTTCAGGCAGCCTTGCCTATAAATAAGAGGCTCCAACACATGTTTAAGGAGGACTTTTTTTGGCCAGAGGAACAAATATCCAAAAATTTCTCAAACACCATAAAGCTCTCAAACACTTAAACACTTATCAAACACAAACCCAGAATCTAAACACTTCTCCTCTTCAAATCTGAAAGATCCCTATACCTTGTTACCCTTCGAATCCAGCAGGAAGAACCTCACGCTTGTTCTCCTCCTTCGAATCCAGTATTAAAGGCCTAACCTCTGGTCCCTCCCTTTGAATCCATAAGCATTCAAGGTAATCACTTCAAGGTCCAACACACGCTCTAGCTTCCAGCAAGGTAAGTTGTTTTAAACCTTGAACTTTTCACTTCTTGCATAACATGTAAATAAAATTCCTTTTAGTTTCAAACATATGCATATCATTTTTTCTCCTTTCGTTTACACCCTTTTAGTTTGTTTTTATTGTCTTTCCTTTTGGTTTTTTTCATTGGTTTCTTATAAATGTTTTAAGAACTAATCTGACCATAAGGTAATGCTAGCATGGCCTTAGGACATGTTTCTATTTAATATCTCAAACTAAAGAAACAGGAGACAGGAGTATGAAACGAAGCCTCATGCTTCCTCACTAATTCCTGACCCAGACGAAAGACACAACATGCTGACTTCCAGGCCCAGACGAAAGGCACCCCCTCACAGCTTTCAAGCCCCAGTCAAAGGAGGCGGAAAGGCAGATTACATCTTGCACTGGTTCCAGGCCCAGTTGAAGGGCACAACATGCTCCTCTAGGCCCCAATCAAAAGGCACAACATGCTGACCCCCAGGCCTCAGTCGAAAGTCACGCCTTCACCCCTTTCAGGTCAAATCGAAGAGATCCAGAAAGTGCAGAATCGAAGAGTTTTCTGCCTAAATCGAAAGACCCTAATTTTTTCTTGCTTTTATTTTATTTTATTTTTGCCTTTATATTTTCATGCAATTCAATATGGTTGTAATAGTGTAGGATTTTATCTTTCTGCATTTTATTACCTTTGAATGATTGCTAGTAAAATAGGGTATGTATGGTAAGATAAAAACAACAAGTAGACAACCCCTAATCAAAGACAAAATGCATGTAAATCAAACACACTATTCACACATGCACCCCTAGGATAATTACACTTGTTGCCTCGGAAAAATAGTCACGTTCCTCGAATATGGGCGTTTTAGCAAAGGCCCTCGATAAAAGATCGTAGTCCCTCGATGTCCCTCAATGTTGCCTTCGGTAAACGATATAGTCCCTAAACGACATTGCTAAAACGTCTCATAGGTTTCCTTCTATGACTATACAAACGTCCCACGCCAGTCCCTTCACATCCAACGATGGGGCTTCTTATCAAATCAATGGTAAGATAGCAACATTTAAAGGAGGAGGAAAAGAATATTTAAGACCTTTTGAGTAGGTAGGATGCTCCTAGTTGATCGATGTAGCGGTAGAAATGTTTAAGACTAAGCCATTGGATTGACTAGACTTATACGGATCAAAATAAAAATCTCCACCACACTTTATTGTTTCCTAAGGAATGATAAAAGAGCGAGTAACCCAAAAGAGAGGGGGAAAGATTCAATGTAAGGGGGTTGGTTATACAAAGGGAAGGTATTAGCATCCTAAACATCTACGGTACTCCGCAGGAACCTCTTTGTAAAATCTGTATATTTTTTGCTATAAAATGTGTTGTATAAAAGTAGATGGTGGATGTGAGAAAAGAAATATATTTTTATGATTTTTGCACCCGCTGCGGTTGCGAACCTTTAGTGCCTATGTACCACCTTTTATGCAATAGGGGATCAGGGTACATGTAGTTCCTCTTTTAAAAAATTTAAAACACAAGTATGTTGGTTAATTTTATGAGATAAGATATCATCATTATTGTCCGTGTGGAAAACATACTTACTACCCACAATCATGAGAAAGGAGAATTTGCATCATCTCAAAGTGGAGGATATGGCTTGGATTTTAAAATCAACAATGTATCACTCAACACCCAAGTGGAAAATATCTATCTTCACTATATATTGTAGAAGTATAGTTATTTGCATCACTACAAGGATTGACAAGAGTATAATCTTTTAAGAAAGGTTTTTAAAATAAAAGCCAAAGTGGAAAAAATGGTTTGAAATGAGATTGATTGACTTTTAGTCTTCTCACAAAAAATGTCAAGGTATTATTAAGTTGATTGAACTTTATTTATGAAAAGGTTTTGAAAATGCATGGACCTGGGTCCAAGTTTATTATGAAAGTGGTTCAAGTTTAAAAACAAGAAGAATTTTCAAAAGGAGGAAGAAGATTTTTGAAATTAAAGAAGATGGGAGGAGAAGAAGAGACTACCCTAAAGCATAAGGTAAAAGCTAGTGATAAGAACCATCTAACCAACAAGAAGCCAATACTTGACTGTTGTACCCTAAAATTTGCCCTCCCATATTCTTCAAGAAATTGCCAAGTCATGCTTCAAAGTTCCCCAAGGGTTGCACAGTGCAAGGGCCTCCTAAACAGTCAAAATTAGGGTTTTGGTTCTGATCAAGAAAATGAAGTTTCCAAGGGTCCAATCAAGTCCCATGTGCCTACAAATATGGTCAAGTATCCTCATATCAAGTTTCAAGACTTTCAGCTCAAAATTGCACAGTCAAAAACCCTAATTGCACTACAGTCAACTGTAGGGGCAAAATGGTCATTTGACAGTCAAAAGTTCAAATTTTTGGTCAACATCTCATTTTGAAGCCACAAACATCATTTGATCAATGCTTGATCATGATTCTCAAAGCTAGGCTCAAAAATCATCAATATGCAAAAGTTTCCTTATTTGGACAGTTGAAAAAGTCAACTGTAAATTGACCAGGGCACAACTTTCACATGGATTATCAGAAAAATTCCATCCAAAGCTCATTTTGAAGAGAAAGACATTTCCTACAACTCCTCTTCATACTTCAAGTCCAAGAAATGCTCTCACAAAAAGTTATCAATTTCAACATTATAGGTCATTTTCAAAAGTCAACAAAAAGGGACTTTAAGTCAAAGGCCATAACTTGATATTGGTAAATCAAAATGACATGGGACCAAAGACATTGGTTAGAGGACTCAAAGACCTTTCCAAAATGTCCAAGAACATGAGCAAAAGCTTAAAAATTGAGCAAGTTATGCCTTGTGGAAGTTGGGAAATTTTTGGATATTTTGAAAAGTCAACATTGTTTCAAAAGACCTAAAATTGCTAATGGGCCTCTTTTTCTTCCACAATTCATCATCCAAGACATGTGCACGACCATTAGGCCCAAAGGGGATTTTTTTATCATTTTTATTTATTTATTTGAATTTTTTATTATAATTAATTCATTTAAACTAAATAAAATATGAAAAAATACTAAACTAATGAAATCAAATCTTTTTGTGCAGAAAATACTCTCATTGGACACTCAAGATTCGTGCATAATCATTTTTGGAAGGTTTTGTCATTATTTGAGACCAAATATGCTTGAAAAAAGATTTGAAAATAATGCCATAAAAATCAAATATTGATTCATCAATTCATGGATCTTTTTGACCTAATCCATCCATACATAAGCCTAATCAGAACCTTAATGCCAATAGACTGGAAGCTGCGCAGAAAAGACCATATGCAAACTTGAAATTTATCAAGAAAACTCAAATCTGAAAACCAATTTGCAGGTCGATTCAAGCCACAACACTGATTCCATCGTGTTCCTGAGGCTTCAAGGAACATATACAGATCCAAATCATTCATCCTAACATCAAGAATTGGTAAAACGAACGCACCCTGTACAGAAAATCTCTTGCATTCCTATATCATGAATCATACGTTTTTAATGATTTTTAACACTTGATTTCTATTCATCATTCAATTCTAAAGCTAACTGTATGATTTGATTAAAGTTTTGGGCACCATACGCAAATCTGCCATGGTTATATTCTAGGGTTTTGCAAGCTTCAAATTAGGGGTTTCTTGATACTGTAAAATTAGAGGACCTCAATGCCATGACCATGTTCAGCGCCCTTGGACGAAAAAGATAGGACCCTCGCGCCTAATTTATGAGGCCCCAGGGGCTAATCGCTATTTTTCATAATAGTGTCTTAGGGAACGGTTCAAAACCGTTGCCCATTCTTTTTGTGTTTCAGGAAAAAAACAAGCTAAGGAAGAAGAAGGGTACGTGGCTAGCGCTGATGGGTTCATTCAAATTCTCGCGCGGAAATTCCATCAATCATTATGTTCTCTTATAATATTTGTTTGCTATTACATATACAAGATGCGCGTTTGGAGCAGTTGGTAAGGCATAAGACTGGTAATCTCTAGGACCTGGGTTCGAGCCCTAGGTCCTCACCCTTTCCATATTATTTTTCAATTAATACTTCTATGCAGTCTCAACGCTAAGGAACACTATGCATCCATGATCCTAAGCCTGCCACGCGTGTAGAGAGACCAATTCAAGGGCGCTGATTGAAAGAACAACATGGAGCCTGGTCAAACGTGCCACATGCTAATCGAAAGGTCAACAAGGCCTAAAGCTTAGTGGGCTCCAATTGCTAAAGACTTACCTCCAAATTAGGGGCAGAACCCCCTAGGTTTGCAATATTTTTTTATTATTCTTTTTATTTCAATTATTATTCTTTCCAATTAGTTCTTTTAATTTAATTTTTCATAAAAGACACCAATAAAAAATCAGAAAAGATAAAAAAAATAATAAATATTTTTATTTTAGTATTTTTGTAAATAAATTGCATTAATTAATTTTAATTATTAAATTGGGTTTAATTGTAATATTTTCCTTAATAAAAATCTAAAATTGGTAGAATTAGGGTTTATAATCATTTTTATCCCTTTTTCTTTTCTTTCATAATAATTAAATATTTTCTATTATTTGTTAAATTGCATATAAATAATTAGGTTAAATATTAGGTTAAAATTTAATCTTTTCTTAATAAACTAAAAACAACTAGAATTAGGGTTAGCATTTTATTTTAATTAATTCTTTTTTCATTAAAATCATAAAATACAAAAATACCAAAGAGACAATTTCTTTTCCTTTTAATTTTATTAATTTAATAATCGTTTAATTTAGTTTCATAAAAAGGGGTCCAACGCCCTCGTTTCTAATTTAAATTTCAATTCGCATATTTCTTTCTTTTTCTTCTAATATTTATGTATCTATCCTAAGGCCATGTAATCTTTATCTTTCGCATTTTTAATTCTTTATTTTCTGTCAAATCGGGTTCTGGAAATTTTGGCGATGTGGACCCGCGCCTTTGTAATAGTTTAGGAATTTTATCTTTCCGCACTTTTTTTAAACTGTTAAATAATAGCATGCAAGAATGAATGATAAAATAAAAACAAACGCATAGATCACTTTGACATGACAAGATAAATGCAAATGAACATGACACACGAATCACACACCACCCCTAGGGTACGCCTCACTGTTGCCTTGCCTCGAAAGGTGATCGTCGAGTAGAGGATGTCTTAGTAAGTCCTCATGATCCAGGAACCTGGCATGAGGGTAGCTTCTAAGGTATCTTCCCATTGCTCTGGTGATCACCATGTCCCGAACCTCGAATTGACCCGAACACCTCCAACGGTGGTGCTACCTACCTCTCAATGGTGGGATGGCACTACTTTAAAGGACATTTACACAGACGAATTCCTTAGGGTAGGTAGATGACTCTAGATACTTGCTCTAATTTCAAAACAAATTCAAAAATAATTTTCACACCGACACCTTTTCAAAAAGCTTTCGAAAGCATCTTTTCAAACACTCTTGAGGACCGATACAAGAGTCGAACTGAAATTTTCAAGGAACTTTTTAAAACCCACAGTTGAAAAGCAAACAACCCATTTTTGAAAACACAAATGAGCAAGTATCTAAGAGCCCATGGATAACCATGGATAGAAAGGGTGCTAACACCTTCCCTTTCTATAATCTACCTCCCGAACCGAGAGCAATCTCTTTAAGGAATTTTTCTGTGCTTTTGTCCTTTCCATTTGGAGAAAATAAAAGACGCTGGCGACTCTTGCTTCCACGACATTTTGCGAACCAGCGTTAAACAGTCAGTTCCAGATCCACCGATCACATTGACATTATGAGTCAAGATAGAATTTCCATTCTTTGGATTGAAACCAAGCAAGCAAATATACTAGACCTCTTGAGAGAACTAAACTTCAAATGTATTAAGTCTTTACAAAAATTGGGCAGAGTAACAGCTGTATACGGGTGAATTCCAGATTACAAATAAAAAATGTAATCATAATAACCTGCACATAAAACAAACAAATAACCCAATGTCTTGAGGTAAACCTCAAGAACTCTAGACAAAATATCAATTAAGGTCACAAGATCTCCAACATAGGCCAAGGTTTCTAATCCTAAGTCCAAGAAGTCCAATACTCCATAATGCCAAGGATAGTAACCAAATCGTCCAAGTATCATTAAAGATTTTTATGGTTCATGTTGATTATTAAGTATCTTAAAAAAGAAAAGAAAAGCTCAAGTGAGCAAAATAAAAATGACAAGAATATAAAGAGGCTCAAATGAGCAAAGATGAAAAATAGCATGAAATGTAAATGCTAAAGTAAATGGTGCATAAAATAAAATAGCATAAAATAAAAACACAAGATAAAGTCAATTATTAGTAATTAGTGGTTAGTTGGATGACCATCTTGAAACTTGCATTTGAAACTCATTAGAGGATTGGTATAACCAAAGCCTCCACACAACAAGTTGCATTTGCTTTTTGTCAAGTATATATCATCCATTTTGGAATCCTCAAAAGTACCATTTAATGATCAACGATGTTTAAGTGATCTGCGTTGACCAAAAGTGATGTAGATCCATTAGAGGATTTGTAGAACCAAAGCCTCCACACAATGAATCTCAAGGTTATTAGATCAAAGAGATCAGATTAACATACTTGGGATTACAAACATAGGTTTGGGCCATGAATGACCATTTGTTTGAATCGGGACAAAATTTAGCGCTATGTTAAGCAATCGTAAGTGGACTTATATAGAAGTCGCACCTATTTTGAGGTCGATCAATAGCAATCTATGCACCATTTGTTTTGAGACATGATATAGAGATCATGCTCCAATAACACTTAGTGCAATAAGAAAGGGATGAGATGAAGAAGGGTGGGAAAGAATATACAAACCACATTTGAATTAAAATTTAATCAAACTATCATTAAAATCATTCATCCATTTTTATGGAGTTAGACTCAACACCATGGATCCAATGATGTTAATAAAGTTCATGATAAAAAATTCAACCCAAGATCAGCCAGAAATAATCACAAAATAACATTACATTTAATATATACATTAAAAAGGATTTTAAAATGTTTTAAAATAGAAATAAGAGATAAAATATCAACTATGTTCAAATTAATCAAGAAATATGAAGTAAGACCGTAGAAAAATCAGAAATGAACTCAAATATTTTTATAAAATTTTTGGTAATTTTTTAAAGTCAGAAACTATTTTTAAAATTAAAAGAAATGAGTAAAATAAACCAAATGATAAAAAATAACAAAGACAGAAATAAAAAATAAATGAGATCACCAATATTTGCCACAATATCATTGGATCATTCCAAAATATTTTCAGAATTTAAAAATGCATAAATGTATTTTTAAACATTTAAAATAATTCAAATAAAGTGAAAATTTATAAAAAATATCAAAACACAAAATAAAATTGTGAAAAAATAAAAATCAGAAAGAAAAAAATCAAAAATATTTTTTCATATTTTTTCCAGATTTTTTGGACTTAATGAATTTTCTAGGATTTTTTGAAACTTAAAATAATTAGATATAAAAATCAGAAATAAAAAATAAAGTCAGTAATATGTGGAACATTGGATGAGAGTTAAAACACGTTAGTAATCAAATCTAAGGGATCTGACGCGTTGTGCATATCATGGTCATTACTGAATAAAACATAGAATCAAATATAAATCAGATTTCCAAAAAAATACAAATGGCATGCCATCATTGGTTGAAAGATGACACGTTGGTCATCTTCAACCTCCAGCCAGTCTCAAAACCAGGTCACTCAAACTGTAAAATTAAAGCACGAGACCTATGCCATTTGCTTCGTCTCATCAAGACGAAGACAACCACACCTTCGCGACTAATTTATATAAATTGTAGCTCAAGCAATTTGGAAGGAAAGTTTTGAAAAGAAATTTGAAATTTCATGGTCAAAACGTATTTCCAGTTAAAAGCAAGTGTTGCAACTAGAACCAAGGCAATGAGAACTTCACAATGATATCAAAGTTAGGAAGAATTGATGGAGAAATCTACCTATTGAAGTTGAGTTGCAGAGCTCTGAAACTGGACTTTTATGGATCAATATAGGTCACGATTCTTGAAGGTAATTGTATGGTTAGCTTCAGGGAAGATCAAGGAAGGTGAATTGATAGAAAAAATGGATTGAAAAAGGCTTGAACACTGATTTCAAAGTTGCAGAAAAGTGAGTTATGGAATGAGTTTGGTAGGGTGATTTTGGCTGTTCAAGCTTGAGGAAATGAATGGGGGATGGTCCTATATGTATAGGAGAATGAATGGGATCCTCAAGCGTGTGAAATGATGAAGTTTGGAGGGAAATCGTGGGGGGTCTGCAGCACGAACAAAGTATGACTTGTTTAGCATCAAAACTCAGCCAAATCGTGTGTTTCATCATACTAAACGCCTTTGGAAAGTTGCTAAACATGATTAGAAGCAAAAATGCGTGGAAACCTTGTTATTAGAGGCCATATTATGGATTTCAAAATTCGGACTTGGTGAGAAAATCAGTTTGATGTTACCAATTTCAAAATAATGGAATTTTCAGCTCAAGAGGCCTTAGGACATGATTCTTGATGCTTTAGAAAGACGCGATTACAAGCTTTGCAACGGGAAAATAATTAAATCAAATGGATGTTTGAGTTGAAAGTTGTAATGAGTCAAAGTTGGGAAAAAGTAGTTGACTTTCCATAGAAATATTTCATGTTTTTCTTCAAAAGTGACCTATAATGTTTTACATTCAAACATGGCCTTCAACTTGTAATTTGCTCTTGACCAAAAATTATGGCATGAAATAGACCTCTTGAATGACATTTTGAAACTTGAACCATTCAAAATATCCAAAAATTGAGAGAGTTATAAATTGTTGAAGTTGGCAAAAAATCATGAAATGGCCTATAATATTTTGTATCCTTAGGGAATATTCCATCCATTTTCTCACTTTTAACATAAAAGAAGGAAAAAATTTCACATCCCCTAGATCACTGTGGAAAAAGAGTGGGCTCAAGGTGATAAAAATTGACCAAGTTATGATCATTTGAAGTCACACATGGGAAGTTGGGGGTTCATCTGGAGGACTTGTAATCTTTCTTCATTATCAAGTTTCTTCCACATGAAAACTCCTTGAAACTTTTGAAGTGATTTGTTAATAAGCCTTTGAAGAGAAGTATGCTTTTGGAATCACTCAAAAATACCAAAAATATGAGCAAGATATACTTCTTTGAAGTTCAAAACCCTAGCTCCTAGATCAAGAAAATGCTTTGGGGAACTTTGACAATTTTAAACAACCTTCTTGTACCAACACTTTTGCTTTGTAGATAGAAGTTGTTGAGGATGATAATGAGAACTCATAGAAACCAAATACACTTCCATATCTTGAGAATTTAGAAAAATATGCACTTGTGACCAATGGGAACAAGGCCTTGTCCAACGATGACAACTTCTTCAATCAACCCCTTGTACTTTTGAATCAATCTTGATAACCTTGAAATGTGGTGAACCAAAATAAACCTTTCCATGCCATTTCTTCAAAAACAACTTCAATGGTGAGGTTTAAATTTCTCAAGCTTTATTGACTAGGGCATGGAAATAAACTCATGAACCCATGAATCAACTTGCTAAGCCATATTGCCTTTACCTACATTATTAACAAGTAAGATAAAACAACATTGAATTTTATTATTTAAAAGGAAAGTCAAAACAAATAATGCATGATCACAAAAGAAAAATAAGTCAAGTTTCTTGGTGATTCCTCAAAGAGCAAAGCTAAAGATAGGGAGGAGAACCAAAAACCCTAATGTGATCTTGTTGTAATTGAATCAATATGGTATGCTGAAGGGATCTTAGGGGAAAAATTGGGGTATAACAGCTGCCCTTATTTAAGTTTCTTCTATCCGGAGATACAAAGGTTAAAAATCTTCGTGTCGACGTGATCGAAGATACTTAAATATAAAACAAACCATATTTTTGGCCCTAAGATGCCATGCAATGCTTATGAGTATGAATTCATATGAACAACTTCAAAGGGACGTAAAACACCAATGGGGATATAACAAAGGAAATAAGGATTAAAAGAGAAACCCGACCAGGAAAATAAATCACTGGTGAATCAAAAAGACCCAACTCTAGAGGATGGTAAAAGACCAAAGGATACACCATCTTTTAGTGAAGGCGAAACTACCGATGTTCACTGAAGGTAGAAAGAGAAAAGAATGATAACATTGAAGTTCACTGATGGTGAACTACCAACATTCACTAAAGGTAGAGAGACAAACATCGACGTTCACTAATGATGAATTACCAACTTTCACTAAAGGTAGAGAGGAAATATCATAGCACCGACGTTCCCTGACGGTATACTACCAACGTTCACTGAGGGTAGCAAAAAGATAACAATCACGAACTTTCACTGATGTTGACCTACCCACTTCCACTAAAGGTAGAGAGAAAAGAAATATCATAGCATCGATGTTCACTCACGGTGAACTACCAACATTCACTGAAGGCAGCAAAAAGATAACAATCACCAACTTTCACTGATGGTGAACTACCAACTTTCACTAAAGGTAGCGAGAAAAGAAATATCATCTCACCGCCGTTCACTTACGGTGAACTACCAATGTTCACCGAGGGTAGCAAAAAGATAACAATCACCAACTTTCACTGATGGTGACCTACCAACTTTCACTGAAGGTAGTAAGAGAAAATATCATCGACAATCACTGACGATGAACTACAAACTTTCACTAAAGGTAGAGAGAAAATATCATAGCACCGACGTCCACTGACGGTGAACTACCAACATTCACTGAAGGTAGCAAAAAGATAACAATCACTAACTTTCACTGATGGTGACCTACCAACTTTCACTGAAGGTAGTAAGAAAAAATATCATCGAGCCGACGTTCACTGACAGTGAACTACCAACGTTCACTGAAGGTAGCAAAAAGATAATAATCACCAACTTTCACTGATGGTGACCGAACATCTTTCACTGAAGGTAGAGAGAAAAGAAATCATAGCACCGACGTTCACTGACGGTGAACTACCAACATTCACTAAAGGTAGCAAAAAGATAACAATCACCAACTTTCACTGATGGTGACCTACCAACTTTCACGAAAGGTAGTAAGAAAAAATATCATCGCACCGACGTTCATTGACGGTGAACTACCAAAGTTAACTGAAGGTAGCAAAAAGATAACAAGTTTCCCCAAAATTCCGGTGTTTCACCTAGAATGAGTCTCAACTTCTTCTTTAACCAAGGCATTATGCCTGGAAATGGTAATATATAAGCCGTCTCAAATAAAGAGACTACCACTTGTAAATATTCCACAACAAACTGTCTCTGTGATATTGAAAGACTTGCCATCCACTAGAGTAATTTGATAACAAACTGTAAACTATCCATTCATAGAGAAGATAGCAAAAAAAAAGTAACGCCGACTTTTAACGGGGGAGTATAAGTTGCTCAAATAAAGAGACCTGCTACTTGTTGTTATAAGAAGGATTATAAAAATGACTTATGGGGAAAGCAATATGGCTTCCTGGGGAAAGAAATATGACTTCTTGGGGAAAGAAATATGGCTTCCTGGGGAAAGAAATATGACTTCCTGGGGAAAGCAATATGGCTTCCTGGGGAAAGAAATATGACTTCCTGGGGAAAGCAACATGGCTTCCTGGGGAAAGCAATATGGCTTCCTGAGGAATGAAACATGACTTCCTGGGGAGATGCCAATATATTCCTGCTGAGGAGATAAAGTCTTCTCATGCAAAATAAATGCACATTCTCAAACCAAGGCTCAAAGCTTGCATAGATCCAAAGGAATAATATTGTTGGGATCCAAAGATTCAAACCAGAAATAAACTGGAGTGAAACAGTCAACCAAAATACATCTTTTGAGAAATAAACTCAAGAGGGAAATCCAAAACTATCCAGACAAAGAGCTCTACAGGAAGGCTAAAGTAAAAATCTTCCACGAGGGGTAACTCAGTGGGGAAATTGAAAGAATATACACTTTATGCTTAAGGCCGACTGTGATACGGTGGCAGAACCGACTGTTATACTGGTTTGTGTTTTGTGTTTGCAAATGTCGCGGTAAGCAAGAGTCGCCGCCGACTTTTATTTCACCCAATAAAGGAAAAGGAAAAAGAACAGAAAAAAACCTTTTTTCGAGATATTTCTGAGTACAGGGGGTAGATTATAGAAAGGGAAGGTGTTAGCACCCTTTCTATCAGTGATTTTCCACGGGCTCTTAGGTACTTTCTCATTTTTTAAATTGCTTGTGTGTGCTTGTTTTGAAAAGTTTTGTTTACTTCGTGATAACCCTTGTATCGGTCCTCAAGAGTGTGACGAAGTTGTTTTGAAAACTGTTTTTGAAAAGTGTTTGTGTGAAAAGTTTTTGTATTGAGAAAGTACGTAAGAGTTTTCTACCTACTTGAAAAAAAAGTCTGCTCATTTTTGTTTCTTTTAGACAGCGCTATCCTACTATTAAGGAGTAGGTAGCTCCATCGGTGGAATTTTAGAGGGACGTTCGAAGGGACGAAATTGTCTCTGAAGGAAACAAGTAAGGATACCTTAGCATTTCGAAGGGACTATCGTCATAAGATCAATTCGTAGGCAACTCGAGGGACAAGTAGGGACTATGATATTTATGACGATTTTGAATCGCGGGTCCTTTATAAGGTATCCCTATGTTCGAGGGACACGACCATTATTTCCGAGGCAACCAACTGGAGCAAACCCTAGGAGCGAGCATGTGCAAGTGTGCTTTTTTCCAGTTAATTATCTTTGCACAATTAGGGTTATCTACCATTTTTTAAACTTATTCGTCTTGCCATTCAATCCTATTTCATACATCTAGGCAGTTAAATAGTTGCGGAATTTTAAAAAATGCGATAAATTAAAGTCCTAACTATTACAAGGCTTTGGGACATTTACATAAAAGGTACAAGAAATAAAAAGTGGAATTTTAAACCTAGCCTATTACATCCCATAATCAGTTACATTATATAAGGAAAAATGCGAGAAATAAAATAATACGCGCGAGACGAGATAATACGTCTAAGAAAAAAACCTAAAAAAGTATTCTAAGTAAACAATAAAATCTTTTTGGTCTTTTATTAATTTATTAGGAAAAAGAAATAATCTAAAATCTAAATTTAATTTAATAAAATAAATTTTGAAGTAAAGTTACCCTAATTCTAAATTCTTTTTATATTTTTATTAAGAAAACAATTCAAATTAAAATGGACCTAAGTCTAATTGGTTTTAAATTAATAAAATGAAATTAAAATAATTAATTAATTAAACTAATTTTATAAAACCTAAGTCTATTTATTTATTTTTGATTTTTTATGATTATAAAAAAAAAGTGATTTTGAAAATAATAAACAAAGTAAAAAAAATAAGAAAATAAATAAACAAAACAATTGGCCTGGTTATCAAAACAAAATGGGGGGGGGGGGGGTGAGAAAATTAAAAACAAGTTTAGGCCCAAATGAGGCTGAGCCCAGGCCTTGTTGGGATCCTGTGGAGACAGCCTCTGACTGTCCATGCGCTTGGATGCGTTGAATTTGTTCTCATTATCATCCATTGGTTAGATTTTGAAGGCGCACGGTAAGTGTTTGGAAGGAAGCACACTGAATCTGCAAGAATATATTCAGAAAAATCAAAATGCATGACCTGGATATCGAACCCAGGTCCTTCCCCTTGCACACACGTCTGCTTTACCACTCAGCCACTTACTCATTCGTTTACTATAATGAATCTAATATAATATATTCACAAACAAATATTTATCCATAAAAATAAAATAAACGCGCCTTTATTTGAATAAGCCAACTAGAGGTTGACACGACTCTTCTTCAACCTCCCTCCGTCGTTTTAGGCTATTATACATATAGCGATAGTTTTTCATCTGTCACTAAAAAACCTGCATTCAAAACAACAACAAAACACATAATAAATTCACTTTGAGGCCATAGCTGGATTACTTTCAACCTCCTGAAAAGGACATGACCCCTTATTTGGACTAATTTTGCCTTATATGGAAACCCTAAATTGGAGGTTCAAACCCTAGCTATGGCAAATCATTATACCTGCACTCAAATTTCAATTCAACCGTCCTAAAAGTTTGAAAACATAAGAGAGATTAAAGATACATGATGAAAATGCATTTATATCATAAGAATCAGAGTAATCAGAATCAAGTAAAATATGCAAACCGTGATATGGTTGAAGTACGTTTCAGCCTGCCTTAGGACCTGGTAATGATTGGGAATGATCCAGGAAGCTTCTAGGAATGCGTTTGAGCCTTTGTTTGGGGCTGAAACTAGCTGGAACTGGGAATTTGAATTTGACAATTGGATGATTTTTTTGCAAAGTGACAGAGGTTCTTCAGGCTATATCCGTGTGTAAATGGCTTGCAGGGATGCTGTATATATAGTGTGGAGTGAGGAGACACCATTAAAGGGAAAGAATCATGGCCATAACTCAATGTTTCTCAACAAAAATCAAACACATTCAAGGCCTTCAAATTTTGTCAAAACATGTCGTATCTTGCTTGAATGTATCTGGTCATTGTAGCACGAAATTATGGGCCTGAAGCTGAGCCAAAACACAAGCCCAATTGTCATGATCCACCATTTATTATTTTATAAAATTTATTTTGTATTTTTGGGAATAAAATCAAAATAAATATGAATAAAATAGTTTAAAAAACAAGGCAAGGCGGGAATGAAATTATGGGTCCTCTATAAGCTTAGGAAGATGTTTGAACTTAAAAAAGTTAGGCCATTGACCCAAAAATTTAAATTTGCTCAATGCACCACTCTTGAAATTTCCAAAATTCTCCCAACTTGGGCAAGCCATAACTTTCTCAATTTTATCTCATGGTGATGATCTTGGACTTTTTAGAAATCTTAGGATGTCCCCTAAGCAAAATATTTGGTTTCATCTCAATTGAATCTTCCATGTTCATGTAAGAAGCTTTGACCCAAAAGGTGTTTTTGTTGACTTTTTGAAATGACCTATAATGTCTGAATTCATATCTTTTCATGAGTGCATTTCTTGAACTTGAGGGATGAAGATGAGTTGTATGGAATTGGATTCTCTTCAAAATGATCCTTGGATGAGAAATTTTTGATAAAGTATGAGAAAGTTATGCTTGGTCAAAGTTTGGTTGACTTTTCTTGAGAAACCCTAATTTAACAATTTTTGAGTTTTGATGAATTAGGAGCATTCCTTGGGGAATCATGGTCAACCATTGGTCAAATGATGGATATCACTTCAAAATGTTGATGTTGACCAAAAATTCTGAAGTTTGACTGTATGTGGATCACAATTTACTTTTGACCTAATATAATTGATTTTTAAGCATCTGAACTGTTGACTGGGCAAACTTCTTGTGCAAGGTGTGATCGGTGGGAACGAGAACTGACTGTTTTTAGAATGCTGGTTCGCGTTTGCGTTTGTTTTTGCAAAGTGTCGTGGTAAGCAAGAGTCGCCACCGTCTTTTATTTTATCCAACAAGGGAAAGGACAAAAGCACAGAAAAAATTCCTTTTCGAGATTGTTTCTCGGGTTCGGGAGGTAGATTATAGAAAGGGAAGGTGTTAGCACCCTTTCTATCCATGGTTATCCACGGGCTCTTAGGTACTTGCTCACTATGTTTTCAAAAGGTTTGCTTTTCTTTGTGTTTGTGGGTTTTGAAAAGAGTTTTGTTTTGTTTTTGAAGAAAGTGTAAGTGCGAAAAGTTTTGTTTTGTTTTTAAAAGGAGCAAGTACTTAAGAACCTCTACCTACTCAAAAAGGAATTTAATTGTGCAAATGTCCTTTAGACAGTACTATCCTACTATTGAGGAGTAGGTAGCACCGTCGTTGGAGTTTTCGGGTCAATTCGATTTTAGGGACGTGTGGTCACTAAAGCAACGTTAGGACGCTTTAGTGGTAATCCTAATGTCTTAGATCATTTTTATCGAGGCAACCATTTCGAGGCAACTTATGATCTTGGGACAAAAGGATGACCTCTAAAACATCCTATACTTAATGACCACGTTCGAGGCAACCAAGTGAGGTGTACTCTAAGAGTGGCATGTGCAAGTGTGTCAATTTTTAGTTATTTTACTCTTGCATGTCATGGTGAGCCACAGTTGATTTTAAATTAAGATAGATCTTGCCATACAATCCTAGTTAACATACATCTAAGCAGTTAATATATGTACAAGAATTTAAAGTGCAGGAATTGTAAATCCTACGCTATTACAAGGCTTCGGGGAGGGGGATTATTTACATGTCCAAAAATTGGGGAAATAAAAGCAGTAAAGGGTCTTAGTTAAGCTATTACATCCCAGTAGGTAATTACAATAAAATAAACGCGCACGAATCTGAAAATAAACTCTAAAAATCCTAAGAATGAAATCTTTTTGTTGTTTTATTTTATTTTGGGAAAATGATCTAAATCTATTTAATTTTAGTTTTTTTGAAAAATGTTAAGATAATTAAAGGTTAATTAACAAAGTTAATTTAATAGAAAAAGAACTAGCCTAATGTTTTTGTAGTTTTTTTATTTATTTTTTATGTTAATTAAAAGGAAGTCTATGAAAACAAAAATAAAATACAAGGGGAATCCTTCGATCCAAGGAGGAAACGGGAGTTTCGACCCAGGGAGAGAAATAAAAGCTTTGATCTAGAGGGGTTCATGGTCCTTTCGGTTAGGCCAAATAGCAAGGCGTGAGTAGCCTTCGATCCAGGGAAGAGGACTATCTTTTGATCATGTAGGTCATGGCTTTCGATCCAGGAATGAGATGCCTTCTTCGATTCAGCATGCTAATGGGTTCGATCCAGAGAAGGTGTCTCCTTCGATCTGGGCTGTTATACCTGCAAAAGTATGTGAGCGAAATAAAATGCAGGGCCTGGGTATCGAACCCCAGGCCCTTCGATCCTGCGCTTGCTGGGTCTCTTCAGGCTATGTCTGCAGCAAGTGTTAGCAAACGAAAAAACATGACCTGGGTGCCAAACCCAGGCCCTTTGATCCTGTCTAGGATGGCAAATCGAAAGTAACAACGAGTAATGATATGTTATGCGAAAAACAAGGTTGGATAATTTACCCTTTCTTACCAACAGATTGGACTTTCGATTTGGGTGCTTCCTGGATGTAGGCACCTTCGATCTGGGCTTCTGGGCTTGGCTACTTATGAAAATGCTGATGACTTTTGGGCAGCGTAACTCCAATGTCTTTTGTTCTCCTGTTGAGTTTTGTGTGTATAATTTTCGTGTAATTTTCGTGTTGTTTTCTGTGTTGGTAATGTATGCTGGCCTCTGTATTTATAGGGGTGTGAGGGTGCAGTAATGGCAAGGGACAACCATTAAAACAGGCCTTTAACGCTCTGGACAAAAATCAAGCACATTAAATTATTTCCTCTTTTGAAACATTCGTGTCCCTTGAATGAACCTGGACGCTTTTGGATTTCGAATGCTTTCAGGCCATTCTCTTCGATTAGTCCTGATTTGCCTATTTCGAATGGACTCCCTGTGTACCCTTCGAATGGGCCTAGCCCAAATATCAATCGAAGGATTCCAATCGAAAGGCTCTGTTAACAGGCTAATCAAAAGGTGTTGTTCATGCCAATCGAAGGACATGGTTGACATGCCTGTCGAAATTGCCTTGACATAATTCCAATCGAATGCTTGTCCATAATGCCAATTGAAAGACTCCTTCAGAATGCCAATCAAAGGGTCTTTCAGAATGCCAATCGAAAGATACCTTCAGAATGCCAATCGAAATGCTCCTTCAGAATGCCAATCGAAGGGTACTTTCAGAATGGCAATCGAAAGATACTTAAAGTACCACTCAAAAATTTTCTTTTTCCTTAGGCAAGAGTTTGTGATCAACCATGCAGGGGGAAGACTTTGGAAAACATGAGAGGGCAAATTTTGGGGTGCAACAGGTGCCCCTGTTCAATTTTCTTAAACCTGAGGATATAGATTGGCTTTCTAGCCTTTCGTGATCCGAAGGTGGAAGATAATTGAACACTAGAGTGCCCAGAAATTTGCACTCGCATGATGTAGTATCAAAATTGTGATGTCGGGAATGGGCTTACAGATGCCATTTGGAGATTGTTGGTAGGTAGTTTTGTCTTCATTGACGGGTTGTCTCTATTTACAGGGGTGTCTCCTTTGACGAGTTGTCTCCATTGACAGGTTGTCTCTATTGACAGGTTGTCTCTATTGACAAGGGTGTCTCCTTTGACAAGTTGTCTCCATTGACATGATGTCTCTATTGACAGGTTGTCTCTATTGACAGGGGTGTCTCCTTTGACGAGTTATCTCCATTGACAGGTTTTGCCTCAGAAAAATCTTGAGGAATCAATTTAGCTGATTTTGTCTCCATTGACTGGCTTCGCCTCAGAAAAATCTTTAGGAATCAATTTAACTGATTTTTGTCTCCATTGACTGGCTTCGCTACAGAAAAATCTTTAGGAATCGATTTAACTGATTTTGTCTCCATTAACTGGCTTTGCCTCGGAAAAATCTTTAGGAATCGATTTAACTGGTTTTTGTCTCCATTGACTGGCTTCGCCTCAGAAAAATCTTTAGGAATCGATTTAACTGATTTTTGTCTCCATTGACTGGCTTCGCCTCATAAAAATCTTTAGGAATCGATTTAACTGATTTTGTCTCCATTAAATGGCTTTGCCTCAGAAAAATCTTTAGGAATCGATTTAACTGATTTTTGTCTCCATTGACTGGCTTCGCCTCAGAAAAATCTTTAGGAATCGATTTAACTGATTATGTCTCCATTGACTGGCTTCGCCTCAGAAAAATATTTAGGAATCAATTTAACTGATTATGTCTCCATTGACTGGCTTCGCCTCAGAAAAATCTTTAGGAATCGATTTAACTGATTATGTCTCCATTGACTGGCTTCGCCTCAGAAAAATCTTTAGGAATTGATTTAACTGATTATGTCTCCATTGACTGGCTTCGCCTCAGAAAAATCTTTAGGAATCGATTTAACTGGACTAGAGAAGGTCTTGGGATATCTTCAACTGGATCGGCATCAGAAAAATCTTTAGGAATCGATTTAACTGGACCAGAGAAAGTCTTTGACTATCTTCAACTGGATCGACATCAGAAAAATCTTTAGGAATCGATTTAACTGGACCAGAGAAAGTCTTTGACTATCTTCAACTGGATCGACATCAGAAAAATATTTAGCAATCGATTTAACTGGACCAGAGAAAGTCTTGGAAATATCTTCAACTGGATCGGCATCAGAAAAATATTTAGGAATCGATTTAACTGGACCAGAGAAAGTCTTGGAAATGGCTGAGAACTTAACTGGATCTTTCCTGAAAGGTAAAGGTCAGTCATATGCAATGCATGATATGGATCAAGCAATGATGTTCTCAACATAAATGAGATGGTATGATGTGTATATGCATGTATCATGATGTATGGAAGTGTGATGTTTTAGCTGGGGAAAATTAATCCCGGATAGCTTGCTGGAGAATAGAGTTGAATTCTTAGTTTCCGCTGGGGATGACGAACAAAGATGATTGCAAGGATAAACCTGTTAGGAGAAAAGAACTCCGGTGGGGGATAAACAGGATGAAGAGATTACTCCGAGGGGAAATACTCTGTGGGGAAGAGATACTTTGTGGAGATTTTAACAATGAACTCCGCTGGGGAAGATATACTCTACTGAGGATTTTAACGATAAACTCCATTGGGGATCCCGTTGATAAGCTCTGTTGGGGATTTTGATGATAAACTCCGCTGAGGATGGATTACCGTTGCTGGTGATATTGAATCTGTTGAGGATAGAAGTCCTGCTTGGGGAAAGAAAGAACTTCGCTAGGGATGATCTTTCAGTTGCAATTTGGAGAGGATAACCTTCTGAAATTGGTTGGGGAGACTTATTTGTGCTTCGCAGAGGATAAGCTTCCAGAATCTACATGGGAAGATGATTCAACTCCATTGGGGAAACTTTTTTTTTTAGACTGCGCTGGGGAAATGGCTCCACTGGGGGTATCTTGTATTCCTCCGGGAAACATTCTTATACTCTATTGAGGAATATTAAGACTGCTGGGGATACTCTTATGCTTGCTGGAGAATATCCTTATACTCCGCTGGGGAATATTAAGATCTTCTGGGGATACCAAACCTTTTCGGGGCTGACGGTAGACTAACTCTGCTTGGGGAGAGTATTGCTGATTTGTACATAGCTGCAAGTCTCAGCTGAGAGAGCTATCATTACTGTTTTACTCTGCAGGGAGTGATAGTATCTTAGCCATATTCTTCAGCTGAATATACCTTGGTACCTGGTGGACAAAGCAATTTGTACAGTTCAGACAATTCTTATTTGCCCCTGTTTTTGCGGGACAAGGTGCCTGCGGCGGCCATGTGGATCTGGTATTATCCACACCTATGAGGTGCTTGGTAATTTCCGATTGAAGTGACAAATCTTCTTCTGGTAGGCAAGTGACGAGATGACGGGACATAGTCGTACGCTGTGATCCCTAATTTTTTGCCTGGATCGCCCTTTCGGGTTTTCAGTCCATCGGGATACCCTTTTTTGCCCAAGCCGCCTTTTCAGGTTTTCGACTTGCCGTGTGTACAAATTTTCATTTTCATCCCTTATTTTTGCCCGAACCCTTTTGGTTCACCGGGAAGCCCTTATTTTGGCATAGGCCAGTCAACCTAACGGGTCTTTGATTATGCGTAGTACTTTTTTGACTATGTCCACGCTCTCAGAGTGTAGGGAGGTGTCACTTCCAGTAGTGTCGTGTTTCCATACTACCAGAAGATGTTTGATCATGCAAGATTCGTTGCTGGAATTCATGTCCCATGCCCCAGGTGACGGAGATGGAGACTTGCCCCTGGTTACTCTGCACTTTTTCAGAGATTTCCTGGAATCTTGACTGGACTGCCCCAGGTGTGCTAGATAGTGACATGTCATGCCCCCTTGTTTATAGGAGATTTGCCAATGGAAGCGTCATCCTTTTTGAAGTGATTTTGTTCACTGAGAGGGCTTTCGTTCATCGGATATTCGTTGTGTGAATTTCTCCGCTGTCAAACAAATAGCCAAATGCAAACAGTGATATTCAGATAATGCAAAGTTTATGCTTGTCTCGAAGTTTTTGAAAAATGCGTTTTTTAGCAGAAAACTCTTTATAAGACAAATTCAACACAATATTTAGGGCAAAGCCTTACAGGAGTCAGGATACCTTTTATAACAGTATGCTTTCAAACTAACCCATGCTTCAGTTAGTACTTTTGAAGGGTTGTAACGTGGCTTGGTTCACGGTTTAAGAAACAAAGGATAAAGGCTCAAAGTATATTTGTACCCACCCGCTCTTCGTGATGTTCTTCAATCCTAAACTCAGTTAATTGCGCATTTGAACTCCAAATGAGTCTGGAACGACGTTTTTGGTGATGGTTCACACAAGTTGAATTTTTGAAGGCAGTCATTTTTGCAACATTTTTCACGTTGTCGAGGATTTGTAATGACCTCGTTCTTTTGATTTGTTATCCCTAATTTTTGCCTGACTGTTCCTGTTTTCGAGATTACAGTCAGCGGGATGCCCCAGCTTTCTTAAACCTCCTTTATAGGTTTTGGCTCAATGGGCTTTTTTTTTTGAGAGATTGACTGCCTATGAGATAAGGAACCACCACTGTCTTTTGATTCCAGAGGAATGCTTTTGATGTTGCTCGTTGTATTATGAACTGAGAGTTTTGCGACTTCAATGCATATCTTTTGAATTAACTGAGAGACTACCCTGCCCCAGGTTTAAATCAAAGGTTTCAATTTGTTTAAAAATATAAAACTTCTACTTCTTTGGATCGAAGGGGTTGACTAGGGATTATCTTCCTTATAAATCCAGTGTTTAGGATTTGAAAGAAATGCCTGTACATCGTTAGCAAGGTTTGTCCAAAAGCATATTGTATGAGATTATGGCATTGTTTCGTCATCCTCCCTCTAAAGGCTTATAACTTTTAGCAAGAGTTGAATGTCATAAAGTGAGTAAAAAGCATAGTTTAAACGTAATTAAAGGATGAATTCAAGACAAACATATGCAATGCATTAGTGAAACAGAGTTTGACATTAATAGATAAATGTTTGAATAGCAAAGAGATTACAACTTGAAAATTCAAATGAACAAAAGTCTTCTCGTCTCAGTACTGATCACTTCAAATGGTGAACCTTTGAGGGATGGTAGAAAAACTCAACCTGACCATCTTGTGTGAATTCCAATGCTCCTTCATCAATCAGGTTTTGAATTTTGTACCTCAACTTCCAACAATCGTCAGTATCGTGCCCTAGACTGTTAGTATGGTACGCGCACCTTGCATCAGGATTGTAGTTGGGTGAAGAAGTCTGAGGATTCGAATGAGGTCCTACTAACGTCACCAGATTCAGTCTCAACAGATGTTGCAAAGCTTGGGACAGCGGCATGTTGAGCTTGGTAAACGGCCTCTGGTCAACCCGTTGCTTTTGGTGAGGTTGTTATTGGACTCTTGAGGTAGTAGCAACTCGGAGAGGTCCATTCTTTACCAAGCCAAACCCTTGTCTTCTTGGAGGCTGATCAATGACTTGACCACCAGCCTTGACCGTTTGCTTCATGTTGTTGTATCTGTCTTGATGAAGCTGGTTGATCATGGTTCTCAGCTGTTCTTGTTCCCGAGCTAAGCCTTGGATAAGAGCCATCTGCCCCAGCATCTGGGTTCTCAATGCATCTACCTCAGCTTGCAGATGTTTCAGTCGTTCGTCCTTATTGTCTTCAGGACTTTTCTTGACCAAGTTCCCCATGAGGAGTGTTCTCAACACTTCCTGCTCCTTGGATAGGTTTAGGAAGATTTCCCTGAACTGAGTCTCTTGAGTATGAAGATCCTGGTTGTCTTGTGGGAAAGCCATTGCTGAAATGAACAGCGAGAACATGAGAGACCTGTATTGGGAGACCTGTTATGCAATGATATGTATGATATATGTATGCAATGTTTTCAAGGATCTCGCGGGGTAAACAAGAAACTTGTTAGAATTTGCATCTGGTAGCTTGATTGAAGGAACTTCATGTTGCTGAGAGTCCTTCTTCAAGAGTCAAGCTCACCATATCGAGTGGGTCATCGCCCCTGACTCAAATTGTCGTGCTTGGATTTCTAGACAACCTTGTCTAGAGGAAAATAAATCCCCTTTGCCCCTTGCTAGCCATTTTATTTACCATAACCTGCATCATAGACCCTTGAGATCCTTGAAATTGTTAAAGAAATGTTAAGGCATGATGTTATGATGTGTATGCTATGCGTTTAAGCAAAAGTGTGAAGTGGTGTAAGTAAGCCCTGCAATAAATCCAAGTTATTGGATAAGGACTGTAAACAAAACCTGCAAGGAACTTCTGTTGTCAGATAACAAGAATGTGCAAGTAGTTCAAGTTTGAAGGCACACAAGTCACACATATAGCCTTAAGTTTAGGCTGGCATGGAGTTTTAGGCATTACCCTCTTTCAGTTTCAGTTGGTTAAGACCTGTCCTAAAAAATAGTAACCGGGTTCTAGAGGATCTCGATATCACTGACTACCCTCAATCGGTCATAATTCCAGCTTAGCAACCTTTTCTTGCGGCCGGAACCATCGCGAGAGTTTAGTCTCAATGAGTGTAGCATACTGCTACTGTTCTATGGCCAAGTTGGTCAATTTAAGGTTCTAAGGTTAGTTGGTGCTTAATGACTCCTTAGAAGACCCATATTCTCCTCGTTTCAACACAAGGGATATCGATACAGACTAAGGTGCCACACCAACGTAGCTACTGCTTCATCCGTGTTGGTCTACGCCGGACAGATCCCTCACAGTTTATTGCTACTTACCTAAAAAGGGTACCCTCAGATCCGGGTTAGGATCTATAGAACTCCGATACAAGCCCACAAAATTTAAAGCAAAGAAAAGCATACAATTGAAAACACAAATGATCTAGTCCTAAGGTACACCTCACTTATTAAAGTCCCCAGCAGAGTCTCCAGTTCTGTGATCGGTGGGAACGAGAACTGACTGTTTTTGGAATGCTGGTTCGCGTTTGCGTTTGTTTTTGCAAAGTGTCGCGGTAAGCAAGAGTCACCACCGTCTTTTATTTTATCCAACAAGGGAAAGGACAAAAGCACAAAAAAAATTCCTTTTCGAGATTGTTTCTCGGGTTAGGGAGGTAGATTATAGAAAGGGAAGGTGTTAGCACCCTTTCTATCCGTGGTTATCCACGGGCTCTTAGGTACTTGCTCACTATGTTTTCAAAAGGTTTGCTTTTCTTTGTGTTTGTGGGTTTTGAAAAGAGTTTTGTTTTGTTTTTGAAGAAAGTGTAAGTGCGAAAAGTTTTGTTTTGTTTTTAAAAGGAGCAAGTACTTAAGAACCTCTACCTACTAAAAAAAGAATTTAATTGTGCAAATGTCCTTTAGACAGTACTATCCTACTATTGAGAAGTAGGTAGCACCGTCGTTGGAGTTTTCGGGTCAATTTGATTTTAGGGACGTGTGGTCACTAAAGCAACGTTAGGACGCTTTAGTGGTAATCCTAATGTCTTAGATCATTTTTATCGAGGCAACCATTTCGAGGCAACTTATGATCTTGGGACAAAAGGACGACCTCTAAAACATCCTATACTTAATGACCACGTTCGAGGCAACCAAGTGAGGTGTACCCTAAGAGTGGCATGTGCAAGTGTGTCAATTTTCAGTTATTTTACTCTTGCATGTCATGGTGAGCCACAGTTGATTTTAAATTAAGATAGATCTTTCCATACAATCCTAGTTAACATACATCTAAGCAGTTAATATATGTACAGGAATTTAAAGTGCGGGAATTGTAAATCCTACGCTATTACAAGGCTTCGGGGAGGGGGATTATTTACATGTCCAAAAATTGGGGAAATAAAAGCAGTAAAGGATCTTAGTTAAGCTATTACATCCCAGTAGGTAATTACAATAAAATAAATGCGCACGAATCTGAAAATAAACTCTAAAAATCCTAAGAATGAAATCTTTTTGTTGTTTTATTTTATTTTGGGAAAATGATCTAAATCTATTTAATTTTAGTTTTTTTGAAAAATGTTAAGATAATTAAAGGTTAATTAACAAAGTTAATTTAATAGAAAAAGAACTAGCCTAATGTTTTTGTAGTTTTTTTTTAATTTTTTATGTTAATTAAAAGTAAGTCTATGAAAACAAAAATAAAATACAAGGGGAATCCTTCGATCCAAGGAGGAAACGGGAGTTTCGACCCAGTGAGAGAAATAGAAGCTTCGATCCAGAGGGGGTCATGGTCCTTTCGATTGGGCCAAACAGCAAGGCGTGAGTAGCCTTCGATCCAGGGAAGAGGACTGTCTTTTGATCATGGAGGTCATGGCTTTCGATCCAGGAATGAGATGCCTTCTTCGATTCAGCATGCTAATGGGTTCGATCCAGAGAAGGTGTCTCCTTCGATCTGGGCTGTTATACCTGCAAAAGTATGTGAGCGAAATAAAATGCAGGGCCTGGGTATCAAACCCCAGGCCCTTCGATCCTGCGCTTGCTGGGTCTCTTCAGGCTATGTCTGCAGCAAGTGTTAGCAAACGATAAAACATGACCTGGGTGCCAAACCCAGGCCCTTTGATCCTGTCTAGGATGGCAAATCGAAAGTAACAACGAGTAATGATATGTTATGCGAAAAACAAGGTTGGATAATTTACCCTTTCTTACCAACTGTTGTATCCCAAAATTTTCCCTCCCATATTCTTCAAGATTGTTAAGAATCATTCTCAAATTGCTCAAGATTGCTCAAGAGAGTGTATAGTCAAATCACCTCCTAAGCCAACTGAAATTAGGGTTTTGGTTCGTTCAAGGAATTAGGGGTTTTCAATGGCTCAATCAAGTCACATAGGCCCATATACATCCTTAAGCATCTACATGCCAGGTTTCAAGACTCACAGTGTCAATTTGCACAGTCAAAAGCTCCATTTGATCTACAGTCAACTGCAAGGGCAAAATGGTCATTTTGCTGTCAAAAGTCATAATTTTTGGTCAACATCTTATTTTGAGTTCACAATCATCATTTGAGCAAGTCTTGATCATGATTCCACAAGAATGGCTCAAAAATCATCAAGATGCAAAAAGTTACTATTTTTGGACAGTAGAAAAGTCAACTGTATCTTGACCAGGGCATAACTTTTTCATGGTTTGTCAGAAAAATCCCATACAATGCTCATTTTGAAGGGGATGACATTTCCTACAATCCATCTTTACACTCCAAGTCCAAGAAATGCTCTCACAAAAAGTTATCAATTTCTACATTATAGGTAAATTTCAAAAGTCAACAAAAATGCACTTTAAGTCAAAGGACATAACTTAAGATTGGTAAATCCAAATGACATGGGACCAAAGGCATTGGTTAGAGGACTTCAAGTCCTTTCCAAAATGTCTAAGAACATGTTCATATGATAAAAATTGAGCAAGATATGCATTGGAGAAGTTGGGAAATTTTTATGAATTTGCAAAAGTCAACTTTGCTCAAAACACCTTATTTTTGCTAATGGGCCTCAAATCTCTTCTTGAAACATCATCCATGACTTATGCACGACCCATCAAGCTTAATGGAATTTATTTTCTTATTTTTATTAATTAATTGGATTTTTAATTGATATTAATTCATTTAATTAATTTAAATTGTAGAAAAATACAAATATTTGGTTTTTCAATCTTTTTGTGAAGCAAATATGACCTAAAAAGGCTGGCAATTTCGTGCACCAAGTCAAAGATGCAAAATCTCCAAAATTGCCAACTTTATTCAATCATGAAAATGCAAAAAGATTTGATTTTCAATCAAATATTCAATCATCATTGCAATGGATTCTTGCTCAAGATTTTGACCTAATTCCATTCCTCTATATATATGCAAGTAAACCCTAATCCCATACACGTGAAGAAAGCTGCAGAAAAGCCATAGCCATATTGAGAAATTTCAAGAAAAAACTCAAAACTGATTTTCACATTCCAGGCCAATTCAAGGCATTTTATTTATTCTAATACCTTGCAGGAGTTCTCAGGAACGGTTTCCAATCAAATTCCAATACTAAAGCTCAAGGAATCGTCCATTACAGTTTCACGGTTTGGCTCTTTTTTCCAGAATCGTAACTCTCAATTCATGTGCATTTAACATATTTGCTTGATTGTTTTGTGTTAATAGGAATCACACGAAGCTATTGGTATAACTTAATTGAACTGAAATGCCATAAATCACAAGATGCCATGAACGGTTTTCTAGGGTTCTTGAGTTTGAAATTGGGGATTCCTAAACCAGGAAAAATTGAGACTTGTGAGACCCATGACTGAATTCATCAGAACAAGACGAACAAAACCAAACCCTCGCAAAATATTTATGTAAACCACAACCCTAATCGCTATTTTTCGTACAAGCATGTTGTGGGGGTTAAAAACCCCCGCTATCTAATGTTCTTTTTGCAGGTACAAGGAAGAAGACGAGGACGTGTAAACGTATGGTTGGATAGTTTAAAAACGCGCGCGTGTTTTTTGTGTTACAGCATATGGATTGTTTTTTTTAATATAATATTTACTTGTTATTATAATAACAAAAGCGTGCAAGTGGTGTAGTGGTTGATGCGTTGGCTTGGAATCATTGGGACCTGGGTTCGAATCCCAGGTCCCCCAAAACTCTTGTTATTATTTTCTTGTGTGTGTTCACATGCAGCTTCCCAGGTGATGTCCATCATATACCTCAAACATCCAAGCGCCATGTGGCTTCAGGCATCAATCTAAGGGTCATGGGTGAATGACCATCATACTCCCAGTCAACACGCGCGCTGGACGATCCAAAAGGTCAAAGAGGCTTGCAGTTTGTTGGGCATAAGAATTTCCAAACATACCTCCATATTGGGCCAGCACCCCCTGGTTTATTCTTCTTTTTTATATTTTTTCCTTTAATTATTTCACCATTAATTATTATTATTATCACTTAATTACACAAATTAATTTTTTTCATAATAAATCCAGAAAACATAAAAAATAATAATATTTTTATTTATTAAATTTAATTAGTTATTTTGTAAATAAATACTAACAAGTTAATTTAGTCTTTTTAATTAGGTTAATTTTTGATATTTTCACAATAATTTAAAATAAATTAGAATTAGGGTTTTTACTAACTTTTGACTATTTTTTTATTTATTTCCTAAAAAACATAAAAAACTCAAAAATATTTCTTTTTTTGTTAATTAATTAATTAGGTTTAATTTAATTTAATTCATAAACCACCAAAAACTTCTTTCTTTCTCAAAAAGGGTCAAAACCCTAAGAATTTCTCCGATTCAATTTTCTCTCGCGCGTACGTTTGTTTTATTAATTTTTGATCATATATTATGTAATTGTTCCGAGGATGTAATAGCGTTAATTAGGACTTTTTATCGCTTTTATTTATTTTCTGCAATTTACCTTTTCAAGGGTTTGTTTTTGGCGATGTAAATACCCGACGCCTTGTAATAGTTTAGCTCTATTTTTCCGCAACTATTAACTGTTAGATGTATGTTAATTAGGCTATGCATGACAAGACTTATTCTCAAAATGAAATCAACCCGTAGCTCACCATGACATGTACAAAGATAACATAACTGAAACCTGACACACTCGCACATGCCACTCTTAGGGTATGCCTCACTTGGTTGCCTCGACGTGGTCATTGAGTATAGGGTGTTTTAGAGGTCGCCCTCCTGTCTAAAGATCCAAGTTGCCTCGAAACGGTTGTCTCGAATAAAAAAGGATCTAGGACATTAGGGTTACCGCTAAGGCGTCCTACTATTGCTTTGGTGACCACATGTCCCTATAATCGAATTGACCCGAAACTCCAACGACGGTGCTACCTGCTTCTCAATAGTGGGATAGTACTGTCTAAAGGACATTTACACATCTTAATTTCCTTTGAGTAGGTAGAGGTTCTTAGATACTTGCTCTTTCAAAACAAAAAACAATTTTTTGCACCTACACTTTTCTAACAAAAGTTTTCAAACCACACTTCATACACTCTTGAGGACAGATACAAGAGTTAAATCAAAGTTTTCAAACAAACTTTTTTCAAAACCCACAAACACAAGAAAAGCAAAACATTTTGAAAACATAGTGAGCAAGTACCTAAGAGCCCGTGGATAACCACAGATAGAAAGGGTGCTAACACCTTCCCTTTCTATATTCTACCTCCCGAACCGAGGAACATCTCGAAAAGGAATTTTGCTGTGCTTTGGTCCTTTCCTTGTTGGAGAAAATAAAACACGGTGGCGACTCTTGCTTACCGCGACATTTCGCGAACCAGCATTCTAAAATAGTCAGTTCTATTTCCACCGATCACACCAACAGATTGGACTTTCGATTTGGGCACTTCCTGGATGTAGGCATATTCGATCTGGGCTTCTGGGATTGGCTACTTATGAAAATGCTGATGACTTTTGGGCTGCGTAACTCCAATGTCTTTTTTTCTCCTGTTGAGTTTTGTGTGTATAATTTTCGTGTTGTTTTCTGTGTTGATAATGTATGCTGGCCTCTGTATTTATAGGGGTGTGAGGGTGCAGTAATGGCAAGGGAGAGACATTAAAACAGGCCTTTAACGCTCTGGACAAAAATCAAACACATTAAATTATTTCCTCTTTTGAAATATTCGTGTCCCTTGAATGAACCTGGACGCTTTTGTATTTCGAATGCTTTCAGGCCATTCTCTTCGATTAGTCCTGATTTGCCTATTTCGAATGGACTCCATGCGTACCCTTCGAATGGGTGATCGGGACTATATGAGTCTGTCGGGATACTAACTGCAAGTATACAGTTAAGTCGTTCTACTTTTAAAAGATTATCGAACCCACAAAGACTGAGGATCAATCGCATATGATCTAATGCTACAGTTTGTCTAACTAAGCGATGAATATTCGATTTTTTGGGGAAACAATTTAATTAAAAATAATAGTAACAGTTATACAGGTATGTGATAATCGGACTTAGGGAATTCGGTGAATCGCTTGGCCTAAAAAGTATTTCGGTAAAAGCTAATTGTTTAAAAACCTGAGACATACACTCTCGTGTTTATGAAATAAGTCATGCTACTAAACCTAGTGGATGCACTTTAAATTTAATAACACTTTTTGAAAACAATTTGAGTTTAATTAATTTATTAAAACACTCTCGTGTATTTAAAAATCAATGTTTCGTTACCACTATCTGGGTTGAACCCCAGCTCTCGCATGCAGGTTCTTGCCTTAATTAATTTCCCACTCTCGTGGCAAAATCGTGTTAATTAATCTCTCACTCTCGTGACAAGGTTAGTTAAATTAATCCTGGAAATTGGAAACCAGAAATTTGTTTTATAAATATTTTTGGCCAAGGTATCACTGAATTCCTTTAGTTCTTACGGGTCACATACCGGTATTAATAATTTAGCCAGACATAATTAACTTAACAGCAATACAGTTCAAAATATAATTCATAGCAACAATTGGCATAATATAAAAACTGAATGAATAATAATTGCAATATAAAACCTGGAATCAAAGTTGCTATGGTAATCTTGAAGTATTACAATAATCCAATCTTCGAGCTTGATTTGCAGTAAATAATTCGTGTTAATTCTTGAAAGAAGAATTAACACTTAAAACTAAAAACTAAGACTTTGAATGAAAATTACAGGAACGTGAAAACAATATTCCAAAACAAGGAAAATAGAAATAATGCATAAAAATAGAAATTTGGTCTGTAGAAAATTCTTCGACCCTTGGACTTTGCCTTGGTAC
Source organism: Vicia faba (assembly GCA_948472305.1). NCBI lineage: Eukaryota > Viridiplantae > Streptophyta > Magnoliopsida > Fabales > Fabaceae > Vicia > Vicia faba. Next base: position 84,241,035 of record OX451736.1, read on the forward strand.
TCATATATATAGCAGGAAAAATCAGCAGTTTAATTTTGAATTCTTGATGAAGTCTTCGTGGAGAAATTCTAGGAGCAGTAATAGTTGTGGCAATAAAATAGGAGATTCAGTAGAAACAAGGAGAACTAGTCTACCCTTCACGCCCACGTCTTTAATCCATGCGTAACGTTCTCCTTCACGCGCGTGACGGTCGTCACACGCTGAAGTGGTGCCTTACGCTCGTCAAGTGTGTGTGACGAGCGTTTCCTTATGTTGTGGGGTGTTACGCCCATCACAGGGGCGTGACGACCGTCACATATCCAGAAGTCCACACTTTGTATTTTTTTATTCTTTTTCTCTTTGTTTTTCGTCTAGCCTTCTTCATGTTGTCCTTTTTCATCGGTTTGAGTCGACAAGTGTTATACCTGCAAAAAGACAAATAATCTCGGAATAATCGAGGGTTAGACGACTTAATGGAATATAAAATCGGTGAAAAGTATGTTAATTATACGATATGTTTTCTCGTTATCAAATTCCCCCATACTTAAACCTTTGCTTGTCCTCAAGCAAATAGTCATTCGAAAGGTCGGACAAGTTTTCTGGTAAGCGCATAAGCATGACATACCTTGGATTTTTAAAGTGGTTTCGGGAAATCCTCGTTGATTCGGCCAATACTTGAGTAAAACACTAAAGATACGCTAATGATGCAAGCAATAAGCTTACTCGTAGACTTCCACTTTAAACGAGCTATCCAACAGTTCCGTTATAACTCTGCCCGGAGTTCCTCGTATCTATTTCACCCGGTTTCGTTCTGGCGCAATCACATTAAGCCCTTTGCCTTAGCACGCACGTAGTGGAGTAACCGGTTAGTGACTTTGATCCTTTAGCACGAGGTCTGGTACATGAATGTGGCAACCCTACATATGTTATCCAATTTGGAGGTTGTGGGGGATCGGGCCGTAGCACGCCCTACCGATTTCAGAACCAGATACCTCTGAACCAACCAACACTGGATTCCTTCATTATTTGCTCGGCTCTTATATGTGCCCGTATATTTTGGTACATAGATTTTCTTTTCTTTTAGCAGCGAGATAAGAAGGATATTTTTAGAATCAGGCATCAAACACTTATATTCATCGATTCTCCACGTGGTTTGTGTCAAGACGGTGCTGACTGCTAGTATAAACTACTAGGGGTTACTCTAGAACTTAAAACTCCAGATATCAGTATAATGGTTATTGAAACAGATCGCGTAAATAGGAAGTCTACAATGTCATAACCGTATCAATCTTGTTATGTCGTTTTCAGCTTCCTCAACTGGGATTTCGTTAAAATAGGTATGTCGGGATAATGCAAAGATAAAAAATTTCGGTATGGCTAAATAAAGCGAAGAATTTGAGTCGAGACATATCGTAAAAATTTACTAGTTTATAAAAGATGGAAAGGTACCTCTCCCACACTAAATCCGACATTGTCCTCAATGTTGCGGTATATAGGCGGGGAAGTACAATTACAAAAACAAACAGAAAGGAAATGAAACAGAAAAAAGTAAACTACATAGAAAATAAAGAAAAACTACTGGTGACCACGTCCTCTACTCCTGGTGCGAGAGCGTCTGGTAGGAGTGGCTTCTGTGTCAGTATCTTGGAAACCAAGGGTGTTGACGTCCATCCTTAAGGAATTAAGCTCTGACAAGGCCTCATCTAACCTCTCATTCATGTTGCGCTGCCCAGTCAAGATCTGAGCATTTTGAGCGCACAAATACTCATATTGCTCCTGCTGTCTTCTTTCAAGCGCTGCGCTCATTTAAAAACTGTAAAAAGTAGACTTGTTTAAAATGAAATCATAAACTGCCTAGAAACATAAAACACAAGGTAAAAATAAGTGCTGATTCTGCTGCTTCATCCCAGTCGCGTCTTCAAGTCTTCGAAAGCTGCTGGTTGTGATAAAATTGTTCCACAGTTATATCAGTTAAGCTTATCACGTCCATATGTATACCCTTCAACTCGTTCTTGATTCCATTGATGTCCGTCTGATAAACATCCAGCGTAGAAAAGATTTTATTCAAATTTTCAGCATATTCCCCTTTTGTTATTGCAGGGGCATCAACTTCCTCTACGATGTTGTTACCATCATGGTAACCAGGAGGGGTCTCGGGGTCACTCTCATCAGACATTGTGGTATCATAAACTTGGTAGGATTGGGGTGTCTCAGGTATCGAAGGGTGGTCGGGAGGGTTAAGCTCCTACAACCAATTGTCGCGATTTTGGGCACTTGTTTTGGCATGGTTAGGAAGTGTAAATACTGTGACTACTTCGTCCCTTATCAAGTAATCAAAGGGTGCAGGACCTAGGTTACCTATTAGTTGTAGGTGGAAACAAAAATCAATGTTTATAGGACGGATTGAAACAAATTGTGTGCACCTATGTAGCTGGTATCTAAGTTCGAGGGCGTTAGCAATCATGGTAACAAGGCCTCCTATGATGATTGGCTCGCTAGGGTTCTCAGCAATGCGGGTAAATGTCTGCATTAAGAATGGTACTGCATTTACAGGTCGGCCCTCGGTCATACACTGCAGCAAAAATATCTCATCTTTAGATACGGCAGTGCGGTTCTGTTCTTTGCCGAAAATGGTATGTGCTAGAATCTTGTGGAAATAGCGGATAGCGGGGTTGTGTATTTCATTATTATCCATGCTATCTGGCTCAGGGTGGTAGTTTCCGGTTTAAGTCCCCCAAAAGTAGTCTAGCTCAAAATCCATTAACTCTGCCTGGGTGGTAGAAAAAAGCAAAAGGTCCGCAAGGGAATCCTAGAAGGTTGGATAATTCTTTCTGGGTATAAGCAAATTCAATACCAAACAACCCGAAGGCTATAAATCCCTTTCTAGTTCCGAAACCGCGCTCGGGTATATGAACTAAAGAGCTCAGAAACTCAAGGGTGAGCTCGCGGTATGTAACAAACCTAGATTTAATGTGGGCTTTTTCCACCCCAGCTGGCTAAACAGACAATGGACACTATCCTTAATGCCTAAAGTGTCCATTGGTGGTTCATCATAATATAAGGTCATATCAATATTTATGTGTGATAATTCCTCAAACCTCCTCATTTGGTTCCTGCCTCTAAAAGTGGTTTCCATAGTAAATAGCAAAGGGGGAAAGAAAATCAGGGGAGAAGGTAGGATAGAAAAAGACTTCTTCAGAAAACAAGTAAAGTTGATTGAAAATCAGCAGCAGTTGTAAAAAAAATTTTTTTTTTTTTTAGAAAAGATGAGAAAGAAAATAATGCTTTAAAAGAAAACAAATATAGAAATGGAATAGAAAGTTAAAGACAAAAACAAACAGATGGGTCGCCTCCCACGCAGCACTTTGTTTAACGTCATAAGCCTGACGAACAAGAGTGCAAGCACTCATGGTGGTTCTCTCGAGGATGACTCCTCGGTTGAACTTTTAGTAGTTATCATTTTCTATGGCCACTTATCAAGCCATCTCACATATCCCTCACCTTTTCTTTTCTTTCTTCTGTGGGGTGGTTCATTCTTCTGAACTTGTGGTGGTGGTTCTGGATCTATCCTAAGTATCAACTTTTCAAGTTTGGGCTTAATGATTTCATCCACCACCTCAAAGGTTAACCTTCCCTTCTTAACAGTAATTATATCCCTAGTTTCACGGTCCTCTAATTTTCTCTTTTTATGCAAGACTTCCAACAAGGGTGCATTAGTGTGGATATTTTCCAATACCTCCACATACGTTTTAGATTTGGAGTCTATCTGAGCTTCCATAAAACTTTTTGAGAAAGGAAACGGTGGGGTATAGGGGTGAGGCATAACAATAGGTGCTCCCTTTTCTACCTCTTCTACAACCTCCCTTTTAGATGGCGTTGGAGGATTTTTCTTAATCTTTACTCTTTCCTCGTCTGAACTCTCCTCATCCACATCATCACTCTCCTCAACCTCATTATCACTCTCCTCAACCTCATTATCGCTCTCCTTAGAATTTCCAACTTGTTTTTCACTACTGGTTGTTACAACATCCAATTTCTCCTCAGGGAAGGGTCCTAGAGGGTTTTGTTCAAGCTGGGAGATTTGGGTCTCTAAGGCTATGTTGTGGGTCGCGAGCGACTCAACCACAGTGGTCAGTTGCCTAAGGTTTTCACTATTTTGAAGACTTTGTTTTCTAAACTCTTCGTTCTGGACAGTTTGTGTCTCTACAAAGTGCTCTATCAGAGATTCTAACCTAGAGTGAATTAGCGTCGCGTCGGAATCCTCCATTGATGTTTCAAAGTTGAAATCATGCGATTCTTCTGATTCTTCAAATTGAGTTAGAGTCGCATTTTGTGTTTCCGTAAAGCGCTTTGTCATCATTGATATTTCATTAAAATTTCCCATTAATATCTCGAGGTAGGATTTATAGGATACTTGCGTCTCCTCGAAATATTGGGTGTAGTGATTGTAGGGGAAATTTGGTTGAGGATAAGTTTGGTTGGATCTACAATATTCTTGCGATTCCTCAAAACGTTGGGATTGGTGGTTGGAAAGGTAATTCGGATGAGAATGAGTTCGTGATGCATTGAGATTCTCCAATAGTATTTCGAGGTCGGATTTATGGGATTCTTGTGATTCCTCGAAATACTCAGAGTGAGGGTTGTAGAAAAAATTCGGGTGATACATAGTAACTGGGACAAGATTTGTAGATGCAAAGGCTCGTTTAGGGAGTGAGTATTTGGCATACAAATCGAAAGAGGGTTTCTGTTGACTAGTCTAAACACGCAACAGAAGAATCGTACTTAATTGATTAATCAGTCCCCGACAACAGCGCCAAAAACTTGATCGGGACTATATGAGTCTGTCGGGATACTAACTACAAGTATACAGTTCAGTTGTTCTAGTTTTAAAAGATTATCGAACCCACAGAGACTGAGGATCAATCGCATAAGATCTAATGCTACAGTTTGTCTAACTAAGCGATGAATATTCGATTTTTGGGGGAAACAGTTTAATTAAAAATAATAGTACTAGTTATACCGGTATGTGATAATCGGACTTAGGGAATTCGGTGAATCGCTTGGCCTAAAAAGTATTTCGGTAAAAGCTAATTGTTTAAAAACCTGATACATACACTCTCGTGTTTATGAAATAAGTCATGCTACTAAACCTAGTGGATGCACTTTAAATTTAATAACACTTTTTGAAAACAATTTGAGTTTAATTAATTTATTAAAACACTCTCGTGTATTTAAAAATCAATGTTTCGTTACCACTATCTGGGTTGAACCCCAGCTCTCGCATGCAGGTTCTTGCCTTAATTAATTTCCCACTCTCGTGGCAAAATCGTGTTAATTAACCTCTCACTCTCGTGACAAGGTTAGTTAAATTAATCCTGGAAATTGGAAACCAGAAATTTGTTTTATAAATATTTTTGGCCAAGGTATCACTGAATTCCTTTAGTTCTTACGGGTCACATACTGGTATTAATAATTTAGCCAGACATAATTAACTTAACAACAATACAGTTCAAAATATAATTCATAGCAACAATTGGCATAATATAAAAACTGAATGAATAATAATTGCAATATAAAACCTGGAATCAAAGTTGCTATGGTAATCTTGAAGTATTACAATAATCCAATCTTCGAGCTTGATTTGTAGTAAATAATTCGTGTTAATTCTTGAAAGAAGAATTAACACTTAAAACTAAAAACTAAGACTTTGAATGAAAATTACAGAAACGTGAAAACAATATTCCAAAACAAGGAAAATAGAAATAATGCATAAAAATAGAAATTTGGTCTGTAGAAAATTCTTCGACCCTTGGACTGTGCCTTGGTACTCATATATATAGCAGGAAAAATCAGCAGTTTAATTATGAATTCTTGATGAAGTCTTCGTGGAGAAATTCTAGGAGCAGTAATAGTTGTGGCAATAAAATAGGAGATTCAGTAGAAACAGGGAGAACTAGTCTGCCCTTCACGCCCACGTCTTCAATCCATGCGTAACATTCTCCTTCACGCGCGTGACAGTCGTCACAGGTGGGTGACGGTCGTCACACGCTGAAGTGGTGCCTTACGCTCGTCAGGTGTGTGTGACGAGCGTTTCCTTATGTTGTGGGGTGTTACGCCCGTCACAGGGGCGTGACGACCGTCACACATCCAGAAGTCCACACTTTGTATTTTTTTATTCTTTTTCTCTTTGTTTTTCGTCTAGCCTTCTTCATGTGTCCTTTTTCATCGGTTTGAGTCGACAAGTGTTATACCTGCAAAAAGACAAATAATCTCGGAATAATCGAGGGTTAGACGACTAAATGGAATATAAAATCGGTAAATAGTATGTTAATTATACGATATATTTTCTCGTTATCAATGGGCCTAGCCCAAATATCAATCGAAGGATTCCAATCGAAAGGCTCTGTTAACAGGCCAATCAAAAGGTGTTGTTCATGCCAATCGAAGGACATGGTTGACATGCCTGTTGAAATTGCCTTGACATAATTCCAATTGAATGCTTGTCCATAATGCCAATCGAAAGACTCCTTCAGAATGCTAATCGAAGGGTCTTTCAGAATGCCAATCGAAAGATACCTTCAGAATGCCAATCGAAATGCTCCTTCAGAATGCCAATCGAAGGGTACTTTCGGAATGCCAATCGAAAGATACTTAAAGTACCACTCAAAAATTTTCTTTTTCCTTAGGCAAGAGTTTGTGATCAACCATGCAGGGGGAAGACTTTGGAAAACATGAGAGGGAAAATTTTGGGGTGCAACACAAGGCATGAAACTTGGCATGGATGGTCTTGAGAACATATTAGGACTATGGAGAGCATATGAGGCCTTTTGAGCTCACCCATCTTTATGAAAATGGAAACCCTAGTTGGAGGTTCATTGCTTTAGGAGAGAGTTTTTCTGGTCAACTCTTGGGCATCCTTGAGAAAATTGAGGATCTCAATGAACATATGTTGAGTAAAATGAGAGGGAAAATTTTGAGGTACAACACCGACACTCTATTGGAGAGAGGACAACACAACTCTGCAAAACAAGGTCATATGTCAACAAAATATTAACGAATGTGAATGAGAAATGATTTGCTAAATTCAACTATGTATGATGTATGTATGAATGCATGAGTGTTATAATGTATATGCTGACAAAACAGACATATAACACTGGGGATAAGCAAACAAAACCAACTCGGGAACAATCAACACTTGGCTAAATCACATCCAAGATGAACATTCCATAATAAAATAAGCACCAACTGAGGAACAGAATCCTATTTCACAGCTTAAATTCACTGGGAAAGAATATAGCGCGGAAGTAAACAAATCACAGAGGCAAAATAGTACAGATACAAGGATATAACATCCTTCTCCAGGCTTCACCGGGGAATAGCACACAGACTTCAATGGGGAATCAAAAGTTTTCACGGTCCGCACTTCTACTGGGGATTACAATACTGATTTCAAATAAGGCAAATGAAAACCATATCGGCAAAACATCAACTGAGGATCTCGTGCTGACTTCATTGGAGAAATATCATACATATTTCACTAGGGGAGATAGTTCCTCATCATCGAGATAACAACGAGATACCTCGTGTTAACTTCGTTAGGGAGGATAACACCACATCGCTGAGGGGAAACCAAAACGAATTCTTCAATATTGAGAGTAAGTATTGCACCAACTTCTCTGGGGAAAAAGTACGAAACCTCATAGGGGTAACATCTTGGGGAGCTAAGAAGTCAAACATTATAGCAAGAAACCAATCTTATCGGGATTTTAAATCAAACCCAACACCTGGTAGGAGAAAACCCAAAAAATTGACAAATGCCTCAACACTTCTTAAATAAAACATTGCCCTCGTCTGACTATCGGGTGATCAAACAAAATACAAGTACTGCCAAAAGGGAGATACTTCACAAATGAGCCCAAATCTCAGCATGCATGGGGAGAAAAGACTTATATCAAATAGCGAAGCCTTTACTGGGGAATCTTGGATTGAGTCTTTATGTCATGCAAACTTATTCCAATAAAAGATGCCCTGGGATAGCCTTCCTGGGGAATCAAGAAGTCAAAATTATAGAAAAAGGTCAAACTCTTGGGGATTTTAAATCAAACCCAAAACTGGGCAGGTGAAAACCCAAAAGTTGACAACTGTCTCAACACTTCTTAGAAAATACACTGCCCTGGTCTGGTTGTCTGGGAAATAAATATCAACAATAATTCCAATACTGCAGAAAGAGTGACATTTTGCAAATAGTTCCAGCTCAGCACACCAAGGAAACAAGACCTTTCGTCATATGAGGGAAGACTTCGCTAGGGAATTTGGGATAGAGGCCTCAGTCCATGCAAACCCAAAAATAAAAAATGAACCAAGACTTGACTGGGGAAAATATGATCATAAACCCAATACTCCACCTTATATCAATTGGTATCCTCTTCAATATACAAAAATCACACGCATACCAGCGAAATGACCTGAGAAAAACCTCCCGAGGAAAAGAAACTTCCCAAAATTACCGGAGTTCGTCCATTCCTGGGATCACCACTTTTGTTTTCCTCTTGAATCACAAAATCTAAAGTAAAAGTAAGTTGTAAATTCTTTTTGAAAAATAATTTTGTTATTTAATCCATTTTTCTTTGAAAATTATTAAATAGAGTCTTTGTAAGCTGAATAAAAATAAGAAATACAAAGAATTGGGTAAAAGCTCAAATTTTATTGATAGAATGGTAGTTTGCAAATGGCGAGACTCCATGGATGATAAAGTTCGGAAAATGGTAATTTATAATTGAAAAGATACATTGGGATACAATAACCAATATTCCCTCTAACAACTTTGAAATTCTAAGCAGCAGCTTCCGTTGAAGTATGGTGAGGATCCAAGAAGATTGCTGCTTCAATGATCAAGTCTTGTTTGATGCAGTTACTTGCCAAGAAAGTCCTTAACGTTTGCCTAAGCTGCCCCCTGCGGGTTTTCAACTTAGCGGGGAATTTTATTCTATTTATGTCTCTAATTTTTGCCCAGACCGTCCTTTCGGGTTTTCGGTCTACCGAGATGCTCCTTTTTGCCTAATCCACCCTTTTGGGTTTTCAACTTAGCGAGCTGTTCTTTTATTTCTTTAGGTGAAATATTTCTTGACTGCATCAGCATTCATGGGACGTGGGAACTCCTCGCCATCCATAGTTTCAAGAATTAATGCACTGCCATATAATGCTTTTCTTGACAACATATGGGCCTTCATAATCCACTTGCCCCTAGAATCAGCGTTAAAAGACATGATCTTCCTGAGCACGAGGCCGCCTTCTCTGAATTCACGAGGTTTGACCTTCTTATCGAAAGCTTTCTTCATTCTCTTTTGATATATCTGCCCATGACACAAAGCCTTCATTCTCTTCTCTTCGATCAAATTCAACTGGTCAAACATGTTCTGGACCCATTCAGCCTCTGACAACTTGGTTTCCATTATCACACGCAAAGAGGGAATCTCAACCTCGATTGGGAGCACAACTTCTATTCCATACATAAGGGAGAACGGGGTTGCTCCCGTTGAAGTGAGGACAGATGTCCGATATCCATGTAAAGCAAAAGGGAGCATTTCATGCCAATCTTTATAAGTAACAACTGTCTTCTGGATGATCTTCTTGATATTCTTATTAGCAGCTTCAACAACCCCATTCATCTTCGGCCTGTACGAAGATAAATTGTGGTGGACAATCTTGAATTCTTCACAAAGTTCTATTATCATCTTGTTGTTCAGATTCGAGCCATTATCGGTGATGATTCTGCGCGGCACACCATACCGACATATAAGATTATTCTTAATGAAGCACACTACCACCTGCTTAGTAACATTAGCATATGAAGCAGCTTCCACCCATTTGGTGAAGTAATCAATTGCTACCAAGATAAAACGGTGTCCATTCGAAGCTTTGGGTTCTATCATTCTAATCATGTCAATACTCCACATAGAGAAAGGCCAAGGGGAAGAAATAACATTGAGAAGTGTCAGAGGCACATGAATCTTGTCTGCATAAATCTGACATATATGGCACTTCTTTGCAAATTTGTAACAGCCAGATTCCATTGTCAGCCAATAGTAACCCGCCCTTAGCATCTTTTTAGCCATCGAATGTCCATTGGCATGAGTGCCAAATGAACCTTCATGAATATCATGCATCAACATATCCGCTTCGTGTCTATCCAAGCATCTGAGCAAGACCATGTCATAATTTCTCTTGTACAACACATTTTCACTGAGGAAGAAGCTTCCAGCCAATCTTCTCAATGTCTTTCTATCTTTATTCGATGCACCAATCGGGTATTCCTGAGTCTGGAGAAAATGTTTGATATCATAATACCAAGGTTTCTCATCTACTACCTCTTCTGTTGTAAACACATGAGTGGGCCTATCCAGTCACCAAACCATAATTCAAGGTATATCATTCCATGTATTCACTTGATACATAGAAGCCAGAGTTTCTAGAGCATCCGCCATTTGATTTTCGTCTCTGGGGATGTGATGGAATTCAACTTTATTAAAGAAGGGTAACAATCTTCTAGCATAATCTTTGTAAGGGATCAAACTGGGGTGACGAGTATCCCACTCTCCTTTAATCTGATTTATTACCAAAGCTAAATCGCCATACACATCAAGGATTTTTATTCTGAGATCAATAGCTTCCTTGAGACCCATGATGCAAGCCTCATATTCTGCCTTATTATTAGTATAATCAAATGTCAACCTTTCAATAAAAGGAATGTGTGATCCATGTGGAGTGACAATCACAACACCAATTCCTTTACCATAAGCATTCACAACTCTATCAAATATCATACTCCAGCGAGATTCAGGATCGGGACCTTCATCAGGCAATGACTCATCATAATCTTTCACTTTCAGAAACATTACATCCTCATCGGGGAAATCATACATCACAGACTGATAATTATCAACTGGTTGGTGAGAACACGTTGCTTTTAATAGCTTTTTGAGTGCAGTATTCGATGTCATATTTAGATAACAACATCTGCCAGCGGGCAATTCTCCCAGTAAGAGCAGGCTTTTCAAAAATGTACTTGATTGGATCCATTTTGGAGATCAACCACGTAGTGTGATTCAACATATACTGCCGCAAACGTTTTACCACCCAGGCCAGAGCACAACATGTCTTTTCCAACATGGAATACCGCGACTCACAATCAGTAAACTTTTTACTGAGATAATAAATGGCATACTCTTTCTTCCCTGTTTCATCTTGTTGTCCCAGAATACAACCCATGGAATTATCTAAGACTGTCAGATACATAATCAATAGTCTTCCTTCAACGGGAGGGAGCAAGATAGGAGGCTCAAGAAGATATTCTTTAATACTTTAAAATTCCCTTTGGCAGTCATCTGTCCACATACAACCTTGATATTTCTTTAACAACTTAAAGATCGGTCCACACATTGCAGTCATGTGGGAAATGAATTTGGAAATATAATTCAAACACCCGAGGAACCCTCTGACTTGATTTTCAGTTCTCCATGCTGGCATTTGTTGAATTTCTTTGACTTTATCAGGGTCAACTTCAATCCCTCTCTAGCTAACAATGAAACCCAACAATTTCCCTGACCGAACACCGAAGGTACATTTATTTGGATTCAAGCGGAGACGATACTTACTCAAACGCTGAAACAACTTCAATAAATCTTCTACATGCCCTTCTTCAGTCTAGGATTAGCAATCATATCATCAACATATACCTCAATTTCCTTATGCATCAGATCATGGAATAGGGTTATCATAGCCCTCTGGTACGTTGCACCAACGTCCTTCAACCCGAATGGCATCACTCTATAACAGAATGTTCCCCAGGGTGTGATAAACGTTGTTTTTTCCATGTCCTCAAGAGCCACCCTTATTTGATTATACCCGGAAAATCCGTCCATGAACGAGAAAACTTTGAATTTTGATGTGCTATCCACTAACATATCAATATGTGGCAATGGAAAATCATCTTTTGGAGTAGCTTTATTTAGATCTCTGTAATATACGCACATGCGAACTTTTCCGTCTTTCTTCGGTACTGGGACAATATTGGCAATCCACTGAGGGTACACTGATGTCACAAGAAAACCGACATTAATCTACTTTAGAACTTTTTCTTTGATCTTCACTGCCATATCTGAGTGAGTTCTTCGCAACTTTTATTTGATTGGCGGGCACTCTGGCTTCAGCGGCAAACGGTGCTCTATAATATCTACATCTAGACCAGGCATATCTTGATAAGACCAAGCAAAAATATCCACATACTCTTTCAACATCTCAATCAACCTGCTCTTTATATCAGGATGCAATAATGCTCCAATCTTGACTTCTATCGGATCTTCTTCTGAACCCAAATTGATTACTTCTAATGGCTCTTTATATATCTGAATGGCACTCTCCTCACGCTCAAGCAACTATGAGACTTCTTCTGGAATCTCATCATAATCTTCTTCTTAGGCCCCATACACATGACATTCAAAGTTGGGAGAGGGTGCAGGGTCATTGTATTCAACAGGTTTTTTTAATTAATCTGCACATATGATTTATGATTGCTTTTAGAAACTGACACATATAACAAGTGATCATGCAGATTGAATTTCAGTTATTATTTATTTTGAAAGGTTTTTTCTGATTACCATTTTCCAGGAAAAAGCAAAAAATTAAAAGACAATTTGGGAAACAAAGACAACTTTTATTATTGATTTTAAAAATCAAAGCAAACCGATAAGCCGATACAATATCAATACTTTCACCTTGGGCAGAGTGAAAGCTTTTCAAAAATATTTAACAAAAAACAAATTACTTTGAAACATGTATGCAAGAGGGAACATCAATGGTGATCCATTTCTGAACCATAACTCCGTGCATCATATAATTTGGCATTTCTGGCTCTGCTTCATCTTCCACAATGACATTAATCCCGGAAACAGTTGGATGAAGATAACCCCCGCTACCAAAGATGTCTTTATACTTGCATGCAGCAGACTTCAGCTTCATGCTCTTACCTTTATCATTCTTCCCAGAGAACCCTAAGCCAACTCTATTCTTGTTTACAAGTGGATCAACAATCTATCCCCATACTTCACTATGGCCATTATGCACAACCTGCTGAGCATCCTTAAACGAGGTCATAGAATTCTCGTTTCCTCTTATATTATCAATGGATAAAGCTTGGAAATGGGTTCGAACAACAACTTCATCCTCCTCCACAATGCTGAAAGAGGACAAATGCGATATCATTAATGCCTGTTCTCCATTTATAATTATCACTTTTCCTTCACGCACAAACTTCAAATTCTGATGTAAAGTCAAAGTGATAGCCCCTGCCTCATGTATCCACGGTCGTCCCAACAAGCATCTATAAGCGGGTACAATATCCATGACCTGTAAAGTAATCTGAAACAAATGTGGGCCTATATGAATAGGCAAGTCCACTTCACCAATAACAGATTTCCTTGATCCATCAAACGCTTTCACAATAATGCCACTTGGGCGCATGGGCGTTCCTTGATATTTCAACTTCATAAGCGTACTCCTTGGTATAACGTTCAATGCAGATCCATTATCAATTAGCACATTGGATAATGAATCATTCTTGCAGTTCATAGAGATGTGGAGGGCCAGATTGTGATTCCTCCCTTCATCGTCGCAGAAACTCAGGTTATTACATGATGTAATGTTCCCTACCACACTGCTGAATTAATCTAAAGGCATATCAATTTTCATGAAATCTTAGTCCAATACCCTTATCAAAGAATCTCTGTGAGCAGAGGAGTTCATCAATAAAGCCAAGATAGATATTTTTGAAGGAGTTTGCAGTAGCTGATCTACAATTCTGTAGTCGCTCATCTTGTTTATCTTTAAAATATCATCCACTTCCTTTTCTAGCATAGCCCTACTAGATTCACCCTTAGCCCTCTTGGGTTCAACATTTTCAACAATTTTCTTTCTAGTACTAACATCCCCACGAACAACTGGTGTGAATACACGACCACTGCGGGTCACTCTGCTAGTCTCAACAATATTTCCAACATTAGACATTGGCTGGATGGGAACTTCCACACCATCCTATAAAATTGTAGCATTATATTTGTAAGGTATATCCTTGTCTGACTTGTAGGGGACAGGACCCGACAAACTAATCACCAATGGAGTAGTAGCTGGCTTGCTATGATATTAAACTTCAAAATGAGCAGGCGCACCAAAACAAGGCACAATAACATTTACTTCCTCTTCAACATATTAAGTCATTACAGTGTCATCTCTGGAAAACATATCTTCATCCGAGGAGAAGAACTCATTCGCAGAGGCATACTCATCATCTGACTCTTCTTCAGCCAAACAAACCTCAATCACATAAACTTCATGGTAATCATCCCTTTGGCCTGTGACCTTGATAGTTACAATATCCAATAACAAATGGACACCTTTCCTTACAATTGAACATCCTCGGGAGTCCCGACAGCAAATTCAGCAAGATCCATAATGATGTTCTACCTGACCAGGCATGTGGCAGAAAGTAGCATGCAATTGCACAAGATCCTCATTTATATATTCCACATCAAATATTCTGAACTCTCCAGGACATCCAGAAACCATGTTTACTTCCTCTTCATACTCTTCCCTAGGCTTGATTATGTGGATGAGGCCCCCATCCATCATCTTCTGCAAATCATCCTTTATCTTGTCACAACCCTGTATATCCGTACTGGAAATAGCACAACCAACATGGTCATGTATATAGTAGATAAATTTACAGAGGTCTGCATGCATTTTTACCAAATCCCCTCTAACCAATTTAATATAAAAAATCTAGAGTCGCCTGGACAATCGGCCACCATGTTCACAACATTTGATCCTCCATGCTTGGGAAAAGGATTATCTTTCACATTAGGGCCAACATCTTTGAAGGACAAGATACTAGACTTCACCAATTTCTTTACTTCATTTTTCAAAGGATAGCAGTTCTCAACATTGTGCCCTGGTGCTCCCTGATGAAAAGCACATGTTTGGTCTGTCTTGTAATACCAAGGAAATGGTGATGGTATAGCGGGAGGTGGTCTGGTCTGAACCAACTTCTTATGAATTAACACCGTGAGTAATTCTGTATAACTCATAGGGATAGGGTCATAACTCTCCCTTCTCTGATTATACCCTTGATCCCCCTGATGGGATGGTCTCTGATAAGTAACGGTGGTTGGAGCTACACCAACAACTGGAGTCATTGAGGTAACCTGTTGATGACGCTGATAATTTATTCTAGGAGGATTAACCCTCCTTTCTTGCATAACAACATTTGTATCTCCTTCCTTATTTTTGGCAAACCCATAGGATGGCTTCTTCGTGCTTCCGGAACTTTCACTTTTCGTTAGACGACCCTCTCTTACAACCTCTTCCAAACGGATACCCATGCCTACCATTTCAGTAAAGTCACTTGGTGCACTCGCTACCATCCTATCATAGTATAAAGCACCCAGAGTCTTCAGGAAAATCTTAGTCATCTCCTTCTCTTCCATGGAAGGAATCACTTGGGTGACTATCTCACGCCATCTCTGTGCATATTCTTTGAATGATTCCATGTCCTTCTGGACCATGGACCTGAGTTGATCTCGGTCAGGCGCCATGTCCACATTGTATTTGTATTGCCTAATAAATGCTTCTCCCAAGTCGTTGAAAGTATGGATATTGACGCTGTCCAAACTCATATACCACTTCATCGTAGCACCAGTCAAACTATCCTGAAAAAAGTGAATCAACATACGTTATTCATCAGTATGGATAGACATTCTTCTTACATACATCACAAGATGAGCACGAGGACAAGTGTTTCCCTTGTACTTCTCAAATTCTGAGACTTTAAACTTTGCAAGTATCTTGACATTCGGGACCAAGCATAAATCATTCACATTCTTCCCGAACAATTCCTTTCCCCTGAGGGCCTTCATCTCTCTCTGCATCTTGTCAAACTGATCTTGAAAATCATCCATTCTATCATAGAGACCCAAGCCTTCACTTGGTGGAGGAAAAGGACGATACATATCATCATTAGCAAATGGGGCCATATTCACCGGAGGAGGTGCAGCAGGAGTAGCATGCACCACAGGAGGTGCAGGAGCAACAGTAGTCTGAACAACTGGAGCATCTTGAGAAACAAGATTGAAACCTTCTGGCACAAAGTTCTCTGGCATTACCCATGGATAACCTTGAGGCATGCGATTCTGAATAACAGCTGGAGTAGCAGACACATGAACAGTCGGAGCTTCAGTAGTAACCCTTGTCTATTGAGGCTGAACACTCAGTGGCTGATTCTGAGTAGCCACCAGAGATTCCATCAGAGCAGTGAGATTGGCCATGCCGGCCTTCAGAGCAGAAACTTCCTCGCGCAGCTCGCGATTCTCTTGTTTTAAGTTGTCCATCTTCCTTCTGAAATTAGCTCGAGTATTGTAGTGGTGAGACAACTTGCTGAATAAAGTAAATAAGCTTGGTAAGACACTTGTATATGCATAACAAATGCAAGAAATATGTGCAATATGATGCATGATATGCAATGCACATGATTTATTTTATTATTAATATTTCAAGGGACTTAAAGATTTATAGCCACATTGCAAATATCAAAGTAATAACACGTTTGAAATACTGAAAAGTTTTATTATAATAACTTCAAAAATGGATTACAAGTTTCAATAATCCCAAGTACAAGATGAAAATAAAGTCTAAAACCCTAAGAAGCAAAGATGATGAAGATTACTCTATACGCTGGTGCTTCCCTATAAGCTTGGCAATCTGAGCCTTCAACCTCTGATTTTCCTCCGCATATCTGGTGGCAACCTCCTTCCAATCACCTAAATCAGGAAGTGAGCAACTAGCATCTGAATGAAGTTCAGGAGAAAATAAATCCCCCTGCCTCTCCATCATCTCTACATCCTGACTCTCAAGAATCTCAATCAAATCGTCATTCTCCTTCAAATCTTCTCTATAGGAAACCTCTAAAGTTTAGCACTTATTCTTCCAAGCATCCTTTTCCTGCTGCATCCTGACCAAAGCAAGCTATAGCTCTTCCATATCATCCAATAAGGGAGGAGTGGTCTTCAAAAACAAATCGGGCATATGTGCTTCCCGGGAATATGACATCTTCAATTGAATAGCTCTCGTTTGGACCCACTGAAGATAAGGCTCCAAAGAAATTGCCCCATAGGTCCTAGGTCTTTCCTACTCTTCCTATGAATGTGACACCAGACCTTCGCAATCTGATCCCTAGCTTCCTTATGGTCTTCTCCCTCCTTCAGAAAGAAACTACTCAAATGAATACTATTTGGTTTATCCCTCATCAGATAACCAAGTTGTCGTCGTGCAAGAATAGGGTTGTAGTTAATTCCCCCCTTTGTACTAAGAAGAGGTACATTGTGGAAACTACCACAAATGTCGATAATCTCTACATCATGGTAATTCCTATGATACTAATCAATATCCGAGTGAGTTAGTTCCATGATCTTAGGAGCCCAACGGGGTTCCTTCCTGACATCCCAAAAAGCATCAGACTGAGGCATATGAGAAATAAACCACCGGTACAACAGAGGTGTGCAACAAATAATCATTCCCCCATGATAATCATTCTGAATATGAATAGAGTAATAAACATCACCCAACAATGTAGGAACTGGGTTTCCAATCATGAAGATCCTGATAGCATTAATGTCAACAAACTTGTCCATATTAGGAAATAAAAATAACCCGTAAGCAAGTAGAGCAAAGATGGCCTCAAAAGCGACCGTACTCATCATCCTGGCAAAGTAACAAGCTTTCTCCAATAAGAACTGAGCTGGTAATCCTCTAATACCTCCTTTAGTAGTCATATGGGCTTCAACCTCAGACTTCCCCAGATGGATCAAAGCAGCAATCTCGTGTGGTTTTGGCTCACCCTCCAAACCAGTAAAAGGAACACGATCGGTAATAAGTAAATCCAACATGTAAGAATACTCCTCTAGTGTAGGCATCAACTGATAATCAGGGAAAGTAAAGAAATGATACATCGGATCATAGAACTGGACCAAGGTCGAGAGAATACCCTCCTTCATCCTAAGCTTCATGAGAGGAATGATGGATCTATAATTCTTCCAAAAATCTGCAGAACACTCAATCTCAGAAATCAGACTGATCAACTCATCTATCTTGGGATCTTTGAAACTGTATTTTCCGGTCTTTCTTTTTCCAGAATCCATGGTCAATAAGGTACCTGAGATATTCAAAAATGGTCAACTTTCAAGTCCCTTGAAATAAAATTTCTTAAAAAGATGCTTATGAGTGCATGGATGCATGATGCAACAATCACACACAAGATTATAAAAATAGGGTTCATAGGTTCAACGTCACGAGCATGAGGTCTAAGGTACTACCCATAAGGTATGGTCTAAAATTTATCACCTTCCGAACAAGGTTCTAGAGGTTCCCAGAGTCTACATCCTTCCTTCAGATATTACCAACTTCCCGATTAACTCGGTAATTAGTAATATTCTCAAGAAAAACTCGTCCGAGCGTAGTATCACGTGACAACTATTTCCTGATTACTCCATCATAACTTCCTCACTACACCTAAAAGGCTAAGATGGGTTAGGTATTCTATGGTCCTCAGCTTCAGCAGGCTCCCAGGTTGAAAGCAGCACGTCTTCCGGATTAATCAGTAAACGACACTACAGTCAAAGGGGCCTCCACTGAGTGGGGGATCTCATGCCTCCTTTTTTGGGATTACTCCCTCAAAGTTAACATTACTATACCGCCCGTCCTATCTTAAAGTTTGCCTAAGTCCAGGTATAGGACTTATAAGTAATCACCAAGCACCCTGAAAACCAAGAAAATCCAGATAAACATATATACAACATATAACACATAAACAACAATAACACATATACATATATAAACAAAGATAGGCTCGACCCACTTAGGGATGGACCAGCAAGAGGTTAATCTTTCCCCAGCGAAGTCGCCATTTTTTTCTGTAGCGGTATAAATGTTTAAGACTAAGCCATTGGATTGACTAGACTTATACAAATTAAAATAAAAATCGCCCACCGCACTTTATTGTTTCCAAAGGAATGCGAAAAGAGCAAGTAACCCAAAAGAGAGGGGGAAAGATTCAAGGTAAGAGGGTTGGTTATGCAAAGGGAAGGTATTATCACCCTAAACATCTACGTACTCCGTAGGAACCTCTTTGTAAAATATGTATATTTTTTGCTATAAAATGTGTTGTATAAAAATAGATGGTAGAGGTGAGAAAAGAAATATATTTTTATGATTTTTGCACCCTCCGCAGTTGCGAACCTTTAGTGCCTACGTACCACCTTTTGTGCAATAGGGGATCAGGGTACACGTAGTTCCTCTTTTAAAAAATTTAAAACACAAACGTGTTGGTTAATTTTATGAGATAAGATATCATCATCATTGTCCGTGTGGAAAACATACTTACTACCCATAATCATGAGAAAGGAGAATTTGCATTATCTCAAAGTGGAGGATATGACTTGGATTTTAAAATCAACAATGCCTCACTAAACACCCAAGTGGAAAATATCTCTCTTCACTACATATTGTAGAACTATAGTTGTTTGCATCACTACAAGGATTGACAAGAGTCCAATCTTTTGAGAAAGGTTTTTAAAATAAAAACCAAAGTGGCAAAAATGGTTTGAAATGAGATTGATTGACTTTTAGTCTTCTCACAAAAAATGTTAAGGTATTATTAAGTTGATTGAATTTTATTTATGAAAAGGTTTTGAAAATGCATGAACCTGGGTCTAAGTTTATTATGAAAGTGGTTCAAGTTTAAAAACAAGATGAATTTTCAAAAGGAGGAAGAATATTTTTGAAATTAAAGAAGATGGGAGGAGAAGAAGAGACTATCCTAAAGCATAAGGTAAAAGCTAGGGATAAGAACCATCTAACCAACAAGAAGCCA
This sequence comes from Vicia faba, assembly GCA_948472305.1. Classification (NCBI taxonomy): domain Eukaryota; kingdom Viridiplantae; phylum Streptophyta; class Magnoliopsida; order Fabales; family Fabaceae; genus Vicia; species Vicia faba. The sequence goes on from OX451736.1 coordinate 84,260,989, forward strand.
ATACTTGACATTATGAGTCAATATAGAATTCCAATTCTTTATATTGAAACCAAGCAAGCAAAGATACTAGACCTCTTGAGAGAACCAAACTTCAAATGTATTAAGTCTTTACAAAAATTGGGCAGAGTAACGGCTGTATACAGGTGAACTCCAGATTACAAACAAAGAATGTAATCACAATAACCTGCACACAAAACAAACAAACAACCCAATGTCTTGAGGTAAACCTCAAGAACTCTAGACAAAATATCAATTAAGGTCACAAGGTCTCCAACATAGGCCAAAGTTTCTAATCCTAAGTCCAAGAAGTCCAATACTCCATAATGCCAAGGATAGTAACCAAATAGTCAAAGTATCATTAAATATTTTTATGGTTCATATTGATTATTAAGTATCTTAAAAAAGAAAAGAAAAGCTCAAGTGAGCAAAATAAAAATGACAAGAATATAAAGGGGCTCAAATGAGCAAAGATGAAAAATAGCATGAAATGTAAATGCTAAAGTAAATGGTGCATAAAATAAAAGAGCATAAAATAAAAACACAAGATAAAGTTAATTATTAGTAATTAGTGGTTAGTTGGATGACCATCTTGAAACTTGCATTTGGAACTCATTAGAGGATTGATATAACCAAAGCCTCCACAGAACAAGTTGCATTTGCTTTTTGTCAAGTATATCATCCATTTTGGAATCCTCAAAAGTACCATTTAATGATCAACAATGTTTAAGTGATCCGCGTTGACCAAAGGTGATGTAGATCCATTAGAGGATTGGTAGAACCAAAGCCTCCACACAATGAATCTCAAGGTTATTGGATCAAAGAGATCAAATTAACATACTTGGGCTTGCAAACATAGGTTTGGGTCACGAATGATCATTTATTCGAATCGGGATAAAATTTAGCGCTATGTTAAGCAATCGTAAGTGGACTTATATAGAAGTCGCACCTATTTTGAGGCCGGTCAATAGCAATATATGCACCATTTGTTTTGAGACGTGATATAGAGATCATGCTCCAATAACACGTAGTGCAATAAGAAAGGGATGAGATGAAGAAGGGTGGGAAAGAATATACAAACCACATTTGAATTAAAATTTAATCAAACTATTATTAAAATCATTCATCCATTTTTATGGAGTTAGACTTAATACCATGGATCCAATGATGTTAATAAAGTTCATGATGAAAAATTCAACCCAAGATCAACCAGAAAATAATCAAAAAATAATATTACATTTAATATATACATTAAAAAGGGTTTTAAAATAGAAATAAGATATAAAAATATCAACTATGTTCAAATTAATCAAGAAACATGAAGTAAGACCATAGAAAAATCAGAAATGAACTCAAATATTTTTATAGAAGTTTTGATAATTTTTTTAAAGTAAAAAACTATTTTTAAAATTAAAAGAAATGAGTAAAATAAACCAAAAATTATAAAAAATAACAAAGTCAGAAATAAAAAATAAATCAGGTCACCAATATTTGTCACAATATCATTGGATCATTCCAAATTTTCTTCAGAATTTAAATACACATAAATGTATTTTTAAACATTTAAAACAATTCAAATAAAGTGAAAATTTAAAAAAAAATATCAAAACACAAATTAAAATTGTGAAAAAATAAAAATCAGAAACAGAAAAAAAAATTATTTTTCAAAATTTTTTCCAGATTTTTTGGACATAAAATGAATTTTCTAGGATTTTTTGAAACTTAAAACAATTAAATATAAAAATCAGAGATAAAAAATAAAGTCAGAAATATGTGGACCATTGGATGAGAGTCAAAACGCGTTAGTAATCAAATCCAAGGGATCCAGCGTGCTGTGCATATCATGGTCATTACTGAATAAAGCATATAATCAAATATAAATCAGATTTTCAAAAAAATACAAATGACACGCCATCATTGGTTGGAAGATGACACGTTGGTAATCTTCAACCTCCAGCCAGTCTCAAAACCAGGTCACTCAAACTGTAAAATTATAGCACGAGACCTATGTCATTCGCTTCGTCTCATCAAGACGAAGACAACCACACCTTCGCGACAAATTTATATAAACTGTAGCTCAAGCAATTTGGAAGGAAAGTTTTGAAAAGTAATTTGAAATTTCATGGTCAAAACGTGTTTCCAGTTAAAAGCAAGTGTTGCGACTAGAACCAGGGCAATGAGAGCTTCACAATGATATCAAAGTTTAGAAGAATTGATGGGGAAATCTACCTATTGAAGTTGAGTTGCAGAGCTCTGAAACTGGACTTCTATGGATCAATATAGGTCACGATTCTTGAAGGTAATTGTATGGTTAGCTTCAGGGAAGATCAAGGAAGGTGAATTGATAGAAAAATGGATTGAAAAAGGCTTGAACACTAATTTCGAAGTTGCAGAAAAGTGAGTTATGGAATGAGTTTGGCAGGATGATTTTGGCTGTTCAAGCTTGAGGAAATGAATGAGGGATGATCCTCTATTTATAGGAGAATGAATGGGATCCTCAAGTGTGTGAAATGATGAAGTTTGGAGGGAAATCATGGGGGGGTCTGCAGCATGAACAAAGTGTGACTTGTTTAGCATCAAAACTCAGCCAAATCGTGTGTTTCATGATGCTAAACGCCTTTGGAAATTTGCTAAACATGATTAGAAGCAAAAACGCATGGAAAACTTGTGATTAGAGGCCACATTATGGATTTCAAAATTCTGACTTGGTGAGAAAATCAATTTCAAGTTACTAATTTCAAAATAATGGCATTTTCAGCTCAAGGGGCCTTAGGACATGATTCTTGATGCTTTAGAAAGATAAGATTACAAGCTTTGAAATGGGAAAAAGAATGGAATCAAATGGATGTTTGAGCTGAAATTTGTAATGAGTCAAAGTTAGGAAAAAGAAGTTGACTTTCCATACTTAGAAATATTTCAAGTTTTTCTTCAAAAGTGACCTATAATGTTTTGCATCCAAACATGGCCTTCCACTTGGAATTTGCTCTTGACCAAAAAAGATGGAATGAAGTAGATCTCTTTAGTGACATTTTGAAACTTGAACCATTCAAAATCTCCAAAAATTGAGAGAGTTATGAATTGTTGAAGTTGGCAAAAAAATCATGAAATGACCTATAATCTGTTGTATTCTTATGGAATCTTCCATCCATTTTATCACTTTGCACATAAAAGAAGGAAAAAAGTTAACATCTTCAAGATAATTATGGAAAAAGAGTGGGCTCAAGGTGATAATAATTGACCAAGTTATGATCATTTGAAGTCACACATGGGAAGTTGGGGGTTCATCTGGAGGACTTGTAATCTTTCTTCATCATCAAGTTTCTTCCACATGAAAAATCCTTGAAACTTTTGAAGTGATTTGTTAATAACCCTTTGAAGAGAAGGATGCTTTTGGAATCACTCAAAAATACCAAAATATGAGCAAGATATACTTCTTTGAAGTTTAAAACCCTAACTCTTAGATCAAGAAAATGCTTTGGGGAACTTTGACAATTTTAAACAACCTTCTTGTACCAACACTTTTGATTTGTAGATATAAGTTGTTGAGGATGATAATGAGAACTCATAGCAACTAAAACCACTTCCATATCTTGAGAATTGAGAGAAATATGCACTTATGACCAATGGGAACAAGGCCTTGTCCAACCATGACAACTTCTTCAATCAACCCCTTGTACTTTTGAATCAATCTTGATAACCTTGAAATGTGGTGAACCAAAATAAACCTTACCATGCCATTTCTTCCAAAACAACTTCAATGGTGAGGTTTGAATTTCTCAAGCTTTATTGACTAGGGCATGGAAATAAACTCATGAACCCATGGATCAACTTGCTAAGCCACATTGCCTTTACCTACATTATTAACAAGTAAGACAAAACAAAATTGCATTTTATTATTTAAAAGGAAAGTCAAAACAAATCATGCATGATCACAAAAGAAAAACTAGTCAAGTTGCTTGGTGATTCCTCAAAGAGAAAAGCTAAACATAGGGAGGAGAACCAAAAGCCCTTATGTGATCTTGTTGTAATTGAATCAATATGGTATGATGAAAGGATCTTAGGGGCAAAAATTGGGGTACAACAATCGCTTGCAGCAGGTTAATATTAGAGGAACCGTCACAAAACGTCTAATAGATGAATATAGACATATATATGAATAATTTTGTAGTGTTATTGCAATGGGTTCCAATTGTATTTGTGAATTTCACTATGTTGTTGTAATGTCAATATTGTTGACGATGCAAAGTTGCAGGATATACCGATGTTGTTGAAATCCCTCTAATTCTTGGTAGATATTTTGTTATAGGCTTATGGCCGACGTTGATTTATGTTGGGTTGATGTTGAATTTGTTATTGATTTTATAGGTTTATGGCCAATGTTGATTTATGTTGAGTTGTTGTTATTGTTACATTCATGTTGTGTCGCATACGTCGCATATCAAGTTGGAGCTGATGCTTGTTAAATTGGTCTGGATTGGAAAAATATTAAGTTGAAGGCTTATGCCTTGTTGACGCCTCTATTAATTGGCAGATTATTTAGTTGGGAGTTTTTCTCGTTGGTACCACATGCATGTACATAAAAATCAAGTCGCATTTCATGTTGCATCCTGAGTTGTTGTGTTGACGAATTAGTTATGTTGAATGTTGTTAAAAAGTTATGAAATGGTGATTGTTATATGAACTGATTCTAATATATTATTCATCATACATTCTATTATATTGTTTGATATCTCACCCCTTCTGTTTGAATTTTACCCCTATGTTGGTAACGTGCAGGTAATCCAGAGTGAAGGTTGTTTACCTTCATTAGTTCGAGTCAGTGTCGTCACTCCGATACGTAACACTCAGGGGGATGAACACTTGTTGCTTTATCGTTGTTATCACTTCAGTTGTTGAATTTTAAATTGATTTTGTTAAGTACTTGTTGTTTTGAAGTTTTTTTAGTTGGACAAAGATGTTATGTTGTTTGAGTTGAGAATTGTGATTCCGCTGCTTAATTATAAAAGTTGTTTTGTTCTCAAAGACTAATTTATGTTGCTATCGTTTCATATGAGTTTTAAGTGTTATGTATTTATGTTACATCAATTAAATTATGTTGTTTTAAGTTATAAGTGTAGAATCCTATTTATATGTCGAAACTTTATAACTCTGATTTTATCAATACTCGCCGAGTAGGAATGGGGTGTTACACTTACCCCTAGCATAGTATTCACACTAGGAAGAAAGGTCATAATTTACCTTCACATATTTTTAATTATTGTTAAGTACAATAAAAACACCAAACCACAAATTGAGTTTTGTTTAATTGAACCTTGCATTAACCTCGGTAATTCTATGCAGTCCTTGAGATCGACACTCGGAGAATTTTCCCTGTTATTACAAGAGGAAAAATAGTACACTTGCTATTTTCTCGATCAAGTTTTTGGCGCCGTTTCTGCAGACTACCTAATCATTGAGTTTAAGTTGGGTTCAATTAAAATTTTGTTGCTCTGCAACTAAAATATCTTTTCTGTAATTTTCATATTTTTTTACTGATTTTTCCTAACCTTTGCATGCGATGAAAATCATCAACTGAATTTCGTTTGATAGAGAAATAGAAAGAACTTTTCACGCGAGGAACAAACTAGCTCGGTTAGATAGACAGGAGTCAGCAGGTTCTTCAGATCCTTCAGATTCAGAGTATGAAGAGTTAAAGCTAATGGCTGAAAACTGCCACCAAAGAGACTCCTTGGGGACTATGGGGGAGCATATACTCCAGCAGGTCGGTTGACTATTGTGAATAAACCGGTCAATGTTGCAAACTTTTAACTGCATCCTTCAACCATCTTCTAGCTCGAGAACATATCTTTCACCGAAAAGATCAATGAAGATGCCAATAAGAATTTGCAGCAATTTCTCACCATGAGAACTACTTTGAAGATTGAGGGGCACTATGAAGAAGCCAAGAAATTAAGGATGTTCCCATTCACGCTGTCTGAAGATGATGAAGAGTGGTTATACTCATTGCCTGCTGGAAGTATCACCACTTGGGAACAAATGGAGCAGACTTTTCTTGATGAATACTTTCCTACTTCGGTTTACATTCGTAAAAGATATGAAATTGTGAATTTTAAGAAGGACGAAGGAGAATCACTAGGTGAAGCTTACAAGAGGTTCAAGAGGTTACTAGTAGCCTGTCCCATGCACAACATGAGTCAAACTGAGAAAATGCCGATGTTTGTAAATGGCCTCCGGATGAAGACAAAGAAGCTTATTGATACAACAGTCGGGGGCTCAGCCAACTTCGCAACAACCACTGGTGTGAAGAAGATCATTGAAGCAATTGCTGCAAATGATCACTTGGAGCTATATGACAAAGTTGTAAGCAAACTAGAGGGAGTGATTAATTTAAAGCTGGAAATCATTAAGAAATTAAAAATTGAAGAAGTCATTGTTGCAGAAGTAGAGAAGAAGCTGAAAGCAATGAATATGGGTACTCAACAGGTAGCTCAGGTTCAATAGGTAGCTTGTGAAATTTTTAGTGGACCGCGCAGTAGTGTGCAATGTATGGCAACACCACAAAAAATTGAGTAGATAAAATTCTTGAGGCAAAATAACCCATATTCTAACACCTATAATCCTGTGTGGAAGAATCATCCTAATTTCTCCTTGAAAGATCAGCAACAACAAACTCCTCAAAAGGCAGAATGAGAGTTAGCAATGGAAAAGATGGCTGCCTAAACCTCTCAATTTCAAGAAGAGACAAGGAGTAATTACAAAAATACCACAACTGCAATAAAAAATTTGGAAGTTCAAATGGGACAGATTGCACAACAGGTAGCTCTGCAAGCACAAGAAAGACAGAAAAGTCATGAGAATGTGAACGCTGTAAAAAACAAGGAGTGAGAAAGTGGACAGAGAAAAACCAAATGAGGTAAAGTTTGACGATAATATCATAGAAGTAGAGCTAGAAGTGAGAGAGAACATGAAAAAATAGGAGGAAGTGATATCACCTGTAAAACCAGTTGAAGTGAAGACTAAACCAGCGATCAAGTTGCCTTATCCATCTCGAGTAGCAAACAAGGAAACAAAAGAAAAAAGATTTTAAAAGATTTGTCAAAATCTTCAAAAAGCTAGAGATTCACATACCGTTCTTTAAAGCGCTCAAAAAAATGCCTTTGCATCAGAAATTCATGAAGGAGGTATTATCAAAGAAGAAATCAACAAGAGAGGGATCGATACCCGTTGATGAGAAATTATGTACAATTGCGCCCGAGAGAAAAATACTTGTCAAGCAGAGGGATCCAGGGTCAGTTGCAATCCCATACACAATAAAAGACAGAGCTTTCAAGAGAGTTCTGGTTGATTCTGGCTCGAGTGTGAGTTTAATGCCATTATTGATTTTCAAGAAGCTTAGTATTGAGAAAATAAGCAGGAGTGGGACAAAATTCAAATTTTCTAATCACACCATCAAGCCATCATATGGGATAGTTAAAGATGTCCTAGTGGGAATTAACAATTTTGTTTTCCCAGTTGATTTTCAGATCATGGACATGCCGAAAGATGAAGAGACTCCTATCATTCTGGGTCGACCATTTATGCTGAAGATTCGATGCAATTTTGATATTGATACACGTAATCTGACATTGAAATCATTTGATGAGGTGATAATCTTGAAGGTGTTGGAAATCAAGAAGCAGGTTGCAGGTGGAAAGGATAAATCTTCAATCGGAATGATCAGAGTAGGAGGAGAAGACAAAAGTTTAAAGTCACTCCCAAAAGAGGTCTCAGGAATAATTTATCAAGTGGCATCAATAAAAATTCCTAAGCGCAGTCAACAAGGAAATAAGAAAAATAAGAGGGAACACCGAGCTGAAAAAATGGAAGTTGGAAGTGGCTGGAAGCACAAATGGGTTGACACTTTTGATCTGAATGAGTTATGGGTTGCGGAAGAAACATGCAACAAGGTATGTAAGAGGAAGTACCCCCATAAGGGGATGACCCGTCGAGCCATGCGATGTTAAACGCAGAGCTTCATGGAAGGCAACCCACGCTTTTAATAACTTAATTTTTTTTTGTTTTATTTGCAGGTAAAAAAAGGGAGTCTTACTGGTGAAGAGCTAGGAGGCTGCAACATGTGTTATACTACCCTCTATGAGTCACCTTCTCGAACTTATTCTGAAACATTAGGGTCAATGTTTAGTTCAAGTTTGGGGGGTTTTATTGCTTTTTTCCTTTTAGAATTATTTGTTAGTGCTATGTGAATTGCTGTGTAAATCCACGAGTTGAAGTCCTTCAAGTTGGCCAAACAATTTTGTTTTGATCAAGAACTTGAGTCTCATAGAGTTCGAGAATAGTATAAAGAGACAAAGGGATGGTTATTTGATGGTAGGAAGTTTGGAACAACGTGACAGGGATACATGTGTAACGTGTAGATTTGTACCATAGTGCTTAATTCCTGAGAAGTACTCCTAAAGTGGTTTATCCTCACAGTCTGGCATAAAATAGATTCACATGCATGTACGATTGAAGATGAAAGAAATAAATTTGGAACCAAATGATAAAAAGGCAGTAAAAGGAAATTGGCTCGCTAAGTTAGGTAGCCCTCACCAGGTTATTCAACCCAAAGGGGATTGATCCCCAAACATCGTCTATAAAGGACAATATATAAACTGAAAAGTTTTGAAATTTTCATCTGAATTTATAAAGGACCAAAAGCTCTTATTTGGTGCCTGAGCAAAAAACTCTCTTATTCAGTCTTGTGCATGTGATGATCATCAATAATTGTCATTGCCTTAATTTGATTGTCCGAATGAAAAAGGAGGAAAATCGGAAAGAGACTTAAGTACAAAGCATAGTTAGAGAGGTATCTGAAGAAGAAACTCTAAAGTTAAAGACTCTTAAGCAACCAATTCGCGTCATGTGAACATTGGACGTACTACTTTTTGATCAATTTGAACGGATGTCTCACGTATGAGTATCAGGCTACTGTGATTTTCACGAGTTCTTGTAATGGTCGCTTGGGGTCAAGAAACAATTTAAGTTTGGGGGAGTTTCACAAGTGATTTTTACGCAGGAATTTAGAATTTATTTTAGTTATCATTTTGTTTAATTGGTTGGTGTTTTATTTCATTTTACCGCGTTTTATGCTTTGGTTTTGCATTTTAGTATTTTCAGGTTCAAAAGAATAAAACAGGACAAATTGGAGCAGAAAGGTGCAAAAGTCAGAGTTCCGGGTGGCTGTGTCGCCTGTCGCCTGACATGATCCGTGTCAGGGGGAGGACTTGGTAAAGTGAATATAGAGAGCAAGACAGAAGGCGACACAGACGCCCGTGTCATAAGACACGACCCATGTCAAGTCAGCTGAACTATGAACGTTGGAGGAAGAATTATAGGAGCTGACACGGGTGTCCATGTCCACAGACACGGCCCGTTTCAATTCAACTTGGCCAAATGATGGAACAAAGCAAAGCACAAACACTGACACGGGTGCCCGTTTCCGGTGACACGACCCATGTCAGCTTAAGCGTGTGAAAGTCCAATTTTGAGGTTTTCCTGTATTCTTGGATCGTTAAGGGCACTGTGAACATTTGGCATCACAGAGGGATGACTTGACACTATAAATACCTAATTTGGAGAAGAAAAAGAGGACTTTTGATGACTGGAGAATTTGACGATAAAAGACTGAAGTCTATGCAATTTTTGGGAGAACGAAGAGCTTTCATGAGCGGAAGCAATTGAAGATCAGAGTTCACCATTAATTTGTGTAATGTTTATCGTTATTATTATTGAAATCTCTTTGAACATTATGTGCGGCTAACCCCCCAATTCTAGGGGGTGTCCCTGATTTGCGAATGTATTGAATATGAATTATTGATTTTAATACAATAGTTTCCTTTCGATTTAATTGTTCAAGGTTTCTAATGCTTTCCTGATCAGACCAATTAGGATTGAGTTACAGTTAACAACCAACTGGACCACGATTGTTAAGGTTTTTGTACGATTAGGCTATAGTAGATATCACCTAGGACTAGGGATACCCTATAGTCACCAGATTTAACCCTTGATAAGATAAAGGCTTGACTCCATCATATATTTCTATGGACTTAGTATTAAAGATGGATGGTTAAAGGTTTTCTCACTAAGGACTTAGGGGAAAATAATCTAAAGGGCTGGTAGTTGAAGGTAATTAACTTGTAGAAGAGATCAATAGTGAAGGTCATTATAGGGAAAACCACACACTTATCCCTAGCATAGTATTCACACTAGGAAAAAAGGTTATAATTTACCTTTGCATATTTTTAATTATTGTTAAGTACAATAACCAAACCAAACCCCAAATTGAGTTTTGTTTAATTGAACCTCGCATTAACCTCGGTAATTCTATGCAGTCCTTGAGACCGACATTCGGGGAATTTTCCCTGTTATTAAAGAGGCAAAATAGTACACTTTCTATTTTCCCGATCAAACATCCTACATATGCTAGAGGTATTAAGACCGAGATGAGATCTATGAACGACCAACAAAATAAATATTATAAGAATCATCATAAAGCAAGAACTATATTGCTGAATGTGATTTCTTATAATGAGTATGAGAAGATAACAAATAGAGACCCAACTAAGTCTATATTTGATTCTTTAAGAATGACTCATGAAGGCAACACTCAAGTTAAGGAGACCAACGCGTTGGCCTTGATTCAGAAATATGAAGCCTTCAAGATGAAAGAAGATGAAACAGTTGAGACTATGTTCTCAAGGTTTCAAATTATTTTTTCATGACTTAAGGTTCTAAGTAAAGGATACTCTACTTCAGATTACATGAAGAAGATTATCATAATCTTTCCATCTAAATGGAGGCCTATGGTAACTGCTCTTAAATTGGATAAAGATCTGCGCAACAATTCTCTAGAAGAAGGTGAGTTCCTTAAGAATTCATGAGATTGAGTTGGAATAAGACATACCTTAGATAGAAGCAAATTTGTTGCTCTTAAATCCACCAAAAGATCTGAGAAGATGAGAGTTATTCAAGCAAAAGAGATCAAGGATTCCAAAGAAGAGTCTAAAAGGGTCAACCAACTTTAGAAGAAAAAGCAATGAAACAAAATCAGAGGAGCTAGAAGGACTGATGGTCGCTTCGAGTCTACTTCTGATCAAAGGAAGTTTGGTAGTAGAAAGGATGTCACTTGCTACAAGTGTAATGAGCTAGACCATTAAAATAATGATTGTCCCAAGCTCAATAAGGACAAGCCCCTGAAGAAAGCTTTAAAAGGAAAGAAGAAAAGGCTAATGGCTACATGGAATGACTCTGATTCCTCAGGAGATGAATCTGAGGAAGAACAAGCCATCATGGCACCAATGGTAAGCATCAGAGCTTCTGATGTGATGATTCAACCAAAAGCTGATGTTGATTCTGATTCAGACATAGAAGAGCTATTTTCTGATCTTACTAATTCTGAATTAACTTCTTCTTTACTTGAAATTATGAAAAAACATGAGTTGCTTAAGAACAAATTCAAAGAACTTAAAAAGGTCCATGAATCTGCTTCTAAAGAACACAAAAAACTTAAGGAAGAATTCTCATCTTTACGAGAAGAAAATTATAATGTTAAGATTGATTTATCTGTTCTCAAAAGAAAGAGTTCCAGTCTTAAGAAGGAAATTCTTTTAAAATCTTTTATGAGTGTAATACGGTGGGAGAACTGAATTGGTTTTGCATTTTATCGCAAATGTTGTGGATAGAAAGAGTCGCCACCGACTTTTATTTTATCCAATAAGAAAAGGGTGAAAATAATATGAAATACCTTTGAGATTTTTGAGCTCGGGGGGTAGATTATGAAAAGGGAAGGTGTTAGCATCCTTTTCATCCGTAGTCATCTACAAACTCTTAATTGCTAGCTCACATTTTGAAATGCTTTGTATGTTTGAAAATATTTTGAAAATGCCAATTGTAGGGAAAACTTTGTAAAGATTCTCGTATCCTCCCTCGAGAATGAATACAAAGTGTTTTGAAAATATTTTGAAAGTGTTTGTGAGAAATGTTCTCGTTTTGAAAAGCTTTGGGAGCAAGCGATTAATAGTGTTCTACCTACTCAAAGGTCTTTCTTGTACTTTCCTTCTCCTTTAGATAGTGTTATCCTACCATTAGTTAGTAGGAAGCCTTATCATTGGATGTAAAGGGACATGCGTGGGTCATCGTACAATCATCTAAGGCAACTGGTAAGGAAGCTTTAGCGATTATCGTTAAGGGACTAGATCATTTACCGAAGGAAACATCGAAAGGGTCATCGAGGGACTATGATCTTTGTTTTCGAGGGACTTTGCTAAAGAGTCCCCACGTTCGAAGGACATGACTATTTTGTAATCCGAAGGCAACAAGGGAGGTTACCCTAGAGGTGCGAGTATGCGAAGTGTATTGTGTTCAGTTATTTTATCTTTGAAATTAGGGTTAGCTATCGTTTATTTCTATCTTGCCATACAAGACCTAATTACTAATAATAACATAGCAAAATAGGAAAGCGGTAAATATGCGGAAAGTAAAAAGCGAAAAATAAAACTCTAGACTATTACAATGCTTCGGGGAAGTTACATAGGTAATAAAAATGCGGGAAAGTAAATCCTAATTACTATCACAAACCGGGAACAGTTACAATAATGATTATAAAAATGCGAGAAAGAATAAACTACACAAAGAGAATGTAAGAAATAGGAAAATGAAAGCGAAAGCATTTTTAGAGATTTTTGATAGAAAAGGTTTTAATGATGATTAACCCTAAAAAGCTAATTAATTTTAATTAAAAAACCAAAGTTGATTAATTAAATTAGAAGCCTAAAAAAAATCCTAATTTGATTAATTAAATTAAAAAACCTAATTTGATTAAGGTTTGTAGAAAAATGTTTTTTATTTAAAAAAGGGTTTGTTTTAAGGGAAAAGAGTAAGAAGAATAGAAAAATAGAGAAAAAACCAAAATTGCCAGGGGTGGGTGTTGAACCCACGCCCTTAGCATTCCCATCTAGCATGCTCACCACTAGGCCAGGCGCGCACCTGTGTCAAGGAATGGAAGAAAGCACGCTTAGTATGTGTTGTACCCCAAAATTAGCCCTCTCAATTTCTCAAGAGCTCTCTCATAAGATCTCCATTGATTCAAGATTGCACAAGGTTTGATTAGCTCAAGACACCTCCTCAAGCACTGATGACTCAAAATTAGGGTTTGAGTTTTGTATAAGGATAATTGGACTTTTAACGCTTCATATGACTTTCATGGATCATTTTTGACTCTCAAGATTGCTCATGTCAAGTTTCAAGCATTGGATCACATTTTTGCTCAATTAATTGATCAGTTGACCTAAAATCAACTATATTCGGGAAAAAGTCAACTGTGGTCAATTTACAATCAAACTTCATAATATTTGATTCATATCAACATTTTGAACTCATATATGGAAATTGATCAAGTTTTGATCACAATTCCTCAAGAAGTTTGATCAGATCATCAAAAGGGCAAAATGGTCAAAATTAAGGTTTTGATTGAGAAGGTTCAATTTTTGATTTTTGACCTAACACATGACTTGTTGGTTTGATACATGATATCAAGGATTAAAATGCATCATTTTAACCTAATGGCATGGCTTAAAAAATTTCCCAAAGATCAATTGATTGATAGTTGAAATTCAGTCAACTGATGAAAAGTCAACTGATTCACTGAAAAGTCAAACTTTGACTTTTTGGTCAAAATCAAGTTTCAAAAATCATATTTCATCAAGACATGTAAAAATATGAAGATTTTTCATCAAGAAATCAAAAAGTAAAAATTATCTTTGAAAAGTCAAAATTCTAAGAAATTTTTCTAAATGTTCGAAAGTTAACCTTTTTTCATGACTTTATGCCAAATTTTCACCATGATGCAAGATGATTCAAGGAAAACTTCCAAAATGAAAGTTGTAGATCTTAATGAGATCTTAAAAATTGTATGACATAAATTTTTATAGAAATTCTTGGATCTCAAGTTATTAATTCATAAAGACATGTCCATGAAACTAAAACACTTAGTGAAATTTTGCCCTACTTAGGAAGATTTTTGACCTAACTTCATGGAAACTTTTCACCTAGTTCCAAACTGAATCTTCAAAAATGTCCAACATGAAGGTTGTAGGGGATGTTACAAGATTTCCAAAATATCTAAGAACTCATTGAGATCGTGTTTGAGCTAAGACAATCGAAGACGAGAAGTTGGACATTCATTCTTGAACTATAGCTCATGTCCATGATGAACAAGAATTCAAATCTCTTAGCCATGCCTTGTAATCTTTCTTTTCAGGCCTCCAAGTCTCTAAATATCTAAATAATCATAAGATTACACAAATTTTATGGCTATTATCCATTAAATCCAAGCTCTATCTAAGTTAACTTGCCATTTTTGGATGAAAGGCAAGACTTCCATTTTGGAAAAGTTGCTTTAATCACAAAGTCAACTTCTTGAGCCTCTAACTTGTTTCCTCTTCACACACTCAATCCACAAGCTCGTAAGAAACATGTTTAAAGTGTTCAACCACTCTAGAAGGCAGGCTATAAGCATTGAAACCAAGTTTGTCAAGATTGCTTCAAAAATAAGGCAAAAAGCCATAACATGTGATATTTGTTTTCTGACCATATCATGTCCTCAAACCTCTTGCCTGTAAATTAAGACATAATTTGCAACACAAAACACGATTTTACAAGCCCTCAAACTCCCCCAAACTCCCCAAAACCAGAAATTTCAATACAAGCACAAAAACTTGCCATTTCTGATTTCTGAATCCAATCTCCCAATCCACTCGTGCGTTTCTTAGCCTTTTGCTTCCAAAAGCTTCTAAACATCATCTATAAACAATCCCACACCCTGCTACACTTCTGTAACTCCATCTTCATCATCCTTCATTTTCAAAAACTAAAGCTTGCACCTTGACTTCTCCAGGACATTCCAGCCATCCATAGTTCAAGCTAAGGGTTGCATTAGCTTTCTAGGGACTTGAGGAAGCTAACCAGATCATCACAACACCTTGAGAGGTCCTCTAACTCAAAACACGATCTCCAGCTGCAAGGTGAGTTTTCTGACTTTTCATCTCATTATTTAGGCATTGTTAGACTTGCATTTTCAAAGACAAAATATAGATATCATTGCCCTGAAACTGTACATATCCATAAATTTCATTTATATTGTTTGAGTAGGGAGAATTTTGGACTTGAACTTTCTGAAAAAATTAGGTTAGATTTGGTACTATTAAAAATTCATGATTGTATTTGATTTATAGTTTTAATGAGTTGCATTTCTGGATTCGTGATGAAATTTTCCACAAGTTTCATGTTTACATTTTTCATTTTGGTTGAGAAATGATTGAGATACAGTTGGTCTGACTGGGCATGAGGTTGAAGATGAAGTACAGACCTAGGAATGGATTTGCAATATATATTTATGGTTTGATACAAGTTAGCGGATGTATAGCCACCCCAGTGGTAGAGAGCACGCGCGTTTATGCTTAGGGCCTGGGTTCGAGCCCCAGCGCTACTATTTTGCCTTTTTTCTAACATTTTCCATCTTTTCTTTGTTTGAACAAGCCAACACGCCTTGGGCTTCCACAACTGGGCCTTTGTATTTTTACTTCTCCTAACCCCCCTCTTTGCAGGTTTACAATGCAGCCCCATTGGTTCCTTTTTATTTTATTTCATTTCTGATGACAAAAATGCTAATGGGCCAGGCCAAACCCAAGAACTATTTTCTACACAAACAAACACCCAAATTTAATTTTTACCCGTTGACTTTATTTCTTTATTTTATTTTATTTTCTTATTTTATTTTCTTATTTTATTTTCTTTAAATATTATTATTATTATTAATATTATTATAAATATTATTTTTATTAATAAAAAACACAAAAATATTTTCTTATTGCAAATTTAATTTCTTTTCTTAAACAAATTAATATTAGACTTAGGTTTTAATTTCTTTTAATTAAATTAACTTAGAACTTAGGTTTTCTTCTAATTAATTTTCTCATACTAGTATAATTAATATAAAATCTTTTTTTCATACAAACCCTAAAAACTTGTTTTCTTTAATAAATTGATTTCTTTTACTTAACTTAATTTTAATTTTCTTGTCTTAATTAATTATTATTTTTAGTTAATGAGGTTAAAACTATTCCCTTAAACAAAATTCAAAACAAAAACATTTGCCTCTTTCTTTATACATCATATTTATTTCGTTGACCATTTATTTTCTTGTACATTATATATTCCAATTCTTGTACATTTATTCAATATAGTTGTAATAAATAATTAGGTTTTAAATTCTCGCAATCCCCATTTGTAAGTTTGCACCCTATACCCAAAAAATGATGTAATAGCATAGGATATTTTCTTTCCGTAATTTACCGCTTTCATATAAATGCTAGTAAATTAAGGTTTGTATGGAAAGATAAAAT
The DNA here is from genome assembly GCA_948472305.1 of Vicia faba. Taxonomy (NCBI): domain Eukaryota; kingdom Viridiplantae; phylum Streptophyta; class Magnoliopsida; order Fabales; family Fabaceae; genus Vicia; species Vicia faba. The sequence continues at coordinate 84,277,425 of OX451736.1, forward strand.
CAATATTTAGAAAACCCTAATCCAAGATAAACTCAAGCATGAAATACAATACACTTGCACATTTTTTACCTCTAGGGTTTACTCCACTTTGTTGCCTTAAAGATGGTCATGTTACACATGTGAGACATCTTAGAAAAAATTAACAAAATACAAGATCAAAGTCCCTCGATGACGCTACGAATGTTGCCTTATAAATGATCTTAGTCCATCAAGAGAAATGCTAAGATATCTCACAACATTGCTATTCATGACTATACGATGACCCACGCCCATCCCTTTACATCTAAAGATAAGGCTACTTACCAATCAATTATAAGATAGAAATATCAAAGGAAGGAAGAAATGAACAAAAGACTTTTGAGTAGGTAGAACATTCTTAGTTGCTTGCTCATGATCCATCTTCAAAAACAAACATATTTTCAAACACACAAAACACTTTCAAAACATGAATTATTTTCAAAAAGTCCAACACTTTGTATGCATTCTTATAGAGACGAGAATCATTACAAAATTTGCCTAAACAAAGGCGCTTTTAAAAAAATACTTAAAAAAAACCACCACAAACATATTTCAAACAAAGCAATTTCAAAAAGTGATCTAGCAAGCAACTAAGAGCCCATAGATAACTATGGATGAAAAGAGTGCTAACACCTTCCCTTTTCATAACCTACCCCTCGAACTCAAGAAAATATATCAAAGGTCTTTCTGTTCTTTTCACCTTTTTCTTATTGGTTAAAAGAAAAGTCAGTGGCGACTCTTGCTATCCGCAAAAATTGTGATAAAATGCAAAACAACCAAGTCAGTTCTCCTACCGTATTACAGAACTGGAGGCTCTACTAGGGACAAGATCCAAAAGTGGGGTTACCTTAGATTTAGATCACATTTACTTGCTTTCATTGTTTGATTTGTTTGCTTTACATTTTTCTGGGTCCTTGTTTGGGTTTGTATTGATCCTCTACCCAGATCTGGAATCACCATTAGGTAAATAATAAATATTATGGAGACTATACGATGTAGACCGATATGGTTTAGATAATAGTTAGGTTAGTGTGACATATTTGTGGCTACGGGTATCTCTTATGGAGAATTAAGGAGAATACGGGGCCACTGAGTGATGTCATGAAGCACTAACGAACCTTAGAGCCTTTAATTGAACAACTTGGCCATTAGGAAGTAATGAGATAGCCGGTTTAGGTGGAAAGCTGAAAATTGGTTGATATTCGATACTATGCTCATTGAGATCGGACTTTTGGGATATTTTGGCCACAAGAAAATATTGATTGTGCTAAAACAATGGCCAATGAAGAAAGATCAGTGATATTGAGATTCTCTAGAACCTGATTACTTTCTAGGACAGGTTGAACCAACTAAACTTCAAGAGGGTACTTACCTATGAAACCCATGTAAGCCTAAACTTAAGGTTTTTGTGTGCTTTGATTATTATTCATGTCATCATAAACATCATAACATCATAAAGCATTTCTCACTACCCATTTCAAGGATTTAGGAATTTATCTTTGTTCTATTTTGTAGGTCATGACTTCTACTTTATAGGAATACCATCTGAGTCAACTTCGTGAAAGTGCATCCTAAACTTCAAGAGTTAGCATCAAGAGTGCCTGGAGATTATCCTTTCACCAAGAAATATGGTTGACTTCTCAAATTGGCTACCTCAAACTTCCAAGAAGAAATGATTTGTGTGCTTTTCCAATTCTTTGATCCTATGCATCATTGCTTCACCTTCCCCAATTACCAATTGGTGACTACATTAGAAGAATTCTCTCAATTGTTAGGAGTGCCCGTGCTTGATCAAATACCATTCACCGGTTTAGAAGAGACTCCAAAACCTGAAGTTATTGCTAAAGCTTTGCATTTGAAGAGATCTGACATTATGGAAAATTGGGAGTCAGGAAGTGGAGTTATGGGTTTCTTAGCCAAGTTTCTGTTGGAGAAGGCTCATTTGTTCTGGGAAGATTTGGATTTTCAAGCTTTTTAGGATGTCTTGGCCCTTCTAATCTATGGTTTGGTTCTATTTCCAAATCCGGACCAACTCATAGATGTGAATGCCATCAAGGTTTTTCTCTCTCGTAATTCCATACCTACTTTGCTTAGAGACATTATACATTGTTTCCACACTCGCACCATGAAGAAAATGGGTATTCTTTTGTGTTGCATTCCATTACTATCTAGATGGTTTATTTCACACCTACCTCGATCAACGTTGAAGAATGAGCAAGGCTTGAAATGGTGTCAAAGATTAATGTCACTCACACATTCTGATATTTATAGGTGTGCTCGATCTATGGAGGACCTTACAATTATTGATCGTTGTGGGGAATTACCTAATGTCCCTCTACTTGGAATTAGGGGAGGTATCATCTACAATACCTGTTTGGCTTTGCGACAATTTGGGTATGCTAGGAGGGATGGCCCTCATGATGCACTTGTCCAAGGAATTGCATTTTACTATGAGAGCAATGTCCAAGGTTATCGTCAGAGGTTCATACGAGCTTGGGGAATGGTTAACAAGGTTGATAGAAAGACGTTGGGGCATAATAACTCCATTCCTTTGGAGCCTTATCTCAAGTGGGTGCGAACTCGCGCCCAAAACCTCATGATGCCTTATGAAGCCATCCTACCTATCATCATGGAGCCTGTTGCCGAAGGAGATGTTCCGTATACTGTCCTTTATCCTAACATGCCTACTTCTCTTGAAGATCTGCAAAGAGCTTGGATTCATCTAAAGGAAGAACGAGATACCTTAGAAACTCAGTTCTACACAAGTGAAAAGAAGGTTTTGGAGCTTACGAGACAACTTCATGATGAGTGAAGTTTGAACGCCTACATTACATCGAAGAGGATGCATTCAACCTTTTTGTCTTAGGAGTTTTGTATTTTTTCCCTCCATTGTAAGCCCAAGAGGCATGTTTGTAATCAATTTGAACTTACTAATGCAATTGATGTTTGTCTAAACAAATTTAAATCTTCTAAGTCCTTGAAATCATTTGCATACGCATTTTCATGCACCATAACATAAACAAGTTTTCCACAATAGGTTTCCTTATCTTTCTAATGTTTATTTCAGTAAGATGGATATCAAAAAAAAAGTGAAGGACTTGCAAGCGCATAATTCCCAGTTCCAAGAGACCTTGCTGACCCTGTCCAAGGGGAAACAAGAGCTGATGACTATGCTAGTAGCCAAGAAGAAAACCAAAAAGAAGGCCTTCATCAACATGGGTAAGAGATTCAAAAGGTCCGGTTCGTCAGGTACAGATAGTCGAAGAGTCGTATAAGGAGGACGAAAATCAAGACAAAGAGGCAAGGGGCACTCGTGCTGGGGGTGCCAATAATAAAGCTTCCAAAGATGAAGATTACTTTGATGAGCAATATCCTCCGACTGAGGATAAATGCAAGCAGTTAGAGGTATACTAAAGGCTGTTGAAATTCAAGCCGTGCCTGGTTTGGATTTTGGTGAGTTGGGCTTAGTACCTGGGGTCATCATTCCCCATAAGTTCAAAATACCAGTCTTCGCCAAGTATGACGGGGTTTCTTGCGCGAAACTTCATCTAAGGTCTTACATGTGCAAGATACAGCCGCACACTACCGACAAAAAGCTCCGGGTCCATTTCTTCCAAGAGAGTCTGGCTGAGACTCAACTAGAAAGGTTCTATCAATTGGAGGGTTCCCGCATCCACACATGGGAAGATCTAGCCACTGCCTTTTATCATCAGTATCAATAAAATGTCGATCTGGCACCAACTAGAGTCCAACTTCAAGGTATGACAATGGGTACTGTGATACGGTCGCAAAACCGATTGTTTTTACTGGTTTGCATTTGCGTTTTTCCTTCGCAAAATGTCGCGATAAGCAAGAGCCGCCATCGACTTTTATTTCATCCAACCGGAAAGGAAAAAAGTACAGAAAAATCCTTTTTCGAGATTTTGAGTACGTAGATTATAGAAAGGGAAGGTGTTAACACCCTTTCTATCCATGGTTTTCCATTGGCTCTTAGGTACTTGCTCATTTTTAAATTGCTTGTGTTTGTGTGCTTGTTTTTGAAAAATGTTTTACTTCGTGATAACCCTTGTATCAGGCCTCAAGGATGTGATGAAGTTGTTTTGAAAAATTTGTTTGAAAAGTGTAAGTGTGAAAATTTTTTGATTTGAGCAAGTACCTTCTAGCATCTACTTACTCGAAAAAAGATCGTTTTTATTATCATTTCCTTTAGACAGCGCTATCCTACTATTGAGAAATAGGTAGCACCGTCATTGGAATTTGTAAGGGTCAATTCAAAAGGGATGTACGATCACTAAAGCAATATTAGGACACATTAGTAGTAACCCTTGAGTCTTAAGATCTTTTTGAGGCAACATTTTCGAAGCAACATTCGAATGGGACAATTTGATATTTTTAGACAGGAGGGCAACCGCTAAGACACCCTATGCTTAATGATCATTTACCGAAGGAAACCGAAGTGAGAGTATACCCTAAGAGTGAATATGTGCGAGTGATTTATTTTCAGTTTATTATCTTTGCACATTAGGGTTTTCTAACCATTTTAATTTTGTCATGCATTCTTGCCATACAATCCTAAACATATATCTAAACAGTTAAATATTTGTGGGAATTAAAAATGCGAGAAAATAAACCTAGCTATTACAAGGCTTCGGGGAGGGGGATTAATTACATAACCAAAAATAGTGGATTTAAACAGTAAATAAAAACCCTAAGTTAACTATTACAAACCATGAACAGTTAAAAAATAATCTCAAAATAATTAACAAGTGCGCGGCGAATTAAATACGAGGACGGTTGAAAAGATAACCTAAAACTCTAATTGAGAGAAAAAGATTTTTGTTCTTGTGGATGTTTATTTGAGAAAAGAATTAATTGAAAATTAATTAAACCTAATTTCTAATTGTTTTTAAATTATGAAAGAAATTAAATTAGCCTAAATTTCTAATTAAATAATTTCTAGAAAAATAAAATATTTTGTACAAAAAGATTTTTTGTATTTTTTTTGGTTTTTTATTTGAGAAAAGAATATAAATGTAAAATTAAAACCTAGATTCTAATTGATTTTAATTATGGAAAAGAAATTAAATTAACCTAGATTTCTAATCAAATTAAATAATTTATTAAAAAAAAGCTTATTTTTGGTATTTTGTGATTTGTTGATTTTATGATTTAAAAAAAAATTGATTAATATTTGTGAATAAAATAATTAAGCAAAATAATTAAATAAGGAAATAAAAATAAGAAAGAAATGAAAATGGGCCTGATGTTGTTAGCAAATCTGGGGGTGCAAATCTGAATATCTTTGGCCCATTAAGCTCTCAAGCCCAGTCAGCGCTGGATTCGGTGCAATGTTGACTTTGTGATGTATCATGGTCCTCTCATGGCAGGCATTGGATCTGATGGCACACTGGATCAAATGGATGGATGTTGATGGATTATGGTGGTCACCAGGAAGAGCAAAATGTGCTGGATCTATTGAATGAAAATAATATAAATGAAACGCTGGGACCTGGGGATCGAACCCAGGTCCTTATGATCAATACCAATGCTTGCTTGCCAGCTGTGCTACACGCTTTTGTTGTTAGTGTAAGGAAAATAAAATGTATTATATAACAAATAAATGGATTACTGAATGAACAAAAAACGCGCCAGTTTTCAAATGGTCCAATGATGCTGGGACACGTTATCTTCTTCTTCCTCATCTGTTGTTTTAGACTCTGGCACTTTTACCTACATACATCCACTGTAGGTATAACCCTGCATATTTCAAAAATGTTGTACACACAAGATAAATGAAAGGTAATGGTACCAATCAACTCGTCTTATCCTCACGAGCATCATGGTACCTGATTTAAAGCCTAATTTTTCCTGCACAAAAAGACCCTAAAAATAACACAGAAACCCTAGCAATGGCAACATCATGTACATGCATAAAAAACGCAATTAAATGACATGGTTAGCTTGCAAATATGATGACAAACACGAATATAACAATCAAAAGTGCTAATGATGTAAGAATTATGATAATCAAATTAGATAATTATTTCAAACCGTATGAGGTGTAGCGCACGTTTCTGGGTGTTTCGGGCCTTACAAATGATTGGGACAACTTTAGTGCACACCCAGGAAGAAATTGCTGGCCTTAAATTTCTTTGAATCGTCCCCTAACCTGAAAACCGAATCACACTTTTGCCAACTTTTTTTGAGTTTTGTTCTATGCCTCTCATGATTGTAACCCTTGTGTTTTGATCTGTAATTGTTCACTATATAACCTAGAGTGAATTAGGTTAACAAACTTGGACTAAATCTTTGCATTTATCCAAGATTTGATTTGATTTGCAAGCTATATGATATGTTGCTATTTTGAGCCAAATCATGCATTTCTTTTACCAATTGCCCTTGATGCGATTTGATCTTGTTAACTCAGTATATCTTGATTGCCAATCTGTAAAAAAAAACAAATCAAATCATATCTTTTTTAATTTTCATCATTTATTTGAATTAATTCACTTTTTAATTAATGAAAAATCAAAATAAATTAAAAAATGAAGCACATAATGGGTGAGTGAACATTTGAGTCATGGACCACATTATAATTGAGGTGCAAGAAGAAAAAGTTGGGCCCATTTAGCAAAAAAATGCAAATTTGAGCACATTTGACTTTTGGCAATTTTGCAAAAATGGTCAACTTGGCCAATGCATAACTATCTCAATTTTGACCCTAGAGAGGTGTTCTTTAACTTTTTAGAAATCTTAGGATGTCCTCTAAACAACCCTTTTGGTATCATCTCAATTGAGTCTTCCATGTTCATGTATGAAGCTTTGACCCAAAAGGTATTTTTGTTGACTTTTCAAAAGGACCTATAATGTCAAAATTCATATCTTTTTGTGAGTGTATATTCTGGACTTGGGAGATGAAGATGAATTAAGGTAATTGCATCCTCTTAAAAATGAGCTTTGGATGGGTCATTTCTGATAAAGTATGAGAAAGTTATGCTTGGTCAAAGTTGAGTTGACTTTTCCTATAAAACCCTAATTTAGCAACTTTTGGGTTTTGATGAATTGTGAGAAATCCTTAAGGAATCATGATCAACCCTTGATCAAATGATGGATAATACTTCAAAATAAGGATTTTGACCAAAAATCTTGAATTTTGACTATATGTGGGCCACAATTGACTTTTGACCTAGTATGGTTGATTTTCAGGCATTTGAGCAATTGACTGAGCAAACTTCTTCTGCAAGGCTTGAAACTTGACATGGATGATCTTGAGAACATATTAGGACAATGGTGAGAATTTTAGTCCTTTATGGTTCATACATCTTGATGAAGATGGAAACCCTAATTTGAGGTATGCTGCCTTAGGAGAGAGTTTGTCTGGTCCATTCTTGAACTTCCTTGAGCAATTTGGGGACCTCACTTGCCATGTGTTGAGAAATATGGGAGGAAAAATTTTGGGGTACAACATCTGCCCCTGTTCAATCTTCTTAAACCTGAAGGTGTAGATTGGCTCGTCTGCCTTTCGTGATCTGAAGGTGGAAGATGATTGAACACTAGAGTGCCTAGAAATTTGCACTCTCATGAAGTGATACTTGATTTGTGATATTGGGAATGGGCTTATAGATGCCATTTGGAAGTTGAGGATTGAAGATTGTCTGGGATAGGCTTAAAGATTCCATTTGAAGAGGTGTCGATCGCATAAGAGATTATTTTGCAAGAACCCGTATACCTATTGTTGAGGAGGACTTTGATGGGGAATGCTGGTATCTATCTTGGGAGAAATAAGTTTTAGGAGCTTCAATTATCCGTTACTCTACTGGGGAATAACTTCGGTTTGGGGGAGCGGAAGTGAATTGCGTATCTGGTCGGGGTATATGCTGCACCGTGACTTACTGAAGAGATGTGAAACCAATCGTGTTATATCGGGTCCTGGTCTTACAGTGTTGTGGACTGCTGTCTGGGGATAAGAGAGGAAGAACTCGAATAGTAAGGTTATGATAAGGAACCTTGATAGTAGGGTTACTTCGAGATGAAATCCTGGATAATAGGTGTTGTACCCCAAAATTTGCCCTCCCATATTCTTCAAGATTTGCCAAGATCAAGGTTCAAAAGTCTCTCAAGAGTTGCACAGTTCAATGGCCTCCTAACAGTCAAAAATTAGGGTTTTGGTTCTGGAAAAGAAATTGAAGTTTCCAAGGGTCCAAACAAGTCCCACATGCCTACAAACATGGTCAAGCATCCATATGTCAAGTTTCAAGACTTACAACACAAAATTGCACAATCAAAAACCCTAATTGCCCAACAGTCAACTGTAGGGGCAAAATGGTCATTTGACAGTCAAAAGTCAAATTTTTTGGTCAACATCTTATTTTGAAGCCACAAACATCATTTTATCAATTCTTGATCATGATTCTCAAGGTATGGCTCAAAAAGTCTCAAGATGCAAAAGTTTCCATATTTAGACAGCTGAAAAAGTCAACTGCAAATTGACCAAGGCATAACTTCCACATGGTTTATCAGAAAAATTCCATCCAAAGCTCATTTTGAAGAGAATGACATTTCCTACAACTCATATTCACACTTCAAGTACAAGAAATGCTCTCACAAAAAGATATCAATCTCAACATTATAGGTCATTTTCAAAAGTCAACAAAAAGGCACTTTAAGTCAAAGACCATAACTTGAGATTGGTAAATCAAAATGACATGGGACCAAAGGCATTGGTTAAAGGACTTCAAGACCTTTCCAAAATATCCAAGAACATGATCAAAGCTTAAATATTGAGCAAGATATGCCTTGTGGAAGTTGGGAAATTTTTGGGAATTTTGAAAAGTCAACTTTGCTTCAAATGCCTCAAAATTGCTAATGGGCCACAATTTCTTCCAAGAATCATCATCCAAAAGACATCCACGACCCATTGACCCAAAGGGGAGTTATTTCATCATTTTTTATTAATTATTTGAAATTTTCTCATTATTAATTCATTTAATTAAAATAAAATATGACAAAAATAGAAAATCATGTTTTCCAATCCCTTTTTGCAGCATATTCTCTCATTAAAGCCTCAAGATTTCGTGCACACTCCATAAGGCAAGAATCTCCATTGATTGGCATAAGATTGGTATGAAAAAGATTGAAAAAGATATAAGGAAATCAAATTTTGAAAATCATTAAGGACAAGGCTTTGGGCTTGGATTGTTGACCAAAAATCATTCCTCATATATGCACAAACCTAAACCTAATCAGGAGGACAGGCAAGATGCGCCCAATGACACCAAACAACTTTGCATTTTTCACCAAAAACTTCAAATATGTTTTCATAGTTTCAGTGTGTTTCAGGACCTAAAAACTATGCCATAAGCTTGCTTACATTGCCAGGGATCTTTCCCAATCAAAATCAAGTCTCCATACATCCAGAAACGGTAGAAATACGTTTCCCTATTCATAACTTTTTACTTATTCGTGTTTTCATTTTCACGCCATATCAATACATTTTCATTATCGTTTTATACTAATATGTTGATTCTGAAGCTAATGGCATAATTTAATTGAAGAATGCTTGCATGTATGGAAAGTTACCATGAACGATGCCTAGGGTTTCAGGAACCTTGAATTGGGGTTTTATGCATAAGGCAAAATTAGTCAACAAAAATAGGACCATTGAACTCAGGACGTTCAGACGAATACAATCATCACATCGCGCCTTTTTTATGATTGCCCAATTTCTATTCGCTATTATTTGTGGTTTCAGGTTGTGGGGGTTTAAAACCCCCGCTATCTATCTCATATTTTCAAGTAAAACGAAGCAGCCATGAAGAAGATGCTGAGTTGTCTCAACCAGACTGGACCATTCAAACATTCGCGCGTGTTTTTTTTATGTTTACCAATAGCACTTATTCTCTCTCATATTAATCATGTTCCACTAAATTGATAAATAAACGCGTTTGGCTGGTTGGTGAGTGATGTGTCCTTCAAGCATTGGGACCTGGGTTCGATTCCCAGGTCCCCTCCCTTCTCCAATATTATTTTTCTTCATATGTTTCCATGCAGCGCCTCACCTGAAGTCCACCATACATGCATCTGTATTGGATTGCCACGCGCCCAACAAGACCAATCCAATGGTCAGAATTTGCAGATCACCATGTGCATCAGTCAACTGCTCCATACACAATCAGAAAAGTCAACGTTGTCAGCCTCCTAATGGGCCCAAATTGCTTACCATTGACCTCCAAATTGGGTCAACCACCCCCAATGTTTGCATTATTTTTTCTCTTTTTATTTCTTTTCTTTTATTTAGTTTAATTATGTTAATTGTTTTTATTTAAATCCATAAAAATTAATTTTCATAAAATACAAAAAAATCAGAAATCATAAAAAATAAAAATATGTTTATTTAATATTATTTTGTAAATAAATTTTGTTAATCAATTTAGTTTTAATTTAGGGTTTAAATTTTAATATTTTTTTAATAACTAAAAAACATAAAAATTAGGTTTTGTAGCATTTTACTTTTTTTCCCAAAATAATTAAATTACCTCATCATCATTATTATTAATTCTTAATTAATTTGTAAATAAAATTGTCATTAAATAATTAGGTTAAATTAGGTCAAACTTAAACATTTTCTTCAATAAATTAAAACAATTTAGAACCAGGGTTTTATTTAACTTTTAATTCCAATTAATTCTCTTTAATTTCATAAATCCAAAAACATAAAAAATAAGTTCTTTTTCTCATTTAATAATTAAATCAATTTTCAATTTCAATTTAATTTCTTTAAAGGGTCCAACGCCCTCGCATTCGATTATAATTTCTTTTCGTGCATTTATTTTATTTCTTTTATGAATGTAATGTATTTGCCTCAAAGCCTTGTAATAGATAATTAGGACATTTATTTTCCGTATTTTTATTTATTCAAATCGGGTCTTGATTTAATTTGGCGATGTAGACCCGCACCTTGTAATAGCGTAGGACCTTTTATTTCTGCATTTTAATTCCCGCACCTTTTAACTGTTAATTATCACATGAAAGAATGAATGCCCAAATAAAATCAAAGCGTAGCTCACCAAATGCATGACAAGACAAATAATATCTGAAAATGACACACAATTCACACACCACTCCTAGGGTACGCTTCACTGTTGCCTTGCCCCTCGAAAAGTGGTCGTCGAGTAGAGGACATTTTAGTAAGTCCTCATGTCCATGAACATGGCATGGGGGTAGCTTCTAAGGTGTCTTCCTATTGCTCTGGTGACCACACTGTCCCTAACCCTCGAATTGACCCGAACACCTCCAACGGTGGTGCTACCTACCTCTCAATGGTGGGATGGCACTACCTTAAGGACATTTACACAGACTAATTCCTTAGGGTAGGTAGATGACTCGTAGATACTTGCTCTAATTCAAAACAAATCAAAAAAACTTCTTTTCACACCGACACTTTGCAAACAGCTTTCAAAACAACTTTTCAAACACTCTTGAGGACTGATACAAGAGTCGATCTGAAACTTTCAAAGAAACTTTTTCAAACCCACTCACCTTGAAAAGCAAACAAACATTTTGAAAACACAAATGAGCAAGTATCTAAGAGCCCATGGATAACCATGGATAGAAAGGGTGCTAACACCTTCCCTTTCTATAAATCTACCTCCCGAACTGAGAACTAATCTCAATAAGGAATTTTTCTGTGCTTTTGTCCTTTCCATATTGGAGAAAATAAAAGACGGTGGCGACTCTTGCTTCCGCAACATTTCGCGAAACCAGCGTTAAACAGTCAGTTCCAGATCCACCGATCACAGAACTGGCGACTCTGCTAGGGATACTTATAAAGTGAGGTGTACCTTAGGATAGTTCATAACTGTGTTTTCAATTGTTTTGACTTGTTTGCTTTAAATTGTGGGTTGCATCGGAGTTACATAGATCCTAACCCGGATCTGGGGATACCCTATTTAGGTAGCATAAGCTGTGAGGGACCTGTCCGGCGTAGACCGACATGGGTGAAGCAGTGGCTACGTTGGTGTGGCGCCTTGGTCTGTACCGATATCCCTTGTGTTGCAACGAGGAGAATATGGGTCTTCTGAGGAGTCATTAAGCACCAACAGACCTTAGAACCTTAAATGACACAACTTGGCCAATAGAACAGTAGCAGTATGCTATGCCCATTGAGGCTAAACTCTCGTGATGGTTCTGGCTGCAAGAAAAGATTGCGATGTTGGAGTTATGACCGATTGAGGGTAGTCAATGATATTGGGATCCTCTAAGAACCCGGTTACTTTTGATAGGACAGGTATGAACCAACAAACTGAAAGAGGGTAATACCTAGACCTCATGCTGGCCTAAACTTTAAGGGCTTGTCTTGTGTGACTTGTGTGCCTTATCATGTTTTCCTTTGTAAATATTTATGGTGTGCTTTATCATAACATCATAACATCATGAGCATTGCATACATCCTGCATAAGGACTGACCATTTCAAAGACAAGAGGGTTTCACCTTTGCTCTGTTTTGTAGGATATCATGATACCTGTGCGAAGGAATACTATCCGGTTCAAATTTGTTCACCCACCTGAGTTACTTGAAGAATTGGTTAGCAGAATTCCAAACACCACTTCCTTCATCTAGAGGCATGGTTCTCTTCTTAGTTTAGTCACTGCAAAGCGGGATCAACAGTTGATGAGTGTTCTGACCCAGTTCTATGACCCTCTGTACCAGTGTTTCACCTTTCAAGACTTCCAGCTGGTCCCTACCCTGGAAGAGTTCTCTGATTTGCTTGGTATCCCTATCTTGGATCAGACTCCCTTCACTGGTTGGGAAAAGACTCTCAGGCTTGAGGAGGTTGCTGCAGCTCTTCCCTTGACCCATCAAGAAGTAATGGACAACTGGGTGACTAGAAGCGGAGTTAAGGGTTTCCTGGCCAAGTTTCTGATTGGTAAAGCTAACAGTTTCTGGAATGACTTGGACTTTAGGGCATATGAAGACATACTGGCTCTCTTAATCTATGGGCTAGTTTTGTTTCCTAATCCTGACAACTTCATCAATGTCACTGCCATAAGGATCTTCATGTCTCAGAATCCTGTGCCCACTCTCTTGGGTGACATCCGCAACAACTTTATGCTCGTACTGCCCGAAGACGAGGAACTCTGTGATGTTGTATCCCTTTGTTGGTGAGGTGGTTTATTTCGCACCTCCCTAAGTTCGTACTGAAGAACCAAGAAGGAAGAGGTTGGGCTCATAGGTTAATGTCTCTCACTGATAAGGACATCATTTGGACTCTCAGAGGTTTGGATGAGATAGCTGTTATTGATCGTTGCGGAGAATACCCTAATGTCCCTTTGATTGGTACTCAGGGTGGAATCTCTTATAATCTATGTCTAGCGCTCCGTCAGTTTGGAAGGGCCAGAAGAGTAGGGCCTCATGAGATGTTGGTGCCTCACAGCAGTTTTGAGTTTCAGGTAGATAGTGACGAGCTGCGTCGTAGGTTCATCAAATCTTGGGACAGAGTTCATAGAGATGACCCACAAGAGTTGGGGCCAAAGACTTCTCTACCTATGGAAGCCTACTACAAATGGGTTCGCATCCGTGCTCAGAAGTTAGGTATGCCATACGAAGCTGTCAGACCTATCATTCTTGAATATCCTGACAAAGATGGGGCTCCTCCAACTGTCCTCCCTCCTCAAATACCTACTGATTATGAGACATTAAAGAGGTCTTGGTCGCAACTGCGAGAAGAACGGGATTCTTATCGGGAAAAGTTCAACGAGCAGGAATTGAAGATCCAGAAGCTGACAAAGCAGTTGGAGAATGAGCGAGCTCTGAATGACTACATCCGTACTGAGAAGAGGAGACCATGGGATCAATGATGAGCTTTGGATGTTCTTTTACATTTTTATTTCCCTTTTCAGTTTTATGTAACGCCTAAGGGCAATCTGTTGAACAATTTAAAATTCAAAGTTGAAATCTAATGAAGTGTGTTCTTTTTTGTTTACAAAGTTGATTCCCGATTGTCTTTGAAAACATAAATCATACACATTCCATTCATCATGTGCATAGCAGGTATTCCTCTTTTCAGGTTGCTTACTGTTCTTCGCTGTTTATTTCAGCATCATGAACCCTGAATCATCAACCGAGATGTCTATCAAGGCCCTTCAGGCGCAGAACACACAATTTCAAGAGCTGATCATGGGTCTGGCCCAAGGTCAAGAAGAGCTGAAGGCTTTGCTCCTGAAGAAGGAGAAGAAGAAGAAGAGAACAGTTCTTTTCAACTCAGGCCGGAGGTTTGGTAACACTCTGCAGAATGAGGAAGCTGGTTCTTCTGTAGGCAAAGACAGTGCCCAGGGGGGAAAGGCTCCAAGTCCGGTGGTCTCTGACAACGAGACTGATTTTAATGAGGAACAGTATCCTCCGGCTGAAGACAGATACAAGCAGCTGGAAGACCGTCTGAACGCCATGGAGATCCAACAAGTGCCTGGGCTGGATTTCGGAGACTTGGGCTTATCTACTGGTGTGATCATTCCTCACAAGTTTAAAGCACCATCTTTCACCAAGTATGACGGGGCGTCTTGCCCCAAGCTACACCTCAGATCTTATGTGTGGAAGATTCAACCGTACACAGTGGACAAGAACTTGTGGATCCACTTCTTCCAGGAGAGTCTTTCAGGGACTCATCTCGAATGGTTCTATCAGCTGGATGGGACCAAAGTTCGTAACTGGGAGGAGTTGGCTACTGCTTTTTACAAGCAGTATCAATATAATGCCGACCTTGCTCCTACACGTACCCAACTCTAGGGTATGTCGCTAGGATCAAGCGAAGGTTTTAAAGAGTATGCACAGAAGTGGAGGGATCTGGCTGGCAGGGTGCAGCCTCCGTTAACAGACCGTGAGCTGGTAGATATGTTCTTGGGGACCCTATCTGGGCCATTTTTCAATCATCTTATCGGTAACTCGTCTGCAGGGTTTACTGATCTTATTCTGACTGGGGAGAGGATAGAGGCTGGAATGAAGTCCGGTAAAATTCAGAAAGGTGCGTCTTCGAGTTCTGAGAAGAAACCCTTTAAGAAGGAGGCCAGTGCTGTGTATGGGCCTAGGAGGCAAGATAAACCAGAGCGCCGCCAATCTGTCAACACGGTGATGATTGCTAAACCTGCTGCCGCTCCTCGGCAAACCAATCCACAAAGGGCTGAAAGACCCAGAAGAGAGTTTACCCGGCTGAGTGTGACCCTATCACAAATCTTGCCGCAGTTGCTATCCACCAATTTGGTGACTGTCAGAGAGGCCCCAAAGGTTGTGAATACTGCCTCTCCTAAGTATAATCCAAATGCCCGCTGTGCATATCACTCCGATAGCCCGGGGCATTCTACTGATGATTGCTGGGCCCTAAGGAACAAGGTGCAAGACCTTATTCATGCAAAGGAGATACAATTTGAAGCACCTGAGAGGCCAAATGTGGTGACTGCTCCTATGCCCCAACATGGAGTGAATGCCGTTGATGAAGATGTGTATGCCGTTTCTGTGAATGATGTAGCTACCCCTTTGATGACTGTTAAGAGGAACCTACTGCTGGCCGGTTTATTTCCGGGTTGTAGCGAGGGTTGCCTTTTGTGTGCTGTTTCCCTTACTGGTTGTCCGTTATTGAAGTTAGGCATCCAAAGCCTGATGGACAACAATGAAATTCTCTTCAAAAAGACCGCTGTTCCATTTGTTCCTGTGGAAGAAGTATCCGTTGTTACAATTTTCAATAATCTGATCAAGGCTCCCCCGAGGAAGCTGGTTAAAATCATGACTGTCGCACCCGTTGTTATTACTATTACGGGGCCTCTCCCCTATGAATCTGATAAGGTTGTCCCATGGCACTATGGGGCAGATGTATATGTACATGGAATCAAGCAAGAGTTCAACGCTGGCACCAGTATCAACAATATCACTGGTCCAGCCAAAGTAACCCGCAGTGGCAGGCTCTTCTCGCCTAACATTGCGCCACTAACTATTCGAAGACCTCTCATAATAACACCTGCAAGTGCACCTGTTACCACTTCTGACCAAGTTGTTTCCCCTGCTGCCGAGTCATCTAATGCTCGGGGCAAAGGGATTGAAGATGAGCCTGCCCGGATGGAGGCACCAAAATCTGTGAATGTTGAAGCCTCCCAACAAGAGATGGAGGAAATTCTGAAGATAATCAAGAAGAGCGACTTCAATGTCGTTGAACAGCTGGGGCATACACCCTCCAAGATATCTATGCTCTCTTTACTACTGTGCTCAGAGGCCCATGCTAAGGCCCTGATTTCATTTCTAAAGACGGCCCATGTGCCACAGGAGACCTCTGCAGACCAGTTTACTGATTGCGTAGCCAATCTGACAGCTGACAATGGTTTGGGTTTCTCGGATGCTGACCTTACTGCTAAGGGAAAGAACCACAATGATGCCCTGCATGTCTCTATAGAATGCAGGGGCACTACTCTTGCACACGTGTTGGTGGACACCGATTCTTCCCTGAATGTGCTACCCAAAAAGGCCTTAGACCGGTTGGATTGTGAGGGCCTGGAGCTGAAACCTAGCAACATCATTGTCAGAGCCTTTGACGGTTCTAAGAGGATGGTTCATGGAGAGGTAGACATTCCAATTCGTGTGGGTTCTCAAGTATTCAACTCAACTTTCTATGTGATGGATATCCGTCCATCTTATTCCTGTTTACTGGGTCGACCTTGGATTCACAAAGCTGGGGCAGTGACCTCTACCCTACACCAGAAGCTCAAGTACCCTGTCAGAGGGAAGATTGTCACTGTGCAGGGAGAGGAGGAGTATATGGTTAGTCACTTGAATTCCTTCCGGTATATCGAGATGAACGGGGAGTTTATTGAAACCCCCTTTCAGCATTTTGAAGAGGTACCTCCAACATTGGCAGCAACAGAAACAGTGGTTGAAGAGGACTTTCCCTTGAAGATGGCTTCCTTGAAGGACGCCCGGGCTGTAATCAAGAAAGGTGAATGTGCTAACTGGGGCAGGCTCCCTGATTTTACACCAAAAACTGACAAGTTGGGACTGGGTTTTACTGCAGAGGCTCAGAGGGCTGTGCGCAAAGCTAGAACCGAAAGACCTCCTGTGCTCATCACCAATCTAGGAGTGAATGTTGTTGGGGATGAAGATGAAGTGGAAGAGTCAGAGTTTGATAGCTGGATCTACCCGATGACTGACGGTGGATTGAACAATTGGACTGCTAAAGACCATACTCCTGTTACTTTTGTTACGCAGTAATAAACTCCTTTGTTTTGTTATTTGTAATAAACAATGAATTAAAACTCTATGGCCCGGTGTCTTACCCGGGGCACCGTGGTTTCATTTGTGAGGGCATTAATTGTCATTTCATATATCATGAATAAAGATCTTGGACGTTTTTTCACATTTCAAATCTTATGCTCCTTTTCTTTCTTTCTTTTATATATTGCAAAACAGCTGTAGTTACACACACTCACTCGTACAGGTTTCAATCCACTCTGGATCTCACTGGTAACGACTCTTCTACTGCCAGTTATGACTTCGAAAATCCGATCAACTTAGCCGAAGACGAAGGCGAAGATGATTGCGAAGTGCCTGGCGAGCTTGCAAGACTGTTACTCCAAGAAGAGAGGGAAATTCAACCACATGAAGAGCCAGTGGAAACGATAAATCTGGGTACTGAGGCAGATAGAAAAGAAGTTAAGATTGGTGCCAATCTGGAGCTCAGCGTGAAGCAACGGTTGACTCAGATGTTACATGATTATGTGGATATCTTTGCCTGGTCCTACGAAGACATGCCTGGGTTGGATACCAACATTGTGGTCCATCATTTGCCTACCAAGGAAGACTGCCCTCCGGTTAAGCAAAAAGTCCACCGTATGCGTCCAGAGATGTCTGAGAAGATCAAAGTTGAGGTTATGAAGAAATTCAATGCCGGGTTTCTTGCAGTAACTTCTTACCCTCAGTGGGTTGCCAATGTGGTGCCGGTACCGAAGAAGGATGGTAAGGTTAGAATGTGTGTTGATTACAGGGATCTGAACAGGGCAAGCCACAAGGATGACTCCCCCTACCTCACATTGACGTTCTGGTTGATAATACTGCTCAGCATAAGGTGTTCTCTTTCATGGATGGTTTTTCAGGGTATAATCAGATCAAGATGGCTCCGGAAGATATGGAAAAGACTACCTTTGTTACTCAGTGGGGCACCTTCTGCTACAAGGTCATGCCATTCGGGTTGAAAAATGTTGGGGAAACCTACCAACGTGCCATGGTTGCTTTATTTCATGACATGATCCATCATGAGATTGAAGTCTATATGGATGATATGATTGCAAGGTCCCAAACTGAGGAGGAACACCTTGATCATCTGCAGAAATTGTTTGACCGTATGAAACTGTACAAGCTGAGGTTGAACCCGAACAAGTGCACCTTCGGGGTAAGGTCTTGAAAGTTGCTAGGCTTCGTTGTAAGTGATAAGGGTATTCAAGTGGACCCTGCTAAGGTTAAAGCCATTCAAGAGATGCCAGTTCCTAAGACAGATAAAGAGGTCAGAGGCTTTTTAGGACGCCTGAATTACATCGCTCGATTCATCTCGCACCTGACTGCTACCTGTGAGCCAATCTTCAAGCTGCTGAAGAAAGATCAGGTAGTACGTTGGAACGATGAATGTCAGGCCGCTTTTGACAGAATCAAAGAGTATCTCCAAGAACCACCCATCCTTATGCCACTGGTTGAAGGGAGACCTCTGATACTATACCTGACAGTACTTGACAGCTCAATGGGGTGTGTGCTGGGGCAGCATGACGAGTCTGGCCGAAAAGAGCATGCCATTTATTACCTTAGCAAAAAGTTTACCGACTGCGAGACCCAATACTCACTGCTCGAGAAAACTTGCTGCGCTTTGGTATGGGCTGCTCGCCGGCTGAGACAGTATATGCTGACTCACACTACCTTATTGATTTCAAAGATGGATCCTATAAAGTACATATTCGAAAAGCCTGCTCTGTCTGGAAGAATATCCAGATGGCAAATGATCTTGACGGAATATGACATCCAGTACACGACCCATAAAGCTATCAAAGGAAGTGTATTGGCAGACCACTTGGCACATCAGGCAGTAGACGACTATCAGTCAATGAACTTTGAATTTCCTAACGAGAGCATCATGATAGTGACTGATTGTGAAGTACCTGGACTGGATGAAGGACCTGAGGAAGGATCCCGATGGTCTATGCACTTTGACGGAGCATCCAACGCTTTGGGTAACGGTATTGGCGCTGTGATTATATCCCCTCAAGGCACTCATACTCCACTCACTGCCCGACTGTGTTTCAACTGCACCAACAACATGGCGGAGTATGAGGCATGCATCATGGGTCTCCAAGCTGCAATTGACTTAAGGATCAAGTTTCTGAGTGTCTTCCGAGATTCCGCTCTCGTGATCAATCAGATCAAAGGAGAGTGGGATACGAAACATCCGAATCTTATTCCTTACAGAGAATGTGTGTTGACCTTGATCCCGCACTTCACAAAGATAACGTTTGAACATTTTCCAAGAGAGGAGAATCAACTGGCGGACGCGTTAGCTACGATGTCTTCCATGTTCAAAGTCAAATGGGACAATGAAGCTCCCCGGGTCATTATCTGGAAACTGGACGAACCGGCATACTGTTGTGATCTTGAGGCTGAGGAAGTGACTGAGAAACCTTGGTACCATGAGGTGAAGAGGTACTTGGAAGCTCAAGAGTATCCTGAAGGTGCATCTGTCAACGATAAGAAGTTTCTAAGAAGGTTCGCAGCAAAGTTCTTCCTCAGCAACGACATTCTGTACAAGCGAAACCATGATTCGACCTTACTGCATTGTGTGGATAAGACTGAAGCAGAAAGGATCATGGCAGAGCTACATGAAGGTACCTTCGGAACACATTCCAGTGGACACACTATGGCAAAGAAGATCCTTTGGGCAGGGTATTTCTGGTCCACAATGGAAGCCGACTGTTACCAACATTCTCGGACATGTCATAAATGCCAGATTTATGCAGATAAGGTGCATGTTCCTCCAGTTCCCCTAAATGTCTTGACGGAACCTTGGCCTTTTGCAATGTGGGGAATAGATATGATCGGCGAGATTAAACCTACAGCATCCAACGGGCATCGCTTCATCCTAGTGGGGATCGATTACTTTACGAAGTGGGTTGAAGCAGCTTCGTACGCCACGGTAACCAAGAATGTTATGGCACAGTTCATTCGGCACAACCTGATCTGTCGGTACGGCGTCCCAGAAAGGATCATTACGGACAACGGTACCAATCTCAATAACAAGATGATCACTGAGCTCTATGAGCAATTTAAGATACAACACCACAACTCTTCTTCTTACCGGCCGAAGATGAATGGGGCTGTAGAAGCAGCGAATAAAAATATCAAGAAAATTGTGCAGAAGATGACAGTGACTTATAAAGATTGGCACGAGATGTTACCATTCGCTCTACATGGGTACCGTACCTCAGCAAGGACGTCAACCGGGGCAACTCCTTTCTCCTTGGTCTATGGTATGAAGGCAGTCTTACCGATCGAAGTGCAGATACCCTCTCTCCGGATAATGAAGGATGCAGATCTGAGCGAAGATGATTGGATCCAGACACGACTTGATCAGTTAAATCTAATTGACGAAAAAAGACTCAATGCTATTTGTCATGGTCAGACATATCAAAAGCGGATGATCAGGGCATTTAATAAGAAGGTCAGGCCACAAGAATATCAAGTTGGGGATCTGGTAATCAAACGCATCATCCTTCCTCAGAGTGATCCAAGGGGCAAATGGAACCCTACATATGAAGGGCCATTTATGGTTAAACATGTGTTCTCAGGAGGAGCCATGATTCTGACCACCATGGATGGTGACGACCTTCCTCACCCCGCCAATGCAGACATAGTAAAAACATACTACGCATGATAAAAGACCCGCTAGGTTGACATACCTAGGCAAAAATTAGGGCTTCCCGGCGAACCAAAAGGGTTCGGGCAAAATGAAGGGATGAAATGAAAAAAATCTGTACACCCGGCAAGTCGAAAACCTGAAAAGGCGGCTTGGGCAAAAATGGGTATCCCAGTGGACTGAAAACCCGAAAGGGCGGTCCAGGCAAAAGTTAGGGATAAAGCGTAATACTATGTCTCATTGGATCACCTTGCATCCAGAATCCGGTATCAACATCAAGTTCAGACGGCATCGATCAATCAGCTTCATCTTTAGCTAGGTCATCAAGTGATGAGACACTCGAAGATATAAAGGCGATAGCAGAGTTGGAACCCAGTGGGATTATTCTTTTCACACAACTGTTTTATTTTCCCTTTGTACAAATTGTATAAACTATTTTATTCGGCGGCGTTCTCTTACTAGGACGTCAGCTTCTTGTACATAAACGCCTATTTACAGGCAAATTCAAAAATCAATAAATACACTTTTCAGTTAAAATTGCCAATTGTTTTTCCTTTTCTGTTTTGTTTTGCGAAGAACGTCCAAGGTTCAATTTGTGATATATGCATTTGACAATAATTGCTAACTCATAAATATTTGCATACGAAACAAAGGATTAATTACAGGTAACATTAGAAACAGGGGCAATAATGAGTTGTCTAAGCGATCTAATTGTTCTGTCCATCAAGGTACCAAGGTAAGTTCGGCCGAAGAACATAACCAATATACCTTAATTCCCCAGAGAGTGAGTCAGCAAGTCAATGCACTCTCCCTAAACAAAGTTATATTATCAGCCTTAAGGAAGTTGGGTATCCCCGACAGATCTCAACAAAATATACAGATATTCTTAACAAGCATCCTCGGCAGTCTTGATCTAAGATTGTTCCCCGGCGGTATATCCCAGGAGAGTCCAATCCAGATTTCCCCAAGAAAGTTTGAACCATCTCCCCAGCAGGAAGCTTATCCCCAGTAGATTCTGGAAGCTTACCCCTGCAGAGCACGAACGCGTCCCCCCCGGCTTTATCCAAAGGTTATGCTCCACCATAGCTTATAACTGGGTTATCCTCAGCCAAAAGCCACGGAATGATCGTCCTCGGCGAAGTCTTCTTATCCCCAACGAAGTCTATTAACACTTCCAACATAACGACGGTATCCCCAGCGAAGTTACCAACAACATCTCAACAGAGTACCTCTCTTCCCACAGAGTATTATTCCCCAGCAAGATCGTTAGAATAATTTATTCCCCACAGAGTAATCTCTTCATCAAGTTTCGTTCCCAACGGAGTCATCTTCTCCTACCGGTTTATTCATGCAATCACTCCCCAGTGGAAACAAAAGCTCTACATCAGCCCAGGATGTGACTTCCCGGCACCCGTCAAGGATTTACTTTCCTAGACAAAAACATACATTCATAAACATCGCATTTCCATACATTATAGCATACATGTATGCATCATGAACATACGATCTCATTTATGTTGAGAACATCATGGCTTGATCCATATCGCGCATTGCATATGACTGACCTTTACCTTTCAGGAATGATCCAGTTAAGTTCTCAGCTATGTCCAAGACCTTGTCTGGTTCGGTTAAATCGACCCTAAGATTTTTCTGATTCTTATCCAGTCAAAGGCCTTCTCTGGTTCAGTCAGATCGAACCTAAGATCTCCTTGATTCTTATGCAGTTGAAGTTATTTCAAGACCTTGTTGGTTCAGTTAAATCGACTCCTAAAGATTTTTCTGATTCTTATCCAGTCAAAGGCCTTCTCTGGTTCAGTCAGATCGACCCTAAGATCTCCCTGATTCTTATCCAGTTGAAGTTATTTCAAGACCTTGTTTGGTTCAGTTAAATCGACCCTAAGATTTTTCTAATTCTTATCCAGTCAAAGGCCTTCTCTGGTTCAGTCAGATCGACCCTAAGATCTCCCTGATTCTTATCCAGTTGAAGTTATTTCAAGACCTTGTTTAGTTCAGTTAAATCGACTCCTAAAGATTTTTCTGATTCTTATCCAATCAAAGGCCTTCTCTGGTTCAGTCAGATCGACCCTAAGATCTCCCTGATTCTTATTCCAGTTGAAGATTCCAAGACCTTGTTTGGTTCAGTCAAATCGACTCCTAAAGATTTTTCTGATGCCGGTCCAGTCAAAGGCCTTCTCCGGTTCAGTTAAATCGATTCCTAAAGATTTTCCTGATGAAGACTCAATAGAAGACATCCAAGATTCTCTCATCGTTACTGTTGAGGTAGTAATCGCCCCAGGTTCTCTCATCGTTACTGTTGAGGTAGTAATCACCCCAGATTCTCTCATCATTACTGTTGAGGTAGTAATCGCCCCAGGTTCTCTCAACGTTATTGTTGAGGTAGTAATCATCCAAGGTTCTCTCACCGTCCCATTGAGGTAGTAACCATCCCTGATTCATTCATCACCTTTTGAAGCTCCAGATTCAATTCCTGTAACCAACCAGGGCACACCTACACAAAGAGTTTGAAGACCAGCTCCTGTAACAGGCCAGGTAATCATTTTCTTTTTCAGGTACGCAAGTTCTCGCTAAGGAATCTCTTACGCGATCGACACCCAGATGGCATCTATAAGCCCATCCACCTATCCATCACCTCTCAACATGGCATCTATAAGCCCATCCTCCTATCCATCAATCTCCAAATGGCACCCGTAAGCCCATTCCCACCATCAGACTATCATGTGAGCGCAAATTTCTGGGCACTCTAGTGTTCAATCATCTTCCACCTACGGATTACGAAAGGCACGTCAGCCAATCTACATCCTCAGGTCTAAGAAGATTGAACAGGGGCAACTGTTGTACCCCAAAATTTGCCCTCCCATATTCTTCAAGATTTGCCAAGATCAAGGTTCAAAAGTCTCTCAAGAGTTGCACAGTTCAATGGCCTCCTAACAGTAAAAAATTAGGGTTTTGGTTCTGGCAAAGAAATTGAAGTTTCCAAGGGTCCAAACAAGTCCCACATGCCTACAAACATGGTCAAGCATCCATATGTCAAGTTTCAAGACTTACAGCACAAAATTGCACAGTCAAAAACCCTAATTGCCCAACAGTCAACTATAGGGGCAAAATGGTCATTTGACAGTCAAAAGTCAAAATTTTTGGTCAACATCTTATTTTGAAGCCACAAACATCATTTGATCAATTCTTGATCATGATTCTCAAGGTATGGCTCAAAAAGTCTCAAGATGCAAAAGTTTCCATATTTGGACAGTTGAAAAAGTCAACTGCAAATTGACCAAGGCATAACTTCCACATGGTTTATCAGAAAAATTCCATCCGAAGCTCATTTTGAAGAGAATGACATTTCCTACAACTCATATTCACACTTCAAGTCCAAGAAATGCTCTCACATAAAGATATCAATCTCAACATTATAGGTCATTTTCAAAAGTCAACAAAAAGGCACTTTAAGTCAAAGACCATAACTTGAGATTGGTAAATCAAAATGACATGGGACCATAGGCATTGGTTAAAGGACTTCAATACCTTTCCAAAATGTCCAAGAACATGATCAAAGCTTAAAAATTGAGCAAGATACGCCTTGTGGAAGTTGGGAAATTTTTGGGAATTTTGAAAAGTCAACTTTGCTTCAAATGCCTCAAAATTGCTAATGGGCCACAATTTCTTCCAAGAATCATCATCCAAAAGATATCCACGACCCATTGACCCAAAGGGGAGTTATTTCATCATTTTTTATTAATTATTTTAATTTTTCTCATTATTAATTCATTTAATTAAAATAAAATATGACAAAAATAGAAAATCATGTTTTCCAATCCCTTTTTGCAGCATATTCTCTCATTAAAGCCTCAAGATTTCGTGCACACTCCATAAGGCAAGAATATCCATTGATTGGCATAAGATTGGTATGAAAAAGATTGAAAAAGATATAAGGAAATCAAATTTTGAAAATCATTAAGGACAAGGCTTTGGGCTTGGATTGTTGACCAAAAATCATTCCTCATATATGCACAAACCTAAACCTAATCAGGAGGACATGCAAGCTGCGCCCAAGGACACCAAACAACTTTGCATTTTTCACCAAAAACTTCAAATCTGTTTTCATAGTTTCAGTGTGTTTCAGGACCTAAAAACTATTCCATAAGCTTGCTTACATTGCCAGGGATCTTTCCCAATCAAAATCAAGTCTCCATACATCCAGAAACGGTAGAAATACGTTGCCCTGTTCATAACTTTTTACCTATTCGTGTTTTCATTTTCACGCCATATCAATACATTTTCATTATTGTTTTATACTAATATGTTGATTCTGAAGCTAATGGCATAATTTAATTGAAGAATGCTTGCATGTATGGAAAGTTACCATGAACGATGCCTAGGGTTTCAGGAACCTTGAATTGGGGTTTTATGCATAAGGCAAAATTAGTCAACCAAAATAGGACCATTGAACTCAGGACGTTCAGACGAATACAATCATCACATCGCGCCTTTTTTCTGATTGCCCAATTTCTATTCGCTATTATTTGTGGTTTCAGGTTGTGGGGGTTTAAAACCCCCGCTATCTATCTCATATTTTCAGGTAAAACGAAGCAGCCATGAAGAAGATGCTGAGTTGTCTCAACCAGACTGGACCATTCAAACATTCGCACGTGTTTTTTTTATGTTTACCAATAGCACTTATTCTCTCTCATATTAATCATGTTCCACTAAATTGACAAATAAACGCGTTTGGCTGGTTGGTGAGTGATGTGTCCTTCAAGCATTGGGACCTGGGTTCGATTCCCAGGTCCCCTCCCTTCTCCAATATTATTTTTCTTCATATGTTTCCATGCAGCGCCTCACCTGAAGTCCACCATACATGCATCTGTATTGGATTGCCACGCGCCCAACAAGACCAATCCAATGGTCAGAATTTGCAGATCACCATGTGCATCAGTCAACTGCTCCATACACAATCAGAAAAGTCAACGTGGTCAGCCTCCTAATGGGCCCAAATTGCTTACCATTGACCTCCAAATTGGGTCAACCACCCCCCATGTTTGCATTATTTTTTCTCTTTTTATTTCATTTCTTTTATTTAGTTTAATTATGTTAATTGTTTTTATTTAAATCCATAAAAATTAATTTTCATAAAATACAAAAAAATCAGAAATCATAAAAAATAAAAATATGTTTATTTAATATTATTTTGTAAATAAGTTTTGTTAATCAATTTAGTTTTAATTTAGGTTTTAAATTTTAATATTTTTTTAATAACTAAAAAACATAAAAATTAGGTTTTGTAGCATTTTACTTTTTTTTCCCAAAATAATTAAATTACCTCATCATCATTATTATTAATTCTTAATTAATTTGTAAATAAAATTGTCATTAAATAATTAGGTTAAATTAGGTCAAACTTAAACATTTTCTTCAATAAATTAAAACAATTTAGAACTAGGGTTTTATTTAACTTTTAATTCCAATTAATTCTCTTTAATTTCATAAATCCAAAAACATAAAAAATAAGTTCTTTTTCTCATTTAATAATTAAATCAATTTTCAATTTCAATTTAATTTCTTTAAAGGGTCAAACGCCCTCGCATTCGATTATAATTTCTTTTCGCGCATTTATTTTATTTCTTTTATGAATGTAATGTATTTTCCCCAAAGCCTTGTAATAGATAATTAGGACATTTATTTTCCGTATTTTTATTTATTCAAATCGGGTCTTGATTTAATTTGGCGATGTAGACCCGCGCCTTGTAATAGCGTAGGACCTTTTATTTCCGCATTTTAATTCCCGCACCTTTTAACTGTTAATTATCACATGAAAGAATGAATGCCCAAATAAAATCAAAGCGTAGCTCACCAAATGCACGACAAGACAAATAATATCTGAAAATGACACACAATTCACACACCACTCCTAGGGTACGCCTCACTGTTGCCTTGCCCCTCGAAAAGTGGTCGTCGAGTAGAGGACGTTTTAGTAAGTCCTCATGTCCATGAACATGGCATGGGGGTAGCTTCTAAGGTGTCTTCCTATTGCTCTGGTGACCACACTGTCCCTAACCCTCGAATTGACCCGAACACCTCCAACGGTGGTGCTACCTACCTCTCAATGGTGGGATGGCACTACCTTAAGGACATTTACACAGACTAATTCCTTAGGGTAGGTAGATGACTCGTAGATACTTGCTCTAATTCAAAACAAATCAAAAAAACTTCTTTTCACACCGACACTTTGCAAACAGCTTTCAAAACAACTTTTCAAACACTCTTGAGGACTGATACAAGAGTCGATCTGAAACTTTCAAAGAAACTTTTTCAAACCCACTCACCTTGAAAAGCAAACAAACATTTTGAAAACACAAATGAGCAAGTATCTAAGAGCCCATGGATAACCATGGATAGAAAGGGTGCTAACACCTTCCCTTTCTATAAATCTACCTCCCGAACCGAGAACTAATCTCATTAAGGAATTTTTCTGTGCTTTTGTCCTTTCCATATTGGAGAAAATAAAAGACGGTGGCGACTCTTGCTTCCGCAACATTTCGCGAAACCAGCGTTAAACAGTCAGTTCCAGATCCACCGATCACAATAGGGCTTGAGAAGGAACCTGGATAGTAGGGTTACTTCGAGATGAAAGCCTGGATAGTAGGGCTTTGAGAAGGAACCTGGATGGTAGGGTTACTTTGTCATGTAAG
Source organism: Vicia faba (assembly GCA_948472305.1). NCBI lineage: Eukaryota > Viridiplantae > Streptophyta > Magnoliopsida > Fabales > Fabaceae > Vicia > Vicia faba. The sequence goes on from OX451736.1 coordinate 84,305,074, forward strand.
CCTGGATAGTAGGGTTGTGATAAGGAACCTGGATGGTAGGGTTACTTCGATATGAAAGCCTGGATAGTAGGGCTTGAAAAGGAACCTGAATGGTAGGGTTACTTTGTCATGAAAGCCTGGATAGTAGGATTGTGAGAAGGAACCTGGATAGTAGGTTTACTTCGATATGAAAGCCTGGATAGTAGGGCTGTGAGAAGGAACCTGGATAGTAGGGTTACTTCGAGATGAAAGCCTGGATAGTAGGGCTTGAGAAGGAACCTGGATAGTAGGGCTGTGAGAAGGAACCTGGATGGTAGGGTTACTTCGATATGAAAGCCTGGATAGTAGGGCTGTGAGAAGGAACCTGGATGGTAGGGTTACTTTGTCATGAAATCCTGGATAGTAGGGCTGTGAGAAGGAACCTGAATAGTAGGGTTACTTCGAGATGAAAGCCTGGATAGTAGGGCTTGAGAAGGAACCTAGATAGTAGGGTTACTTCGACATGAAAGGCTGGATAGTAGGGCCATGAGAAGGAACCTGGTTGGTAGGGTTACTTTGTCATGAAATTCTGGATAGTAGGACTGTGAGAAGGAACCTAGATAGTAGGGTTACTTTGATATGAAAGCCTGGATAGTAGGGCTGTGAGAAGGAATCTGGATAGTAGGATTACTTCGAGATGAAAGCCTGGATAGTAGGGCTTGAGAAGGAACCTGGATAGTAGGGTTAGTTCAAGATGAAAGCCTGGATAGTAGGGCTGTGAGAAGGAACCTGGATAGTAGGGTTACTTCGAGATGAAAGCCTGGATAGTAGGGCTGTGAGAAGGAAATGGGTCGTAGGGTTACTTCGATATGAAGCCTGGATGGTAGGGCTGTGAGAAGGAACCAGGATAGTAGGGTTACTTCGATATGAAAGCCTGGATAATAGGGCTTGAGAAGGAACCTGGGTCATAGGGTTACCTTTAGATGAAAAGCCTGGATAGTAGGGCTTGAGAAAGAACCCGAGTAAGGTTGTTTCGTGAAGAGTTTGGGTAAAACTGCATCTGAACCGAAAAGGAACCTGGGTAAGGTTGCTTTATGAGGAGTTTGGGTAAAACTGCATCTGAACTGAGAAGGAACCTGGGTAAGGTTTCTTTGTGAGGTTCGTATAAACTTCAGAATGAACCGGGATAAGGTTACTTTGATATGATAATGTAGATTAGTTGACCCACTTGATTTCCGGAACTGAGTGTCCATTAGTTGTCTGTAGATGTGATCTATATAATTGTTGGATTCGTTGAAGCTAATCATCTTTTCCTACAAAAGATATCAAGGTTAGTTGTATGCGATGCATGAAATGAAGGGGAAGATGATGTTCTCAAAATAAATGAGATTATGTTGTATATGATATGTATGCACATGTCATGATGTATGAACATGAAATGCCAACGTAATAATTTGAGTCTGGGAAAATAAATCCCTGACTACTGTTTGGAGAGTATGGGAAATGGTATTCTTGACTGCTGTAAAAAAACCATAGTTCCTCTACTTCTGTTGGGGATGGTGAACAAAGATGACTTGCTGGGGATTCACATCCATTCGGCTGGTGAATATTCTGCCGGAAGAGACCCTGTCTGAGAATAAGTCTGCGGGGAATAACTCTGTTGGAGAGGAGATACTTTGTTGATAGATCTGCTGATTTAGAGAAATAAACTCAGCTGGGGATGAATTTCCGTTGCTGGTGATAATGAATTCTGTTGGAGATTGAATTTCTTCTTGTGAGAGAAATAAACTCTGCTTGGGGAAAAATTTACTGACTCACTCGCATTGTGAACCTCAGCTGAGGAGAGTTATGTCCTGTTCGGGAAATCTAACATCAATGTCTTTGGATACTTTTTACTCTGTGGGGAGTGTATGTACCACTACTCATGTTCTCAAGCTGGCTCTATCCCGATACCTGATGGGCAGAGTAACTGTAAGGTTTGGGCACTTCTTGTTTTCCCTATTTTTGGCATTACGAGTAATCGTCTTTTGTTTCTTGTGTAAATATTTATGAGCAACCATTATTTTCAAATGCATATATCAGAAATGAATCATTGGACGTTCTTGAAAAACAAAACAGAAAAAAGAAAAACAAATTGAAATTTCTTGTGAAAATTGATTGTATTAATTTTTGCAATTGGCCCGTAATAGGCATTTTTTGTACAAAGAGGCTGACACTCTAGTAAGAGAACACCACTGAAAGACAGAAATTATACAATTTGTGTAAAATAAAGAAAAACATCTATGTGAAACAATCCCATCGGGTTCCAACTCTGCTATTGCCTTTATATCTTCAAGCATCTCATCACCTTGCTACTTGGCCGAAGGTTGATCAGATTGATTGGCGCTGTCCGAGCTTGATAGTTGATACCGAAGTCTGGTTGCGAGATGATCCAATGAGACATAGTGTTACGCTTTGATCCCTAATTTTTGCCTAGACCTCCCTTTCGGGTTTTCAGTCCACTGGGATACCCTTTTTTTCCCAAGTTGCCTTTTCAGGTTTTTGACTTGCCGAGTGTACAGTTTTTTCATTTTCATCCCTTACTTTTGCCCGAACCCTTTTGGTTCACCGGGAATCCCTTATTTTTTCCTAGGCCAGTCAACCTAGCGGGTCTTTGATTATGCGTAGTATATTTTCACTATGTCTGCATTGACGGGGTGAGGAAGGTCGTCACCATCCATGGTGGTTAGAATCATAGCTCCTCCCGAGAAAATGTTCTTAACCATAAATGGTCCTTCGTATGTGGGGGTCCATTTTCCCCTGGGATCACCTTGCGGTAGTATGATGCGTTTGATCACTAGATCCCCGATTGATATTCTTGATGTCTGACTTTCTTGTTAAAAGTCTTGATCATTCTCTTTTGATACGTATGACCATGACAGATAGCAGTAAGTCTCTTTTCATTGATTAGATTCAGCTGATCCAGTCGAGTTTGGATCCAGTCGTCTTCGTTCAAACCTGCATCCTTCATAATCCTAAGAGAGGGTATCTGTACTTCGATGGGTAGTACTGCCTCCATGCCATACACCAAAGAGTAGGGTGTTGCCCATGTCGATGTCTGTCCTGAGGTACGGTACCCATGAAGAGCGAATGGTAACATCTCGTGCCAGTCTTTGTATGTCACCATCATCTTCTGCACAATTGTTTTGATGTTCTTGTTAACTGCTTCAACAGCCCCATTCATCTTCGGCCGATAGGGAGAAGAGTTATGATGCTGTATCTTGAACTGTTTGCAGAGCTCGGTGATCATTGTGTTATTGAGATTTGTACCATTGTCAGTAATAATCCTCTCTGGTACACCATATCGACAAATCAGATTGTGTTGGATAAACTGCGCCACGACGTTCTTGGTTACTGTAGCAAAGGAAGCTGCCTCAACCCACTGTGAGAAGTAATCAATTGCTACCAGAATGAAGTGATGCCCGTTAGACGCAGTAGGTATGATCTCGCCGATTATGTCGATGCCCCACATTGCAAAGGGCCAAAAAGCTGTCAAGACATTCAGAGGGACTGGAGGCACATGCACCTTATCAGCATAGATTTGGCATTTATGACAGGTTCGAGAGTGCTGATAACAATCGGCTTCAATAGTGGACCAGTAGTATCCTGCCCGTAGGATATTTTTCGCCATGGTATGTCCACTGGAATGAGTTCCGAAGGTACCTTCATGTAACTCTGACATGATCCTTTCTGCTTCGCTCTTGTCTACACACCGTAGTAGTGTGGAGTCATGGTTACGCTTATAAAGGATTCCATTACTGATGAAGAACTTCGTAGGGAACCTTCTTAGAAACTTCTTATCATTGGCATATGCCTCTTCAGGATACTCCTAAACCTCGAGATACCTTTTGACTTCATGAAACCAGGGTTTGTCTGCCACTTCTTCGGCGTCAATCTCACAGCAGTGTGCGGATTCATCCAACCTCTCAATGGTAATCTGGGGAGCTTCATTGTCCCACCTGACTTTGAACATAGAAGACATAGTAGCTAGCGCGTCCGCTAACTAGTTCTCTTCTCATGGGAAATGTTCAAAGGTTACCTCAAAGTGTGGGACCAATGTCAATACATACTCTTTGTAAGGAATAAGATTCGGGTGCTTCGTATCCCACTCACCTTTGATCTGACTTATTACCAGAGCGGAATCTCCGAATACACTCAAGAACTTAATCCTCGGGTCAATAGCAGCTCGAAGACCCATGATACACGCTTCATACTCCGCCATATTGTTGGTGCAGTTAAAACATGATCGGGCGGTGAACAGAGTATGATAGCCCTCAGGAGATATAATTATAGCGCCAATGCCATTACCCAAGGCGTTCGAGGCTCCATCAAAATACATAGGCCATCGGGATCCCTCCTCGGGTCCTTCATCCGGTCCAGGTTCTTCGCAGTCGGTTACCAACATGATATTCTCATCCGGGAACTCGAAATTCATGGAATAGTAATCATCCACGGCCTGATGAGCCAAATGATTAGCCAATAAACTTCCCTTAATTTTTTTTTGGGTTGTGTATTGGATATCGTACTCTGTTAAGATCATCTTCCATCTTGCTATTCTTCCGGATAAGGCGGGCTTCTCGAAAATATATTTGATCAGATCCATCTTTGATATCAACAAGGTAGTGTGAGTCAGCATATACTGTCTCAGTCGGCGAGCAGCCCATGCCAAAGCGCAGCAAGTTTTCTCTAGCAATGAGTATCGGGTCACACAGTCGGTAAACCTTTTGCTAAGGTAGTAAATTGCATGCTCTTTTCGACCAGACTCGTCATGCTGCCCCAACACACACCCTATTGAATTGTCTAGCACTGTCAAGTATAATATCAAAGGTCTTCCTTCAACTAGAGGCATCAAAATTGGTGGTTCTTGAAGGTATTCCTTGATTCTTTCGAAAGCGGTCTGGCATTCATCATTCCACTTTACCACTTGATCTTTCTTCAACAGCTTGAAGATTGGCTCACAAGTAGCAGTCAGATGTGAAATGAACCTGGCGATGTAATTCAGGCGTCCCAAGAAACCTCTAACTTCTTTTTCTATGTGGGGAGCCGGCATCTCTTGTATGGCTTTTACCTTTGCAGGGTCCACCTAAATAACCTTATCACTGACGACGAAACCCGGAAGCTTACCAGATCTTACCCCGAAGGTGCACTTGTTCGGATTCAACCTCAGCTTATACGTCTTCAACCTGTCAAACAATTTCTGGAGATGATCAAGGTGCTCTTCCTCAGTCTGGGACCTGTCTATCATGTCATCAACATAAACCTCGATCTCATGGTGAATCATATCGTGGAACAAAGTGACCATGGCACACTGATAAGTTTCCCCAACATTCTTCAACCCAAAAGGAATTACCTTGTAACAGAAGGTGCCCCACTGTGTAACGAAGGTTGTCTTCTCCATGTCCTCAAGAGCCATCTTGATCTGGTTGTAGCCAGAAAACCCATCCATGAAGGAGAAGATCTTATGTTGCACGGTGTTGTCGACTAGAACATCAATGTGAGGAAGTGGGAAGTCATACTTGGGGCTTTCCCTGTTCAGATCTCTTTAGTCCACACACATCCGTACCTTACCGTCCTTTTTAGGTACGGGAACGACATTGGCAACCCACTACGGATAAGAAGTGACAACTAAGAATCCTGCGCCGAACTGTTTCATGACCTCTGCCTTGATTTTCTATGACATTTCAGGGCGCATACAGAAGACCTTCTGCTTTACCGGAGGGCAGTCTTCTTTAGTTGGCAGGCGATGTACCACAATATCAGTGTCCAAACTAGGAATGTCTTCATAGGACCAGGCGAAGATCTCAACATAGTCGTGTAGCATCTATAATAACCGTTGTTTGACACTAGGCTCCATATTCGCACCTATTTTAACCTCTTTCCTGTCTTCCTCAGTACCCAAGTTTACAGTCTCAACCGGCTCTTCATGAGGCTGTATGGCCCTTTCTTCCTGTTGTAATAGTCTAGCAAGTTCTCCAAGCACCTCACAATCATCCTCACAATCATCCTCACCTTCGTTCTCGGCTTGGTTGATCAGATTTTTGAAGTCATAACTGGCAATAGCAGAGCTGTTATCAATAGGATCCAGAGTGGATATGGATCTGCAGTATGATACGTGAGTGTGTGTAAGAGAATAACTGTTTTGATAAAGTGAGAGACAGAAAATAAAAACAAGGAGCACAAAATTTGTATGCAAGAAACGTCCAATGCTTTATTAATGATATATGAAATGACAAATAATAGCCCTCACTAGCAAAGCCAAGGTGCCTCGGGCAAGGCACCAGGCCGTAAAGTTTCAAATCGTTTATTACAAATCTTAAAACAAATGAGTCAATTACTGCGGAATAAAAGAAACAGGTATGAAGTCCCTAGCCGTCCAATTATTCGGTCCATCGTTAGTTGTTGGGTAGATCCAGTTGTCGATGTCTGAATCCTCTTCACTGTCTTCAATTGCATTAATTCCCCGATTACTGATGTGTAGAGGAGGTCTTCCAGCCTGAGCGCGCCTAACAACCCTTTGAGCCCCTGTAGTAAAACCCATACCAAATTTGTCAGTTTTGTGAGTGAAATCAGGGAGATGACCCCAATTGGTATACCCACCTTCTTCAACCATAGCCTTGGCGTCCTTGAGAGAAGCCATCTTCAACAGAGGTTTGTTGGTAGTAACTTCAGTTGATGCCAAGATCGGAGGAACCTCTTCGAAATTCTGACAAGGAGTTTCTATGAATTCCCCGTCCATCTCTATGTAGCGGAAGGAATTAAGGTGACTCACCATATATTCTTCTTCACCTCGCACTGTGATAATCTTTCCCTTCACCAGGTACTTCAGCATTTGATGGAGTGTGGAAGTAACTTCCCCAGCCTCATGGATCCAAGGACAACCCAACAAGCAAGAATACGACGACCTGATATCCATTACATAGAAGGTGGACCCAAAAGTCTGAGAACCCACTTTGACAGGGATGTCCACCTCCCCGTGCACCATTCTCTTTGATCCGTCAAAAGCCCTTACCACAATGTTACTAGGCTTTAGAGTCAAACCCTCATAATCCAAACGGTCCAACGCTTTCTTCGACAGAACATTCAGTGAAGACCTGGTATCTATCAGCACATGAGCCGTAGTGGTGCCCCTGCACTCAATCGAGACATGCAGAGCATCATTATGCTTCCTTCCTTTCGGTGTCAGATATGCATCTGAAAAACCCAGCCCATTGTCAGCAGTCAGGCTGGCCACACAATCTTTGAACTGATCTGCTGAAGTTTCCCGCGGCACATGCGCAATCTTGAGAAATGCAATCAAAGCCTTCGCATGGGCTTCAAAACACAACATCAGAGACAACATGGATATCTTTGATGGGGTCTGCCCCAGCTGCTCGACCATGTTATAGTCACTCTTCTTAATGATTTTCAGTATTTCCTCTATTTCTTGTTTAGAGGCTTCCACAATGATTTTCTTAGGTGCCTCCGTTCGGGCAGGCTCAACTATAATTTCCTTGTCGCGGGTATCAGATGATTCGCCGACAGGGGTGATAACTGGATTAAGAACAGCAACAATAGTTGATGTACTAGCAGGAACAACAGATGGAATGGCAATAGGCTTGTTGATGGTCTTAGGGGAAATCTCGTGAGAGAAGACCCTTCCACTTCAGGTAACTTTACTAGTCCCGACAATATTATTGACATCAGTATCAGCTTCTTCATTCTTCAGATCTTGCTTAATGCCATGATAGTACACATCAGCACCATAATGCCATGGGACAGCCTTGTCTAAGGTGTACGGGATGGGACCAGGAACAATGATTATCAGCAGAGCAATTCTTTGAACAGGTGTAATCCTAACAGGTCTTCTCGAGGAAACCTTGGAAGGATTGGTGGAAATGGTTATAATAGCAACGTCTTCAATCAGAACAATAGGGATCACAATATTCTCGAACAAAATCTCTTTATTATCCATCAGGCACTGAACACCTAACTTCAACAAATGGCAACCAGAAGGTAGAATCGAACACATATGGCAACCTTCACCACAACCCATAAATAAACCGGCCAACAGAAAATTCTTCTTAACAGTCATAAGAGGAGTAGAAATTTCTTCAACAGAGGTCACAAACAAATCAGTGTCAACAACATTAACTCCACGACCATGTCTGGGCATGGGAGCAGTTATAACATTCGGCTTTTCTGGAGCATCAAACTCTATCTCCTTGGCTTCAAGAAAGTCTTGTACTTTGTTTCTCAAAGCCCAACAATCATTTGTATCGTGGCCAGGACTCTCAGAATGGTAGGCGTACCGCGTGTTGGTATTGTATCTGGGAGAGGTAGTGTTTGGATTCTTGGAAGCCTATTTCAAGGTTGCCAAGTTGGATTTTAATAAATGAGGCAGAACTTCAGCCAAAGTCATGTTGATGCTTGTAAACCGTTGTTGTGGTCTTTCCACCCTTTGTTGATTGTTGCGTTGTGGAGCAACCACGGGTCTTGGTATCACTACAGCATTTACCGTTTGACGGTGTTCAAATCCGCTTTGGCCCCTCGGGCTATAGACTGCACTGGCTTCCTTCTTACCAGCGAAAGGCTTCTTTACTGAACTCGAGGAGGCATCCTTCTGTATTTTACCACTCCGAATTCCGCTTCTACTCTTTCTCCAGTTAAAATTAGCTCGGTGAAACCAGATGATGAGCTACCGATTAAGTGATTGAAAAATGGACCTGATAACGTTCCTAGAAACATATCAACCAACTCTATATCAGACAAAGGGGGTTGAACTCTCCCAGCCAAGTCTCTCCATTTTTGAGCATAATCTTTAAAAGCTTCACCTGCACCCATGGACATACTCTGGAGTTGAGTACGAGTGGGAGGAAGGTCGGCATTATACTGATACTGCTTGTAGAAAGCAGCAGCAAGATCTTCCCATTTTCGGACACTGGCTCCCTCCAACTGGTAGAACCATTCAAGCTGAGTCCCTGATAGACTATCTTGAAAGAAGTGCACCCACAAATTTCTATCAGCGGTGTGGGGTTGGATTCTTCTGACATAAGAGCGGAGATGGAGCTTTGGGCAGGACACTCTATCATACTTGGCAAAAAACGGAGCTTTGAACTTCTGAGGGATGACCACTCCTGATACCAGTCCCAGTTCTTCGAAATCCAGTCCAGGTATCTTCAGAACTTCCATGGCACTCAGAAGATCTTCCAACTACTTGTATCTAACCTTAGCAGGAGGATATTGCTCATCGCTACAATCAGTATCATTGTCAGAGACTGCAGGACTAGGATCCTTTTCCCTTTCTTGGTTCTCCCCTTCCTTGGATGAAGAGGTCAGATCAGTTTGTTGCTTCAACCGCTCTCCAAACCTTCTACCCATATTCAGAATACCGGCAACCTTCTTCTTTTTCTTCTTCTCTTTCAGAATAAGGGCTTTCAGATCTTCCTGCCCCTTTGCCAGACTTATGAAGATCTGTTGGAACTGGGCGTTCTGTGCCTGAAGATCTTTGATGGCTTGCTTGGAAGAAATTTCTATTGAAATAAACAGCGAAGAAGATGAGAAACCTGTAGTGGTACCTGTAATGATGTGTATGATAATGGGATACGCATGTAATGATTTCAAAGACTTCGGGAAATTTAAATTTGCAAACCAAAATAAACAAAAACTTTATTAGCTTAAATTTGAAGGATTAAAATGTCTTTAAGGAGTTACAAATAAGTAAATAAAACAAATCTAAAACTAGAAAAGAAAAATCAAAAGTCCCATGGACGCTTTCTCTTTGTGCTGATATAATCATTGAGCACTTTTTCTTCTTGGAGTTGCCTGGTGAGCTTTAAAACCTTCCTCTTTTGATCATGGAATTGTTCCCTGTAAGTATCCCGCTCATTGTTCAGCTGAATCCAAGACCTCTGTAACTCCCCAAGATCGGTGGGCATGTAAGGATAGAGAACCGTGTAAGGAATGCCTTCTTCAGTAGTGGGCTCCACAATCACTGGTAATACGGCCACATAAGGCATCATAAGCTTCTGGTCACGAGCTCGTACCCATTGGAGGTAAGGCTCCATAGGAATGGAAGTATTTGGTCCCAAATCTTTGGCGTCAGATCTGTTTACCATGCCCCAAGCTCGTATGAACCTCCGACGATACTCATTAACATCATCCTCATAGTTGAATACAATGCCCTCAATAAGTAACTCATGGGGACCATCCCTTCGAGCATGACCAAATTGTCGCAAAGCTAGGCAAGGATTTTAAGTTATACCCCCTCTGATACCAAGTAATGGGACATTAGGGTACTCCCCACAACGGTCAATAATAGCAATGTCTTCCATAGCTCGGGAACACCAAAGAATATCCGTATGAGCGAGTGACATTATCCTTTGCGACCAACCCAAACCTTCTTCATTCTTCGGTATAGACTTAGGGAGGTGAGAAATAAACCACCTCAACAGCAATGACATGTAGCACATAAGAGTCCCTCTTCTCTTCATGGTTTGAGTATGGAGAGTGTGCAAAATATCTCCAAGCAAGGTAGGCACAGGGTTGCGAGAAAGGAAAATCTTGATAGCATTCACATCTACGAAGGAGTCTGGATTAGGGAAGAGAACTAAACCATAGATAAGAAGAGCCAAGACCTCCTCAAAAGCCTGAAAATCCATATCATCCCAAAATAGCTGAGCCTTGTCTATCCGAAATTTGGCTAGAAAACCCTCGACTCTGCTTCGAGTTTCCCAATTGGATACCACATCGGCCCGTTTCAAATGCAAAGCTGAGGCAATGACTTCTGGCTTAGGAACTTCTTCTATACCTGTGAAGGGTACCTGTTCAAGAATGGGTATTCCCAATAGTTGAGAGAATTCTTCCAAGGTGTGTACCAACTGATAATCTGGGAAGGTGAAGCACTGATGCTTGGGATTGAAGAACTGAAAAAGTACGCTCATCATCTGTTCATTAAGGTTTGAAGTAACCAGGCTGAGAAGTTGACCGTGTCTCTTAATGAAAGTATAAGTTTCAGAAACTCTTGATACTAGCTCTTTGAGTTGGGAAGGTATCTTCACAAAGCTGATTCAGATAGTATTTCTATGCACGGAAGCCATGATCCGCAAAATAGAACAAAGATAAATTCCCTTGGTCTTTGAAATGGTTAGTGTAATGAAGCATGAATGCCATGTTATGATGCATGATGTCATGATAAACCACAGGTATTACAAACACAGTCAAATAACACAAAGTCCTTAGGTTTAAGGCTTGCATGAGGTCAAAGGTAATACCCTCTTGAAGTTAAGTTGGTTTCAAACCTGTCCTAGAAAAGTAACCAGGTTCTAGAGGATCTCAATATCACTGACCATCCTTTATTGGTCATGGTTTCAGCTCACGCAATATTTTCTTGCCGCCGAAATATTCCGAGTATGATCTCAATGAGTGTAGCATCGAGTATCAACCAGTTCTCAGCTCTACACTGAGGCCGGCTATCTCGCTACTTTCTAATGGATAAATTGTTCAACTAAGGTTCTAAGGTTTGTTAGTGCTTCACGACACCATGCAGCGGCCCCATATTCTCCTCGTTTCACCATAAGGGATATCGGTACCAACCAAAGTGTCACACCAACGTAGCTACTGCTTCAACCGTATCGGTCTACGCCGTACAATTCCCTCACAGTCTATTGCTACTTACCTAATGAGTGCCCCCAGATCCGGGTATAGGATCTATAGTAACCCCAAACAAAAACCCTCAAAAATAAAGCAAATAAAGCAATCAAGAGAAGAAATTTTAATGACCTAGATCCTAAGGTATACCCCACTTATAATATCCCCAGCAGAGTTGTCAGTTCTGTGATACAATGGCAGAACCGACTGTTTTTACTGGTTTGTGTTTTGCGTTCGCAAAATGTCGCGGTAAGCAAGAGTCACCACCGACTTTTATTTCATCCAATCGGAAAGGAAAAAAGTACAGAAAAATCCTTTTTCAAGATTTTGAGTATGGGAGGTAGATTATAGAAAGGGAAGGTGTTAGCACCCTTTCTATCCATGGTTTTCCATGGGCTCTAAGTTACTTGCTCATTTTTAAATTGCTTGTGTTTGTGTGCTTGTTTTTGAAAAATGTTCTACTTCGTGATAACCCTTGTATCAGTCCTCAAGGATGTGACAAAGTTGTTTTGAAAATTTTGTTTGAAAAGTGTAAGTGTGAAAAAGTTTTGATTTGAGAAAGTACCTACTAGCATCTACTTACTCGAAAAAAGATCGTTTCTATACTCGTTTCCTTTAGACAGCACTATCCTACTATTGAGAAATAGGCAGCACCGTCTTGTAAGGGTCAATTCGAAAGGGACGTACAGTCACTAAAGCAATATTGGGACACCTTAGTAGTAACCCTAGAGTCTTAAGATCTTTTCGAGGTAACATTTCCGAAGCAACATTTCCGAGGCAACATTCGAATGGGATAATTTGATCTTTTTAGACGGGAGGGCAACCGCAAAGACACCCTATGCTTAATGATCGTTTACCGAAGGCAACCTAAGTGAGATTATACCCTAAGAGTGAATATGTGTGAGTGATTTATTTTCAGTTTATTATCTTTGCACATTAGGGTTTTCTAACCATTTTAATTTTGTCATGCATTCTTGCCATACAATCCTAAACATACATCTAAACAGTTAAATATTTGCGGGAATTAAAAATGCGAGAAAATAAACCTAGCTATTACAAGGCTTCGGGGAGGGGGATTAATTACATAACCAAAAACTGGGGATTTAAACAGTAAATAAAAACCCTAAGTTAACTATTACAAACCCTGAACAGTTACAAAATAATGGAAAAATAATTAACAAGCGCGCGGTGAATTAAATACGAGGACGGTTGAAAAGATAACCTAAAACTCTAATTGAGAGAAAAAGATTTTTGTTCTTGTGGATGTTTATTTGAGAAAAGAATTAATTGAAAATTAATTAAACTTAATTTCTAATTGTTTTTAAATTATGAAAGAAATTAAATTAGCCTAATTTTTTAATTAAATAATTTCAAGAAAAGTAAAACATTTTGTACAAAAAGATTTTTTGTATTTTTTTGGTTTTTTATTTGAGAAAAGAAATATAAATGTAAAATTAAAACCTAGATTCTAATTGATTTTAATTATAGAAAAGAAATTAAATTAACCTATATTTCTAATCAAATTAAATAATTTATTAAAAAAAGGCTTTTTTTTTTTGGTATTTTGTGATTTGTTGATTTTATGATTTAAAAAAAAAAGATTATTTTTTGTGAAAAAAATAATTAAGCAAAATAATTAAATAAGGAAATAAAAATAAGAAAGAAATGAAAATGGGCCTGATGTTGTTAGCAAATCTGGGGGTGCAAATATGAATTTCTTTGGCCCATTAAGCTCCCAAGCCCAGTCAGTGCTGGATCCGATGTAATGTTGACTTTGTGATGTATCATGGTCCTCTCATGGCAGGTGTTGGATCTGATGGCACGCGGGATCAAATGGATGGATGTTGATGGAGTATGGTGGTCACCAGGAAGAGCAACGCGCTGGATCTATTGAATGAAAATAATATAAATGAAATGCTGGGACTTGGGGATCAAACCCAGGTCCTTATGATCAATACCAATGCTTGCTTGCCAGCTGTGCTACACGCTTTTGTTGTTAGTGTAAGGAAAATAAAACATATTATATAACAAATAAATGGATTACTGAATGAACAAAAAAACGCGCCAGTTTTCAAATGGTCCAATGATGCTAGGACACGTTATCTTCTTCTTCCTCATCCATAGTTTTATACTCTGGCACTTTTACCTACAGACATCCACTGTAGGTATAACCCTGCATATTTCAAAAATGTTGTACACGCAAGATAAATGAAAGGTAATGGTAACAATCAACTCGTCTCATCCTCACGAGCATCATGGTACCTGATTCAAAGCCTAATTTTTCCTGCATAAAAAGACCCTAAAAATAACACAGAAACCCTAGCAATGGCAACATCGTGTACAGGCATCAAAAACACAATTAAATGACATGGTTAGCTTGCAAACATGATGAAAAACACGAATATAACAATCAAAAGTGCTAATGATACAAGAACTATGATAATCGAATTGGAAAATTATGTCAAATCGTATGAGGTGTAGCGCGCGTTTCTGGGTGTTTCAGGCCTTACAAACGATTGGGGCAGCTTCAGTGCACGCCCAGGAAGAGATTGTTAGCCTTAAATTGCTTTGAATCGTCCTCTAACCCGAAAACCGGATCACACTTTTGCCAACTTTTTTTTGAGTTTTGTTCTATGCCTCTCACGACTATAACCCTTGTGTTTATATCTGCAATTGTTCACTATATAACCTAGAGTGAATTAGGTTAACAAACTTGGACTAAATCTTTGCATTTATCCAAGATTTGATTTGATTTGCAAGCTATATGATATGTTGCTATTTTGATCCAAATCATGCCTTTCTTGTACCAATTGCCCTTGATGCGATTTGATCTTGTTAACTCAGCACATCTTGATTGCCAATCTGACAAAAAAACAAATCAAATCATATCTTTGTTAATTTTCATCATTTATTTGATTTAATTCACTTTTTAATTAATGAAAAATCAAAATAAATTGAAAAATGAAGAACATAATGGGTGAGTGAACATTTGAGTCGTGGACCACATTATAATTGAGGTGCAAGAAGAAAAAGTTGTGCCCATTTAACAAAAAAGGCAAATTTGAGCACATTTGACTTTTGGCAATTTTGCAAAAATGGTCAACTTGGCCAATGCACAACTCTCTCAATTTTGACCCTAGAGAAGTGTTCTTTGACTTTTTAGAAATCTTAGGATGTCCTATAAACAACCCTTTTGATATCATCTCAATTGAGTCTTCCATGTTCATGTATGAAGCTTTGATCCAAAAGGTGTTTTTGTTGACTTTTCAAAAGGACCTATAATGTCAAAATTCATATCTTTTTGTGAGTGCATATTTTGGACTTGGGAGATGAAGATGAACTGTAGGTAATTGCATCCTCTTCAAAATGAGCTTTGGATGGGTCATTTTTGTTAAAGTATGAGAAAGTTATGCTTGGTCAAAGTTGAGTTGACTTTTCCTATAAACCCCTAATTTAGCAACTTTTGGGTTTTGATGAATTGTGAAAAATCCTTGAGGAATCATGATCAACCCTTGATAAAATGATGGATAATACTTCAAAATGAAGATGTTGACCAAAAATCTTGAAGTTTGACTGTATGTGGGCCACAGTTGACTTTTGACCTAGTAAAGTTGATTTTCAGGCATTTGAGCAATTGACTGAGCAAACTTCTTCTGAAAGGCTTGAAACTTGACATGGATGATCTTGAGAACATATTAGGACAATGGTGAGAATTTGAGTCCTTTGTGGTTCACACATCTTGATGAAGATGGAAACCCTAATTTGAGGTATGCTGCCTTAGGAGAGAGAGTTTGTCTGGTCCATTCTTGAACTTCCTTGAGCAATTTGGGGACCTCACTTGCCATGTGTTGAGAAATATGGGAGGGAAAATTTTGGGGTACAACAGGTACTAATGAGGGGTTTAAGGATTACGCACAAAAATGGAGGGATCTTGCTGGTAGGTTCCAACCACCATTAACTGGTAGAGAACTAGTTGACATGTTCATGTGTACGTTAACATGCCCATTTTTTAACCTATTGATTGGCAGTTCTTCGTGGGGTTACCGAGTTGATCCTAACTGGTGAATGGGTCAAAAGTGGCATTAAGAGCGGAAAAATTTCCATGTCATTTGCTTTTGCATCCAACGCTGTAAAGAATCCTTTCATTGGAAATAAGGAAACAAATGTTGTGTATGAGGCAAGGGCCCATACCAAGAAGGATCACCGACCCTATGTTAATGCTGTGTTAATCTCAAACCCTCCATATACTCAAAGGCAATCATCCAACAATCAAAGATTTGAAGTTCCTTGAAGACAGTTCACGAGGATAAGCATGTCACTGTCCCAAGCCTCACAACATCTGTTGAAGGAAAACTTAGTGACATTGCGCGATCCACCATCCAATCCAAACATTTCATCACCTAAGTATAATCCAAATTCCAAATGTGCGTATCATTCCAACAGCCCCGGGTATGAAACTGATCAATGTTGGGCTCTGAAGAATAAGATTCAAGATCTGATAGACAATAAAACAATTGAATTTGATCAACTGCTACTCCAAATGTGATAACGGCACCAATGCCGAATCATGGCAAACGTGTTAACGCAATTGATGATACTACTTTTGTCTCTTCTATTGAAGATTTAATAACCCCATTAACTATTGTGAAGGTTAGTTTGCTGAGAGCCGGGGTGTTCCCTGGCTGTCCAAAAGATCGTGTTTGCTGTGATCAACAAGTAAATGGGTGCAAGCGACTATTTCCAAGCTCATATCAATGAGAATCTCCTCCAAGACCCTACCAACAAATTAGGGAAGAACAGTCCACACAGGGGCAAGCTCTCCACGTACTTTCACAACCTCCGATGGGTCTTTCTCCTATATCAAGCAATCTTTAAGTTCGAATCAAGTATCAGGGGATCATGCAAACACAACACTCAACCATCATGTGATAAGCAACCTTGTTACATAGGTAGACCTTCACGCTTTAATTATTCACGACCCATCACAGGGGAACCATTCAAAAGCATTCAAGTCATAATCATAAAACATAAGACTGCATAAATCATGCGTTAGGGATCTTCGATTCAAAAACCAAGTTATACTCATCATCTTATCTATCTGACGAAGTCCGACATCATGGGTTGAGCATATATAAAAAAATACCAATTACGCATTCACATTTCAAAATCCAATACCCGTTTACATATATCCAAGTCATTCACCACATACATCAATCAATCATCATATTTCATGCATCAATCAATCATTACATTTCATGCATCAATCAATCATTACATTTCATGTATCAGTCAAATTTGCACGCATAGCATAAAACCTCATTTTTATGTGGAGACAATCATCATTTTTAGTCAAGCTATCAATTCTACATCGAATCTCGGCAGTAAATCCCCCTGGTTGATCACAACAATTGATTATCTAGAAGACCTCGGTAGAAGGTATTACAATTGAATCTCGACAATAGATTCCCCCTGGTTGATAATGGTAGTTGATTATCCAGAAGATCTCGACAGAAGGTATTTCGACAGAATCTCGGCAGTAGATTCTCCTGGTTAATCTTGACATATGATTATCTAGAAGGTCTCGGCAGAAGGTAGTTCTCGACAGAATCTCGGCAGTAGATTCCTTGGAAATCTCGGCAGCTAATTTCCTGTTAAAAAGACTAATATCAAGCATGACGTATGCATAACCATATCAAAATCTCAAGGTCATTCACAACATTTGGTGCATCTAACATACAGAAACACCAAAGAACATTTGATAAAGCATTTTGGTTAGAAAAATGTCAAAATAGAATCCACGCCCATTTATAGTTCAAACTTTAAGCAAATTTGGTGTTTATTTTCTTCATGTCGATAGTTGTGGTTGAGGATGCCACAACCGACTTCATCATGGATTTGGTGTTCTTCACATTGATATTTGTGGTTGAGGACGACACAACCGACTTCATCGTGAATTTTGTGTTTATTTTCTTCATGTTGATAGTTGTGTTTGAGGACGACACAACCGACTTCATCATGGATTTGTTATTCTTCACGTTGATAGTTGTGATACGGTGGGAGAACTGACTATGGTTTTTTGCGTTTGTTTTCGCAAATGTTTCGGTTGAGCAAGAGTCGCTACCGACTTTTTATTTTATCCTAAAGGAAAGGTTAAAAAAGCACAGCAAAAACCTTTTGAGATATTTCGTGGGTTCGGGGGGTAGATTATGAAAAGGGAAGGTATTAGCACCCTTTTCATCCATGGTTATCCATGGGCTCTTAGTTACTTGGTTTTTTAGATCACTTGCCTTGATTTTCGATTGCTTGAAAATGGTGTGTGTGTGTGTGTGTGTGTGTGTGTTTGAAAATGTTTTGGAAGAAGATGCCTTGTCTTAGGCTAACCTTGTAACAATTCTTTACTCGAATATTTTACAAAGGTGTGTATCTTTTCGAAAAGATGTTTCAAATGTTTTTGAGAGTTTGTTTTGAAAGTGCTTGTGGAATGTGGTTTTTGAAAAGAAGGCAAGTGTTTTTTGCAAGTTGATCTCAAGTAACTAAGAGTTTTGTCTACCCTATTGTACTCAAAGGTTTTCTCTACGTTTTCAACCCTTTTTAACAATTTTGTTCCACCATTGAATTTGGTGGACAATCTTGCGTTTAGGAAGTTTGTTCGGGACGGGCGCGGGTCATCGTATGGACCATGAATGCAATGGTGCCAAGTGTCTTTGGCAATTTTCTTTGAAGGGACTATGATCATTCCATTTAGGCAACATTCGAAAGCATCATCGAGGGACTTATGATCATTTGAATTTGTTTTGCCAAAGATACTCGACGTGCAAGCACGGCCCATTTTGGAAGGCAACATGTGGGATTACCCTAGAGGGTGCAAGTGTGATTGTGTATTGATTTCATGTATTTGTTTTGTATTAGGTTATCTAGCGTTTGATTTTATATACATGCAAACCCTAGGTCTAACCATGGTATAATTGAAAGCGGTAAATTGCGAAAATGTAAAGTCTACGCTATTACAAAATAAGTATCCGGGAGTGGGGGTACAAGTTTATGAATGGGGATGAGACTTAGGAATGTAATGTCCAATAAGTTACAACCAAATCGAATTTGCGATCAAATGTAAATAATGTATATCAATGCATAGCAATTGTATATGTGTCAAGTGTATAATGTGAAATGTATTGTAAGTGTAATTATTTACAGGTGCGAAATGTGAATTTAAGAAAGTATTGTTAAGACCTAAAGAAAAATTAAATGTTTATTTAATCTTTGATTTGTGATCTTGTACTTTTTTAATATGTACAAAAAGAATGTTTTGATTAAATGTTCTAAGTTCTAATTATGTTATGTATAAAAAATGTATCTTTATTTATTATATACCAAAAGTATGTTTTAAATAAATATCAAGAATTAAATTAGAAAAAATGTATTTTTATTTGTTATGTACAAAAAGGATGTTTTAAGAAAAGAAAATATTTCTAAGTTTAAAAATTATCATTTAAAATTGTGTATATAAATTTGCATCCTTATATCCTTGTGTTTTAAAAATGTACAAAGAGTATTTAAATTGAATGTTTTAAATTAATTAGAAAATATATTTTTATGTATGTACAAAGATTTAAATAAAATGTGAGTTTAATTGTGAAGAGAAAATATTAGTTTCTATATAAAAATTAATTATTATTTATATCTGAAAAAGTATTATTAATGTCAAAAATATTATGTTAATTTATTTAACAAAAAAAGATGTTTTATATGCTAAAAAAAAAGGTTTGATAATTGAATGGGTCAAAAGGGGATTGGGCCCATACTAAACAGAATGAAAAGGTAAAAGGGGGGTTTGAATTGGAAAACAGAAGGGCTTGGGCGTTGGAAAAAATGGGTTAGGCCCATATTCACACAAAACATTTTTTAGGGTTTTGTTGATTTTGTGTTCAGAAGAGAACTTAGGGTTTGTGAGCAGCGCGCCGTTTTTGGGGGTTTTGTTCATTTCCGTTCATCCTTCATTCCTTTGGCCATGGTTCAAAGCTCTGATCTTCTCGCCCTAGCCACCAGCGTTATCACCTCTTCTTCCCTCCAGTCAAGGCTTTAGGGCGATAGTTACGGGTTCACGGTACAAACGTCATCTTTCAATTTATTAGGTTTTGGTTACGATTGCGTGTTTGTGATTTATGTTCATTTCTGATTCTCGTTCATATTGCAATGATTATTGAGGTATTGAAGGGAAAGGGGAAAAAGAGAACTACCTTGACAGAGGGGAGGAAGAAGATGGAGGTGCTTAGGAGGCTCAGCGGTGAAGGAAGATGGCGCGATGAGATTGGCTTTTTTGGTGAACCTGGTATTTCTGTACTTTTCTCTTTTGTTTAGGGTTTCATGATGATATGGACTGAAAACCCCTTTTGAATTCACCTCTTTCTTCTTCTTCTTTGCCTTGAATGCTTGTTGCCTTGAACGCTTTTGAACGTGTGCTTTTAAATGTTGCCTTTAATGCTTGAGATGCATCTTTTACTTGTCCCTGAGTTGCCTTCTGAGATTGATGTCTGTGTTGCCTTTTGATTCGCTTCCTTTTACTGCAACGATACCTTTAGATTGTTTATTGCTTTGATACTTTGCCTTAAGTTGCCTGTTTACTTCTTCTTTGCCCCATGATGAGCCTAGGGTTCTGAGGGCCTGTGGGTTAGCTTTGGATGCTTTGATGTTGCTTCTGAACGATTTGCCTTTTGAAATGTGATGGTGTTGGTGTTTAGGCAGGTATGATACTTGAACGGATTTAGTTATTTCGAATGTGATGACAGGCAGGTTATGGGTGTTGAAACTGGCCTTTAGCTTTGAACTTGGTTTGAGCTTATGGCTTGGAAATTTCACAGGCTTTTTGCTTTAGTGGCTTCAGGCAGGTTATTTGAGCTTGATAGTGTTTTTGCTTAGGCAGCTCTTAGGCAGGTTTGAGATCTTTACTGGTTATCTGTTAGGCTTCAGGCAGGGTGAGGCTTGAGGCTTTTTGACAGGGTGAGGCTTGAGTTTGAATGATATTGGTACAGGTTATGGTTTATGCCTTGAAGGTCTTAAAAATGGTAAGGCTTTTGATACTTAGGCAGGTTTTTGCTTAAGGTTTTTGCTTAAGGTTTTGAAAAAGTGGTAAGGCTCTTTGATCTTTTCTTTTGACAGGGTTCTTGAATGGATTTTTTTTGAATGGCTTACAGGTTATGCTTCTTCTGGTTTTAGTTGACAGGATCCAAGGTTTTTTTAGACAGGCCTCCTGGTTGATGGCTTGTGTTTTAAAAATTCACAGGTTTCTGCTGAGGCTTGACAGGTTTTGAATCTCAGGCCCTTTTGCTTCGACAGGGGTTTGACGGCCCTTCTTAGATTGTTGGTCCCTTTTGTGAGACTTGAAGGTTTATGCTTTTTTTTGTATATCTTTAGTGTATTCGCTTTTTTTTCTTTATCCACTGTGTTCAGCTTTTGTATATGTTTCTATCTTCCTGCCTAAAGCCTAAAAACCTGCTCTCTTTTTTCTCTCCTTTTCTCTCTCTCAGTACAGTTAAATATATTAAACTATGTTTGTGCTGTACCTTTGTTCTGAAAGGGCCACCCTTATCTTGGGAAATGATGAAAAGAAAATGTTTTGCTTGCATAATAGATTTCCTCTGCATATTGTCTCTTCTTTTGACAGCTTTTGTACTTTGTATCTTTTCCAAATCTTCTTTATTGACAGATTTGAGTAGCCTTTTGGATAGTAACTTGCATTTTTTGGCAGAAAGTTTTAGTTTGGAGGTTGTGATTCAGTTTGGACCTTTAGTTGGGTTTAAATTTGTGCAGTACTATTTGAGATTTTTGAATTGTGCAATGTGTTGACAAACTTTGTATTTTTTTCAACTTTGCATTCATGATTAGCAAATAATATTCTTCCCTCTTTGTGAACCGGGAGAAATCCCGTGATTTGCAGAGAGGGTTAACTGATCCCAATCAGTGGCCCTTAATGATGAACTGTCTGTCATTTATTATTTTATCTGCTTTTTGACTTTTCTTCCTTTCTTTTGCAGATGAACATTTGAATGGAGAGGGGTACTAAATGAAGAATGAAGAATTAGAAAAAATAAGATAGTTTTCTTTTTATTTAAATTTAAATTAATGTAAAATCATTGCTTGTAATTAAACTATAAACAATAATTGTACAAATAATTCAAGAATAAATAAAAGTCTTTATTATCCAATTAATTCTATTTCCTCCTTTATTGTTTATTTATTATTTAAAATTCTTTGAATTAAAATAATCGAAAAATAAATTCCAATCACTTAATCTTAGAATAATAATTTAAATAAACAAAGCTTTAGCACATTGATCAGTTAAACTTGGTATCTCCAATATCCAAAGCAAAGCAACAGTTAATCAAAACATTGATCAGGTGCATTCCCCCTTTTCACTGATTTTTAACAAACATTGCAAATTCAAACTGCATATATCTTTTGACTGGCTCAAACAAACCAATGTGAATTCAAACCAAATGCAATCTTTTTACTGATTAAGTCAAACAATGCGAATCCAACCCAAATCTCGGAATAACTCGCAAAGTGCTGTAGAATTTAAATCCTTCTGAGAACGTGCCCACAAAACCCTGATTCCTGATTAAATGCCAAAGAGCGTTCGCCTGATCAAAGTTGAGCCAAAATCAACCAAAACCCTAAGCCAATTATGTGAAACATTCCAAAGCCCTGAAAGATCAATAAAAACCCTAATTTTGCTTGGCTGACGAAAAAAGTTCGTTTGACCGATTCTTGAGCCAATCTGAAAAAGCAGGAAACGCCTGAAGTTGTTATTTCTTGTGGAAAAATGCAAGGGCAAATTTTGGGGTACAACAATAGTTATGGTTAAGGACGACACAATCGACTTCATCATGAATTTGGTGTTTATTTTCTTTATGTTGATAGTTGTGGTCAAGGACGACACAACCGACTTCATCATGGATTTTGTGTTCTTCACGTTGATAGTTATGGTTGAGGACGACACAACCGACTTCATTGTGTCGTACCCCAAATTTGTCCCACCTCGATGATTTTATTTTTCAAGGTTTAAATAGAAGAAATATTTAATTAAAGGTGGTACAACAGTATCTGATGGCCCATCTTTATCCGGGATTAGGGGGTGCATTTTAATCCAGAAGAGCAGGGCTTTCTAAATCAAGAAGACTCGTGTATCCATGAACGTCAGTGAGGCATGTTGACCAATGACGCATGCGATTCTAAGATAAAAATTATTCGAGTAGCTGTTAAGTTCTTAATTAGTGGAAAGTTGTTATTAGAAAAGGAGAGGTGGAAATTACATTCAAGATTATATGTTTGTTAATAAAAGAAAGGTGAATAATCAATGTTGGCCCATTTCTTTTAAAATAGCAAACGACAAAGGGGTGAGATTGCAATTTTAAGCCCATTAAAGTAGCCCATCTAATATTTTTGAAAAGAAGTATTAATATTATAAAAATATTATTTATCATTATTTTGAGTAAATAAATAATATTATTATTATAAGGAAGCTATCATTAAATAAATAAATAAAATATTTACCCTTTGAAAAGAAGAGAAATAAGAGTGTAACGTTTTGTTGATAAAACTTGTACAGTAATGTTTTTAGTCTTTAAATGAAAGTTGTTTAGTTATCAAAAGTTTTAGTCAAATAAAAAAACATGGGGCGCCGGGCTAGTTAATTGCAATGCCAAGCCCAAGTGATATAAAAAACTGGTTTTCTGGATACAAATAAAATAAAAAATAGCTAAGGCCCAATCAGTAATTAACGCAAGCTCAATAATACAAACACACATTGTATCAATTACAACCAAAATTGCGCATGTTTTTTTTCCAAAATGCGTACTGTACATATTGCAAATAGAATCAAATCTCAAAACGCAATTTTTCTGCAAATCAAATTAATACAATTAAATCTCAGAAGCAATTAGTCCAAATTTCTATTACAGAAAAAATATAAAATTACACATAATCATTGTTATTATAACTTGAATCAATTAGAACAGAATTACAAAACAAATCAAATCTTCATTTTAACCAAATCTGCAGAATAAAGCAAAATCCAATCTCAGGAAATAATAGAACCAATCATATATTGCAGGATCTCAAGTCAAAATCAATTACAACAAGATCTAATCCCTAATTCATGCTAATCAATTGGAACAACCCGAATTCTAAGATATACTAATTGGAGAACACGGAGAAGAAAGAGGGATGAATATAGAGGGGGAAGAACAGTACAAAATCGAAAATACAGCAAGAGACGAACGAGAACGGAGGAGGAACAGCAAGCCCGGTACCAAGAACAAGAAGACGAACAACAACCATACCAAGAAGAGCTACTGGGGTCCAATACCTAGAACCCTAGTCGCTTCCTCTCGCTGCCGTCACTCCGGTCATCACCATCCTCAAGCTTCGCTGCTGCTATAACCTGCAAATCAAGAAGGAGAATGACGGATTAGCCCAAATCGATCAAAAGACGAACAATCGGAAGCGCAATCCGGGAAAAGGGTAAAAGATTTCTTAGCTTTTTCTCTTTTATTTGAGGATGGTAGGTTTCAGTTAGAGGAAGCTTAGGGTCGTAGCGCCACCGCGGGGTCATTGTGTTAGGGTTTGAAGAAACTAGGGTTAGAGGGAGAGAAAGATGAAGGGAAGCGAAGCAGAGAGGTAGAAGAACTGTAAAAGCTAAATAAAATTAAAAGGAAATAAAAATATTAAAACAAAGTTGTAATCTTCGTTCAATCCCACGCTAGCGCACCCACTATAGTTATCATGCTCCCTCGCTGTCACCCATTAGATTTTAGTCTGACGGCCATTAGGCCAAGTCTCACGTTAATTAACGTGTTCCCTCATTTACACAATCAAAACAAATCATTTTCCTAAGCCCAGTTAATTTCCACACCCCTCATTTTCCTGAATTATTAAACATCAAAACGAATCATCCCCCCCCCCCCCCCCCCCGTCTGAACTATTTCGGGCCTAATTCAATCTATTATCTATTTTCTATTTCAATATCTTATTATTATTATCATCATATTATTATTTATTTTCTATTTTTTTATATAACTACTTATATTTGCAATTATTATTATTATTATTATTAATCTTGATATTAATTATTATTGTTACATATTATTATTTATTATACCATGTAAATAAATTATTTTCATTCAAAATGCATATTATTTTCTCATATTATTTACATTAAATATTTTTTAATCATGCATTAACAAGATTCTTTTTTATAATTAATACTATTAAAAAATACTAACCAATCTCAAACTATTTTTCGCAACAAACTAAGCTAATCAATTGTTTTTTCAAAAGGGTTTCAAACAAATTTTGACTAACCGCGCAAATAGCCAAAATCTCCACAATCACGACTCCCGGTCAAAATGCGAGGTGATTCAAAGTACGTTTGCAACCCCTAAAAAACAACAACCCATACGAACTAAGAATTGGGACTCTGATTCCTCATAAGAGGATACATAGGCATGTGATCAAAAATCACAGTGAGTTCCCCTAATAAAATTTAAATCCTGTTTCCCCAACTCAAACCTAAAACCTACTATCCTTGTGAACAAGGTAGATGAAAGGTTCCTAACACCTTCCTTTCGTCTAAAGAAGTCCGAAACCTAGAATCTCTGTATGCGAACTATGGTGTTCTGTTAGATTCCCTTCCCTAGGATAAAAACTAATAGTGGCGGCTCTGATTAAATATCCAGTCGCAACAACTAGCGACTCTGCTGGGGACTTCAACTTTAGGTTTTAGGGTTTTTACTTCGAGGTTTTTTATTTATTCATTTATTTATTGCATTATTTATTTATTACATTATTTATTTATTGAATTTATTTATTTATTGTGAAATCTTTTTATCATATATTTACTGCGTGGCAGGAATTTTTACTTCAAAAAAAAATTATTTTCAATAACTCTTAGAAAGAAGGTTTGTCTATTAGCTTAGGGGGTACATCATCCCTGCGAGTTTATGTGACGACTTCGCCTACAGTCGGTGGACTTCCGAAAAAGGAACACTTATCGAGAGATATACTCTTGACGAGTAGGGCTTTGGAAGGTCACCCATGACTCTTTGTAACGACCTTAACCTAAAATCTCATGACGAAACCTTTTACAACTTTGAGATAGAAGTCTCGGTCCATAAAGAGGCTCCACCTAATGGAGGCTCTTGTGCATTTTCCCTCTGGTGTTATTCATGATACTCTTAAGGAAACCTCCTTCTGGGAGGATAGATCAACCGTAGGTCAAAATTAAGGAGCCTACCTTCTAAGGGTACTTATCACAAAAACCCCGTCACTGAACCATACATCCCTACCTTATAAGGGTACTTATCACAAAAATCCCTTCACTCAATCCTACATCTATGCATTCATATATTTCATATATTCGTCATACATTTCATATATTCGTCACCTGTTTCTTTGTCTTATTCACAGGGTACAAAAAATAATAACAAGATTTTTGGTGACTGTCCTTAAAAATGGATACCAAAGCTAACAACTTGTCCACGTCAATGCGCCAAACATGTCTGAAATCAAAGACAAAAAAGGGAAATAATGTGATGAATAATTTCTCAAGCTTTGTCAAGCAAAGGTGGATGTGTGATACGGTGGCAGAACTGACTGTTTAATACTGGTTTGTGTTTTTTTGTTTGCAAATGTCGCGGTAAGCAAGAGTCGCCACCGACTTTTCTTTTATCCAACAAAGAAAAGGGTGAAAAGAACAGAAAAATACCTTTTCGAGAGTTTTGAGTAAGGGGGTAGATTATGGAAAGGGAAGGTGTTAGCACCCTTTCCATTCATGGTTTTCCATGGGCTCTTAGGTGCTTGCTCATTTTTTAAATTTCTTGTGTCGGTGTGGTTTGAAAAGCTTTGAAAATGCCTTAGTACGGAAATTCACTTTATGGTAACTCTTGTATCAGTCCTCAAGAGTGTGATAAAGCGTTTTGAAAACTTTGTTTGAAAAGTGTTTAAAAGTGTGGTGTGAACATTTGTTTGAGCAAGTACCTAACAATTATCTACCTACTCGAAAAAGACTGTTATTTTCCTCCTAACCTTTAGACAGTGCAATCCTACTATTAGTGAGTAGGTAACCCTAGTCGTTGGATGTTGAGGGACTATCGAAAGGGACGTAATGGTCATTGAAGGAAACATGTAAGGATACCTTAGCATTTCGAAGGGACTATCATCATAAGATCATTTCTCATAGGCAACTCGAGGGACATTTAGGGACTATGATCTTTATGATGATTTTAAACTGAGGGTCTTTGCTAAGAGTATCCCTATGTTCGAGGGACATGACCACTGTTTCCGAGGCAACCAAGTGAGGTATACCCTAAGGGTGAAAATGTGCAATAGTGGGCCATTTCAGATATTTGATCTTGCAGTTTAGTGATCTACTGATGGATTGATTAATCATACACGCCTAGGTTGATAGCAATTATTTACAAGCATATCAAATATAAAAGCGAGAAATAAAGGTCCTACGCTATTACAAGGCTTTGGTGTAGATACATAAATAATTGCTGAAAAAATAAAGCGCGGAAATAAAACACTACTTAAGCTATTACAAACTGGGCACAGTTACATAATTAACAAAAAATGCTAAAGTAAATAAACGAGCGCATGAATTGAAAATACGTCTAAAATCCTAAGTGAAAGGAATTTTGTTTGTTAGTTTTTGTTATGAAAATAAATTGAATTAAAAAAATGCTAAATCTATTAAATTTTAGTTTTTTTAAGAAAATATTAAAATAATTAATTAATTAATTGACAAAATTAATTTAATATAAAAAGTTAAGCCTAATGTTTTTATTTGGGGTTCTTTTTAATGTTAACTAGAGCTTAGAAGAAATAAGGACAAACAACCAAAAGAAAGAAAACACAATTGAAAGACCAAAAACAGGAAACGAAAAGAATGCACTCTTGGAAGTAAGGCCTGGATCGAAGAGGCTTGGGTTTCTCTTCGATCCAGAGGGCTGATTGAAGACCTCGTTCAAGGGTGTTGAGGATGCTAGATCTGCAAGTAAATTCATTAGAAATTGCAAATGCAAGGCCTGAGATTCGAACCCTGGTCCCTTCGATTGCACGAATTCCCTTTCACCACCTGAGCTGCTTGCTCATTCGAAATACATGACACCTGCTTTTGGTCCTGCAAATTAGTTAATTTGAAACTAAACAAAACAGAAAAACATCCCATTCAAAATCAATCCCTGAACCCGGATCTGGGTTGGTTTTGATTTGTCACAGCCAATATCATGGATTTCAAAAGTAACCAGCTTCAAAAAACTCTATCCATGGTGTTCGAACGTATGAACACTGCAACTTGCATACACTTTGTTAAATCGCTCACAAATAATAACAAAAACTATGAACATGCAATCATGAGTCTAACTTAAGATTAAGTGGTATTGAATATTTTTACCACCGGAGGCGGCTGTATCTGCAGTCCTAGGTGTGAGATGGCTGGGGCACGAACGAGCGCACGCTTGTGTGAAATCCAAGAACACGATCGGAGTGTTAACCTGGACAGAAGGTGTCTGCAATGGAGTTTTTACAACTTTGGAATTTGATGCTATTTTCTGGACTTTCGTGGGGTAGGCAGCATTTTATTTTGAGGCAGCCTCCGTGTGTTTTCCCGTGTGTTTTTTCTCTGAGACCATGAGGTTTATATAGACAACGGAATTTAGGTCAACATTTGTTTATCAAATCTTGGTCCATTATGATGAAGAGATTTAATTTGATTTCTTCATAAATACTTGCTATATTTGATTCAATCACGTGCCAATCTATTTTCATGCGTTACTGCCAGCCTGTTATGAGTTGTTTGGGCCTCCAATATGATGAAAATCGAAAGCTGACCTGCCCCTGCAGATCCATTTCCCTTCGAATTTTCTCTCTTCGATGGCTCTAAGCTCCAATTCGAATTACTCCAGCTTCGATGTCATATGCCCTTTGATTGAGCCTCCATCTGCTTTGATTGCTTGATTTGAAAATAATCACTCTGGTCGAATCAGCTCTTGTGGATTTAGGAACAAACAAGGCAAGAATCTGGCCTTTAACTCAGGAATTGAATCCACAATCAACATTGAATTCTTGCCATATTTGCAAGGAAAACATGCCATTTTTTCATGTTCAATGTACCTGGACATGTTTTTCGAGTGCCCTCTTGATAACCTCTTTCGAATGGGCTGAAAGGAGTTCTTAGAATGGCTCTTGTCCAAATACCAATCGAAGGGTATTGATTGAAATGTCAATCGAAGAGTCCTTTGCTACGCCAATCGAAAGATCTTATCCATGCCAATCAAAGGACACAGTTAACATGCCTGTCGAAGCTGCTTTGACATAATGCTAAATTGAAGGATCCCTTGACATGCCAATCGAAAGGCTTTCCCATGGTGCCAAACGAAAGGGTCATTCAGAATGCCAACCGACGGCCTTGACACAATGCTAATCGAAAGGCTTGTCATGAGGCCAATCGAAAGACCTTGTGTCCATGCCAATCGAAGGGCTTGGCCAGAATGCTAATCGAAACATTACTTGGTTAACATGCCTGTCGAAAGGAACTTTGTACGCTCTAACAAAAACAAACTTATTTGAGATCCCTGTTGAAGCTTCCTTGTTGGAAATGCCCATTGAAAGGCCCCACGCCAATCGAAGAACCTTTTGCAGATGTCAATCGAAGGACCTTTTTGCAGATGCCAATCGGAGGATACATAACCATCATTTGAAAAATTTCCTTTTCATTAGGCAAAGGTTTGTAACCACCTATGCAAGAGGAAATCTTGGAAAAGCATGAGAGGGAAAATTTTGGGGTACAACAGGATGGTTTCAAGAGCAGATATCAGCAGGTGCACCTAGAAGACTTATTTCCCTTTGCTTGATTTCACACAAATAAAGTTTTGGTTTAAGATTGTAATATTTTTCAATATCTGAATTATGTTACCTTCAATAAAGGCATTTTGTTTCCACATCTCGTTTGCGTATCTATTTTTAAGCTTGTCACCGAATATAACAAGCAAAAGAACAATACATACCCAAATGAATAAGATATTTAAAATAAGAAACCATTTCATATTCATACATATTCATTCACATGCATACATTCATAAACACCCGCATATCATATCAAAACTCATCTCGATTTTTCAAAAAAAGATCTCTCCAGTTAAGCCATGGGTAGAAGAAGATTACCACCTCATTGGCCTCCATATCAAACAAGGGCCTATCAACAAAGAACCCTAGAACAGATCATGGAAAACCAGGTGGCATTCAAGGAAGATCTAGACCAAGTCAAAAGTGACGTGAGTTCGATTAAAGGAGATCTGAGTCAAGTTCTCCTAGCCCTAAAGAACTTCATTGACAAATAAGACCAGATTCCCAGGGTAGATTTCGAAGAAGTAGCTCAAACGATTGGTGTATCAACTGGTCACCAACTAAGAAAAGAGCCAGAAGCAAGACCCTACAATTCAAGAAGGATTGCTTCAAACTTCCCGAAAAGAAAGGATGGAGAAATCAATGATGTAGCCTCACAAGCAAGGGTACCACAACAATTAGTGATCCCATAATGGCAACCACAAGATAGATTCAGAAGGCTGCAAAGAAAATTTGATCTGCTCCCTATGCCACCTAGCCAGTTATTACAACAACTGGTTAAGGCATCCTTGGTGGAAATCAAGCCTCTAGCTCCTACAGTTGTGCCACTCCCGTGAAGGTACAATGCCGACGTCATATGCGAATACCATGCTAACTCTCCGGGGCACACCATGGAACAATGCTGGACATTTAAACATAAAGTCCAAGATTTGTTAGAATATCAAGACATCACTTTTGAGAAGCCTAACATTAAATAAAACCCTATGCCTCTACACGGTGGAACAACAATAAATTCAATCAAAGTAGTCACTGATTCTGGGGCAAGCAAACGAGCAAAAACCCCAATCAACTTGTTGAAGGAATACCTGTTTGAGTGTGGATTCCTATTAGAACATAATGAAGTCTTCGAGAGAATGCTACAAAAGATAGGGGACCAGGGGATAGTCCAATTTGAACCATAGCCTGAAGAAAAATATAAAGCTACTCTGAAGGATGAAGCACGAGACCTTTATAGAGCATGGCGGACATGTGGCGATGATATCTAGCAAAGTCAATACCAAAAGGGCAACTGACTTCATCCGTGAATGCGTCCCAGGAGAAGAACTCAAAAGATGGACTTCCATGGAGATTCCTGAGATCGTTTTCTTTCCTAAGTAATTTTTCTTTGTTTTAAAAAGAACCTATGTCAAGCCCGAGGCATAAGGGTTGCTTGTAAGGGTTCCCCTGTTTTGTTTCAGACAATATTTGCAATTAATAAAAGTTATATTTTGTTTTCAATTAAGATCCCTGTATTTCTTTTTCATTTATTTAAAAATGGAAATACTTTCTCTGCATATGCATCTTCAAAATTCATGTACTGAAATCTGCACCAAAACATGATAAAGGTGCAGATCCATGCCTAAAACCACCGATAATGCTACTGCTGTGACCCGATATAATTTTGATGCTCCTATCAACCAAGCTAAAGAGGAAGATGATAAATATCTTGAACTCTCTGAGGAAAGGGCGAGAGAAATAGAGTGAAAGGCTGATTACATACAACCATATCAAGAGGCTATTAAGACCATTAATCTAGGCACAAAGGAAGAAATCAAGCTAGGGCAAATGTTATAGCAGGGCGTCAAAGAAAGGCTGATCAAGCCATTATCTAGCTCACCAACCACTGCTAGAGTATCAACCTATGAAGTTCAAATTTCCAGATAGAGATGTCATAGGTGACTATGAGATACCAGGACCTAACGAAAGAACCCAAGCCAGGGGCACGTTAGACACTCACGGAGCTTCAAATACACTGAGGCACGATATAGGGATAGTTTTGACTTCTCCAAAGAATGCTCACAAGCCATATACCAAGTCAACGGAGAATGGGATACTAAACATCCAAAACTGATTCCCTATCAAGATCATGTTTTAAAACTGGCCACAAAACTTATAGAGATCACTTTGAGCCATATCCCACGAAAAGAAAATCAAATGGCAGACGCTCTGAAAACTCTCTCAGCTATGTTCAAGATAACCTGGCCGAATCACGAACCACGCATCATAATTAGACACTTCGAAGATCCCGCACATTGCCTCGCTATTGAAGAAGGACCAGACTACAAGCCTTGGTTCTACGACATCAAGAAGTACCTGGAAAAGCAAGAACATCCAGAAAATGCCTCTAGCATCGACAAACGAACTCTATGGAAATTAGCCTCGGAATTATTTCAGAGTAACGGTGTACTGCACAAGATGAACCACGACATGGTCTAGTACTCAAAAAGATTCAGGTACCTTGCCTCGACTCACGTGGTAAATGGACGCCTAACTATGAAGGTCCATACATAGTCAAAATAGCATTCTTCGGTGGTAGTCTTATCCTCACAACAATGGATGAGGAAGAACTACCGCATCCAGCAAATTCAGACGCAGTCAAAAAATATTATGTATAAGAAGCTCGCTAAGCTCGAACCTCAAATAGGCGACTTAGGCGAAAAGGAGCGTCTTGGTGGATCAAAAACCCTAAAGGGCGATCCAAGCAAAAATTAGGGGCATATAAACAAAAAAATTATCCCAGTAGATTGAAAACCCGAAAGGGAAAACTAGGCAAAAATTAGGGATTTCATACAAAGAAATAAAGAACAAAAAGACTGCGATCTAAGAAGTACAACTACGAACCACAAGGGGAGAGATGGATTTAAATCATATGACTCAGGAGCAAAGGAGACAGGAGCTATTAAAAGGATATTGGGGAACAGTAGCAGCAATTATCATTCTTATTTCCATTTACAGTTTTAAAACTTCCTGTAATTACCTTTTTCTAGGAATTGCATCTTGTACATTCGCCTATTCAGAGGCATAATCAATAAAACATTCACTTTTCTTTTCACCTTTCAAATTGTATTTTTCTTTTCTCAAACTAGTCTGCAAAATACTACGATTATTATTTGTGAATATTGTCTTGAAATCATTTCGAGGAAATTAAAAAAATAAAAGGATTTGATAAAACATTAAAAAAAACATTTTGGTTAGAAAAATATCGAAAGAAAATCCACGTCTACGTCCACCCACATGTCTACTCCTGTGTCTACAATACAAATTCTATACACATGACCACGTCGACACCTGCGCTTACAACATAAAAGTCTACACATATGCCAATACACATGTCTACGCTTACGCCTGGGCTTATAACATACAAATCTACGCATATGCCAATACCTACGTATACGTCTACACATGCACTTATAATACAGAAAATCAATGTTCAAAATTTTGCTAACATTGTTCACTGCGTTCAAGTTTAACAAAGCTACGACGACACAACATACAATGCCATGGAATTAATAACTCTAAGCCAATGGTTTAAAGGAGAGAGTTCCAGAAATACTCTTCATAACATTTCAAGGCATACGCGTATTTTTCACACATTTCATACATACATCTGGCATATCCAAAACATGCATATCCTATACATTTTATATACATACAAACATTCAATACGCATGCATACGCCTGTATCACATAGAAAATGAACAACCTAACCCTCGATTCAATCATCTAAGGGTCCATCAACCAAACACTTCTCCAGCGATCTAACCTGTCATCTAAGTCTCTATGCTGTGACGCATTCAACCCATCACCTAAGTCTCCATGCAGTAATGAACGAAACTCGGTACATTGCCTCTAAGCCGCAATGTATTCTCAAAACTCAACATATTGCCTCTAAGCCGCAATGTATTCTCAAAACTCAGTACATTGCCTCTAAGCTGCAATGTATTCGCAAAACTCACTACATTGCCTCTAAGCTGCAATGTATTCTCAAAACTCAATACATTGCCTCAACCGCAATGTATTCACAAAACTCAGTACATTTCCTCTAAGCCGCAATGTATTCTCAAAACTCAGTACATTGCCTCTAAGCCGCAATGTATTCTCAAAACTTGGTGCATTGCCTCTAAGCCGCAATGTATTCGCAAAACTCAGTACATTGCTTCTAAGCCGCAATGTATTCTCAAAACTCAGTATATTGCCTCTAAGCCACAATGTATTCACAAAACTCAGTACATTGCCTCTAAGCCGCAATGTATTCTCAAAACTTAGTACTTTTCCTCTAAGCCGCAATGTATTCGCAAAACTCAGTACATTGCCTCTAAGACAGAATGTACTCTCAAAACTCAGTACATTGCCTCTAAGCCGCAATGTATTCTCAAAACTCAGTACATTGCCTCGAAGCCGCAATGTATTTTCAAAACTCAGTACATTGCCTCTAAGCCACAATGTATTCTCCAGACTCGGTACATTGCCTCTAAGCTACAATGTATTCTCAAAACTTAGTACATTACCTCTAAGTCCCAATATATTTGCAAAACTCAGTACATTGCCTCTAAGTCGTAATGTATTCTCAAAACTCAGTACATTTCCTCTAAGCTGCAATGTATTCACAAAACTCAGTATATTTCCTCTAAGCCGCAATGTATTCGCAAAACTCAGTACATTACCTCTATGCCGTAATGTATTCTTAAAACTTAGTACATTGCCTCTAAGCCGCAATGTATTCACAAAACTCAGTACATTGCCTCTAAGACGCAATGTATTCGTAAAACTCAGTACATTTCCTCTAAGCCGCAATGTATTCTTAAAACTCAGTACATTTTCTCTAAGCCGTAATGTATTCTCAAAACTCGGTACATTGCCTCTAATCCTCAATGTATTCGCAAAAATCAATACATTGCCTCTAAGCCGCAATGTATTTTCAAAACTCAGTACATTGCCTCTAAGTCGCAATGTATTCTCCAGACTCGATACATTGCCTCTAAGCCTCATTGTACTCTACTCATTTAACCCACTGTCTAAGACATCGTGCAATAGTGAGGTTCCTTGTTCCATAATAAAGACCATTGCCTAAGACGTTATGCAACAATGTGCTTCTTTATTATGTAACACCGTCCATCACCTAATATGACATGCATCGGTGTTCGGAAACTAAATCTAGCTGATCGCCTAAGACGTCATGCAACAATTTGCAAATATCACCCATGGGCTCAGTCTCCAAGCAGCCATGCATCACCAATTACCGTTTCATTTTTCCCCCCAAAAGGGATGAATAAACAAAAGCAAAACTAAGGCATACAAACCTATGCTCTCAAAGTTCAAGACCGTTTGCCTCGTCATCAAACCCTGGTGAGTGATATATCATCAGCTTCACCTATTTCCTCAAGACTCATGAGGGTATGCTATATCAGCATGACCTTATGATTGGTCGGACAAATTTTGGGTATTCCAAGTATTCAATAAACTCTCAATCAGAATGCGCCAGACCCGCGTTTTCTCACTCTATTCGATTGGAAGATAATTGAATAGGGGCAGCTGTCGTACCCCTAATTTGTCCTACCTTGATGATTTTATTTTTCAAGATTTAAATAGAATAAATATTTAATTAAAGGTGGTACAGCAGTATCTGATGACCTATCTTTATCTGGGATTAGGGGGTGTATTTTAATCCAGGAGAGCAGGGCTTTCTAAATCAAGAAGACTCGTGTATCCGTGAACGTTCGTGAGGCATGTTGGCCAAAGGCCCATGCGATTCGAAGATAAAAATTATTCGAGTAGCTGTTAAGTTCTTAATTATTGGACAATTGTTATTAGAAAAGGAGAGGTGTAAATTAAATTCAAGAGTATATGTTTGTTAATAAAAGAAAGGTGAAGAATCAATGTTGGCCCATTTCTTTTAAAACAACAAATAACAAAGGGGTGTGATTGCAATTTTAAGCCCATTAAATTATCCCATCTAATATTTTTGAAAAGAAGTATTAATATTATAAATATATTATTTATCATTATTTTGAGTAAATAAATAATATTATTATTATTATAAGGAAGCTATCATTAAATAAATAAAAAATATTTACCCTTTGAAAAGAAGAGAAATAAGAGTGTAACGTTTTGTTGATAAAACTTGTACAGTAATATTTTTAGTCTTTAAATGAAAGTTGTTTAGTTATTAAAAGTTTTAGTCAAATAAAAAAACATGGGGCGTTGGGCTGGTTAATTGCAATGCGAAGCCCAAGTGATATAAAAACTGGTTTTCTGGATACAAATAAAATAAAAAATAGCTAAGGCCCAATCAGTAATAAACACAAGCCCAATAATACAAACACACATTGTATCAATTACAGCAAAAATTGTGCATGTTTTTTTTCCAAAACGCGTACTGTACAGATTGCAAATAGAATCAAATCTCAAAACGCATTTTTTCTACAAATCAAATTAATACAATTAAATCTCAGAAACAATTAGTCCAAATTTCTATTAGAGAAAATATAAAATTACACAGAATCATTGTTATTATAACTTGAATCAATTAGAACAGAATTACAAAACAAATCAAATCTTCATTTCAATCAAATCTGCAGAATTAAGCAAAATCCAATTTCAAGAAATAATAGAACCAATCATATATTGCAGGATCTCAAATCAAAATCAATTACAACAAGATCTAATCCCTATTTAATGCTAATCAATTATAACAACCCTAATTCTAAAACCTATATATACTACTTATAGAACACGAAGAAGAAAGTGGGGACGAATATACAAGGGGAAGAACAATACAAAATCGAAAATACAGCAAGAGAAGAACGAGAACAAAGGAAGAACAACAAGCCCGGTACCAAGAATAAGAAGACGAACATCAACCATACCAAGAAGAGCTATTGGGGTCCCAATATCTGGAACCCTAGTCGCTGCCTCTCGCTGTCGTCACTCCGGTCATCACCATCCTCAAGCTCCATTGCTTCTATAACATGCAAATTGAGAAGGAGAACGATAAATTAGCCCAAATCGATCAAAATACGAAAAATCGGAAGCGCAATCACGGAAAGGTAAAAGATTTCTTAGCTTTTTATCTTTTGTTTGGGGATGGTGGGTTTTGGTTAGAGGAAGCTTAGGGTCGTAGCGCCGCCTCGAGGTTATTGTGTTAGGGTTTGAAGAAACTAGGGTTAGAGAGAGAGAAAGATGAAGGGAAGCGAAGGAGAGAGGAAGAAGAACCATAAAAGCTAAACAAGAGTAAAAGGAAATAAAATTATTAAAACAAAGTCGTAATCTCCGTTCAATCCCATGCTAGTGCACCCACTGTAGTTATCATGCTCCCTCGCTGTCACCCATTAGATTTTAATCTGACGGCCATTAGGCCAAGTCTCACGCTAATTAACGTGTTCCCTCATTTACACAATCAAGCAGGCCCCTCTCTCAATTCGTTTGGGCCTAAGCCCAGTTAATTTCCACACCCCTCATTTGCATGAATTACTAAACATCAAAATGAATCACCCCCCCCTGTCTCAACTATTTTTGGCCCAATTCAATCTAATTTTAGCACCCCCATCTTTTACTACATAACTAATAATACACTCCCTATTCTTAATTAAATTTTATTTTATTTTATACTATTATCTATTTTCTATTTTAATATCTTATTATTATTATCATATTATTATTTATTTTCTATTTTTTTATATAATTACTTATATTTGTAATTATTATTATTAATCTTGATATTAATTATTATTATTATTACATATTATTATTCATTATACCATGTGATCGGTGGATTTAGAATTGACTGTTTAACGCTGGTTCGTGAAATGTCGCGGAAGCAAGAGTCGCCACCGTCTTTTATGTTCTCCAACATGGAAAGGACAAAAGCACAGCAAAATTCCTTATGAGATAGTTTCTCGGTTCGGGAGGTAGATTTATAGAAAGGGAAGGTGTTAGCACCCTTTCTATCCATGGTTATCCACGGGCTCTTAGATACTTGCTCATTTGTGTTTTCAAAAGGTTTGCTTTTCAATTGTGAGTGAGTTTGAAAAAGTTTCGTTTAAAGATTTCAGAATGACTCTTGTATCAGTCCTCAAGAGTGTTTGAAAAATTGTTTTGAAAGCTTTTTGAAAGTGTCGGTGTGAAAAGAGTTTGATTTATTTCTGAATAGAGCAAGTATCTATGAGTCATCCACCTACCCTAAGGAATTAGGCTGTGTAGAAGTCCTTAAGGTAATGCCATCCCGCCATTGAGAGGTAGGTAGCACCACCGTTGGAGGTGTTCGGGTCAATTCGAGTTTAGGGACAATGTGGTCACCAGAGCAACATTAGGACACCTTAGAAGCTACCCTTATGCCATTGACCATGGACATAAGGACTTACTAAAACGTCCTATACTCGACGACCACGTTTCGAAGGCAAGGCAACAGTGAGGCGTACCCTAGAAGTGGTGTGTGAATTTTATGTGTTATTTTCATGTTATGTTTTATCTTGTACATGTATCATGGTGATCTACGCTTGTTTTTAATTTAGGCCATACATTCTTTCATGCAATTAGAATTTAAAAGTGCGGAAATTTAAATGCGGAAAGATAAATCATACGCTATTACAAGGCGCGGGTCTATACATCGCCAAATTACAAAGACCCGTTTGATAAAAAATGCGGAAAATAAAAGACCTAATTACTATTACATGGCTTGAGCAGTTACATAATATTCAAAAAGAAAATAAATGTGCGAAAGAATAAAAATAGAACGTCCGAGGGTTTTGACCCTTTTGAAATTAAATTGAATTAAAAACTAATTGATTATTAACTTAAAGAAAAGAAATGTTTTTTAGGTTTTTGTTTTATGAAAATAAAGAAAAAATGAAAATCAAGAGAAACCCTAATTCTAAGTTGTTTTTAATTATTAATGAAAAATATTAAAGTTTAACCTAATTTACTAAATAATTAATGTACATGTTTATTTACAAAAATATTTAGTAATTAATAATAATAATAATGATGAAAAAATTATTTATTTAAGAAAAGATGAAAAGGTCTAAAACCCTAATTTCTACATATTTTATTTATTTGAGAAAAGATTAAAGTTTTAAAACCTAATTTACTAAATTAATGGTTAGAGTTGATTTACAAAATAAATTAATGGTGAATTAAATATTAATTAAATATATTACATTTTTTTGTTTCTGATTTTTTTATTGTGAGAATTATTTTATGAAATTAAAGAAACAATTAAAAATAAATTAAAACAATTTAAAAAGAATTAAAATTGAAAAGAAAATGAAATTAAAAGATTGCAAACCATGGGGGGTTTCAGGCCCATTTGGAGGTTTTTGTGAAGTAATTTGGCCCATCAGAATTAAGCCTTTTTTGACTTCTTGGGATCACGTGTGGTATGGTTGACTGAGTGCACCATGGACTGCACGTTCTGGCCTTCAGATTATTCCTTGAAGCCACTTGTCAGGCCTTAACATATGCGTGTATGATGAACCTTTGGTGGAATGCTGCATAGGAATATATTGAGACAAAAATTATTGAACATATGGGGGGACCTGGGAATCAAACCCAGGTCCCAATACCTGCAGGACAACTCATCCACCAACCGAGCCAACGCGTTTCTTTGTATACATAATGGAGCGTGATTATTATATGTGAAAAAAGCAATTATTCTGAAACAAAAGAAAAATGCGCCAATTATTTGAACCTCCCTATCACATGAAGACACGTCCATCTTCTTCCTCATATATCCTGTAAATAGAAAACAAATAGCGGGGGTTTTAAACCCCCACTAAATGAAGCCTGAAAAAATAGCGATTAGCACATGCTGTAATATAAAAGAGGCGCGAGGTCATCAATGGATTCGTCCTGTTGCCACGAATTCAATGGCATAGGTTTTAAGGGCCAATTTTTCCATATGGGAGAACCCCTAATTTTGAGCTTCTGAAAACCTAATATCCATCAATGGCAGATCTTGGTTCAAGCATTGTTGGTTCAATTAAATGGTACCATTCGCTTCAGAACATCATTGTTAGTGTAAATCAACAAATAAAATACATGAATAATGCATGGAAATTGAAAAACGATTATGGATATGTTCACGAAAAGAGTGATTCTGTTCTACCAATTCTTGGAGTATGGGGACTGGAAAATGGTTGCAATCGACTCCTAGCAATGTCAGGAAGGCAATGGAAGTGTTTGGAAGCCTTGAATCACCCTGCAACTAAGATTTCAGTTTTTAAGTTTTGGTGAAAATTTGGCAATTTGGTTATGGCCTCCTGAGCAATTTTTCGTGTGTATGTGCATTAGGTTAGCTTGTGTATAAGTATCTGAATGGAATTAGGTCAAAAAACCAAGCCCATGGTCCATGAATTAATGATTTTGATATTTGATTTCCAATCATGTAAATCCAATCTTTTTTCAATCTTTTTGCCATGAAACTCTTGCCAATTGTGAAAGATATTGCCTTTTTGAATGTGAAACGAAATCTTTAGCACATAATGAGTGAATTTTCTGCACAAAAAGATTTGAAAAGTATTATTTGATATTTTTTTCATATTTAAATCTAATTAAATGAATTAATAATAATAAAAATTCAAATAATTAATCAAAAACAAGAAAATAAATCCCTTTGAGGTCAATGGGTTGTGCATAGCCTTTGGGTAATGATTCATGAAAGAAATTGAGGCCCATTAGCATTTTTGAAGCTTTTGAAGCAAAGTTGACTTTTCAAAATTCCCAAAAATTTCCCAATTTCTCCAAGGCATATCTTGCTCAATTTTGAAGCTATGATCATGTTCTTGGACATTTCGGAAAGGTCTTTAAGTCCTTTAACCAATGCATTTGGTTCCATGTAATTTTGATTTACCAATCTCAAGTTATGGTCTTTGACTTAAAGTGCCTTTTTGTTGACTTTTGAAAATGACCTATAATGTTGAAATTGATAACTTTTTGTGAGAGCATTTCTTGGACTTGAAGTGTGAAGATGAGTTGTATAAAATGTCATTCTTTTTCAAAATGAGCTTTGGATGGGATTTTTCTGATAAACCATGAAGAAGTTATGCCTTGGTCAATTTGCAGTTGACTTTTTCAGCTGTCCAAAAATAGAAACTTTTGCATCTTGAGACTTTTTGAGCCATGCTTGTGAAATCATGATCAAGAATTGATCAAATGATGTTTGTGGCTTCAAAATAAGATGTTGACCAAAAATTTTGACTTTTGACTGTCAAATGACCATTTTGCCCCTAAAGTTGACTGTGGAGCAATTAGGGTTTTTGACTGTGCAATTTGATGCTGTGAGTCTTAAAACTTGACATATGAATGCTTGACAATGTATATAGGCATGTGGGACTTGATTGGACCCTTGGAAACCTCAATTTCTTTGCAAGAACCAAAACCCTAATTTTGACTGTGTTAGGAGGCAATTGGACTGTGCAACCCTTGAGAGATTTCGAACCATGATCTTGGCAACTCTTGAAGAATATGGGAGGGAAAATTTTGGGGTACAACAGTTGCCCCTGTTCAATCTTCTTAGACCTGAGGATGTAGATTGGCTGGCGTGCCTTTCGTAATCTGAAGGTGGAAGATGATTGAACACTAGAGTGCCCAGAAATTTGCACTCACATAGTAGAGTATTAGTAGTGTGATAGCGGGAATGGGCTTACAGATGCCATTTGGAGACTGATGGATAGGAGGATGGGCTTATAGATGCCATCTGGGAGTATGACAGTACCTTGTCGGGAATGGGCTTATAGACGCCATTTGGAGACTGTTGGTATGTGGAGATGGGCTTATAGATGCCATCGGGAGGTTGTCGATCGCGTAAGAGATTCCTTATCGAGAACTTGCATACCTGCGAAAGAAAGATAATTACCTGGCCTGTTGCAGGAGTTGATCTTCAAACTCTTTATGTAGATATGGATACAGGAATCGAATCTTTTAAACTCTTCAGACGTGCCCTGGCAAGATACAGGAATCGAGTCCGGAGAATAGAGTCGTCAACAGATACACCCTGGAAAGATACAGGA
Organism: Vicia faba; assembly: GCA_948472305.1. NCBI lineage: Eukaryota > Viridiplantae > Streptophyta > Magnoliopsida > Fabales > Fabaceae > Vicia > Vicia faba. The sequence goes on from OX451736.1 coordinate 84,346,641, forward strand.
ATCGAATCTTCGAACTCTTCAGACGTGCCCTGGCCGGATACAGGAATCGAGTCTGGAATTGTAGTCGTCAACAGATACACCCTGGCAAGATACAGGAATCAGATCTTCGAACTCTTCAGACGTGCCCTGGCCGGATACAGGAATCGAGTCTGGAATTGTAGTCGTCAATAGATACACCCTGGTAAGATACAGGAATCAGATCTTCGAACTCTTCAGACGTGCCCTGGCAAGATACAGGAATCGAGTCTGGAATTAGTCGTCAACAGATACACCCTGGAAAGATACAGGAATCGGATCTTCAAACTCTTAAGACGTGCCCTGGCAGGATACAGGAATCGAGTCTGAAATATAGTCGTCAACAGATACACCCTGGCAGGAATCGGATCTTCGAACTCTTTAGACGTGCCCTGGCAGGATACAGGAATCGAGTCTGGAATATAGTCGTCAACAGATACACACTGGCAAGATACAGGAATCGGATCCTCAAACTCTTCAGACGTGCCATGGCAGGATACAGGAATCGAGTCTAGTAATGTAGTCGTCAACAGATACACCCTGGCAGGAATCGGATCTTCGAACTCTTCAGACGTGCCCTGGCAGGATACAGGAATCGAGTCTGGAATATAGTCGTCAACAGATACACCCTGGCAAGATACAGGAATCGGATCCTCAAACTCTTCAGGCGTGCCCTGACAGGATACAGGAATCGAGTCTGGTAATGTAGTCGTCAACAGATACACCCTGGCAAGATACAGGAATCGGATCTTCGAACTCTTCAGACGTGCCCTGGCAAGATACAGGAATCGAGTCTGGAATTAGTCGTCAACAGATACACCCTGGCAAGATACAGGAATCGGATCTTCGAACTCTTCAGACGTGCCCTGGCAAGATACAGGAATCGAGTCTGGAATAGTCGTCAACAGATACACCCTGGCAAGATATAGGAATCAGATCCTCGAACTCTTCAGACGTGCCCTGGCAAGATACAGGAATCGAGTCTGTAATAGTCGTCAACAGATACACCCTGGCAAGATACAGGAATCGGATCTGGAATCACGACAGTTGATAGTAATTATCTTTGTATTGACCTTTTCCCTGAAAAGACAAAACGTTAGTTGTATGCGATGGCGTGATGTTCTCGAAATAAATGAGATTGTATGTTCATGATGCATATGTGCATGCTATAATGTATGTAGATGTGATGTTTATGGATGTATTTTGTCTAGGAAAATAAATCCTTGACGGGTGCCGGGAAGTTAATTCCTGGGCTGGTGTTGAAGGATAGTGCTTTGTTTCCGCTGGGGATGATGGTTGCAAGAATACCGGTAGGAGAAGATGACTCCGTTGGGGAATAACCTTGGCGAATAGATTTCTCTGCAGGGAATTACTCTGTGGGGAGAGAGGTGCTTTGCTGAGGTTGATGATAACTCTGCTGGGGATACCATTGATAAGTTTTGTTGGAAGATTTGATGAACTTCGCTGGGGGATAGGAAGATTTCGCCGGGGACGATCTTTCCGTGGCAATTGGCTGAGGATAACCCAGTTATACCCTGGTGGGGAAATAACCTTTGAATAAAGCCGGGAGACGCGTTCGTGCTCTGCGGGTGACAAGCTTCCAGAATCTACTGGGGATAAGCTTCAAGACCTACTGGGGATATGGATTCCACTTTCCTGGGGGCACTTTTGAGATTGGACTGGGATATGGCTCCACTGGTTGTCCGATATTCCGCCAGGGAACAATCTTAGATCAAGACTGTCGGGGATGCTTGTTAGGAATGTTTGTATACTCTGCTGAGGAATGTTGAGATCTTCTGGGGATAATCCAACCTCCTGAGGCTGACAATATATGCTAACTCTGCTTGGGGAGAGTATCGCTGACTTGCTGTAGATACCGTGCCTTGTTAGGGCTGATTGGAGACCAACTGCTTGGGGAGAATTGTTGAATCTTGGCTCACTCTCTGGGGAATTGAGATATCTTGGTTACATTCTTCATCCGAACTTACCTTGGTACCTTGGTGGACAGAGTAATTTGTACAGTTTAGACACTTCTTATTGCCCCAGCTTCAGTGGGAGAGGAAGACATGTGAGGTGCTGATGGTTGTTGATGGACAAACCTTCTTCTGGTAGGCAGGTGACAAGATGACAGGACATAGTCGTACGCTTTGATCCCTAACTTTTGCCTGGACCGCCTTTCGGGTTTTCAGTCCATCGGGATATCCATTTTTGCCCAAGCCGCCTTTTCAGGTTTTCGACTTGCCGGGTGTATAGATTTTTTTTCATTTCATCCCTTATTTTTGGCCGAACCCTTTTGGTTCGCCGGGAAGCCCTTATTTTTTCCTAGGTATGTCAACCTAGCGGGTCTTTGATTTTGCGTAGTATTTTTTTTTTGACTATGTCCGTACTCTTAGGATATAAGGAGGTGTCCCTGTCAGTAGTGTAGTGTTATCATACCACCAGAGGATCTTTGTTTGATCGTCCAATGCCCCAAGTGATTCAGGAGGAGATTTGCCCCAGGCTGGTTGGCCTTTTGAGAGATTATCTGAGTTTTGACTTAACTGCCCCAGATGATGGACAATGATCATGCCATGCCCCTTGATTGGAAGTACTTTTGTTCACTTAGATATTCGTCGTGCGAACTTCTATGCTGTTCAAACAAATAGTCATATGCAAACAATGTTATATCAGAAATGCAAAGCTTATGTTTGTCTTGAAGTTTTTGAAAATGCATTTTTTCCTAAAAACAAGTGAATTTTTTTGTAAACTATGATGTCAACTCGTTATTTTACCGCAAGCCTTAAGGAGTCAGGATACCTTTCGTAACAGTATGCTTTCGAAATAACCCATGCTTCAGCTAGGACTTTTGAGGGTTCTAACGTGGCCTGGTTCACGGGTTAAGAAACAAAGGATAAAGGCTCAAATTATTTGTACCCACCCGCTCTTCGTGATGTTCTTCAAACCTAAACTCAGCTGATCGTGCGTTAGACCTTGTTTGAGTCTTTGCTTTGATATACCAGTGATGATTCGGATATTGACAGTTTATTTGAATAGGCAGTCATTTTTGTTTGGTTGAGGGTTTGTAGGACCTCTTTCTTTTTTGATTTCATTATCCCTATTTTTTTCCTGAACTGTTTCTTTTGTGATTACAGTCAGCAGGATGCCCCAGTTTTTTAAGTCTCCTTCATAGGTTTTAACTTATTGGGCGTTAGTTTTTTTTTTTTTGGTAATGACTGCATGTCTCTATGATTATTCATAACCATCACTGTCTTTTTGTCTCGGAAGGACTTCTTTGATGCCATTCATTGTGCACCTGGATTAACTGAGAAAACTACCCTGCCCCGGGTTGTGATTAAGGGTTTTAATTTTCGAAAAGAAAAACTCCTACTTCTTTGGCTCAAAGGGGTTGACGAGGGATTATCTTCCTTATAACTCCAGTGTTTAGGATTTGAAACAATGCCTGTACCTCATCAGCGGGGTCTGTTCAAAAGCATACTGTAAATTGCGGTATCGTTTTCGTCATCCTCCTTCAAGAGGCTTAGAATTATTAATCGAGAGTTGATCATCACAGAAAAATGAAAGCAATTTTGAATATAGCGAATGCGAATATATTGATTCAAAACAGACATATGCGATGCATTGATAATGTAATAAAGTTTGACATGAATAAATGTTTGAACAATCAAAAGAAAGTTACAAATTGAAAATTCTAATGGACAAAAAGTCTTCTCATTTCAGGACTTGTTACTTCAAACGGTGAATCCTGTGGGGATGGTAGAAGCATTCAGCCTGACCCACTTGGATGAAATCCACTACTCCTTCATTAACCATATCCTGGACCTTGTTCTTCAGAGCCCAGCAGTCGGCAGTATCATGTCCAGGACTATCAGAGTGGTAGGCACACCTTTTATTGGGATGATAGTTAGGAGCAGAGATGTTGGGTTTCCAGGGAGGAGCCCTTAGTGTAATCAGATTCAACCTCAACAGGTGTTGTAACGCTTGAAACAGCGACACGTTAAGCTGGGTGAATTGCCTCTTGGACCTGCTTGGCTTACTCTGATCAACCTGTTGCTCTGGGCGGGGTTGTGGTTGGACCTGTGAAGTGGTAGCAATTTGGAGAGGTCTATTCTTCACCATACCAGAATCCTGTCCTCTTGGAAGCTGTTCAATGACCTGGTCCCTGACTTGGGCTGGTTGCTTCATATCTTGATGAAGCTGACTGATCATAGTCCTCAACTCTTCTTGCTCCCGAGCCAAACCTTGGATGAGAGCCATTTGCCCCAGCATCTGGGTTCTCATTGTATCTACCTCAGCTTGCAGGCGTTTCAGCCATTCGTCCTTGTCATCTTCGGGACTTTTCTTGGCCAGATTCCCCATGAGGAGTGTCCTTAACTCTTCTTGGCCCTTGGATAGGCTTAAAAAGATTTCCATGAACTGGGTCTCTTGAGCATGAGGACCCTGGTTATCTTGTTGGGAAGCCATTGCTGAAATAAGCAGCGAAGAAGGTAAGTGACATGTAACGAAGGGTACCTGTAATGCAATGATATGTATGATATGCATGCAATGTTTTCAAGGATCTCGCATGGTAAACAAGAAAATTGTTAGGATTTGCAATTTGGTGACTTGATTGAAGGAACTGCATATTGTAGAGAGTCCTTCTTCAAGGGTCAAAGGCTCACCATATCCAGTGGGTCATAGCCCCTGACTTAAGTCATCAACCTTGGCTAGAGGAAAATAAATCCCCTTTGCCTCTTGCTAGACATGTTGGTTCATCATGGCCTGCATCACAAAACCTTTGAGGTCCTTGAAATGGATCAGTCTTTATGTAGGATGCATGCGATGGTATGATGTCATGCTATGTATGGAGTGATATATGTAACCCTGTTATGAGTCCAGATTAAGGACTGTAAACAAAACCTGCAAGGAACTCGTGTTGTTAGATAACAAGTATGCAAGCAGTTCAAGTGTGAGAGCACACAAGTCACACATGTAGCCTTAAGTTTAGGCCAGCATGAAGTTTAGGTACTACCCTCTTTCAGTTTGTTGGTTAAGACCTGTCCTATCAGAAGTAACCGGGTTCTAGAGGATCCCAATATCACTGACTACCCTCAATCAGTCATAACTCCAGCATCGCAATCTTTTCTTGTAGCCAGAACCATCGCGAGAGTTTATCCTCAATGGGTGTAGCATACTGCTACTGTTCTATTGGCCAAGTTGGGTCATTTAAGGTTCTAAGGTCGGTTGGTGCTTAATGACTCCTCAGAAGACCCATATTCTCCTCGTTGCGACACAAGGGATATCGGTACAGACCAAGGTGCCACACCAACGTAGCCACTGCTTCACCCATGTCGGTCTACGCCGGACAGGTCCCTCACAGCTTATGCTACCTAACAGGGTATCCCCAGATCCGGGTTAGGATCTATGTAACTCCGATGCAGCCCACAATAATAAAGCAAACAAGCACAACAATTGAAAACACAAGTGATCTTAGTTCTAAGGTACACCTCACTTTATAAGAGTCCCCAGCAGAGTCGCCAGTTCTGTGATCGGTGGATTTAGAACTGACTGTTTAACGCTGGTTCGCGAAATGTCGCGGAAGCAAGAGTCGCCACCGTCTTTTATGTTCTCCAACATGGAAAGGACAAAAGCACAGCAAAATTCCTTATGAGATAGTTTCTCGGTTCGGGAGGTAGATTTATAGAAACGGAAGGTGTTAGCACCCTTTCTATCCATGGTTATCCACGGGCTCTTAGATACTTGCTCATTTGTGTTTTCAAAAGGTTTGCTTTTCAATTGTGAGTAAGTTTGAAAAAGTTTCGTTTAAAGATTTCAGAATGACTCTTGTATCAGTCCTCAAGAGTGTTTGAAAAATTGTTTTGAAAGCTTTTTGAAAGTGTCGGTGTGAAAAGAGTTTGATTTATTTCTGAATAGAGCAAGTATCTATGAGTCATCCACCTACCCTAAGGAATTAGGCTGTGTAGAAGTCCTTAAGGTAATGCCATCCCGCCATTGAGAGGTAGGTAGCACCACCGTTGGAGGTGTTCGGGTCAATTCGAGTTTAGGGACAGTGTGGTCACCAGAGCAACATTAGGACACCTTAGAAGCTACCCTTATGCCATTGACCATGGACATAAGGACTTACTAAAACGTCCTATACTCGACGACCACGTTTCGAAGGCAAGGCAACAGTGAGGCGTACCCTAGAAGTGGTGTGTGAATTTATGTGTTATTTTCATGTTATGTTTTATCTTGTACATGTATCATGGTGATCTACGCTTGTTTTTAATTTAGGCCATACATTCTTTCATGCAATTAGAATTTAAAAGTGCGGAAATTTAAATGCGGAAAGATAAATCATATGCTATTACAAGGCGTGGGTCTATACATCGCCAAATTACAAAGACCCGTTTGATAAAAAATGCGGAAAATAAAAGACCTAATTACTATTACATGGCTTGAGCAGTTACATAATATTCAAAAAGAAAATAAATGTGCGAAATAATAAAAATAGAACGTCCGAGGGTTTTGACCCTTTTGAAATTAAATTGAATTAAAAACTAATTGATTATTAACTTAAAGAAAAGAAATGTTTTTTAGGTTTTTGTTTTATGAAAATAAAGAAAAAATGAAAATCAAGAGAAACCCTAATTCTAAGTTGTTTTTAATTATTAATGAAAAATATTAAAGTTTAACCTAATTTACTAAATAATTAATGTACATGTTTATTTACAAAAATATTTAGTAATTAATAATAATAATAATGATGAAAAAATTATTTATTTAAGAAAAGATGAAAAGGTCTAAAACCCTAATTTCTACATATTTTATTTATTTGAGAAAAGATTAAAGTTTTAAAACCTAATTTACTAAATTAATGGTTAGAGTTGATTTACAAAATAAATTAATGGTGAATTAAATATTAATTAAATATATTACATTTTTTTGTTTCTGATTTTTTTATTGTGAGAATTATTTTATGAAATTAAAGAAACAATTAAAAATAAATTAAAACAATTTAAAAAGAATTAAAATTGAAAAGAAAATGAAATTAAAAGATTGCAAACCATGGGGGGTTTCAGGCCCATTTGGAGGTTTTTGTGAAGTAATTTGGCCCATCAGAATTAAGCCTTTTTTGACTTCTTGGGATCACGTGTGGTATGGTTGACTGAGTGCACCATGGACTGCACGTTCTGGCCTTCAGATTAGTCCTTGAAGCCACTTGTCAGGCCTTAACATATGCGTGTATAATGAACCTTTGGTGGAATGCTGCATAGGAATATATTGAGACAAAAATTATTGAACATATGGGGGGACCTGGGAATCAAACCCAGGTCCCAATACCTGCAGGACAACTCATCCACCAACCGAGCCAACGCGTTTCTTTGTATACATAATGGAGCGTGATTATTATATGTGAAAAAAGCAATTATTCTGAAACAAAAGAAAAACGCGCCAATTATTTGAACCTCCCTATCACATGAAGACACGTCCATCTTCTTCCTCATATATCCTGTAAATAGAAAACAAATAGCGGGGGTTTTAAACCCCCACTAAATGAAGCCTGAAAAAATAGCGATTAGCACATGCTGTAATATAAAAGAGGCGCGAGGTCATCAATGGATTCGTCCTGTTGCCACGAATTCAATGGCATAGGTTTTAAGGGCCAATTTTTCCATATGGGAGAACCCCTAATTTTGAGCTTCTGAAAACCTAATATCCATCAATGGCAGATCTTGGTTCAAGCATTGTTGGTTCAATTAAATGGTACCATTCGCTTCAGAACATCATTGTTAGTGTAAATCAACAAATAAAATACATGAATAATGCATGGAAATTGAAAAACGATTATGGATATGTTCACGAAAAGAGTGATTCTGTTCTACCAATTCTTGGAGTATGGGGACTGGAAAATGGTTGCAATCGACTCCTAGCAATGTCAGGAAGGCAATGGAAGTGTTTGGAAGCCTTGAATCACCCTGCAACTAAGATTTCAGTTTTTAAGTTTTGGTGAAAATTTGGCAATTTGGTTATGGCCTCCTGAGCAATTTTTCGTGTGTATGTGCATTAGGTTAGCTTGTGTATAAGTATCTGAATGGAATTAGGTCAAAAAACCAAGCCCATGGTCCATGAATTAATGATTTTGATATTTGATTTCCAATCATGTAAATCCAATCTTTTTTCAATCTTTTTGCCATGAAACTCTTGCCAATTGTGAAAGATATTGCCTTTTTGAATGTGAAACGAAATCTTTAGCACATAATGAGTGAATTTTCTGCACAAAAAGATTTGAAAAGTATTATTTGATATTTTTTTCATATTTAAATCTAATTAAATGAATTAATAATAATAAAAATTCAAATAATTAATCAAAAACAAGAAAATAAATCCCTTTGAGGTCAATGGGTTGTGCATAGCCTTTGGGTAATGATTCATGAAAGAAATTGAGGCCCATTAGCATTTTTGAAGCTTTTGAAGCAAAGTTGACTTTTCAAAATTCCCAAAAATTTCCCAATTTCTCCAAGGCATATCTTGCTCAATTTTGAAGCTATGATCATGTTCTTGGACATTTCGGAAAGGTCTTTAAGTCCTTTAACCAATGCATTTGGTTCCATGTAATTTTGATTTACCAATCTCAAGTTATGGTCTTTGACTTAAAGTGCCTTTTTGTTGACTTTTGAAAATGACCTATAATGTTGAAATTGATAACTTTTTGTGAGAGCATTTCTTGGACTTGAAGTGTGAAGATGAGTTGTATAAAATGTCATTCTTTTTCAAAATGAGCTTTGGATGGGATTTTTCTGATAAACCATGAAGAAGTTATGCCTTGGTCAATTTGCAGTTGACTTTTTCAGCTGTCCAAAAATAGAAACTTTTGCATCTTGAGACTTTTTGAGCCATGCTTGTGAAATCATGATCAAGAATTGATCAAATGATGTTTGTGGCTTCAAAATAAGATGTTGACCAAAAATTTTGACTTTTGACTGTCAAATGACCATTTTGCCCCTAAAGTTGACTGTGGAGCAATTAGGGTTTTTGACTGTGCAATTTGATGCTGTGAGTCTTGAAACTTGACATATGAATGCTTGACAATGTATATAGGCATGTGGGACTTTATTGGACCCTTGGAAACCTCAATTTCTTTGCAAGAACCAAAACCCTAATTTTGACTGTGTTAGGAGGCAATTGGACTGTGCAACCCTTGAGAGATTTTGAACCATGATCTTGGCAACTCTTGAAGAATATAGGAGGGCAAATTTTGGGGTACAACATACCATGTAAACAAATTATTTTCATTCAAAATGCATATTATTTTCTCATATTATTTGCATTAAATATTTTTTAATCATGCATTAACAAGATTCTTTTTGCAATTAATACTATTAAAAAAATACTAATCAATCTCAAACTATTTTTCACAACAAACTAAGCTAATCAAATGTTTTTGCAAAAGGGTTTCAAACAGATTTTGACTAACCGCACATTTAGCCAAAATCTCCGCAATCACTACTCCCGGTCAAAATGCGAGGTGATTCAAAGTACATTTGCAACTCGTAAAAAACACCAACCCATACGAACTACGAATTGAGACTCTGATTCCTCATAAGAGGATACGTAGGTATGCGATCAAAAATCACGGTGAGTTCCCCTAATAAAATTTAAATTCTGTTTCCCCAACTCAAACCTAAAACCTAGTATCCTTGTGAACAAGGTAGATGAAAGGTGCCTAACACCTTCCTTTCATCTAAAGAAGTCCAAAACCTAGAATCTCTGTCTGCGAATTAGGGTTTTCTGTTAGATTCCCTTCCTTGGGATAAAAACTAATAGTGGCGGCTTTGATTAAAAATCTAGTCGCAACATATCGTGAATTTGGTGTTTATTTTCTTCACATTTATAGTTGTGGTTGAGGATGACACAACCGACTTCATCATGGATTTGGTGTTCTTCACGTTATTAGTTGTGGTTGAGGATGACACAACCGACTTCACTGTCAATTTGGTGTTTATTTTCTTCATGTTGATAGTTGTAGTCGAGCATGACACAACTGACTTCATCATGGATTTGGTGTTTATCATGTTGATAGTTGTGTTTGAGGATGACATAACCGAATTCATCGTGACTTTAGTGTTTATTTTCTCCATGTTGATAGTTATGGTTGAGGATGACACAACCGACTTGATCATGGATTTGGTGTTCTTCACGTTGATAGTTATGGTTGAGGATGACACAATCGACTTTATCGTGAATTTGGTGTTTATTTTCTTCACGTTGGCAGTTATGGTCGAGGATGACAAAACCGACTTCATCATGTATTTGGTGTTCTTCATGTTGATAGTTGTGGTTGGGGACAACACAACTGACTCCATCGTGAATTTGGTGTTTATTTTCTTCATGTTGATAATTGTGATTGAGGACGACACAACCGACTTCATCATGGATTTGGTGTTCTTCACGTTGATAGTTGTGTTTGAGGACGACACAACCGACTTCATTGTGAATTTGGTGTTTATTTTCTTCATGTTAATAGTTGTGGTTGAGGATAATACAACCGACTTCATCTTGGGTTCGGTGTTCTTCACGTTAATAGTTGTGGTTGAGGGCGACAAAACCAACTTCATCGTGAATTTGGTGCTTATTTTCTTCATGTTGATAGTTATGGTTGAGGATGACACAACCGACTTCATCATGGATTTGGTGTTCTTCACGTTGATAGTTGTGGTTGAGGACGACACAACCGACTTTATCATTGTTGTACCCCAAAATTTCCGTCTCATTTTTTTCCAAGATTTTTCTCTTACATGGGTGATTACAAACACTTGATTAAAGAAAAAATAAATTTTTTAAAGATAAATAAGGAGTCTTCGATTGGCATTGGGATAAGGTGCCTTCGATTGGCATTTGGACAGGAGTCTTCGATTGGCCTTGGGACAAGGTCTTTCAATTGGCATTTTAACAAGGTCCTACGATTGACATCTGAACAAGATGTCTTTCGATTGACATTTGGACAAGGAGTTTCGATTGGGCATCTAAAAACCTTTGATACAAGCTTGACCTACTAGTCTTCGATTGGGCATTTGGCACTCTTCGATGCAAGCTTGATTCACAAGCTTCGATTAGGCGCTTCCCCCCTCCCTTCGATCAAGCTTCGACTGGCTAGGTTGAAGTATTTCGATTGGTTTAGTTGGTTAGTGTCAGAGCCAATCGAAGAACAAGGCAAATAGGGACTCAATCTAAGGCCACAATGATGAGGCCTGGGACAATTCGAAAGAAAGTGAGGAGGCTCCTACAAAGATTTCGATTGATAGAGAGTTGAAGCAACCTTCGACCAGTTAAAAAGGGAGAGTTGATGTTTCGATTGGTTTGATCTGAAAGAAAGCCATTCAAAGGAAGTAACAATAGGCCAATCAAAGAGCAACACTGAAGGGCATTCAAATGAGCCAAATGTGTCCAGGTTCATCCCAAGGCTCAAAGGGTTATGAATATTTCAAAAAAGGAAGTCTTTAAATGTGTCTGATTTTTGTCTCATGGCTTTAAAAGCCATGGTTAATGGCTTGTTTCTTGTCGTTACCATCACACTCCTATAAATAACAGGCCTAAGGCACACTCCAGGGGGCGGAGAAAACACAAAAAAAAGGCGGAAAAAACCATACGAATATCAGAAACACTCTTGCCACACTCACTGGCCAAACATTACCTCACACGCACACGCTGCCTCATAAGCCACACCAAAATATAAATAAAAAAAACTCTTGAGTAATCCAAATCGAAGGAATCTTCAATAATATTCCACTCACTCCTTGAAGCCTGCAGGAGGCATGCCCAAACACTTTTCAAGCCGTTTCCATCGAAAGCAAAACACCTCATTGGTAACAAACCTTCGATATTAAGTTAATTTTGATTGTTGCATGGCATATTAACATTTGTAATTCAATATTAAGGACATGGGTTCGACACCCAGGTCTTCATTTGTTTTGTTTCTAAAACTTGTTGCAGGTCCAACCAGAACAGGCCAACACGCACAGGATCGAAGGACCTGAGTTTCGGTACCCAGGTCTTGCATTTTCGTTTTGTTAACATATCTTTGCAGATTCAGTGCCCTCACAGGTGATCCATCAGGCCCTTCTAGCAACTCCCTCTGGATCGAAAGCCACATCTTTTCATTGGATCGAAGGGTAACACCCTTCATAGAATCGAAAGGCAACACCCCTCCTGGATCAAAAATCCCATCTTTCCCTGGATCGAAAGGCACCTTCCCCTCTAGATCGAAAAACCCCCTTTTCTCTCTGGATCAAAGGATGCCCCCTTTGTATCTTTATTTTTGTTTTCATTATGTCTCTTGTTAAACTAACCATTAAATCAAAATCACAAAAAACATTAGGCTAGTGTTTTATTAATCAAATTAATTTTTGTTAATTAAGTAATTAATTATCTTAACCTTTTTCGTAATTTAAAATTAAATAGACTTGTTTTATTTTCTTTCATAAATAAAATAAAAACAAAACAAAAAGATTTCTTTTTACCTTAGGATTTTTATACGTTCTTTTTAATTCGTTTGCGCGTTTATTTAATTTTGCATTTTTCAACTTATTGTAACTGCTCACGGGATATAATAGAAATTAACTAGGACTTTTTATCGCTTTCTTTTATTGTTCCAAGTTTCGGACATGTAATTAATCCCCAAAGCCCTGTAATAGCATAAGATTTATGTTTATGCACTTTACATTTCCGCATTTTTAATTATTGTATATATTTACTGCTAGTAACTAGGCATGTGTGACAAGACTGGAGAACAAAGCGTTAGCAAACCTAACATCAAAGAAAATAACTGAATACAACACACTCACACATATACATCTCTAGGGTACCCCACTTTGGTTGCCTTCGAAAAACAATCATGTCCCTCGAAAACAGGAACGCTTTAGCAAAGACCCATAAATCAAAAGATCATAGTCCCTTGATGACCCTACAGTTGCCTTTCGGTAAATGATTTAGTCCCTGAACGGAAATTGCTAAAGCATCTCTACATGTTGCCTTTATGATTGTACGTCCCTTTGATGTCCCTCATACATCCAACGATAGGGCTACCTACTCACTAATAGTAGGATAGCACTGTCTAAAGGATATGAGGAAAAGAACTACCTTTTCGAGTACAAGTAGATAGCTGTTAGACGTTTGCTCAAAACAAATTTTCACACCAACACTTTCAATTGAAACATTTTCAAAAGTCAAAGCTCTTTGTACGCATTCTTATAGAGGCGAGAATCATTACAAAGGAAATTTTCAAAATCATTTTCAAAAACATCTTCCACAAACACTTCTTTAAACTATTTTCAAAACCAACACTTTGTACGCATTCTTATAGAGACGAGAATCATTACAAAGTCGTTTTCAAAATATTTCCAAACCTACAACACAAAGCACAAGCAATTTTCAAAACATGATCTAGAAATAAAGATCCCGTAGATAACTACAGATGGGATGGGTGCTAACACCTTCTCTTTCCATAATCTATCCCCCTTACTCAGAAAATCTCGAAAAGGTATTTTTCTGTTCTTTTCACCCTTTCCTTAATTTGGATAAAAGAAAAGTCGGTGGTGACTCTCGCTTAGGGCAACATTTGAGAACACAAATGCAAAACCAGTACTAATAGTCGGTTATGCCACCGTATCACAGAACTGGCGACTCTGCCGGGGATAAGGATGTATAACAAGTGGGGTTACCTTAGAGTTAGTTCATTATTTAACTGCTTTTATATACTTTGTTTGCTTTACTTTTGAGGGCTTTGTTTGGGTTACTATAGATCCTACACCCGGATCTGGGGCACCTTATTAGGTAAGTAGTGTTGTACCCCAAATTTTGACCTAAGATACCATCTCCCATCTGCATCATTACATTGCAAGCGTTTTGATCTATTGATTTTAAAATTCATAACTCTTTCAAGTCGAGAGCTGTTTATTTTTGAACGCTAAATTTATTAATCGATCAATGCTAAAACAATGTTTAATTATTTATTATCTTAAATTTAAATAATTGGAATTTATTTTCAGTTATTATTTAATTTAAAGATTTATAAATAATAAAGTAAATATTTGAAAGAAGTCTATTAATTGATCAGACAATGTTTATTAATTATTTATTATCTTAAATTTAAATAATTGGAATTTATTTTCAGTTATTATATAATTTAAAGATTTATAAATAATAAAATAAATATTTGAAAAGAGGTTTATTAATTGGTCAACAATGATTATTTAATTATTTATCATTCTAAGTTTAAATAATTGAAATTTTATTTTTCAGTTATTATAATTTAGAGAATTATGAATAATGAATTAAATAATTGAAGAGAAGTTTATTGATCAATGATGTTTATTTAATTGTTTATTATTCTGAATTTAATAGTTGGAATTCATTTTCAGTTGTTATAATTTAAAGAATTATAAATAATAAAATAAATAATTGGAAAGAAGAAAAGAATTAATTGGTAAAATATTGGAATTTTATTTACTTTATTCTAATTATTACAATTGTTATTTAAATATTGTATTATTTACAAAATATTTACAATAACAATTATATAAAATGCTTAAAGAAAAATAAAAACTATTCTAATTTTTCCTAAATTCTAAATCTTCATCTTCTATCTAATGCTTCTTTGTCTACTCATTTAATTTTACCTGCAAAACAATTAAAAGAAAAAAGTCAGAAATAAATAAATAATTAAAAGCAGAAAATTATTTTTAGTGTTCATCATTAAAAGCAAACGGCTGGAATCAGTTTTTACCCTTTTTGCAAATCACGGGATTTCTCCCGGTTCACAAAAAGGGATGAATTTTTATTTTCAAAAATAAACTGCACAAGTTAAAATATGCACAAATTCATTTCATTTGTCAAAATTGCATTTTAATTGTAAACTGCATGTTTCAAATCCCATGTATATTTCAAAGCATAAAGCAACAACATATGCATAATCAAATTACATGTTCAAAAGAAATTCCAACGTAAACATGCCAAGAGGTAGGAAGAAGTCAAAAACATAGGCTCCCATGCAGTATACAAAGAGATATGCAGTTTAAACCATTTATGCAAGCAATGTAATATTCCATTTACATCATTTTCCAGCATATTGCTTTTTCAGAACAGTCAGTACATATCACATTTTAATGTATCAAATTGTACTAAGAGAGAGAAGAGAGAAAGAGTTGGTTTTACAGGTTTTTGGTTTAGGCAGAAAAGGAATAGAAACAAAACTGTAGCAGCATCTCATAAGAAAAGGGAGCATAGAAAAAGAATACCAACAAACTGGATGAAGCAGTAATGTGAAGAGAGAAGGCAGAGATATAGTTAAAATATGTAAAACCTGATAACATAACCTCAATGCCAAACCAACGGATATAACAACACAAACCCCTTCAAAATAAAAGGAGTTCACAACCTATCTTCAAGCCTTCCAGACTCAAACTGTAAAACAAAAAAACAAAGCCATTTTCTCAAGCTCTAAAGCCTAAGCCTTAGTAACAACAACCGTGGCCAAACCAAAAACCAGTAAGAACCTACTGTCCAAACCATATCAATGCCACAACCTGCATTAAAACCATAATCTGCATAACAACAATGACCATGGCCTAAAAAGAAACCAGTAGAACCTGTAACACCAAGAGGGCCAAACCCTTAACCATTTCAAACCTATTACCTATCCAAAACTACAGCAAAAACAAAAAACCAGTATACCCAACATAACCTGCATAAACCAGTAAGACCCTTAGCCATTTCAAAACACCATCAACATGAATCATAAAACCTGTTTCCTTAACCATGTCAAAACTGTTGCCCAGCCAAACAATAACCATTTCAAAGCTTAGGCCATAGTAACATAAACCAATTTCCATCAACCTGCGTAAACCAGTATAACACCAAAACACAACCAATATAGCCATCACCAAAATTTTAAACCACGGCCAATCCAACCAGAAAAAAACCAGAACAACACAACTTATCAACCAAATGTCCAAACCCACAAAGGCCCAGACATGTTCATCATTGGCCATTAAAGCATACAGTAGCAATGTCAAGCATTCAAGCCTCAAGTTATTCCATCATAGGCCACTAAGAAAGGCAACAGAATCACAGTGAAGAAGAAGAGAAAAAGCATACAACGAAGGCAACTCAGAGGCGAATTCAAGGCAACTAAGAGAAGAGGAAAAGAAGCGTTGCATAGGCATAGGCAAAAGCAAGGAAGAAGAAGAAAAGATATCACGCAAGGGTTTTCAACTGTCATCATAAAACCCTAAAAAAGCATTAAAGAAGACAAACCAGGGTCTCCAAGCTCACAGCCTCACTGCGTTTCTCCCTCCGCCAGCAAGCCTCCGGAACACCCTTCCTTCCTCCTTCATAAGGTAGTTTCGTTGCTTCTTGTTTTCCCTTTCATCATCTCAACCGAAATCATGTAAGAAAAAACGAAATCAGAATCAAATGAACATAAATCATAAGCATGCAAATCAAGAAAAACTTAACGCGTTAATGGACGAATCATCACCTTCACTGTATCGCTGAGCAACGCACGGGGAAGGAGGGATGTTGGTGGCTCGGGCAAAGAAAGGTCAGAGGCGAGGAC
Organism: Vicia faba; assembly: GCA_948472305.1. Taxonomy (NCBI): domain Eukaryota; kingdom Viridiplantae; phylum Streptophyta; class Magnoliopsida; order Fabales; family Fabaceae; genus Vicia; species Vicia faba. Next base: position 84,363,247 of record OX451736.1, read on the forward strand.
ATGAAGACGAAGAAGACGATCGAAGGAGAACGCACAAGGTTGAGCGAGCGGCGCCGTTGCTGCAAAAACCCCTAATCCCTTTTTACCAAACTAAAACATTTGTTAACCCTAAAAACATTATGAGGTCTGAATGGGCCTTAACTCTTTTTTCCTAAAACCTAAAGCCCACGAATTCCTTATGCACCCCCTTTTTTCTGTTTTGATTTGGGCCCTTCAAACCCTTTTGGCCCATAACTATCTTTAGCTACCCTTTTCTTTCTTAATACCTTTTTTTTCTATTTATTTGCTTTTAGTTTTTTTTGGAATTTATTTAACTAGTAATTTAATCAAATAAGAAGTATATTTTAATTAGACAAATTTCAAATAATTTGATCATTTTATTAGTTTAACCTTAGGTTTAATTTAATAATTTTAATATTCCCTTTTTAATTAGATTTAAATTAATAATTTTTAAGTTTTAATTTAGTTTAATTATTTAATAACTATTAAAAATAGCACTTTATATTAATATAAAAAAAACAAAAAAAAAAACTTAAATAAAAAAAAAACTTAAAAACATCTTTATTTTCTTTAATTAATTCCCATGCTTTGTCCATATTAAAAAACATATAAAAATAAAAATGACTTAAAATTAAAACATGTTATTTTCTTTAAATTATTTCCCTCGCTTTAGTTAATACTAATACAAAAATATAAAAAAATAGAATTTAAGAATTAAAACATTTTATCTTTTCTTTAATTAATTCTCTATGCATTATACCTATTAAACAAAAATCTAAAAAATGCATGTTCATACCATTTAGTCTTTTATTTAATTGTTATATATCATTATCTGCATAATTTTCTGTTTAATTATTTTGTCGTTACTTGTTTATTCCGTTTCAGTCTAAATCCAAGGGAAAAACGATTAAATTTGTTGACTTCATGTCCTCAAGTCCGATCACGCGAATATTTTCATCACGTTAAAACTTAAGACAATTTTTCATCAAAAATTCAATCTTTTCAAAACTTACACCTTTTAAGCCAAAACTTCGACATTAGGTCGTCGTATCTTCAAAAACCCGTCTGTACCCCTTTTCGGCCAAAACAATTTATTTTTAATCAAACGAACAATTTTAATAAACAGATATTTCAAAAGGTTCCTATAGAGTACTATAGATACATTGGGTGCTAATACCTTCCCACTGTATAACCAACCCCCGAACCATAGATCTCTTTTCAAAAACGCCTTGTATTTTTATTACTTTTAAAAGTATTATTTTACATTGCATATTTAGGGTTTTATTTCGCTCTTTTCCCTTTTCCCTTGGAAATAATAAAGCGCGGTGGCGACTCTTGCTTTTGTGAGACGAATTAATCAATAATTCGATCTCCGATTTACCCCGCTACATTTTTTATCGCTACAAGTAGCAATAAATCATGGAAGTTGTACGGCGTAGACCGATATGGATAAAGTGATAGCTATGTTAGCGTGATACTTTGGTTTGTACTAATGTTCCTTGAGTCAGTCAAGGATAACATTAGGTTTTCTTAGTGTCATTAAGCACTAACTAACCTTTAGAACCTTTAATTTACTCATCCTAAGCCATTAGAAAGTAGTGAGATGACCGGCTTTGGTTTCGACCAAAGATTGGTTGATACTCAATACTACACTCATTGAGACTAGACTTTTGGGATATTCTGGCCGCAATATTTCGGTGCTTGAGCTAGAACAATACCTAAAAGAAAGGTCAGTGACATGAGACTCCTTAGAACCCTGTTATTATTTCCAGGAAAGGTTGAGCCAACTAAACTTCAAGAGGGTACTTACCTTTAAAACTCATGCAAGCCTGAACCTAAGGCTCCTTGTGTGACTTGTTTTCCTTCATTATCTAACGACTTGAACTCTTTGCAGGCTTTTGTTTATTATCTGATAATATGAGTCACTGCCCAAAAATTAGGATTTCCTGCAAGACATACTTATCTTTATCACCCTATATTTTTTGCTTGATGCATAACATACACATCATAGCATAATACCATAGCATTTCGTTAACCATTTCAAGGATCTCAAGGGCCTGTGGTGCAGGTTATGATGAACCAGACGTCTAGCAAGGGGAAATGGATTTATTTTCCTCTAGACAATGCCTTCAAAAGACCAAAACACGATAACTTAAGTCGGGGGCTATGACCCACTCGATATGAGAAGGACATTTAACAATACAAAGTTCTTCTGTCAAAGTTGTAGTCAAAATTCAACTCCTAACATCTTCTTGTGTTTACCCCGCGAGATCCTTGAAAACATTTGCATATCATACATGTCATTGTGTGATACGGTGGGAGAACTGACTTGAGGGTTTTGTGTTTTATCGCAAATGTTGCAGTTAGCAAGAGTCGCCACCGACTTTTCTTTTATCCAAAAGGAAAGGTGAAAAAGCACAGGAAAGACCTTTGAGATTGTTTCTTGAGTTCGGGGGGTAGATTATGAAAATGGAAGATATTAGCACCCTTTTCATCCATGGTTTTCCATGGGCTCTTAGTTAATTTCTAGATCACTTACTTTTGTTGTTTGAAAAAGTGTTTGGTGTGGTTTTGTAAGTATTTTGTAAAAGAGCCCATTCATTTAGGCAATCTTTGTAATGATTCTCGTTCGTAAGAATGTATACAAAGATATTTGTCTTTTTGAAAATGTTTTCCATGTTTGTAAAAATGTTTGGAAATGTGTGTGTTTGTTTTGAAAATATCAAGGATAGTTGTTTGGAAATAGAGCAAGTAACTAGAAGAAATCTACCTACTCAAATGTCTTTCTTGTTCACTTTATATTCCTTTGACATTTTTGTTTTACCATTGATTTGGTAAGCAATCCTATCTTTGGATGTTAACGGGACGGGCGTGGGTCATCGTATGACCATGATTAGCAATATTGCAAAGTATCTTAGCATTTTTGAGGGACCAAGATCATTTTGTAAGGCAAGTTTGAATAGCGTCATCGAGGGACTATGATCTCATATTTGTTTGTTTTGCCAAGATACTTCGCATGCGTAATATGGCCATTTTTGTATAAGGAAACCAAGTGGAGAAACCCTAAAGATGCTTGTGTGAAAGTGTGTTATTTTCATTCCTTGATTTTGTCTTGGATTTAGGGTTTTCTATTTGATTTGTTTTTATCTTGCCATACAAACTCTAATTACTAGCATGGTATATAAAAGAGGTAAATTGCGTGATTTAAAGATTACTACGCCATTACAACATTTTTATGGGAGGGGGGAAATACAAATTTTAAATGGGGATTTGCAATAAAGTAAATCTAATTAAGCTATTACAACCAAATCTAATTTATACGAATATTTGAATAAATAAATATACAATATAAATAAGCAATGATATGTATGCAAGAAAAAAGATTTTTGTTTTTATTTTTTTATGTGAAAAGGAATTTTAACCTAATCCTAAAAATATATATATAAAAAAAAGGAAATTATATCTTAAAAAAAGGTTAACCCTAATTTCTAGTTTGAAAGAAAATAAAGTTCTTATGTATTATTTTTATGTATTTTTTTGTATTAAAACTAATAAATAATATTTTATGAAAATATTTAGTTTTTATATATGCCAAAATAAATATTTACAAGTATGGAATGAAAAGGAAATAAAAACAAATTAAACTAAACCTATTTTATTTATGTTTACAAGTTTATAAAAAAGAGTATATGTATGATATGTAACTAAAATAAAATATTTTTTATGAGAAAAATAAAATAAAATGGACAAAAAATATAAATTTAGCATTTTTATCTTTTTTATGATTTTAATATTAAGGAAGATGAATTTAATAAAATAAATATGAAAATAAAAATGAATAATAAAAAATAAGGGCCATGGGTGCTGCAAGCAAGCAAGGGGTAGTATGTTAGCAAAAAAGGGTAAGGCCCAAACGTTGAAGCCCATCCTGCGAACAACCAAAAATGAAACTGGAAAAGTATGAAAAAAACAAAAGGTAGCGCCAAGGTTCGAACCCACGACCAAAGCATTTCCAGCACGCTACCTTGCCACTGGGGTGGTTGTACATCCGTTAATTTATGTGAAAACAGAAATACATAACATGAAACAATTCCTAGCCCTGTACTTCATCTTCTTCCTCAACCTAGTCGGATCCCCTGTAACTCTTTCATCTCTCAACAAAAATGGAAATTGATAACATGAATGTTATAGCATTTTGTCTCACGATTGTAACCATGTGTATAACTAAAACTATAAGCCCAAGATTAAAGAGAATTTTAATGGCCCTAATTCTTAACCTAATTTTTCCAGGAACTTCAAGTTCAAAATTCTCTCAACTCAAGCCAAATAAATGCAAGTTATGGATATGTACAGCTTTGTAGCAATGATATCTACATTGTTTATTCACAAATCATGGCCAATAGATGCCTGTATGAAGAGATAGAAATTGAGATTTTTACCTCTTTCAGTTGAGATCGTGAATGGAGTTTGAGTGGGATTTAGGAAGGCCTGAAGGTTGCTTTAGCTTGCTTACACCTTCCTGAATGTGTTCCAACCCTTGCCTTGCTTTGAAAGTGTTTGAAACTCTCTATCCAAGTCAACCTGCAAGCTTGGAAAACAAAAATGGCAGATGAAGAAGGAGGAGTTACAGTGCAGGGATGATGGTATGGATCAGTTAGATATGAAGTAGGTAAAGTGTTTGGATCATTAAAACTTGAAACGCACGAGCCAATTTGTGGATTGTTATGCTTATGCTCAAACTGCAAGTTTTGACAGTTTTTGGTGATATGGAGTGTTTTAGTGTTTTAGGCCCTTAGAAATCGTGTTTTCTGTTGTAATGTCTTTGTGTATTAGTATGGAAAAGGTTTCAAGTCAACTCTCCAACAGATTTGTGAGTTCTAGCCTTTTGGCACACATTCTTACTTTTGAAGCAAAGTGAAGAAACATGTCTTCACATGCTTGTACTGGCCTTTTTGGGGTTGGTATAAGCTTAGTACAAGTTGCTTTAGGCCTGTAGGACTTGTGTGTGCAGAGAAGACAGGTCCAATGCTCAAGAATTGGAAAGTTGCAAAAGTGAAGCTTTTTCAAAATGGCAATGGCCACTTTATGCCATTTATGGAATTACAACTTGGACAAAGGCTCTTGAGCTTAAATTAAAGCTTTGTAAACTGAGTAAGCATTAAATTATGAAGTGAGAAACAAGTTAGGGATCTGTAAATCAAGAATTAGGCAAAATAGGTTCAAATTTGAATTTTGTTCTTCATGAAATGGCTTGGATTCAATATGAGAAATTGCCAACTTTATCTCTTCGATTCTCCCTACTCAAAAATGATCTTGAGGACTTCTTGGACATTTTGGAAAGCTTTCAATGTTCTCTATAACTCATATTTGACATGAATTTCAAGACTCCTCTTGGAACTAGATGAAAAATTTCCATGAAGTTGGGTCCAAAACCTGCCTAAATTAGGGCAAAATTTCACTAAGTTATCTAGTTCATGAGCATGTAATCATAAAATTATATCTTGAGATCCAAGCATCTTTAGGGAAACATTTATGAATAAAAGTTGTATATTTCATAGAGGTCTACAACTTTCATGTTGGGAACTTTCCTTGAATCATCTTGTAACATGGTGGGAAAATGGCTTAAAGTTGAGAAAAAATAAGAATTTTTCTATACTTAGAAAATTTTCTATGTTAAGAAAATTTCCAATTTAAAAACCAAATCTTCAATCCTTGATTTCTTGATGAAAAAGTTTCACATTTTGACATTTTTTGATGAATTGTGACCCTTGGCACTTGATTTTGACCAAAAAGTCAAAGTTTGACTTTTCAGTATACAGTTGACTTTTGATCAGTTGACTGCAAATTTCATCTGTCTATCCAATGGATTTGCAATTTTTTGAACCATGTAATTAGTTCAAGAAAATTCAATTGAATCCTTGAAATCATGCTTCAAACCAATTGGTCATTTTTTAGGTCAAAAATCAGAAATTGCCCTTTCTCAGTCAAAACCCTAATTTTGACCATTTTGCCCTTTTGATGATTTGATCAAATTTCTTGAGGAATTGTTGTCCAAACTTGATCAAATGATACATATGAGTTTAAAATGTTGATGTGGATAAAAAATTATGAAGTTTTACTGTAAATTGGCCATGGTTGACTTTTTTCCCAATACAACTGATTTTTAGGTCAACTGTCCATTTGACTAGTCAAAAATGTGATTTAAGGCTTGAAACTTGACATGAGTAATCTTAGGGGTCCATGATGATACTTGAAAGTCATATGAAGCATTGATAGTCCAAAAATCCTTGTGCAAACTTAAACCCTAATTCTGGGTCATCAGTGCAAGATGAGATGTCTTGAGTTGATCAAACCCTAATCCAGCCTTGAGTCAAAGAGATCTTGTGAGAAAATCTTGATAAATGAGAGGTAAAATTTTGGGGTACAACACATTGCATAACGGGTATTCTCCGGACAAGCTTCTTATCCCTCTGCTTTTTATTTCAGCAAGAAGAAATGGCCCTTGAACAAACAATCAAAGACCTTCAAGCTCAAAACGCTCAGTTCCAACAAATGTTCTTGGCTCTGGCCCAGGGGAAAGAAGAACTGAAAACCCTGATCATCAAAGAGAAGACCAAAAAGCCAAAAAAACAGACTGACATCTTGAATATGGGAAGAATACTTAAAGGACCAGTCAAGCGAGCTCTAGATCTCATAACTCCATCAAATGAGGGGGATAATCATGAAGATGATAACAACCTAGGGACTGATGAAGATGAAGCTTATTACTCTGAGGAGAAATACCCTCCTACTGATGATAAATACAAGCAACTGAAGGATCGTCTCAATTCTATAGAGATTCAGCAGATACCTGGTTTGGACTTTGAAGAGTTAGGGCTGGTTTTTGGGGAAGTCATCCCACCAAAATTCAAGGTTCCCACCTTTGCTAAATATGACGGGGTCTCTTGTCCTAAACTTCACTTGAGATCATATGTCACAAAGATCAAACCTCACACTATTGACCGGAAGCTATAGGTTCATTTCTTCCAAGAAAGTTTGACCAACACTCAACTGGAGTGGTTCTATCAACTAGAAGGAACCGACATCCATACCTGGGAAGACTTAGTTATTGCTTTCTACAAGCAGTACCAATACAATGCTGACCTGGCACCAACTCGAGTGAAATTGCAGAATATGTCCATGGGCTCAAAAGAAGGGTTCAAGGAATATGCACAGAAATGGAGAGATTTGGCTGGCAGGGTGCAACCTCCTCTGACTGATCGGGAAATGGTGGACATGTTCATGGGCACTCTGACAGGCCCGTTCTTTAATTTGCTGATTGGAAGTTCCTCATCAGGTTTTACAAAGATGGTTCTGACTGGGGAGAGGATTGAAATTGGTATCAAGAGTGGGAAGATTTTGATGGCTGCATCTTCTATTGCTGAGAAGAAGCCATTTGGTGGCAAAAAAGAAATTAATGTTGTCTATGGCCAAAAGAGCCATAGTAAAAATAACCACCATCAGTCAGTGGGAGCGGTGCTAATGTCTAATCCCACACCTGTTCAACATCAACGGGGTAATAGGCGTAGGATAAAGTATCAAGAGAGGAAGTACACTGGGATTAATATGACTTTGTCTCAAGCGTCACAACAATTGCTAAAAGTAGAGCTGATTACACTAAAGGATCCTCCTCAAAAACCTGATACCTCTTCTCCGAAGTACATTCCAAATGCAATATGTGCCTACCATTTTGATAGTCCTGAACACGACACCGACAACTGTTGGACTTTGAAGAACAAGATTCAGGATTTGATCAACAACAAGGAGATCGAATTTGACTCTCCTAAGACCCCAGTGTGATCATTGCTCCCATGCCAAATCATGGTCAAAATTGAGAGCGTCTATTTCATTTGAATTATCAATTTTAATTTCTTTGTTTTCTTAAAATATTTGCCTTTTTGTGAGACTTTGGTTATTCATATTAATGCATCGCATATGTTTTGTCTTGAATTATTTTATTCGTATTAATTATATTCAAACTGTGTTTTTACTTCCTTTTTTGTGATATTCAACTCTCGATCAAAGCTCTAAGACTTTAGAGGGAGGATGATGAAAAATATACCACAATCTCATACAGTGTGCTTTTGAACAAACCCCGTTGACGATGTACACGCGTTGTTTCAAATCATAAACAGTGGAGTTATAAGGAAGATAATCCCTAGTCAACCCCTTTGAGCCAAAGAAGTAGGAGTTTTTCTTTCCACACAAATTAAAACCCTTAATCATAACCTGGGGCAGGGTAGTTTTCTCAGTTAATTCAGATGTGCATTCATTCGCAAGCTCTACCTTCATACACGATAAATAGTGTAGAAGATGCACTCCAAAAAATGGTGATGGTTACATATAATCATCAAGACAGGCATTCATTATCTCTCAAAATAAAAGCCCATTAATTCAAAACCTATGAAGGAGACTTAAGGAAAAAACTGGGGCATCCCGCTGACTATAATCACAAAAGAAACAGTTTAGGAAAAAGTTGGGATAACGAAAACAAAAAAAAAGGTCCTACAAATCCTCAACAAAAAAAGAAAAGGTTACAAAAATGACTGCCTTCTCGAACAAACGTTCAATTTCTGAACCATCACCAAGTATCAAAGCAAAGATTCCAGACTCAATTGGGATCTAAACGCATGATTAGCTGAGCATAGGATTGAAGAACATCACGAAGAAAGGGTTGGGTAAAAATAAAATTTGAGCCTTTATCTTTTGTTTCTTGAATCGTGAACCAGGCTACGTTATAACCCTTAAAAGTCCTAGCTGAAGCACGGGTTAGTTCGAAGGCATACTGTTACAAAAGGTATCCTGAATCCTGTTGGGTTCGCTATAAATCCTGAGCTGATATCACACTCTTACACAGTTTGTTTGTTTAACTAAAAAATGAATTTTCAAACTTCAAGACAGACATAAGCTTTGCATTCTTAAAATACCATTGTTTGCATATGACTATTTGTTCAATAGCAAATAAATCCTCACGACGGATATTCGAAGAACAAAAATCCTCTGAGTGGACAGAGTCACCTCAGATGGAAAGACATTCCAGTGACATGCCTTTCATAATCAAGGGGCATAACATGGTGTCCAGCTGATCTGGGGAAGTCAAGTCAAGGTTCAAGGAATCTCTCAAAAATTCCAAATAGCCAGGGACAAATCTCCATCTGAATCACTTGGGGACTAGACATGAAATCCAGCAATGAATCATGTATGATCAAACAAACATCTCATGGTAGTGTGGAAACACTTACTATTATGGACAATGACAATTCTCTGTACCCGGTGAATGCGGACATAGTCGAAAAATACTACGCATGAACAAAAACCCGCTAGGTTGACTGGTCTAGGAAAAAATAAGGGCATCCCGACGAACCAAAAGGGTTCGGGCAAAAATTAGGGATATACATATGAAAATTGTACACCCGGCAAGTCGAAAACCTGAAAAGGAGGCTTGGGCAAAAAAGGTTATCCCGATGAACTGAAAATATGAAAGGACAGTCCAGGTAAAAGTTAGGGATTAAAGTGTATGACTACGTCCCATCATCTCGTCACTTGTCTATTAGTAGAAGGTTTATTACACTGATCTGCATTCGCCAATGACTCCAGATTTTGGGATAACAGTCAAACCCTCTATAAAATCCCCGGCAGATACTTTCTCTGGCATGTACAGAGGCAGGGGCATCCTACTATAAGATGACTACCATGTTCTCTGCATACAGCCTAATGAGGTCAGGTGTTCTTATATCCCCGGCAGAGCAAAATCTCCAACTACTGCTTCAACATCTAAGGAAAATTCCCCAGTGAAGTCACCAAGCTTCTCAGGATTCCCTGGTAGGATTTCAACAAAATCCCCAATCAATTCATGGAGTTTTCCTTCCCCAACAGAGTTTATTTCTCTAACAACGGAAGTTCATCCCCCAACATTTCAACTTCAACAAAATTTGAAGACATACATTCTTCATCCCTAACAACAATCAAGGATTCATTTTCCCTAGTTCAACAATACAACAATGGAATGACTGACACGTTCATGCATTGCATTCATACATCATTTTACAGATGTCATAGCATAGGCAGCACAAATTCATATATTACAAATCTCATTCATTTTAAGAACATCATTTTCACTTCATGCATCATCACATTTCATGCAGCTAAACCTTTATCTTTTCAGGTAAAGTCTATACACAAACAAATTTATGGTACTCTATTGAGGTAGAAATCATCCAAGATTCCTTCATTATCTGTTGAGGTAGCAATCGTCAAAGATTCCTTAGTTATCTGTTGAGGTAGCAATCGTCAAGATTCCTTTATCATCTGTTGAGATAGTAATCGTCAAATATTCCTTCATCATCTGTTGAGGTAGAAATCGTCAAAGATTCCTTCATTATCTGTTGAGGTAGCAATCGTCCAAGATTCCTTCATTATCTTTTAAGGTAGCAATCGTCCAAGATTCCTTCATTATCTGTCGAGGTAGAAATCGTCAAAGATTCCTTTATCATCTATTGAGGTAGCAATTGTCAAAGATTCCTTCATTATCTGTTGAGGTAGCAATCGTCAAAGATTCCTTCATTATCTGTTGAGGTAGCAATCGTCAAAGATTCCTTTATTAATTGTTGAGGTAGAAATCATCAAAGATTCCTTCATTATCTGTTGAAGTAGCAATCTTCAAAGATTCCTTCATCATCTGTTGAGGTAGAAATCGTCAAGGATTACTTCATCATCTGTTAAGGTAGCAATCGTCAAAGATTCGTTCATTATCTGTTGAGGTAGCAATCGTCAAAGATTCCGTCATTATATTTTGAGGTAGCAACCATCCAAGATTCTTTCAATATCTATTGAGGTAGCAATCATTAAAGATTCCTTCATCATATGTTGAGGTAGCAATCATCAAAGATTCCTTCATTATCGGTTGAGGTAGCAATCGTCAAATATTCCTTCATTATCTGTTAAGGTAGAAATCATCAAAGATTCCTTCGTTATCTGTTGAGGCAGAAATCGTCAGAGATTCCTTCATTATCTGTTGAGGTAGCAATCGTCAAAGATTCCTTCATTATCTGTTGAGGTATAAATCGTCAAAGATTCCTTAATTATCTGTTGAGGTAGCAATCGACAAAGATTCCTTCATTATATTTTGAGGTAGCAATCATCCAAGATTCTTTCATTATCTATTGAGGTAGAAATCGTCAAAGATTCCTTCATCATCTGTTGAGGTAGCAATCATCAAAGGTTCCTTCATTATCTGTTGAGGTAGCAATCATTAAAGATTCCTTCATTATCTGTTGAGGTAGAAATCATCAAAGATTCCTTAATTATCTATTGAGGTAGCAATCGTCAGAGATTCCTTCATTATCTGTTGAGGTAGAAATCGTCAAAGATTCCTTCATTATTTGTTGAGGTAGAAATCCTCAAAGATTCCTTCATTATCTATTGAGGTAGCAGTCATCAAAGATTACTTCATTATCTTTTGAGGTAGAAATCATCCAAGATTCTTTCATTATCTATTGAGGTAGCAATTGTCAAAGATTCCTTCATATAACACTCCAGAGGCAGTCCAACACGGACTCATCCTGAAATAGCCCTACACAGGTTTTCTTATGATACATCTCTAGATAGCAGTTAATTTCATTCTCCCCCAGCAGATTATTGTGAAGCCTGGATTTCAACTAGAAAAACAACAAACTTCCATCTCTCTAATCCAGAGATAACACCTCAGTAGAGCCATAGACAAATGAAGTTCCTAGACTCTATTCCCCACAAAGTTTTCCTCAAGCAGGAGAACAACAACAATTAACATTCCCCAGCAGACTTCTCCTCAGACAACAGGAACCAGAATCCCCATAAAGAGACCTCTTATGAAGTCAACTTCTACTTTGGATGTCCTCTTTAAGCCCATCTCAGTCAACTCTCAGTCATCTTCTACAAATGGCATCTTTAAGCCCATTCCCTACACAATCAACCATCACATCATCGAGTGCAAATTTCTAGGAACTCTAGCGTACAATCATCTTCCACCTTCAGATCACGAAAGACAAACAAGCCAATATAAATCCTCGGGTTTAAAAAGATTGAACAGGGGAAACTGTTGTACCCCAAAATTTGTCCTCTCATTTTTTTCCAAGATTTTTCTCTTACATGGGTGATTACAAACACTTGATTAAAGAAAAAAATAAAAATTTTGAAGAAAAAGAAGGAGTCGTCGATTGGCATTGGGACAAGGTGCCTTCGATAGGCATTTGGACATGAGTCTTGATTGGCCTTGGGACAAGGTCTTTTGATTGGAATTTTTACAAGGTCCTTCGACTGGCATCTGAACAGGATGTCTTTTGATTTACATTTGGACAAGGAGTTTCGATTGAGCATCTAAATACCTTCGATACAAGCTTGACTCAATAGTCTTCGATTGGGCATTTGGCACTCTTCGATGCAATCTTGATTCACAAGCTTCGATTGGGCGCTGCCTCCCCCCCCCCCCCCCCCTTTCGATCAAGCTTCGACTGGCCAGGTTGAAGTCTTTCGATTGGTTTAGTTGGTTAGTTTCAGAGCCAATCAAAGAACAAGGCAAATAGGGACTCAATCGAAGGCCACAATGATGAGGTATGGGTTAATTCGAAAGAAAGTGAGGAGGCTCCTACAAAGATTTTGATTGATAGAGAGATAAAGCAACCTTCGACCAGTTAAAAAGGGAGAGTTGATGTTTCAATTGGTTTGAGATGAAAGAAAGCCATTCGAAGGAAGTAACAATAGGCCAATCGAAGAGCAACGCTGGAGGGAATTCGAAGAAGCCAAATCTGTCTAGGTTCATCCCAAAGCTCAAAGGGGTATGGATATTTCAAAAAAGGAAGTCTTTTAATGTGTCTGATTTTTGTCTCATAGCTTTCAAAGCCATGGTTAATGGCTTGTTTCTTTCTATTACCATCACACTCCTATAAATAACAGGTCTAAGGCACATTGGAGGGGGCGGAGATAACACAAAAAAAGGCGAAAGAAAAACCATACGAATATCATACACACTCTTGCCACACTCACTGGCCAAATATTACCTCACACGTACATGTTGTCTCATAAGCCACACCAAAATTATCAAAAAAAAACTCCCGAGTAATCCAAATTGAAGGAATCTTCAATAATATTCCACTCACTCCTTGAAGCTTGCAGGAGGCGTACCCAAACACTTTGCAAGTCATTTCCATCGAAAGAAAAACATCTCATTGGTAACAAACCTTTGATCTTAAGTTAATTTTGATTATTGTATGACATATTAACATTTATAATTCAAGATTAAGGACCTGGGTTCGACACCCGGGTCTGCATTTGTTTTGTTTCTAACACTTATTGCAAATCCAGCCTGAACAGGCCAACACGCACAGGATTGAAGGACCTGGGTTTCGATACCTAGATCCTGCATTTTCATTTTGTTAACATATCTTTGCAGATTCAGTGTCCTCACAGGTGATCCATCAGGCCCTTCCAGCAACACCCTCTGGATAGAAAGCCACATCTTTTCACTGGATCAAAGGGTAACACCCTTCACAGAATCGAAAGGCAACATCCCTCCTGGATCAAAAATCCCATCTTTCCCTGGATCGAAAGGCATCTTCCCCTCTGGATCGAAAAGCCCCCTTTTCTCTCTGGATCAAAGGATGCCCCCCATTGTATCTTTATTTTTGTTTTCATTATTTCTCTTGTTAAACTAACCATTAAATCAAAATCACAAAAAAAACATTAGGCTAGTGTTTTATTAATCAAGTTAATTTTTGTTAATTAACTAATTAATTATCTTAACCTTTTTCGTAATTTAAAATTAAATAGACTTAAGTTTTATTTTATTTCATAAATAATAAAAAAACAAAAATATTTCCTTTTACCTTATGATTTTTAGACGTTCTTTTTAATTCGTTTGCGCGTTTATTTACTTTTGCATTTTTCAACTTATTGTAACTGCTCACGGGATGTAATAGAAATTAATCCCGAAAGCCCTGTAATAGCGTAGGATTTATGTTTCCGCACTTTACATTTCCGCATTTTTAATTACTGTATATATTTACTGCTAGTAACTAGGCATGTATGACAAAATTGAAAAATAAAGCGTTAGCAAACCTAACATCAAAGAAAAATAAATGAATACAACACACTCGCACATATACACCTCTAGGGTACCCCACTTTGGTTGCCTTCGTAAAACAGTCATGTCCCTCGAAAACAGGGACACTTTAGCAAAGACCCATTAATCAAAAGATCATAGTCCCTCGATGACCCTACAGTCGTCGTTCGGTAAATGATCTAGTCCCTGAACGGAAATTTCTAAATCGTCTCTAAATGTTACCTTTATGACTGTACGTCCTTTTGATATCCCTCATACATCAAACGATAGGGCTACCTACTCACTAATAGTAGGATAGCATTGTCTAAAGGATAGGAGGAAAAAAACTACCTTTTCGAGTACAAGTATATAGTTGTTAGACGCTTGCTCAAAACAAATTTTAACACCAACACTTTCAATTGAAACATTTTCAAAAGTCAAAGCTCTTTGTATGCATTCTTATAGAGACAAGAATCATTACAAAGGCACTTTTCAAAATCATTTTCAAAAACATCTTCCACAAACACTTCTTTAAACTATTTTCAAAACCAATACTTTGTACGCATTCTTATTGAGACGAGAATCATTATAAAGACGTTTTAAAAATATTTTCAAACCCACAACACAAAGCACAAGCAATTTTCAAAACATGAGCTAGCAACTAAGAGCCCGTAGATAAATACGGATGGAAAAGGTGCTAACACCTTCCCTTTCCATAATCTACCCCCTTACTCAGAAAATTTCAAAAAGGTCTTTTTCTGTTCTTTTCACCGTTTCCTTAATTTGGATTAAAAAAAAGTCGGTGGCGATTCTTGCTTACCGCAACATTTGCAAACACAAACGCAAAACCAGTGTTAACAGTCGGTTCTGCCACCATATCACAATTGTGAATTTGGTGTTTATTTCCTTCATGTTGATAGTTGTGGTTGAGGATGACACAAACGACTTCATCATGCATTTGGTGTTCTTCACGTTGATAATTGTGGTTGAGGACGACACAACCGACACCATCAGGGAATTTTGGGTTCCATTACTTCAAACCTAACATATTTCATCCGGCTATCGAGTCTCGGTAAATATGCAAAATTCTGCAATCCCTTTAAATACTAACGGGTCATCCACATCGTCATGTCTAGATCAAAAACTTTTATACAAACGCTGATAGGATGATACATCATCATCTATGCATATTCTTCATACTCGTGGGAACGCTATACAACGTATCCTTATTGTTATCTCGGAGAAATCTTGGGGTCTTCCAATATTTAATAAACTTCCGATCAAACGTGTGAGACCTGTGTATTCTCGCACTATTTAATCGAAAGATATGATTAAATAGGGGCAGCTATCATACCCCAAATTTGCCCTCCCTTTTATTTCTACAATCAAAAATATTTTAAACATTGTTTTTATAATATTATTTGATTTTTTATAGATGTTCATTCCCAAGTCCAGTCAAAAATATTTTAAACTTTGTTTTTATAATATTATTTGATTTTTATAAATATTCGCTTCCAAACCTATTTAAAAATATAATGATTCATTTCAAATTATTTGTATTTTTAAAATAGCAAATATCTGCACACCTTTCATATTCCTTCAAATTGAGTTTATTTACAAATGAGTAACACAATACAATTGGTAAAGAGTAAAGTTTGCAAGTATAAGGTTGTGGATTTGAATCTCTTGTGGAGCACTTGTGATGTTCTTTCTTATTTCTTTTTGTTACTAATTTTTTTCCTTTTTGGAAATCAGGCTTGGGCTTTTCATTCACTTTGGATAACTTACTTGTTAAGTTTGTTTAACCTAATTCTCACTATATAAATAGGAATCTTCATTGTCTAAATTTTTCATCCAGAAATATTCAAAAAATTTCACAGATCCACAATTCACAATTTCCACAGTATCCACAAAAACTTGCTTTTTCTTTTTCTTATAATTCTTGTTCATAGCTTATTCAAGGGTTGTTGTCTATATCAGACAACAACTATTCTTGGCCAATGATTTATATATGAAAGTCCGATTTGTTTTATCAAAAAAAATGAACAAGCTTCAAATCCGAAGGTGGCCGTCCGTTTCAGCACCCTTTTTCCATTCCACTTTTCTTGTTTTTTATATACTGTTTATTAGTTATTAGTTATTGTAATTAATTCTAATTTTAGTTTAGTATTTAAAAGGGGTAATAGAATATTTTATATTTTGGGCTCCAGGCCCATAGAAAGCATGTACTAACTAACACCCTCTTTAGTCAATTAGTAACCCCCTTTTGATTTTAATTATCTTTTTTTATAGAACAATAATTATTATTTAGGAATATAATAACAAAAATAATTAATTAATATTTTACGAAGATATTAAAACTCATGCGATTAATCAAATACTCCATCTGCAAGCGACACGTGGTCAATATCTGGGCACGTGATGAGGAGACTATATCAGATTTCCCCGCTTCGTGTCTTAATCAAATCAAATACTAAAACAGCTAACCAACATCAAAACATTTTATACTAACATGATAAAAAACATGATGGTTTTGAAAAATGATTAAGGAGAATTTCTTTCGAAATTAACTATGAACTACGTCTACGCTCACACAATTTTCAACTCAGGCAAGGATCAAGGATAAATTCGAAATCAATTCTACACAATCCATAAAAACACCAACTAACCGCGAACTATGAAATGAGACTTTGTTTCCTCCTAAGAGGATACATAGGCACACGATTAAAATCGTGGCGAGTTCCCCTAATTAAAATTAAAACCCGATTTCCTAAATAATTTACGCTTCTAAACTTAGTGTCCTTACGAACAAGGTAGATAAGGGGTGCCTAACACCTTTACCTCATCTAGAACCGAGTCCAAATCTAGAATCTCTGACTTTTAGGGTTATTCCTTTATATTCCCTTCCTTTAGAATAAAAATTAAGGGTGGCGACTCAGATTTAAAAACCAGTTGCAACAACTATGGGCTCTCATGAAGGGTGTAAGGAGTATGCCTATAAGTGGAGAGATTTACCTGGAAGGGTTCAACCTCCTCTGTCTGATAGGGAGCTGGTTGACATGTTCATGGGAACTTTAACAGGACCTTTCTTTAATCATCTGATCAGAAGCTCTTCATCTGGTTTTAGTGAGTTAATACTAACAGGAGAACGTGTCAAAAGTGGTATCTGAAGTGGAAAGATTCAAATGGCTGCATCTTCAAGTACTGTGAAGAAGACATTCAATGGTAAGAAGGAAAAAAATGTTGTGTATGGCCAGAAGGGTCGCGCTAGAAGTGATCACAACCAATCTGTGGGGGCGGTACTAATTTCTAATCTTGCGTCTGTACAACAACAACAATAACAAGGCAATTAGCGTAGGTCAGAGGCACCTAGAAGACAATTTACAAAGATCAATATGCCATTGTCTCAGGAATTACAACACTTACCGAAAGCATAGCTGATTACACTGAGGGATCCTTCTCAGAATCCCAACACCACCTCTCCTTATTATAATCCTAACGTGAAATACGCTTACCATTCAAATAGACCCGGACACGACACCAATAACTGCTGGACTTTGAAGAATAAAATTCATGACATGATTGACAGCAAAGAAATTGAGTTTGATCCTTCCAAGACCCCAATGTAATTACTACACCTATGTCGAAGCACGACAAAGGCATAAGTGCTATTGATGATGTCCTTTATGTTTCTGCTGTAAGTGAATTGGCTACCCCTCTCCCGATTATCAAGAAGAATCTGTTGCAGGACAATTTATTTACGGGTTGTATTGAAAGATGTTACTATTGCGTAACTCAACCTAATGGCTGCAAGTTACTGAAAGAAGGTATTCAACACCTAATGGACAATCCCCTAATTCTGGTTGAGAAGATTCCATCTGTTGAGAATTTGTTGTAAGACTTGGAGCTGGAAGAGGTATCTGTAATATCCGGCACTCCTATCAGGGGTCATTTCCAAGGGTCCTGTGAGGATAACTTCCAAACGCAAAGTTGCTCCCATCATAATCACTTCACCTGGACCAATTCCATATTCCTCGGACAAGGATGTCCCTTGGAACTATGGAGACGACGTCTACTACCATGGCGTCAAGCAAGAGCCGTTGACCATTGAGAATAAAGATACTAAAGTTATTGATCCCAACATAGACAATATTACTGGGACTAGTAAGGTTACTAGAAGAGGAAGGGTTTTCTCTCCAGAAATCTCTCCGAAGACTGGTTCTACACCAGTTCGTGTTACTGTGACCGAGTCAACTACTGAGACTCGGGGCAAAGAAAAAATGAATGAGTCTACCCAGACAGAGGCACCTAAAGAAGTTACCACTAAAGACACCTCCATGAAAGAGTTGGAGGAGGTATTAAGGATTATCTTCAAAAGTGATTACAAGATTTCAAACAGTTGGAACAGACTCCTTTCAAGATATCCATGTTATCCCTTTTACTGTGTTCTGAGGCGCATGCTCAGGCTTTAGTAAAGTTCTTAAAATCTGCTCACGTGCCACAAGAAATTTCTACCGATCAATTTGGAAGTTATGTTGCTAGCCTAACTACTGATAATGGGCTAGGCTTTTCTGATGCCGATTTGACCCCTGAAGGAAAAAAACCACAACAAGGCCATGTATGTCTCTATTGAATGTATGGGCCCTAATCTAGCTCATGTATTGGTTGATACTAGCTCCTCGCTGAATGTTCTACTAAAGGGTGCTCTTGACAGACTGGATTGTGAAGGAGTTGTGCTGAAACCCATTGATATTATAGTCCGAGCCTTTCAAGGGTCAAAGAGGATGGTACACAGAGAGGTGGATCTCCCAATTTAAGTGGGTTCGCAGGTTTTCTATTCTACCTTCTATGTGATAGATATTCGACCGACTTATTCTTGTTTACTCAGACGCCCATGTATTCATAGGGCATGCATTGTTACTTCGACCTTACACCAAAAGCTGAAGTATCCTGTGAAAGGAAAGGTTTTTACAGTCTGCGGAGAAGAAAAGTATATGGTGAGTCACTTAAACTCGTTCAGGTATGTTGAGATGGACGGTGAATTCATTGAAACTCCCTACCAGACCTTTGCAGTTATCCCTCCTACTACTATTGAAGACGTTTATGCTATTC
This sequence comes from Vicia faba, assembly GCA_948472305.1. Taxonomy (NCBI): domain Eukaryota; kingdom Viridiplantae; phylum Streptophyta; class Magnoliopsida; order Fabales; family Fabaceae; genus Vicia; species Vicia faba. The sequence goes on from OX451736.1 coordinate 84,382,472, forward strand.
CCAAGGTTACCAGGGTTCCGCCTAGGATGGCTTTATTGAAGGATGTTAGAGCTATAATAGAAAAAGGTGGTTGCACTACTTGGGGTCAGCTTCCTGAAATTCCGTATAAATCTGACAAATTTGGTTTGGGTTTTACTGCAGAGACTCAGAGGGTTATTCATCGAGCTCGTTCTATAAGACCACCATTCTACGTTAGCAACAATGGAGTCAATGCGATAGAAGATGCTAGTAGTGACTATGACCTCGACAGCTGGATCTTTCCTACCATCAACAACGAACTCAACAATTGGAAGACTGAAGACCTTATCTCAATCTCCTTTAGTCAGGAGTAAATACCATTTTCTGTTTCTTATTGCTTTAAAAGTTTTGGGTTATGTAATTCTAAACAATGACTTTAAGCCTTGTGTCTTACCCGGGACACAATGGTTTGTTTATTAGGGTTGCCATCTTTCATAAGCATATTTTAATTCAATAAAAAAACATTGGACGTTTTGCATTCAAATTTTGCGCTTTTTGTCTTTCTTTTATCTTTATCACTTTCACATAGCTTTGTGTTCTTACATACACCCACACAATAAATTGCAGATCCACATCCATTCTAGATCCCGTCAATAACAATTATGCTATTGTCACTTATGACTTTGAAAATCCGATCTACCAAGCCAAGGACGAAGGTGAGGAAGATTGTGAAATACCTGGAGAACTTGTCAGACTGTTAGTCCAAGAGGAAAAGGCTATATAACCACATGAAGATCCAGTTGAGGTTGTGAACTTGGGTACTGAAACAGACAATAAAAAAGTCAAGATAGGTGCCAACCTAGAGGACAGTGTCAAGAACAGGTTAGTCCAAATGCTGCATGACTATGTTGAGATCTTTGCTTGGTCATATGAAGACTTGCCAAGGCTTGATACCGATATTGTGGTTCACCGTCTGCCGATGAAAGAGGGTTGTTCTGAAATAAAGCAGAAGGTTCGTCGTATGTATCCCGAGATGTCAGAAAAGATCAAGGCTGAGGTTATGAAGAAATTCAACGCAGGTTTCTTAGCAGTTACATCATATCCTCAGTGGGTGCAAATGTGGTCCCTGTATCAAAAAAGATGGCAAAGTATGTATGTGTGTAAATTACATGGATCTGAACAGGGAAATCCCCAAGGATGGCTTTCTGCTTCCACATATTGATGTTTTGGTCGACAACATCGCTCAGCATAAAGTATTCTCTTTCATGGATGACTTCTCAGGGTATAATCAGATCAAGATGGCGCCTGAAGACATGGAGAAGACTACTTTTGTTACACAGTGGGGTACTTTCTGCTACAAGGTTATGCCTTTTGGGTTGAAGAACGCTGCTGCAACATATCAGCGTGCCATTGTAGCTTTATCCATGACATGATCCATCACGAGATAGAGGTCTACGTCAATTACATGATAGCCAGATGCCAGATAAAAGAGGAACATATTAACCATCTACACAAGTTGTTTGAGAGGCTGAAAAAGTACAAGCTAAGGTTGAATCTGAACAAGTACACCTTCGGGGTAAGATCCAGTAAACTCCTAGGTTTCGTGGTCAATGGCAAAGGTATTGAAGTTGATCCTGCCAAGGTCAAAGTTATTCAAGGAATGCCCGCTCCCCGTACTGAGAAGGAAGTCAGAGATTTCTTGGGACAACTAAATTATATTGCTAGGTTTATTTCCCATCTGACCGCTACTTACGAGTCGATCTTCAAGTTGCTGAAAAAAGATCAGGTAGTGAAGAGTAATGATAACTGCCAAATAGCCTTTGAGAAAATCAAGGAGTACCTACAATAACCTCCTATTCTGATGCCACCAGTTGAAGGAAGACCTATGATCATGTACTTAACAGTATTAGAGAACTCAATGGGGTGTGTACTGGGCTAACATGATGAGTCTGGTCGAAAAGAGCATGCAATATACTACCTTAGCAAAAAGTTTACCGGCTATGAAACAAGATACTCACTAATCGAGAAAACTTATTGCACTTTGGCATGGGCTGCTCGCTAACTAAGACAATATATGTTGACCCATACTACTCTGTTGATCTCTAAAATGGATCCCATAAAGTATATATTCGAGAAACCCACTCTCTCTGGAAGGATATCCCGATGGAAAATGGTCTTAATAGAATACAACATCCAATACACCACTTAGAAGGAAATTAAAGGAAGTGTATTGGTAAACCACTTGGCTCATCAAGATGTAGACGACTATCAGTCTATGAATTTTGAGTTCCCGATGAGAACATTATGCTAGTTACAAATTATGAAGAACTCGGACCGTATGAAGGACCTGAGCCAGGATTCTAATGGAGTATGGTCTTTGATGGAGCTTCTAATGCACTTGGTAATGGAATTGGTGTCGTGATTATCTCTCCTAAGGGTTGTTGTACACCCTTCACCGCCAAATTATGCTCTGATTGTACCAACAACATTGCAGAATATGAAGCGTGAATCATGGGCATCAAAGCTGCTATCGATCTAAGAATCAAGTTCTTGAACGTATACGAAGACTCTGCCCTAGTGACCAGTCAGATCAAAGGAGAATGGGATATGAAACATTCAAATCTCATTCCTTATCGGGAGCATGTATTGACACTAATTATGTACTTCGAGGAAATTAACTTTGAGCATATTCCACAAGAAGAGAATCAGCTGGTAAACGCATTAGCTACCATGTCATCTATGTTAAAAGTCATATGGGACAACGAAGCTCCTCGAATTACTATCGAAAGACTGGACAAACTGGCACATGGCTACAAAGTTGATACTGATGGAGTAGAAGATAATCCTTGGTTTCATGAAGTGAAGAGGTGCCTCGAGGCTCAAGATTACCCTGAGGGAGCATCTATCAATGACAAGAAATTCTTACGGAGGTTCTCTGCTAAGTTCTTCCTGAGAAACAGAATTTTGTACAAGCGTAACCATGATTCGACTTTGCTCCGTTATATGGACAAGAAGGAAGCTGAGGAAATTATGGAAGATATGCATGAGGGAGTCTTTGGTACTTATTCCAGTGGACATACTATGTCTAAGAAGATTATGAGAGCGAGATATTATTAGTCGACCATGCAAACTGATTACCATCATTACTCTAGAACCTGTCACAAATGCCAGATCTATGCTGACAAAGTACATGTGCCTCCGGTTCCTCTGAATGTATTGACTGCTCCTTGGCCATTTGCAATGTAGGGTATTGATATGATCTGAGAGATTAAACCTACCATTTCTAATGGACACTACTTCATCCTAGTTGTTATTGATTACTTCACAAAGTGGGTTGAAGCAACCTCATTTGCCTCTGTTACCAAGAATGTGGTTGCCCGATTCATTAAGCATAACCTTATATGTCAGTATGGCATCCCCGAAAGGATTATCATAAACAATGACCAATCTGAACAACACCGTGATCACAGAACTCTACATGTAGTTCAAGATCAAGCTTCTCTATATCGACTAAAGATGAATGGCATAGTGGAAGCCTCCAATAAGAACATCAAGAAGATTATACAAAAGATGATAGTGACATATAAATATTGGCATGAGATGTTACCATTTTCTCTTCATTGTTATCTCACTTCAGTATAAACATCAACTGGGATAACCCCATTCTCTCTAATCTATGGTATGAAGGCTATCTTACCTATCGAAGTCCAGATTTCTTCTCTAAGGATTACGAAAGATGCAGAATTAGACGAAGACGGGTGGGTTTAGACTAGGTTGGACCAGCTAAATTTGATTGACGAGAAAAGGCTTACGACTATTTGTCACAGTCAGATGTACCAGAAGCGTATGATCAAAGCCTTCAACAAGAAAGTCAAGCACCGGGTATATCAGGCTGGTGACTTGGTAATAAAGGTGTTGTGAATGGTTTTTAAATCAGAGCCTCTACTATTAGTTTTTATCCTAGGGAAGGGAATCTAACAGAAAACCCTAATTCACAGACAAAGATTCTAGGTTTCGGACTTCATTAGACAAAAGGAAGGTGTTAGGCACCTTTCATATACCTTGTTCACAAGGATATTAGGTTTTAGGTTTGAGTTGGGGAAACAGGATTTAAATTTTATTAGGGGAAAGGGCTTAAATTTTTTATAGGGGAAAGGGTTTAATTTTTATAAGGGAAACTCGCTACGATTTTTGATCGTATGCCTATGTATCCTCTTATGAGGAATCAGAGTCCCAATTCGTAGTTCGTATGGGGTTGGTGTTTTTTAGGGGGTCGAAAACGTATTTTGAATCACCTCGCACTTTGGTCGGGAATAGTGATTGCGGAGATTTTGACTAAATGCGCGGTGAGTCAAAATATGTTTGAAACCCTTTTGCAAAAACAATTAATTAGCTTAGTTTATTGCGAAAAATAGTTTTGAGGTTTGTTTGTGTTTTTTAACTTTGTTAAATGCGAAGATCTTGATTAATGCATGATTGAAAAATATTTTAATGCACCTAATATAGTAAAATAATATATAAAATTTTGATATAAAATAATTTATTTGTTAGTATATACATAATAATGTAATTATTTATAAGAAATAAATAATATTTACATAGCAAATAAAATATAAGAATTGTAAATAGAAAATAAAATTATAATATAATCATGATATAATAATAATAATAAAAAATCAATATTGATAATTACTATTATTATTATAAATAATATATATATATATATATATATATATATATATATATATATATATATATATATATATATATATATATATATATATATATATATATATATATATATATATATATATATATATATATATATATATATATATATATATATATATATATATATATATATATATATATATATATATATATATATATATATATATATATATATATATATATATATATATATATATATATATATATATATATATATAGAAGGAATATATGAATTATAAAAGAAAATAAATATATTAAATTCAAGGGGGGTGCAATCTTAAGTTAAAGAGTAAAACATGGGGTGTTAATAAGTTTCTGGGATGGGCCCAAAGATGAGTTCAGGACAGGGGGTGTGAAGTTGTTCCATGATTTAGCAAAGTGGCAGAAGAGGGTGTATGAAGCAAATGGGCTTGGCCCATTAAGCATTACAAGATCCGGATGCGCTGCGTGTGGTGCAGGTGTATGGCTAATCATGGTGACGTGGCCTTAAGGCCGTTAGATTCGAAATCAACGTATAAGAACGAGGGCGTATGTGAATTATGGTGGGCTAACGCGCATGCGATTGGGACAGATTACAAGATTATTGTTTTTCATTTTTGTACAATTTTCATTTTTACAGTAAACCTATCTTTTATCTTTTTGTCTCGTACACAACCCTCTCTTTCTCTAAACCCCAACCTTTCTTATCCTTAACCCTAATCCCCAGAATCCGACCACGGCGGCGCCAACCCCTCACCCCACTGTGTCCGACCAAACCCTAAACTAACAATCAACCACTAAAAGAGAACAGAGCAAACAAAAAAAGCTAAGTTCTTAAATACCCCTCGCGATTTCTGGTTTTCTGAGTTCCCGAGCCTCCAAGTTGCATGCGCTGATTTCTTCCTCTTCTTTGCTTTTTGCAGATTCCGGTGGTGTTGAAGGTGATGGTGATAGAGATGGCAGAGCGGCTAACGGTATAATTAGGGTTCAAGATATTGGAACCCCAATTGCGGTAGCTTCAATGACAATCTTCTTCAAGCTTCGAGGTCCTCTTCTACTATCTTCGGGATTTCCGATTTCAAGCCTCTGTAAAATTTTCGTCCTCTTCTGTTCTTGTTAAAATGTTGTCTCTGTATTTCCTCCAACCTTGTATTATCAATTTCTTTTGTATTTATAGGTCTTGATTCCAATTAGGGTCAATTGCTGTTACGAGTTTTAGTTAGCCTTGATTTAGGGATTAGGAAAAAATTAGGGATTGGCTTTTAATTGTAATTGATTAGATTTCTGTCGTTTTTGGATTATAATGGATTCACAATTGATTTGGGTTTTTTACTAATTTGATTTTGGATTAATTATGTTGCAAAATTGTTACTCTAATGGAGATTTGTTTTGTAATAAGAGATCTTAGATTTTGCTGTAAAAAGATTTGATTTGCAGAAAAGTATATTTGATTTGGTTTTCAATCTATACAGTGCTTGTTAGTCCCATAAAATGTCTGTAATCTTCGCTGGATCTCTATAGTGGTTGTTCGCCCTCTTTTGCATTATATATTTTATTTATTTTTTATTTACTGCCCAACATTATTTTTGGTACATACTGGATCTACTAGGCTTTGTACAACAAAGTCTGATAAAATAAAACTCTTTAATAAATTATAAAAGAGTTTGATAAAATATTTTAACAATCCTCATTGAAATATTTACTGAAAAAAATATTTTTTACTAATAGGCCTAATAGACTCTTAATAACCGATAAAATATTTACTAAAATATTTTAATAATAATTTTTTCCCAAAATCATACAGCAGCAAAAACGTAGATGGGCTAATTGCTTAATGGGCCTTTAATTTGTATTGTCACCTCCTCCATTTTAAAACAACAAATTCCATTTAAAAATCAGTTAAACTAATATTTTTCTTAAAAATGAAACAACAGATAACAAAAAGGACAAATGGGCTGACTTTAATGGGTTTAGTTAATTTGATAAGCACACCCCTCTCTTAGACAACAAAAAACCATTGTTGGGCCTTATATTGATAAACACAACCTCTTTTTCTATTACCCCCACCCTTTTTACTAATAACAAAGTAAAACCTAAATTCCTTTAATAAATTCAATTATTATTTAATAGCAATTTTAATTTCAATAATAACAACTATTTAGTAGTTATTATTTTGAAATAACTTTACATTTTCGAATCGCATGGGCCATTGGTCAATATGCCACGTGAATGGATTCACGAATACACGAGTCTTTCTGATTTAGAAAGCACCACTTTCCTGAATTTAAGGTATACCCCCTAGCCAGATAAAGATGGACCATCAGATACTGCTGTACCATCTTTAATTGAATATTTCTTTAATTTTAATCTCGAAAAATAAAATCATCGAGGTAAGACAAATTTAGGGTACGACAGCTTCCCCTATTCGATTATCTTCCAATTGAATAGCGTGAGAAAACCTGAGTCTTGTGCCTTCTGATTGGAAGTTTATTGAATACTTGAAGTATCCCAAAATTTGTCCGATAAACATAAGGTTACACTGATATAACATACCCTTACGAGTATCAAGGAAGTAGGCAAAGCTAATGATGTATCACTTACTGGGGTTTGATTATGAGGCATATGGTTTTGAACTTAAGAGTGCAATTTTGTATATCTTGATTTTGCTTTTGACCATTCACCCATTTGGAGGATGAATACAACAATAATTGATGACGCATGGATGCTTGAAGACTGAGGTCATGGGTTATGTTTGCGAATCGCTGCATGACGTTTGAGGCGATAGGCTAGAGTTTTGTTTTCTTCCGAGCATCGCATCATGAAGTCTGAGGTGATGGTCTGTGTTGCGGAATGAAGAAACACATTGCTGCATGAAGTTTGAGGAAATGGGTTAGATTTACGAATCACTGCGTGAAGTCTGAGGCGACAAGCTAAATTTGGTTTTCGGACATCTCTACATGAAGTCTGAGGCGATGGTCTGGAGCTTGGAATAAAGAAGCACATTGTTGCATGAAGTCTGAGGTAATGATCTAAATTCGCGAATCACTGCGTGAAGTCCGAGGTGATAAGCTAAGTTTTGTATTTTTTAGCATCGCTGTATGAAGTCTGAGGTGATGGTCTGTATTGCCGAATAAAGAAACACATTGTTGCATGAAGTCTGAGGCGATGAGATAAATTTTGTATTTTTGAGCATCACTGCATGAAGTCTAAGGCGATGGTCTGGAGCTTGGAATAAAGAAACATATTGCTGCATGAAGTTAGAGGCAATGGGTTAAGTTTGCAAATCGCTGCGTGAAGTCTGAGACAATATGCTAAATTTTGGTTTTCAAACATCGTTGCATGAAGTCTGAGGCGATGGTCTGGGTTTTGAGAATACATTACGGCTTAGAGGCAACATAGTGAGTTTTGCGAATACATTGCGGATTAGAGGCAATGTATTGAGTTTTGCAAATACATTGTGTCTTAGAGGCAATGTATTGAGTTTTGCGAATACATTGCGGTTTAAAGGAAATGTAATGAATTTTGAGAATATATTGCGGCTTAGAGGCAATGTAATGAGTTTTGCGAATACATTGTGGCTTAGAGGCAATGTAATGAGTTTTGCGAATACATTGTGGCTTAGAGGCAATGTAATGAGTTTTGCAAATACATTGTGGCTTAGAGAAGATGTACTGAGTTTTGCAAATACATTGCAGCTTAGAGGCAATGTAATGAGTTTTACGAATACATTGCGGCTTAGAGGCAATGTACTGAGTTTCATTCATTACTTCACAGAGACTTAGGTAATGGGCTGAATGTGTCACGGCATGGAGACTTAGGTGACGGACTGAATTGCAGGAGAAGTGTTTGGTTGATGGACCCGTAGGTGATTGAATCGAGGGTAAGATGGTTGTTCGTTTTCTATGTGATACATATGTATGCATGCGTATTGAATGTTGTATGTATGCAAAATGTATGATGCTTTATGTGTGGAACCCTGAGTGTATTCATATTGAATGTTGAAATGTATAGTGTATGTATGCTTTGGATATGCAAAATGTATGTATGAAATATGTGTAAGATATGTGTATGCCTTGAAATGTCATGAAAACTATTTCTGGCATTCTCTCCTTTAAACCATTGGCTTAGAGTTACCAATTCCATGGCAGTGTATGTTGTGTCGTTGCAGCTTTGTTGAATTCTATTTGAATGCGGTGAAAAAGCGTTAGCAAAATTTGAACATTGATTTTGTATTGTGAGCGCAGGTGTAGACGTAGACGTAGACGTAGGTAATGGCATATGCGTATATTTGTATGTTGTAAGCGCAGGCATAAGCGTAGACGTATGTATTGGCATATGTGTAGCCTTTGTATTGTAGACGCAGGAGTAGACATGTGCGTGGATGTAGAATTTTTGTGTATTGAGCGTAGACATAGGCATAGACATGTGTATAGACTTTTTGCAAGACGTAGGAGTAGCCATGTGCGTGGACGTGTGTACATCCCTCGTATTGTGAGTGCAAGGGTAGGCGTAGACGTGTGTATGGACTTTTGTCTTGTGGGTGTAGACATGGGCATAGCCAGGTGCGTAGACGTAGACGTGAATTTTCTTTCAATATTTTTCTAACCAAAATGTTTTTTCGATGTTTTGTCAAATGCTTTTATTTTGTTAATCCCCCAAAATGATTTCAAGACAATATTCACAAGTAATGATCTTAGTATTTTGTAAACAAGTCTTAGAAAGGAAAAAACTCAATTTGAAAGATGCAAAGAAAGCAAATGTTTTATTGATATGCCTTGAATAGGCGAGAATACAAGATGCAATTCCTAGAAAGAGGTAATTACATAAAGTTTTAAAACTGTAAATGGCAATAAAAATGATAATTAGTACCGCTGTTCCCCAATATCCTTTTAATAATCTTATCTCCTTTGCTTTTGATTTGTATGATTCAGATCTATCTCTCCCTTTGTGGTTCGTAGTCGCAGTTCTTAAATCGCAGTCTTTTTTTCTTTATTTCTTTGTATGAAATCCCTAATTTTTGCATGGATTGCTCTTTCGGGGTTTCAATCCATCGGGATAAATTTTTCTTTGTTTATATGCCCCTAATTTTTTCCTGGATCTCCCTTTAGGGTTTTGGATCCACCAGGATGCTCCTTTTTGCCTAAGTCGCCTGTTTAAGGTTCGAGCTTAGCGAGCTTCTTATACATAGTATTCTTGACTACGTCTGAGTTTTTTGGATGTGGTAGTTCTTCCCCATCCATTGTTGTGAGGATAAGATCACCACCGAAGGATGCTATTTTGACTACGTATGGACCTTCGTAGTTGGGGGGTCCATTTACCACGTGAGTCGAGGCAAGGTAGCAAAATCTTTTTGAGTACTAGACCATATTATGGTTCATCTTGTACAGTATATTGTTACTCTGAAAGAATTCTGAGGCTAATTTTGGTAGAGTTCGTTTGTCGGTGCTAGAGGCATTTCCTGGATGTCCTTGTTTTCCAAGGCTTTTCTTGATGCCATGAAACTAAGGCTTGTCATCCGGTCTTTCTTTGATAGCAAGACAAAGTGCGGGCTCTTGATCGTGTTTGTTTGTGATGTGCGACTCGTAGCTGACCAAGTTACTTTAAACATAGCTGATAGAATTGCCAGGGCGTTTGTCATTTGATTTCCTTTTCGTGGGATGTGACTGAAAGTGATCTTTGCGAATTCCGCAGTCAGTTTTCAAAACATGATCCCGATATGGAATTAGTTTTGGATGTTTAGTATCCCATTCACCGTTGACTTGGTATATGGCTCGTGAGCCTTCTTTGGAGAAGCCAAAACCACACCTATATCGTGCCCCAGTGTATTTGAAGCCTCGTTGAACATGGACATCAAACGTGCCCCTGGCTCGAGTTCTTCGTAAGGTCTTGGTATTTCGTAGTTGCTTATTTTTACAGCACTGTCTGTATTTAACCTTGGCCTGTTTCGGTAGGAACAAGCAAATATGTGCAATAATTTGATCAGCTTCTTTATGGCTCCACTCTAACATTGCCCTTTAGCTTGATTTCTTCCAGATCTTCCCCTGTGCTCAGATTAGTGGTCTTAATAGCCTCTTGATATGGTTGTATATTGTTAGCCTTTCATTTTATTTCCCTCCCCATTTTCTCAGAGAGTTCAAGATCTTTATCATCTTCCTCTTTAGCTTGGTTGTTAGGAGCATCAAAATTATACGGGGTCGCAGCAGTAACATTATCGGTGGATTTGGGCATGAATTTGCACACTTATAAAGTTTTGGTGCAGATTTAGTATATGAAATTTGAACATGCGTATGCAGAGCAAGTATTGCCATTTTTAAATTTACGGAATAAATGCAAGAGAAAGAAAGGGATCTTAATTGAAAACAAAATATAACTTTTATTAATCGTAAATATTGTTTGAAACAAAACGGGGAACCCTTACAAGCAACCCCTATGCCTCGGGCTTAACATAGGTTCTTTCAAAAATAAGAAAAATTAATTAGGAAAGAAAAAGATCTCAGGAATCTCCACGATGGTCCATCTTTTGAGTTCTTCTTCTGGGGTGCATTCTCGGATGAATTCAGTTTCCCCTTTGGTGTTGGCTTTGTTGGATACTTTCGCCACGTGTCCCCCACGCTTTACTCCCTTGTTGACAAAGTTCTCTTGGATTGGAGGAAAATGTGCTTCGCCCTTTAGAGCAGCTTTATATTTTTCTTCAGGGTATGGTCCGAATTGGACTATGCCCTGGTCCCCTAGCCTTTATAGAGTTCTTTTGAAAGCTTCATTATGGTCTTGCGGGAATCCACATCCTAACAGACATTCTTTCAACGAGTTTATCTGGTTTTTTGCTTGTCTGCTTGCCCCAGAGTCAGTGACTACTTCAATTGCATTTATTGTCAGCCCATCGTGTGAAGGCGTAGGGTCTGATTTGATGTTGGGCTTCTCAAAAGTGATGTCTTGAGATTCCAACAAATCCGGCACTTTGTGTTTGAACGGACAACATTGTTCTATGGTATGTCCAGGAGAATTAACATGATACTCGCATCTGACATTGGCATTGTATCTTCGTGGGAGTGGCCTGACTGGGTGAGCTAGAGGCTTGAGTTCCACTAAGGGTTCCTTAACTAGCTGTTGTAATAATTGACTGGGTGGCATCGGGAGTGGATCAAATTTTCTGGGTGGCCTTCTGCCTTGTTGCTGCCCTTGTGGGATCACTAATGGTTGTTGTACCCTGGGTTGTGACGATACAACATTAATTTCTCCTTCTATTCCTTTGGGGAAGTTTGAAGCAGGCCTTTTTTTATTGTAGGGAGCATTTGATGGTCCCCCTGATATCTTTCCACGTTTTATCCCAGTCTCGATTCTTTCTCCGATGGTTACTAGGTCTGAGAACTCCGAAGAGATACTTCCAACCATCTTCTCATAATACATCCCTTTCAAATTCCCCATGAACGTATCTACTAATTATTTCTCTAATAGTGGTGGTTGCACACGGGATGCCAACTCCCTCCATCTCTGAGCATACTCCTTGAAGGACTCTTCTTTCTTCTGGGACATGTTCTGGAGTTGCATACGGGTAGGCGCCATGTCCAGGTTATATTTGTAATACTTTAGAAAAGAATTAGCAAGATCTTCCCAAATTCGAATATGCGTTCTCTCCAATTACATATACGAGTCTGAAGATGCCCCACTTAGGCTATCTTGAAAATAGTGAATCATCAGCTTCTGATCATGGGCATGGGCGTGCATCTTCCTGCAGTACATACAAAGATGATTTCTTGGACAAGTGAGCCCCTTGTATTTTTCAAAGTCAGGTACTCTGAACTTTGGGGGAATTACCACATCAGAAACTAGGCCCATTTCGAGAGCGTCTACTTCAAAAGCGTCAAAACCCTCTATAACTTTTACTCTTTCCTCCAGAGCTTTATAATAATTTATTACCAGTGGATTATCAACAACATAAGTACCAGTCGTATTTAAGGGCGCTTGGTTGGCATCCTCTGGACGTGGTCTCCGTATTACATGTCCTAGTAGTTGTCTGCATTATTGGTTGGAATCTGTAGGGTATGTGATGCCCCTGCTTTTGGCGGCGGTAGGACAAACCCTTCAGTTTCAGCTTCTTGTTGGGCCATGACGGACTTTTGGAGATCCTCTTTAAATGCAGCCTGAGTTTCCTCGATTTTCTCCATTGCTTTTTGTTGATAGGCCCTTGTTTGATATGGAGGCCGAAGAGGTGGAGATCTTCTTCTACCAATGGTTCAACTGGAGATATGTTTTTGAAAAATGAGTTTTGATATGATATGCAGGTGTCCGTGAATGCATGCGTCCGAACGAATGTGTATGAACATGAAATGGTTTCTTATGTTAAATGTTTTATTCACTTGGGTACATGCTTGTCTTTTTCTTTTTTTTATTCGGTGACTATCTTTAAAATAGATACGTAAACGAGATATGGAAACAAAATGCCTTTATTGAAGGTAACATAATTCAGATATTGAAAAATGTTACAATCTTAAACCAAAACTTGTTTGCATGAAATTGAGCCAAGGGAAATAAGTCTTCTAGGTGCGCCTGCGGAGGTCATCTCTTGAAATTATCCACCTTGGCTTGACAAAGCTTGAGAAAGTCTTCAGCACATTATTTCCCTTTCGTGGCTTTGATTTCAGACATGTTTGGCGCGTTGACACAGACAAGTTATTTCCTTCGGTAACCATTTTAAAGGCAGTCAACGAGATCTTGAGTTTATTATTATTTTTTATACCCCCTGTGAAGAATACAAATAGAAAGAAACGGGTGACAAATATATGAAATGTATGACGGATATATGAAATGTATGAATGCATAGGTGTAGGGTTGAGTGATAGTATTTTTGTAATAAGTACCCCTATAAGGTAGGGATGTATGGTTTAGTGACGGGGTTTTGTGATAAGTACCCTTAGAAAGTAAGCTCTTTAATTTTGACCTACGGTTATTCTACCCTCCCAGAAGGTGGTTTCCTTAAGGGTGTCATGAATAACACCAGAGGGAAAAGGCACAAGGGCCTCCCTTAGGTGGAGCCTCTTTACGGACTGAAACTTTCGTCTCGAAGTCGTGAAAGGTCTCGTCATGAGATTTTAGGTTAAAGTCGTTATAAAGAGTCATGGTTGTCCTTCCAAAGTCCTACTCGTCAAGAGGATATCTCTCGATAAGTATTCCTTTTTCGGAAGTCCACCGACTCTAGGCGAAGTCGTCACATAAACTCGCAGGGGTGATGTACCCCCTAAGCTAATAGACGAACCTTCTTTCTAAGGGTTATATTGAAAATATTTTTTTGAAATAAAAACCCGCCACATAGTAAATATATAATAATAAATAAAAATAGACAATAAAAAAAATGCAATAAATAAATTAACGCAAATAAATAAATAAAAGTAAAAACCCAAAAGAGACCTAAAACCTAGGGTTTAAGGAGAGTCCCCAGCAGAGTCGCCAGCTATTGCGACTGGTTTTTAAATCAGAGCCGCCATTATTATTTTTTATCCTAGGGAAGGGAATCTAACAGAAGACCCTAATTCGTAGACAGAGATTCTAGGTTTTGGACGTCATTAGACGAAAGGAAGGTGTTAGGAACCTTTTACCTACTTTGTTCACAAGAATATTAGGTTTTAGGTTTGAGTTGGGGAAACGGGATTTAAATTTTATTAGGGGAAAGGGTTTAAATTTTTTATAGGGGAAAGGGTTTAATTTTTATAAGGGAAACTCGCTACGAATTTTGATCGTATGCCTACGTATACTCTTATGAGGAATCAGAGTCCCAATTCTTAGTTCGTATGGGGTTGGTGTTTTTTAGGGGGTCGCAAACATATTCTGAATTACCTCGCACTTTGGTCGGGAATAGTGATTGTGGAGATTTTGCTAAATGCGCGGTGAGTCAAAATCTGTTTGAAACCCTTTTGCAAAAATAGTTGATTAGCTTAGTTTATTGTGAAAAATCGTTTTGAGGTTTGTTTGTGTTTTTTAACTGTGTTAAATGCTAAGATATTGACTAATGCATTATTGAAAAATATTTTAATGCACCTAATATAGTAAAATAATATATGCAATTTTGATATAAAATAATTTATTTGTTAGTATATACATAATAATGTAATTATTTATAAGCAATAAACAATATTTACATAGCCAATAAAATATAAGAATAGTAAATAGAAAATAAAATTATAATATAATCATGATATAATAATAATAAAAAAATTAATATTGGTAATAATAATAATAATTATTATAAAGAGTAAAACAGGGGGTGTTAATAAGTTTCTGGGCTAGGCCCAAAGATGAGTTCAGGACAGGGGGTGTGAAGTTGTTCTTTGATTTAGCAAAGTGGCAGAAGGGGGTATATGAAGCAAATGGGCTTGGCCCATTAAGAATTACAAGGGCCGGATGCATTGCGTGTGGAGCGGGTGTATGGCTAATCTTGGTGACTCGGCCTTAAGGCCGTCAGTATCGAAATCAGTGGATAAGAATGAAGGCGTATGTGAATTATGATGGGCTAACGCGCATGCGATTGGGACGGATTACAAGATTATTGTTTTTAATTTCTATACAATTTTCATTTTTACAGTAAACCTATCTTCTATCTTTCTCTCTCGTACATAACCCTCTCTTTCTCTAAACCCCAACCCTTCTTCTCCTTAACCCTAATCCCCAGAATCCGACCACGGCGGCGCCAACCCCTCACCCCACTGTGTCCGACCAAACCCCAACCTAACAATCAACCACTAAAAGAGAACAAAGCAAACAAAAAAATCTAAGTTCTTAAATACCCCTCGTGATTTCTGGTTTTCTGAGGTCCCGAGCCTCCGAGTTGCATGCGCTGATTTTTTCCTCTTCTTTATTTTTTGCAGATTCTGGTGTTGTTAAAGGTGATGGTGATAGCGATGGCGGAGCAGTGGATAACAGTATAATTAGGGTTCCAGATATTGGAACCCCAATTGTGACGACTTCAACTACAATCTTCTTCAAGCTTCGAGGTCCTCTTCTACTGTCTTCAGGATTTCCGATTTGAAGCCTCTGTAAAATTTTCGTCCTCTTTTGTTCTTGTCAAAATGCTGTCTCTGTATTTCCTCCTCCCTTGTATTATCAATTTCTTCTGTATTTATAGGTCTTGATTCCAATTAGGGTCAATTGTTGTTACAAGTTTTAGTTAGCCTTGATTTAAGGATAAGGAAAAAATTAGGGATTGGCTTTTAGTTGTAATTGATTAGATTTCTTTCGTTTTTGGATTATAATGGATTCGCAATTGATTTGGGGTTTTTACTGATTTGATTTTGGATTGATTCTGTTGCAAATTTTTTACTGTAATGGAGATTTGTTTTGTAATAAGAGATCTTAGATTTTGCTGTAAAAAGATTTGATTTGCAAAAAAGTATATTTGATTTGGTTTTCAATCTATACAATGCTTGTTAGTCCCATAAAATGCCCGTAATCTTCGTTGGATCTCTACAGTGGTTGTTTGCCCTCTTTTGCATTATATATTTTATTTTATTTATTTACTGTCCAGCATTATTTTTGGTACATACTGGACCTACTAGGCTTTGTACAACAAAGTCTAATATAATAAAACTATTTAATAAATTATAAAAGACTCTGATAAAATGTTTTAACAATCCTCATTGAAATATTTACTGAAATAAACATTTTTTTACTAATAGGCCTAATAGACTCTTAATAACCGATAAAATATTTACTAAAATATTTTAATAATAATTTTTTCCCAAAATCATACAACAGTAAAAACGTAGATGGGCTAATTACTTAATGGGCCTTTAATTTGTACTCGCACCTCCTCCATTTTAAAATAGCAAATTCCATTTAAAAATCAGTAAAACTAATAATTTTCTTAAAAATGAAACAACATATAACAAAAAGGACAAATGGGCTGACTTTAAGGGGTTTAGTTAATTTGGTAAGCACACCCCTCTCTTAAACAACAAAAAACCATAGTTGGGCCTTATATTGATAAACAAAACCCCTTTTTCTATTACCCCCACCCTTTTTACTAATTACAAAGTAACACCTAAATTTCTTTAGTAAATTGTAATTATTATTTAATTGCAATTTTAATTTCAATAACAACAACTATTTGGTAGTTATTATTCTGAAATAACTTTACATTTTCGAATTGCATGGGCCATTGGCCGACATGTCACGTGAATGGGTTTACGGATACACGAGTCTTTCTGATTTAGAAAGTTTCGCTTTCTTGAATTTAAGGTACACCCCCCAGTCGGATAAAGATGGACTATCAGATACTGATGTACCATCTTTAATTGAATATTTCTTCAATTTTAATCTCGTAAAATAAAATCATCGAGGTAGGACAAATTTGGGGTACGACAAAAGCATATCATCCAGCCACAAGGTGGTCCCAGGGGTAAATTGATTCCCACCTACGCAGGGCCATTTGTAATCAAGAAGATATTTCTGGCGGTGCAATGATACTTACCACCATGGACGGTGAAGATTTTTCGCACCCTGTGAACGTGGACATAGTCAAAAATCACTACGCATGAAAGTCACCCGCTAGGTTGACTGGCCTAGGCAAAAATAAGGGGATCCCGGCGAACCAAAAGGGTTCGGGAAAAATTAGGGATATATATACAGATTGTACACCCAGCAAATCGAAAACCTGAAAAGGCGACTTGGGCAAAAAAAGGTATCCCGGTGGACTGAAAACCCGAAAGGGAGGTCCATAAAAAGTTAGGGATTAAATCTTACGACTATGTCCATTGGATCAGCTACATACAACCAACTTTGTTACCAACATCAAATTTAAATGGTACATATCAATTCAGTCAACTTCTTCCGACAACAAGGGATGAGATGCTCAAAGACATAAGGGCAATAGCAGAGTTGAAACTTGATGGGGTCGTTTACATAAGCTATATGTTTTGTTTTACTTTGTACTCTTTTCATTTCATAACAATTTCCTCTTACTAGGATTTTTGTCTCTATGTACAAAACCGCTTGTTTATAGGCAAAATTTCAATACAATTATCAAAATTCAAAATTTGTTTTACGTTTTGTGTTTTGTTTTCAAAAACGTCCAATGACTAAATTGAATGAACATATGCATATGAATATGATTATTGTTAACAAATATATGCATAAAAATAGGAATAAGCATTTACTAAAGATTCTAGGAGTTGGGGTAACGTTTAAGTCATCCACAAATTCCCACAGAGCAACCTCCATGGGATTATCCCCACAGAGTTACCTTCACAAGCTCATCCCCAACGGAGATATATTCGCTATCAAGTCTAATACGTCCTCAGACAGGAATTGGGGCATCTTCCCGCTATTAATATAACCATACTCCCCAGCAAACCCCCCTCGCGGATAAAGGAATCTGATCATTTCTCCAGCATATAGTGGAAACTTCCTCAACACAGTTTACAGGAATTTAATTCTCCAGCGAAGTTTATTTCTCCAACACTGTAAAATCCCTGGTAGACTTCTTTTCTCCAGCAGGGTTTATTTCCCCAATGGATTTAATTTCCCAAGCAGAGTTCATTCCTTCGATTATTTCAAATCCCCGATAGATTTCTCTTCTCCAACAAAGTGTAGTACAGATTTCTATCCCTAGAGAGTTGCTATGGAATTTGAAGCTGAGCCAGATATCATTTAACTTTGGCCTCCCCAGAAGCATTAGCATCCATATCGGAAACTCGATCATACAACACCTCAAAAGTTTATTTACCTTTTTATCCCTAATCAGGGCATATAAGAACTAAATTCCCCAGTAAAGCGATGAACGACCAATGTTCTTGAACTCTTCTATCCCCAAGCAAAAGTCAAGCATTCCCAACGGAGTATCCTCAAAGTAGAAAGTAGGAATCCCCAGTGGAGACATTCTAGACAAGATTTAAGATTCATATTCTTTATCCTAAGAAACGATCAGGGATTTATTTCCCCAACCAGAGATGTTATAATAAGCTACCAATACGCTCAAACGACATCTTACATCCATACATCATTTACAAATATTATAGCGTATGCATACGAAACGCCTATGACACTTTTATTTACTTTGAGAAACATTATTGTGCAATGCATTACATACATCATGACATTGCATAAAGACTAACTTTGTCTTTTCAGGTAAAAATATACAAACAGACGAACATCATCAGCAATTCTCAAACAGGTTATAGATTAATTCCTAAAACATGACGAAGTAACTATCTATATGACTAGGTCAGATATTAATTCCTGAAACAAGATGGGAAACTATCAACATGACCAGGCGGTATGAATTCCCGAAACAAGACGAGTTTGCCAACAGAAAACAGGTCCAAGATTAATTCCTGAAACAGGACGGGAAAACTATATTTACGGCCTGGAAAAGATTAACTCCCGAAAACAGGACGGGGAGACTATCTATATAACCAGGAAAATATTAACTCCCGAAATAGGAGGGGGTAACTATCAACATGACCAGGTGGATGAATTCCCGAAATAGGACGAGTTTACCAACAAAAAATAAGATTATGGATCAATTCCCGAAGCAGGACGGGGCGCCTATCTACATGACAAGCATTTCCCTCAAAGACTAAATCTGACAAGCATTTCCCTCAGAGAAAATCTGACAAGAAGCTACTTAAGCACCTTCCCCAGAGGTTCATTCTGGAAAGCATTCTTCAGATGCAGTCAAGCGTAGACTCATTCTGATACTCTTATCAACAGTTACCTTGGATGGCATCTATAAGCCCATCTTCGAAGACATTCTGTCACCTCTCCAAATGGAATCTTTAATCCCATTTGTGATTGGTGGATCTGGAACTGACTGTTTAACGCTGGTTCGCGAAATGTCGCGGAAGCAAGAGTCGCCACCGTCTTTTATTTTCTCCAAATGGAAAGGACAAAAGCACAGAAAAATTCCTTATAGAGATTGCTCTCGGTTCGGGAGGTACGTTATAGAAAGGGAAGGTGTTAGCACCCTTTCTATCCATGGTTATCCATGGGCTCTTAGATACTTGCTCATTTGTGTTTTCAAAAATGGTTTGTTTGCTTTTCAACTGTGGGTTTTAAAAAGTTTCTTTGAAAATTCCAGTTCGACTCTTGTATTGGTCCTCAAGAGTGTTTGAAAAGTTGCTTTCGAAAGCTTTTTTGAAAAGGTGTCGGTGTGGAAAGTATTTTTGAATTTGTTTTGAAATTAGAGCAAGTATCTAGAGTTGTCTACCTACCCTAAGGAATTCGTCTGTGTAGATGTCCTTTAAAGTAGTGCCATCCCACCATTGAGAGATAGGTAGCACCACCGTTGGAGGTGTTCGGGTCAATCCGAAGGTTCGGGACATGGTGATCACCGGAGCAATGGGAAGATACCTTAGAAGCTACCCTCATGCCAGGTTCCCGGATCATGAGGACTTACTAAGACATCCTCTACTCGACGATCACCTTTCGAGGCAAGGCAACAGTGAGGCGTACCCTAAGAGTGGTGTGTGAATTTGTGTGTTGTTTTCAGATATTTTGTCTTTTGTCATGTCATGGGTGATCTACGCGTTTGTTTTTTATTTTGTCATTCATTCTTGCATGCGATTTAATTAACAGTTAAAACAATGCGGAAATTAAAGATTCCTACGCTATTACAAAGGCGCGGGTCCACATCGCCAAATTTAATCCAGGACCCGTTTTGACATAAAATAAAGATGCGAAAGATAAATATCAACTTTACACGGCTTTGGGAGAATTACATAAAAAATTATAAGAAGAAATAAAAATGCGAAGAGAATTAATAATCGAAAGCGAGGGCGTTGGACCCTTTTTAATGAAATTAAATTATGATTATGAAATTAATTAAATTAAAGAAAAAAGAAAAGATTTGAGTTTTTTGTATTTATGAATTTTTAATGAGAAGATTAAATGAAATTTAAAATTTAATTAACCCTAATTCTAGTTATTTTTAATTTATTAAGAAAAGCATTTAAAATTTAATCTAAAGTCAACCTAATTGATTAATGCAATTTTATTTACAAAAATATAATAATTAATAATTAATGATGATAAAAGAAAAGAAAAAGATAAAAATTGATTAAAACCCTAATTCTACAAATTTTAAGTTTATTAAGAAAAATGTCAAAATTAATCCTAGAATTGAAAACTAAATTGATTAATGATTTTTATTTACAAAAATACTAAAATAAAATATATTTTTGTTTTTGTCTTTTCTGGTTTTTATATTATTTTTATATTTTATGAAAGTAAATTAATTTAAAGATTTAAATAAAAATTAAACAAAACAAATAAAATAGAAAAAATATGAAAAAGAATAAAAAAAAAAAGCAAACCATGGGGGGTGTCTGGCCCTTTTTGGAGGTTTTTTGGAAGTAATTTGGCCCATTAGACAAAAAGCCTTGTTTGACTTTCTGGCATCACGTGCGTGTTCATTGACTCCTGAGTACCGTGGTCTGCATTCTTTGGCCATTGGATTGGGTTTCATGGCCATTTGTATTCTGGCTGTTGGCCATTTGTGTTCTGGCCTCAACGTTCCTTAATCTTCTCAGAATGTCTGTCTCGCATAAGTTGTTCTAGTTTGGCCATTTGGCTTTTGGCTTTTGGCCATTTGTGTTTTGGCCTCAATGTTCCTTAACGAACCTGCATGGGATCCTGTCTAAATCTGCAGTGTTGAATCTCATGAACACATTAAATAAAATCATAAAATGCAAATAAAGCCAATATATGAAAAAATTTAATGTTTAGGCACAATATGGCATGTATGAATGATTATACCCTTTTGATCCTGGAGATCAAATCAATCTTACCCTTACTGGAAAATTAGTGACCTGAATACTTTTATGCCCTTTGGATCATTGAGATCAAGCCAGCCTTATCCTTACTGAAGAAGTAGTGAGCTGTTGGTTTGTAACTGTGATGGCTTGTTTGTAGTGAGTGATGGATTTGTAATAACGATTTCAAGGTTTTAGGGTTCTTGAAAGAATTTGATATTCTAACAGTGTTGTAGCAAGGTTTTTTTCTCTCTTTTTTCTCCTCCCTGGTTTGTGTGAAAAGAAGGTGATTATATAATGGAAATTAGGGTAAAGAAAATGGGCTTTGAATGTGCAATTGGGCCTCCAATGTTCACTTGAGTTCGTCACTTTCCAAGCTAAATCGCAGGGACTTAAGTGCAATTTTTGAAGTTTAAATGTGAAAACAAAATGTAGCCGACATCGATAACTAACTCCTGTCCGAAAATCGACTCAATCGGATAAACGGTGAATTAGTTATGAATTTTTGAAGTTTCAGCTCAGACAAACTTATTTTGGGCTCCAGTGTCGACTCTGACACGTTCTTCAATAAAAAACTGGTATTGATCGGTGCATAATTTGGTCTCGACTTTTGAAGCAAAGTTGTAGATCTATGAGTCAGTGACCTTGTGTAAAAATATGAGCCCAATCCGATAAAAATTGACCGAGTTATGAATTTTCGAAGTTTCGGCCCAGATGAAATAATATTCAGCATTCAGGATTTTCAGCGTGTCACGCACTCTGAGCAAAAAACGAAGGCCTTTTGAATACCGTTTAAACTCAATACCTTCTGTGAAAATGTAGCCAACTCAATTTTAGAAATTTTGGCACCGGAACCAGCTCGATACGATGAAAATCGACCAAGTTATGATTTTCTGAACATGACGCAAATAAACTTCTGTCACAAATTTTCTGTATGAAAATACTTGATAAATCCACATTTTTGAAGACCTTCTGATCGAAATTGGCTTCCAGCCGTGAGAGATGAAAACGTAGATAATGTCAAGACGAAATTTTGGCCACCGGAACGGGTTCAAAACGAGTCACGATCTTCAAGTTATGAATTTTTTAGCGCATAAAAACTGCACTTTCAGCACACTTTTTCACCATATTTCTTCGAGAAAACTCACACAGTCGGATACCTTCTTTAAAGAATTGACTCTTGAGCCGAACCTGAATTTGAGCATACGTTATCAGAGATATCTTGGCGAAAGAACACCTGAACATGATGCACCGGGTTGGACTTGTGAATTTTTCTTGAACTGTTTTGAGAAATATGGGAGGGCAAATTTTGGGGTACAACACCATTCAAGAAATATTATCAACCAACAGTGTTACCTCCTGCACATGCGAGTGCAAATTTCAGAGCACTTAAGTGTTCAATCCCCTTCTACCTTCAGATCTCGAATGAAGAAAATGCCAATTTAACTCCTAAGGTTTAAGAAGATTGAACAGGGGCAGCTGTTGTACCCCAAAATTTTCCCTCTCATTTTTCTTCAAGACATTCTCCTAGAGCTCTCAGATGCTCAAGGTTTCCCAAGAATTGATCAGACAAATTCTCCCCCTAAGCAATGGACTTATAACTAGGGTTTCACGTTTCTCAAGGAAGTTTGGGTTTCTATGGCCTCAAGTGGTTTCCATGGTTTCTTATATGTCTTCAATAATTCTCATATCAAGTTTCATGACCTGCATCACAAGTTTGCTCAGTCAGTTGCTCAGATGACTGAAAATCAACTATATTAGACAAAAAGTCAATTGTAGTCAACATACAATCAAACCTTAAGATTTTTGGTCAACATCAAGGTTTTGAAGTTGTATTCATCATTTGATAAAAGGTTGGTCATGATTCATCAAGAAAACTCTCAGATTCATCAAAAGTCAAAAGTTGCCAAATTAGGGTTTTCTTAAGGAGAAGTCAACTGAACTTTGACCAAGCATAACTTTGACATGCTTCATCATATTTTCCTTAACCAAAGCTCAGTTTGAAGTAAATTAAATTCTATACAACTTTTTCTCTCTAAGCTCAAGTCCAAAAAATGCTTCATTTGAGAGATATAAGCTAAAACATTATAAGGTCATTTCAAAAGTCAACAAAAAGACACTTTTTGTTAAGACAACTTATATCAATATAAATTATTCAAATGAAAAAATGATCAAATTAGAGATTGTAGAGGACATTTTTAGATTTCCAAAAAGTCTAATATCACCTTCAAATGACAAATATTGAGAGAGTTATGACTATTGCAAGTTGGCAAATTTTGAGCAAATGCATGGAACTAAAAGTGACCAAACTTGAACTTTTGGGCTATTGGGATGATTTTTCAAGGTCCAAACGTGTTCTACAGTTCACATGAGCTTCAAGACTTGTTCATACACCTCCTTTTGGTTTTTATTTTTTTATCTTTGATTTTTATTTATTTAAAATTCAAAATAAAACAAAATAAGATCAAGGCTTATTACAAGAGTCCAAGCCCATGTTATTCTGACCTAAATTAACCAATATATTCTCTTCATTCATACAAACACAGGACCACGAAACCTTGTGCAAGAAATTTCCAAAAATTCACAAAATTACTCAAAACTAGGGCAACCTTAGAACCCTAGTTTCAGCCACCTTCAACACATACCATCCATTCTAATCGATTCCAGAAAGATCATATGATAAGGTTGGATCGTTTACAACGATCCAAAAGGCCAGAACACACGAGCATGTATGATCAGTTTCATCATTGCATGCTTTTCATATCTTTTATTTCATTATGTTTTTTCGCATACTAACTTTGCTAAGATGTTCATGAGATATAATGGTGCCGGAATAACCCAAAGAATGATCCCCATAATGGCCAAATCACAAACCACCATGTTCATACTGATTTGCATTATTTTTGTCATAGCTCCTAAACCAGCGTGATTCGGCCCAAACTAACGATTCCATTGAATTCACAGGCCTCGACTTAGGGGGGTAGGGTACCCCTGGATCTCTGACAATGTCTCTTTTTGCAGGAACAAAAAAGAAGCCACCAGAGAAGGAGACAATGTCTCTTTTTGCTAGGGCTCCAGTGCCATAAGTTTAAACAATGGATGTATCATCACCCCAGTGGTTAAAACGCACGCGCTAAGGCTTTACTATGCAAAGGCACATGTTCGACTCCTGCTTTTGACATTTTTAGATTTTTCATAATTTTTCATGTTTTTTGAGATTTGTAACATACTGTAATACGGTGGGAGAATTGACTTGGTTGTTTTGTGTTTGATCGCAATCATTGCAGATAGCAAAAGTCGCCACCGACTTTTCTTTTATCCAATAAGGAAAGGGTGAAAAAAATAGGAAATACCTTTGAGATATTTTCTTGAGTTCGGGGGGTAGGTTATGAAAAGGGAAGGTGTTAGAACCCTTTTCATCCATAGTTATCTATGGGCTCTTGGTTTCTTTCTAGATCACTTTTTAAAATTTCTTTTTTTGAAATATGTTTGTGGTGGTTTTTTTAAAAGTATTTTTTGAAAAGCGCATTCGTTTAGGAAAACTTTGTAATGATTCTCGTCTATATAAGAATGCATACAAAGTGTTGTACTTTTTGAAAATAATTCATGTTTTGAAAGTGTTTAGTGTGTTTTAAAAGATGTTTGTTTTTGAAGATGGACCGTGAGCAAGCAACTAAGAATGTTCTACCTACCCAAAAGTATTTTGTTCATTTCTTCCTTCATTTGATATTTCTATCTTACCATTGATTGGTAAGTAGCCTTATCTTTGGATGTAAAGGGACGGGCGTGGGTCATCGTATAGTCATAAATAGCAATATTGTGAGATATCTTAGAATTTCTCTTGAGGGACTAAGATCATTTATAAGGCAACATTCGTAGCATCATTGAGGGACTTTGATGTTGTATTTTGTTTGTTTTTGCTAAGATTGAAACAACCGGCTGAAAATCATCAAACAATGAAGTCACCATCGAACGTCTTTTATCCCACATGTAGGGAAAGGTGAACCTCGAGAAAACCTGAGAAGAAAGAAGTCACGGTCTTGCGACCGAGAGATCGGGTAAGGGAGTCTGTTACGCGAGGGGAAGGTATTAGCACCCCACACGCCCGTAGTACTCTACGGTATTTACTCTTGTTATCTATCTTATGGGTGTGTTCAATCTATGTTGATTGTCTACTATACTACTGAAGGGGAGTATGCATGCAAAAGATAGGGGAAAAGAATGTAGGGAAAATAAAATTTGTGCTTGTTCGGGCCCTACCCCGATGCCTACGTATCCCATTTAAGGAATCAGAGCAACCGTAGTTCGGCTCACATGTTTTTGTTGGTTTGTATTTTTAATGAACAACATTAATTTCGCCTTCTGCCGCAACTCGACCTTTGGAGACTTACCCGTCAGCACAGAAGTGAATTAACATGTTCTTTTGAAAAAGTTTTGAAAGAAAAGCCCATAGGCCAAAGGAGTTTGTGTTTGTTGGTGTTTTTGCTTGTGGATAACAACTAGTTAACCTCAAGAGAGAGATTTTAGCCATTTCTCTACTTACTCATGAAATAAGTCTTTGAGACTTGAACCATACCAAAGCTTAGAATAAGAGAACAATAGGGTCGAGAAGAAATCCGCTTATCATCTCTCATACTTAACAAAGACATGATTCTCGTCAGTAAATTTTTTAAGTATTTTGAGGTTTGTAAGAAAAAGAAGTTTTCGTTTTAAATGCATTTGTGAAAAGAGAAAGAAAAGTCAAGGGAAGACTAGCCTATTTCTAAACCTAATGTTATCATACTTCACATGATCTCTAGGAAGCGATAAATGCGGAGAGAATGTAGAAAGAAAA
The DNA here is from genome assembly GCA_948472305.1 of Vicia faba. Classification (NCBI taxonomy): domain Eukaryota; kingdom Viridiplantae; phylum Streptophyta; class Magnoliopsida; order Fabales; family Fabaceae; genus Vicia; species Vicia faba. Next base: position 84,408,713 of record OX451736.1, read on the forward strand.
TATACCAAACAAGTACTAGCCCTTAGAGCAAAGCAAAAAGCAAAGAAACCCGACGATCTCGCGAGCTGCTAGCATCAACAAAGAAAAGAGTCAAAAATCGAATACGCAACATAAGTGTCGAAGCATCATCGATGTGAAAATAAATCACAATCGAAAACTCAAGCATATCCGCATATCCTGCATAAGACTCAAATCTCAACAGGCAAAAGTAAAGCATGAAGTCTCGAAAACAAAATGATTATTTAAACATAAACCATAATAGAAAATTCTAACAAAATTCTAAAAGAAGAAAAATATTGGGAAATTATATTTTATTCCTAAAAAAAGATTAATGATTTTTATGGTTTTTATTATTAGTTTTGATTATAAAAAATTATAGGAAGGAAACTAATGAGAAGAATAAATTTGCATTCTAGTCAAAAGGGGGGTGCAGGCTAAGATCCAGGGTATAGCAGGGATCTGGGCGTTGATCCCATTGAAGAGAAGTTCATGAATGGCTTTTTTTCATCAAACTGTACAAAAAAAAAGTATCCGGATGGGCCAGTGTTACCAGAAAATGGATATGGGCTTAGAGGGAGATGTGTTTGGGTCCAACCTGTAGTGCTTAGGACATCGCATTGTGATGCTTCAGCTTGTACAAACAGATTTTCTTCGCCTTCTCTCTTTCTCACTGCATGATTTTCGGCCGTCGCGATTACCATTGCCAATGATGGCCAACTTCTTCTATACCGGAATCTCAAAACACAAAATTCAACGAAAAACAAGTACTGAGTCTTAATCCGACGCTCTTCTCTCAATTTCATCCGCATTGACCTAAATCTATCAGAGAAAATCAGAACCCTAGGTTCTTGTGAGCGCAATTAAATCATTACGGTGAAGAGGTTGAGCTATCAACGTTAGGGTTACTAATTCGCACGCCTTAAGGAAGAATATAACATCAAAAAAAGAAGAAAACACGAAGGTGACGAAGTCCAATTCTTACTTGCCGGAGACACTCTGGTGGTCTTTCAACCACGAGGAAGCTCAGGAAAAACCAGAGGCGTGCGATTCCTGATAACTTCTATATCCTTGTGCTCAATTTCTCCTTTCAGCGGTGATGATGATGAAGTGCTTCAAATATTGAAGGTTTATTAAAGAGGATCAAGAATATTAAAGTGGAGATGATGATGTTGCGATCGTTGTTGTGAAGATTGTTGCGATGCTTGCAAAGAGTTGATGCATGGAGTTGCTGCTAATGATGATGATAATGAAAGGTGCGGCATGAAGAGAGAAGAGAAGCTCTTTTTCTGGGTTTTTTTTGTGATTCTTCTCAGATTGTTGAAGAATGAAGATGAAGATGAGAAGAGAACTCCCAGAGAGTGAAGACAGAATGAAGATTAGTGAGGAGAAGAATCCATATCCCCCCTCTGATGAGTCATCTTTCTGTTTATATAGCTTGTTAGAAGTATCAAGTTAGTTAGAGATTCTGTTATCTTTTCTGTTAGAATCTGTTACTGAAACTGTTAAGAAAACTGTTAGTTGGTTTTGAAAAATCTGCTGGAATTTTTTTTCTTTTGAGGCCGTTAGGAGGTTCTGTTAAACTTTTATGTTATAAGTTTATTAAGATTGTGAAAGTTAGTTACAGAAATTCTGTTACAAGGTTAGAGTTGTTAGTTACAGGTCTTTTTGATAGTTAGGGATTTCTTAGCATAGTTTTTTGATAGTTAGGAGTTAGTGAGCTGTTAGTGTGAATTAGAAAACAGTTACAAAAGAAGTTAGGGGATTGAGTTCCATTAGGATAGAAGCTCTTTGTTGGTAGTAGTTAGAAGGTGTTTAAACTGAGTTCACAGTTCTGTTACGAAAGTATTAGTGAAAGTTTCTTGAAGTTGTCTTTTTAGAAAATTTTCTAGAGGGAAAAACAAGGTGGTTTTAAACTGGCAGTAGAGGGAAGATAGGTTAGCTTGGGTGGCTATTATACAGGGAAGTTAGTTTGTTATTTTTCGCTTATCCTATTTCCAATTTACAACTTCCTTTCTTAATTCTGTTTCATCTAACCTTTGGATTATTTTCATGGAATAGGCCTTGGTGTTGGTAGATGGCGATGATGAACACATAGACTCCTTGTCCTGAACTGAAATTTATTGATCTAATATTGCATTGAACCATTTCTGGACTTGGCTTTGACATTCAGTCATGCCAGATAATGCAGCAATTATTCTGGTTACATAGTAAGCTTCAGCTAGCCCTTTTTAGACAAATATGGCTGGTGGCTGCTTGATGAAATACAAGCTGTAGATTTGTCAAGCTCTCGATATCTTACCAATGGATAAGGTTCTTCCGGGTAATACCTTTCTGACTCTAATATTTCTCTCACAAAACTTCTTTTCCTCTCGTCTTTCTCCATATTCGGAAGAGCCTTTGAGCAAGAAAATGATGATATCCTGTTAGGATCTCTTATGCTTAATAACTCCTTCTACTGTGATATTTTATAATCTTGGTTATACTTCCATTTACTGAGCTTGGACTCATGATTTGTTTTCACTTGCTGATTTCCTGCGAGAATTCATGATTTGTTTGCATTTTATTTAGTTGGGATGCAGAATTTATGTTGGCCTGTTTACTATTGCTGCACACCGTGATGTTTTGACAGGTCTTGACTGAGTTTGCGTGTAAACAACATCTCCTTTTTGAGTTTGTCCCATTGTGAACCAAACATTATTTTTGTAATTTGTTTGCGATTTGCAGCAGGATGGACTTAGGCCAATGATTGAACTTGCATATGATTTGATACGAAACCAAAGGATATGAGGCCTTATTGTTTGCTTTATGAATATAATTCTGCAAGAGAATTCCTTAATCCACAAGCTGATTCCATTGCTCAAGCCCTAATGATGAGACCTAAAAAAAATTCTTTAAAACTGTCTTGCTCATACTCAAACTTTAATTGCTAACCACCTTCTTTTTTCTTGTTTCATGAGACGACGATAGTGATGAAGTCATGGAGAATACATGGAGAATGACGAGGAGCCATCATGGATGAAGAAACTAAAACTTAAAATTGCAGGAGCTTTCCCACCATAGCAGGTTAGGCCATGGAGAACCAGATTTCAGGGAATTGGCTAGAGATTTGGAACAAATTTGAATGGACCTTGGCAGCCAGCTTCTTGACAAGCTATAACTTCCTGAGGAAGACTTGGGCTTATGATGGATACATAACCCTTTCTTTATAACAATTTTTTTCAAAATGTAACGGAAACACAACTTACTATTTGTAATCCTAAAGAGAAATATAGACGAGTTTTGTATGATATTGAAACTTTTTGGATGACTTTGAAATAACTTTGGAAAGATGATTAGCATAAAAATATTTGATTCGCGCATAATGATTAATTTAGAACTACTTTGAGTGAATTTTTCAGTGATAACCCTCCCTTGATTACAAGCCTACTTATATTGCAATCCAAAATGACACACGAAAGAACTATTCGTATCTTTAACAACCCTCTTATTCAATTCACCCTTGTATGAAAAATGACAAACATTGAAAGAGGTATGATGCCTCCTAAGGATTTGGATCGCATTGAATCTATGGCATGAAAGTGATCATCTGAATGAATCCAAATCAAATGGAATTCTCAATTATTCCTAACTTCGATCCTTAAATTCATATCACAAATAAAAGAAGTAATAATATCACTCCTGCATTGGATCTCCAAGTTCAACATTTTATACCACAACTTAGCGTCTTTGCAATGCAAATCATAAGTCATTGACCTCAAGGCTAATAACCTCAACGAAACATCAACCTTTCTTGAAGAAACTCCTTGACTCACACGAAACTAGAAGCATAACCGGACGTCCACGTGATATAACTCTAATTTCATGAAGTATATAGGGAAATGAACCCTAATTTCACATTTCTCTGTTTGAAGGATAACCAGAAGAATCAAACTTTACTGGACGAATACACCTTAGTTAGTCATAAAAACCCTAACTTCTCAAATGATAAGTACATTCACATGAGAGGGTGCATTGATTCACAGAGTAAGAATGCTAGGTCACACCCCCTAAATTCTTGACAAGAAAACAAATATGTAACCTGTTGTTCAGTGGACGATAATAGCCCTGTAGCTTAATGGAAAAGAAGTCCAAAAAACGAGCATGAACCAAAACCCTCATTCCACAACCTTGTACACCAAGAGGAACCAGAATAATCAAACTTATTCAACACATACAACTATGTTGTACCCCAAAATTTTCCCTCCCATATTTCTCAAGACATGTCAAGAATCATCTCCAAGTGACTCAAGTTAACTCAAGAGTTGGATAGTCAAATCACCTCCTAAGGCAGTCAAGTCAAATTAGGGTTTTGTGTTGCATTAAGGTCCTCATATCCAAATGGCCTCAAATGCTTCCCAATGTCTTAATATGTTCTTAAGTTCATCCATGTCAAATTTCAAGCCTTGCAGAGGAAGTTTGGTCAGTCAATTACTCAAGAGACCCAAAAATTGACTGTGCTAGGGCAAAAGTCAACTGTGACCCAAATACAGTCAAACCTCAAGACTTTTTGTCAAAATTCTCATTTTGAAGGATAATTCATCATTTGATCAAGGGTTGATCATGATTCATCAAGGATTGCTCAAAATTCATCAAGATTCAAAAGTTGCTAAATTAGGGTTTTGTAGGAAAAGTCAACTCAACTTTGACCAAGAATAACTTTCTCATACTTTATGAGAAATGACCCATCCAAAGATCATTTTGAATAGGATGAAATTTCCTACAATCCATATTCACACCCCAAGATCAAGAAATGCTCTCACAAAAAAGTTACAAATTTGGACATTATAGGTCATTTTTGAAAGTCAACAAAAACACCTTTTTTTCCAAGCATATAACTTGAGAATGGAACATCAAAATGATATGAGACTAAAAGGGTTGATTAGAGGACATCTCAAGGTTTCTAAAAAGTCCAAGAACACCTCAAAAAGTTCAAAATTGAAGAAGTTATGCATTGTTGAAGTTGGGCATTTTTCCAAATTTGCCAAAAGTCAACTATCCTCAAAACTCTAATTTTTGACAAAAGGGCCCACTTTTTTCCACTTGATATGGTTTTGTCATGCCACACACGTGTCCCATATTTGATTTCATGGCCATTCATTTATTTTTCTATTTTATTTAATTTTTATTGATTTAATTCATTTTAAATCAATATTAAATCAAATAAAATCTAAAAAATTGATGTAAGGGGATTCTTGTGATCATTACAGCTTGCAAATATCATGTGATACTCAATCAAACTCGTGCCAAGTCAAAACAAGCACAAAATCTCAGATTTGATGCAAATATGGCAACTTGATTATGGTGATCAAAAGCAAATCTTGATTCTTCAATGCATATGGTTTAATGCCCAAATTTTGACCTAAACACATTCTATTATATGCACACAAGAGAGGCAGACCAAAGACACGCACAAAGCTCTGTTGAAATGGCCAGAAGAAGTGGGAGAAAAAGCTTGAAAAAGTGAAGATCGAAATCAACATTGGAGGCCAATTCAATCCAAAATCACAACGTAACTCTCTTGCCAGCAACCTCCTGAAGCGATACCAATCAAAACCAAGCCTTCTCATTGCCTAAATTGCACTGTAAGTCATCGCGAACCAACCTCTGAACATGGATTCCAAATCTCCAACTCTTGCATCTTTTCTTTAAAATCTTGGCATATTTGTGTTTATTATTTGATTTAGAACGTTTTGGCATTATCCAATTTGGTTTTCATGGCCTGTATAACGATGCCCGAATCTAGGGTTTACAAGTGTTGTTTTTAGGCGTTTGAATTACAGGGAAAATTGGGCCAAATAATGGTTACAGGGATGACCGGGAGGAAGAGACGAGTGCATTGGTACTCTTAGGTTTCGTTTACATGGCCTGGAGAAGACTTTTGAGATACCCTACGAAACTTCCTGTAGATAAAAATCCGCAGGTAAATAACCAGGGTTATTTGAAGAAGACGATAGTGTGTCCCTTTGCTATTGGTCCATTCAAATCAGTGGCGCTCTTTTTTATTATTTCAGGCTCAGTATGTTGTTTCATATATTATATTTATTTCTTATTCCACTAACAAAAATGCAGCATAGATGAGTTGGTGAGCGTGCTATTGCAAAGCCCCTTGGGACCTGGGTTCGAATCCCAGGTCCCCCCAAAATGCTTATTATTATTTTCTTGCAGCTATTCCAATGAATCTCCAAGCACGAGGACCACCATGCGCCTCAAGAATCAACGCGCCAGATGGCCTTCAGGCCAAATCTGGTGGTCATGAATGAGGGATCACCATGGTCTCAGGTCAACGCACGCATAGCAAACCACAAAGGTCAAACAGGATGGACACCAATGGGCCTAAAAAATTTCCAGATTCACACCCTCTTCAGGCCCACACCCCCCCTGAGTATTTCTTTACATTTTATTTCTTTTTCTTATTTATTTATTTTATTATTATCATTATTATTAAAAATTAATTAATTAACCAATTAACTTTTTCATAAAAAAATCAGAAACCACCAAAAATAATATTTTTATTAATTCCATTAATTTTATTATTTATTTTTGTAAATAAACATTAATTAATTTTATTTAGTTTAAATAGGTTTAACATTATTATCTTTTGCAATAAATTAAAGTTAATTTAGAATTAGGTTTTTAATATTTTTAACCATTCTTATTTTATTGCCTTAATTAAAATAAAACATAAAAATATTTTCATTTAATTATTTAATTCAATTATTAATTTAGACTAATTTTTAATTCAAAAAATAACAAAAAAATATGCTTTATTTAATAAAAAGGGTCAAAACCCTAAGACACTTCGATTTAATTTTCTCGCGCGCGAATTATTTTTGATCCATATTTCAATATTGTAACTGCTTCGGGAATGTAATAGTTTTTAACTTAGGATTTTATTTATTTATTTATTGCTTTTTATTTATTCTTCGCAATTTAATTTTAAAGGGTTTGTCCTTGGCGATGTAAATACCCGACGCCTTGTAATAGCTTAGATTTATTTTTCGCAATTTAATTTCCGCAACCATTAACTGTTAGATGTTTGATAAATAGGCAATGCATGACAAGATTAAACTTTAACCTAAAATCAACAGTAGCTCACCATTAACATGTACAAAGATAAATAACTGGAAAACAACACACTCGCACATGTGCACTCTTAGGGTACACCTCACTTGGTTGCCTTCGAACGTGGTCATTGAGTATATGAAGTTTTAGAGGTCGTCCTCTTGTCCAAAGATCATAAGTTGCCTCGAAACGGTTGCCTCGGAAAAAATGATCTAAGACATTAGGGGTACCGCTAAGGCGTCCTAATGTTGCTTTAGTGACCACACGTCCCTTAATCGGATTGACCCTTAAAACTCCAACGACGGTGCTACCTACTCCTCAATAGTGGGATAGCATTGTCTAAAGGACATTTGTACAGATTAATTCCTTTTTCGAGTAGGTAGATGGTTCTTAAGTACTTGCTCATTTTAAAACAAAACAAAACTTTTCGCACTTACACTCTCTTCAAAACAAAAACTCTTTCAAACCCACAAACACAAAGAAAAGCAAACTTTTGAAAACATAATGAGCAAGTACCTAAGAGCTTGTGGATAACCACGGATAGAAAGGGTGCTAACACCTTCCCTTTCTATAATCTACCTCCCGAACCCGAGAAATATCTCAAAAAGGAATTTTTCTGTGCTTTTGTCCTTTCCTTGTTGGATAAAATAAAAGAAGGTGGCGACTCTTTCTTACCGCGACATTTTGCGAAAACAAACGCAAAACGCGAACCAGCATTCCAAAACAGTCAATTCTCATTCCCATCGATCACAGAACTGGCGACTCTGCTGGGGAATTAAATAAGTGAGGTGTACCTTAGGATTAGATCACTATGTTTTCAATTGTATGCTTTGTATGCTTTAATTTTGTGGGCTTGTATCGGAGTTCTATAGATCCTAACTCGGATATGGGGATACCCTTTAGGTAAGTAGCAATAAACTGTGAGGGATCTGTCCGGCATAGAGCGACACAGATGAAGTAGTAGCTACGTTGGTGTGGCACCTCGGTCTGTATGATATCCCTTATGTTGGAACGAGGATAATATGGGTCTTCTAAGAAGTCATTAAGCACCAACTGACCTTAGAACCTTAAATTGACCAACTTGGCCATAGAACAGTAGCAGTATGCTACACTCATTGAGGCTAAACTCTCGCGGTGATTCCGGCCGCAAGAAAAGGTTGCTAAACTGGAATTATGACCGATCGAGGGTAGTCAGTGATATTGAGATCCTCTAGAGCCTGATTACTATTTTTAGGACAAGTCTTAACCAACTGAAACTGAAAGAGGGTAGTACCTAAGATCCATGCCAGCCTGAAATCTAAGGGCTCTTTTGTGTGACTTGTGTGCCTTTACCATGTTTGCCTTTTGTGGATACTTGTGGTGTGCCTTTACCATGACATCATAACATTGCATACATCTTGCATAAGGACTAAACTATTTCAAAGACAAGAGGGTTTCATATTTTCTCTGTTTTGTAGGTCATCATGATGCCCATGCGTAGGAATACTATCCGGATCAACTTTGTCCAAGTACCTACCCTGCTTAAAGATTTGGTTGTCAGGATTCCAGGCACTACTTCCTTCATCAGAAGGCATGGTTCTCTCCTCAGTTTGGTCACCTCAAAATTGGATGAACAAATGATGAGTGTTCTGGTCCAATTCTATGATCCGCTGTACCATTATTTTACTTTCCAAGACTTTCAGCTGGTTCCTACCTTAGAAGAGTTCTCTGAGTTGCTCGGTATCTCTGTTTTGGAGCAGACCCCGTTTACTGGATGGGAGAAGACTCTTAAGCCCGAAGAAATTGCTGCAGTCCTTCACTTGACCAAGGAGGAGGTAATGGCTAACTGGGAGACTAGAAGTGGAGCTAAGGGTTTCCTGACTAAGTTTTTGGTTGACAAAGCTAATTACTTCTGGGACAACTTAGACTTCAAAGCGTACGAGGACATTCTGGCTCTCTTGATTTATGGTCTGGTATTGTTTCTGAATCCAGACACTTTTGTTGATATTAATGCCATAAAGATCTTCATCTCTCAGAACCCTGTACCCACTCTCTTGGGTGACGTCCTTCATCAGCTCTATGCTCGTACTGCCCGAAAGCGGGGAACTTTAATGTGTTGTGCTCCTTTATTGTCGAGGTGGTTTATTTCGCACCTCCCTAAGTCCGTACTGAAGAACAAAGAAGGAATGGGCTGGGCTTATAGGGTGATGTCTCTTTCTAATAATGACATTATCTGGACTCTCAAAGGTATGGATGAGGTGACTGTCATTGATCACTATGTTGAGTATCCTAATGTTCCATTGATCGGAACCCATGGAGGGATTTCTTACAACCCATGCTTAGCTCTCCGTCAGTTTGGAAGAGCCAGAAGAGATGAGCCTCATGAGATGTTGATGCCTCATATCATCTTTGATTTTCAGGGAGATAGCGACGAGCTGCGTCGTAGATTCATAAGGGCTTGGGACAGAGTTCACCAATCTGACCCACATGAGTTGGGACCAAAGACTTCCCTTCCAATGGAGCCATATCTCAGATGGGTCCGCATCCATGCCCAGAAGCTAGGTATGCCATATGAAGCTGTCAGGCCTGTTACTCTTGAAGTTGCTAATGAGAAGGGGGTTCCTCCAACTATTCTCCACCCTTATATGCCCACTGATATTGGGACACTGAAGAGGTCTTGGATGCCGTTGAGGGATGAACGAGATTCCTACCGAGAGAGGTTCAATGAACAGGAATAGAAGATCTAGAAGCTGACTAGGAAACTGGAGAACAAGCGAATCCTGAATGATTATGTCCGCACTGAGAAGAAGAGACCATGGGAGCATTGATGGACCTTTGTTGATTTCTTTTACAGTTTTTATTTACTTTTTAATATTTCCATTCTTGTAACGCCTAAGGGAAATTTGTTGAACAATTTAAATTTTGAAGTTTAAATCTAATAAAGTGTGTTTCCTTTCTTGTTTACAAATTTGAATCTCGATTGTCTTTGAAATCATAAATCATACGCATTTCATCCCATGCACTTCATAAACAGGTACCCCATTACAGGTCTCTTATCTTCTTCGCTGTTTATTTCAGTAATCATCATGTCTGCTGAACCTTCCACTGAGCAAGCTATCAAGGCCCTGCAGGCCCAGAATGCCCAATTTCAAGAATTGTCCATGAGTCTAGCTAAGGGTCAGCAGGACCTGAAGACCTTGATTCTAAAGGAGAAAAATAAGAAGAAGAAGAGGACCATCTTGTTCAATACTGGACACAGGTTTGGAAACGGGTTGCAGAATGAAGTTGATCTGACCACCTCATCTGGGGGGAAGGATAGTCAACAAGAAGGGAGGGCTCCTAGCCCTATGGTCTCCGACAACGAGACGGACAAGAAGGGAGGGTTTGATGTTGAAGGGTGGAGCCTTTCGTTTCCGCTGGGGATGATAGTTGCAAGAATACCGGTAGGAGAAGATGACTCCGTTAGGGAATAATCTTGGCGAATAGATTACTCTGCGGGGAGTGAACTCTGTGGGGAAAGAGAGGTACTTTGCTGAGGTTGATGATAACTCCGATGGGGATACCATTGTTGAGTTCTGTTGGAAGATTTGATGAACTCCGTTGGGGGATAGGAAGACTTTGCCGGGGACGATCTTTCCGTGGTAATTGGCTGAGGATAACCCAGTTATATCCTGGTGGGGAAATAACCTTTGAACAAAGCCGGGGGGAGCGTTCGTGCTCTGCAGAGGATAAGTTTCCAGAATCTACTGGGGATAAGCTTCCTGCACCTGTTGGGGAGATGGATTCCGCTTTCCTGGGGAAACTTTTTAGATTGGACTGGGGACTGGCTCCACTGGGTGTCCGGTATTCCGCCGGGGAACAATCTTAGATCAAGACTGCCGGGGATGCTTGTAGGGGAATGTCTGCATACTCCACTGGGGAATATTGAGATCTTCTGGAGATACCCAACTTCCTTAAGGCTGACAGTATATTAACTTTGCTTGGGGGGAGAGTACTGACTTGCTAGGAGATACTGTGCCTTTTAGGGCTGATTGGAGATCAACTGCTTGGGAGAGAATTGTTGAATCTTGGCTCACTCTCTGGGGAATTAAGATGTCTTGGTTACATTCTTTAGCCGAACTTACCTTGGTACCTTGGTGGACAGAGTAATTAGATTGCTTAGACAACTCATTATTGCCCCTGTTTCTGATGTTACCTGTAATTAATCCTTTGTTTCGTATGCAAATATTTATGAGTTAGCAATTAGTGTCAAATGCATATATCACAATTGAACATTGGACGTTCTTCGCAAGACAAAACAGAAAAAGGAAAAAAGCAAATGGCAATTGGTCTGAAAAGTGAATTTGTATTGATTTTTGAATTTGCCTATAAATAGGCGTTTATGTACAAGAGGCTGACGTCCTAGTAAGAGAACACCGCCGAACAATAGAGTTTATACAATTTGTACAAACAAAACAGCTGTGTGAAAGGAATAATCCCACTGGGTTCCAACTCTGCTATCGTCTTTATATCTTCGAGCGTCTCATCACTTGGCTGCTCAGTTGACGATGAAGCTGATTGATCAATGCTGTCTGAACTTGACAGTTGATACCGGATTCTGGATGCAAGGTGATCCAATGAGACATAGTATTACGCTTTAATCCCTAACTTTTGCCTGGACCGCCCTTTCGGGTTTTCAGTCCACCGGGATACCCATTTTTACCCAAGCCGCCTTTTCAGGTTTTCGACTTGCCGGGTGTACAGATTTTTTTATTTCATCCCTCATTTTGCCCGAACCCTTTTGGTTCGCCGGGAAGCCCTAATTTTTGCCTAGGTATGTCAACCTAGCGGGTCTTTTATCATGCGTAGTATCTTTTTACTATGTCTGCATTGGCGGGGTGAGGAAGGTCGTCACCATCCATGGTGGTTAGGATCATGGCTCCTCCTGAGAACACATGTTTAACCACAAATGGCCCTTCGTACGTAGGGGTCCATTTGCCCCTGGGATCACTTTGAGGAAGAATGATGCGTTTGATTACCAGGTCCCCAACTTGATACTCTTGTGGTCTGACTTTCTTGTTAAATGCCCTGATCATCCGTTTTTGATACGTTTGACCATGACAAATAGAGGTGAGTCTCTTTTCGTCAATTAGGTTTAATTGATCAAGTCGAGTTTGGATCCAGTCATCTTCGCTCAAGTCTGCATCCTTCATTATCCGGAGAGAGGGTATCTGGACTTCAATCGGCAAGACTGCCTCCATGCCATAGACCAAGGAAAAAGGAGTTGCCCCGGTTGACGTTCTTGCTGAGGTACGATAGCCATGAAGAGCAAACAGTAACATCTCGTGCCAATCTTTATAGGTCACTGTCATCTTCTGCACAATCTTTTTGATATTCTTATTAGCTGCTTCTACAGCCCCATTCATCTTCAGCCGATAAGGAGAAGAGTTGTGGTGCTGTATCTTGAATTGCTCGCAGAGCTCAGTGATCATCTTGTTATTAAGATTGGTACCATTGTCCGTAATGATCCTCTCAGGTACACCATATCGACAGATCAGGTTGTGCCAAATGAACCGTGCCACGACGCTCTTGGTTACGGTGGCGTAGGAAGCTGCTTCGACCCACTTTGTGAAGTAATCAATCGCTACTAGGATGAAGTGATGCCCGTTGGATGCCGTAGGTTTAATCTCGCCGATCATATCAATTCCCCACATTGCAAAAGGCCAAGGTGCTGTCAAGACATTCAGAGGAACTGGAGGAACGTGCACCTTATCTGCATATATCTGGCACTTATGACATGTCCGAGAATGTTGGTAACAGTCGGCTTCCATTGTGGACCAGAAATATCCTGCCCGAAGGATTTTCTTTGCCATGGTGTGTCCACTGGAATGTGTTCCGAAGGTACCTTCATGCAGCTCTGCCATGATTCTTTCTGCTTCGGTCTTATCCATACAACGCAGTAAGGTTGAATCGTGGTTTCGCTTGTACAGGATGCCGTTGCTGAGGAAGAACTTTGCTGCGAACCTTCTCAGAAACTTTTTATCATTGATCGATGCACCTTCAGGGTATTCTTGAGCTTCTAAGTACCTTTTCACCTCATGATACCAGGGTTTTTCAGTTACTACCTCAGCCTCAAGATCACAACAGTATGCAGGTTCGTCCAGTTTCCAGATAATGATCCGGGGAGCCTCATTGTCCCACTTGACTTTGAACATAGAAGACATCGTAGCCAACGCGTCCGCCAACTGATTCTCCTCTCTTGGGAAATGTTCAAAAGTTATCTCTGTGAAATGGGGGATCAATGTCAACACACATTCTCTGTAAGGAATAAGATTCGGATGTTTCGTATCCCACTCGCCTTTGATCTGATTGATCACGAGAGCGGAATCTCCGAAGACACTCAGAAACTTGATCCTTAAGTCAATCGCAACTTGAAGACCCATGATGCATGCCTCATACTCCGCCATGTTGTTGGTGCAGTTGAAGCATAGTCGGGCAATAAGTGGAGTGTGAGTGCCTTTGGGAGATATGATCACAGCGCCGATACCATTACCCAAAGCGTTGGAGGCTCCGTCAAAGTGCATAGACCATCGGGATCCTTCCTCAGGTCCTTCATCCGGTCCAGGTACTTCACAATCAGTCACTACCATGATGCTCTCGTCAGGAAATTCAAAGTTCATTGACTGGTAGTCATCTACTGCCTGGTGTGCCAAGTGGTCTGCCAATACACTTCCTTTGATGGCTTTCTGCGTTGTGTACTGGATGTCGTATTCCGTCAAGATCATCTGCCATCTTGCTATTCTTCCAAACAGAGCAGGCTTTTCGAATATGTACTTTATTAGATCCATTTTTGAAATCAATAGAGTAGTGTGAGTCAGCATATACTGTCTCAGCCGACGAGCAGCCCATACCAAAGCGCAGCAAGTTTTCTCGAGCAGTGAGTATTGGGTCTCACAGTCGGTAAACTTTTTGCTAAGGTAATAAACGGCATGCTCTTTTCGGCCAGACTCGTCATGCTGCCCCAACACACATCTCATTGAGCTGTCAAGTACTGTCAGGTATAGTATTAGAGGTCTCCCTTCAACCGGTGGCATAAGGATGGGTGGTTCTTAGAGGTACTCTTTGATTCTGTCAAAAGCGGCCTGACATTCATCATTCCAATGTACTACCCGATCTTTCTTCAGCAGCTTGAAGATTGGTTCACAGGTAACAGTTAGGTGCGAGATGAATCGGGAAATATAATTTAGACGTCCTAGAAAGCCCCTGACTTCTTTCTCTGTCTTGGGAACTGGCATCTCTTGTATGGCTTTAACCTTGGCAGGGTCCACTTGAATACCCTTGTCGCTCACGACGAAGCCTAGCAACTTCCCAGATCTCACCCCAAAGGTGCACTTGTTCGGGTTTAACCTCAGCTTGTACAACTTCAGACGGTCAAACAGCTTTTGTAGATGGTCAAGGTGTTCCTCCTCAGTTTGAGACCTTGCAATCATGTCGTCGACATACACTTCAATCTCATGATGGATCATGTCATGAAATAAAGCAACCATGGCACGTTGGTAGGTTGCCCCAGCATTTTTCGGTCCAAAAGGCATGACCTTGTAGCAGAAGGTACCCCACTGAGTAACAAAGGTAGTCTTTTCCATATCTTCAGGAGCCATCTTGATCTGATTATAACCTGAAAAACCATCCATGAAGGAGAACACCTTGTGCTGAGCAGTATTGTCAACCAGAACGTCGATGTGAGGTAGAGGGAAGTCATCCTTGGGGCTCGCCCTGTTCAGATCCCTGTAGTCAACACACATTCGGACCTTGCCGTCCTTCTTTGGCACCGAAACCACATTGGCAACCCACTGAGGGTAAGAAGTTACTGCAAGAAAACCGGCATCAAATTGCTTCATAACCTCAGCTTTGATCTTCTCGGACATCTCTGGACGCATACGGCGGACCTTTTGCTTAACCGGAGGGCATTCTTCCTTGGTAGGCAAGTGATGGACCACAATGTCGGTATCCAACCCAGGCATGTCTTCGTAGGACCAGGCGAAGATTTCCACATAATCATGCAGCATCTGAATCAACCGTTGTTTCACGCTGAGCTCCAGATTGGCACCAATCTTAACTTCCTTTCTGTCTGTCTCAGTACCCAGATTCACCGTTTCCACTGGCTCTTCATGTGGCTGAATGGCCCTCTCTTCCTGGAATAACAGTCTTGCAAGCTCACCAGGCACTTCGCAATCATCTTCACCTTCGTCTTCGGCTAAGTTGATCATATTTTCGAAGTCATAATTGGCAGTAGCATAGTCGTTACCAGTGAGATCCAGAGTGGATTGAAACCTGTATAGGTGAGTGTGTGTAAATATAGCTGTTTTGCAACATATACAAAAAAGAAAAGAAAGGTAGCACAAGATTTGAAATGCGAAAAACGTCCAATGTCTTTATTCATGATATATGCAAATGACAAGTAATAAGCCCTCACAAATGAAGCCAACGGTGCCCCGGGTAAGACACTGGGCCATAAAGTTTCAATTTATTGTTCATTACAAATTAAAAACAAAGGAATTCATTACTGCGTAACAAAAGTAACAGGTATGTGGTCCTTTGCAGTCCAATTGTTCATTCCACCGTCGGTCGTCGGGTAGATCCAGCTATCAAACTCCGATTCCTCCGCGTCGCCTTCAATAGCATTCACTCCCGGGTTGGTGATGAACACGGGAGGTCTTCTGATCCTTGCTTTGCGTACAACCTTCTGAGCCTCTGCAGTAAAACCCAGCCCAAACTTGTCAGTCTTAGGAGTAAAATCAGGGAGCCTGCCCCAATTAGCATATTCACCTTTCTCAATTACAGCCCGGGCGTCCTTTAAGGAGGCCATCTTCAAAGGAAAGTCTTCTTCAATTACTGTCTCAGCTGACGCCAATGTTGGAGGTACCTCTTCAAAATGCTGAAAGGGGGTTTCAATAAACTCCCCGTCCATCTCAATATACCGGAATGAATTCAAATGACTAACCATGTATTCTTCCTCCCCCTGCACTGTAATAATCTTCCCTCTGACAGGGTACTTGAGCTTCTGGTGTAGAGTGGAGGTCACAGCCCCAGCCTTGTGAATCCAAGGTTGACCCATCAAACAGGAATAAGATGGACGAATGTCCATCACATAGAACGTCGAATCAAAGACTTGGGAACCAACCCGAATCGGAATATCCACTTCACCATGCACCATCCTTTTCGACCCGTCAAAGGCTCGGACAATGATGTTGCTAGGCTTCAACTCTAGGCCTTCACAATCCAACCGGTCTAAGGCCTTCTTGGGCAATACATTCAGGGAAGAACCGGTGTCCACCAACACGTGTGCGAGAGTAGTGCCCCTGCATTCAATAGAGACATGTAGAGCATCGTTGTGGTTCTTTCCCTTAGCCGTAAGATCAGCATCCGAGAAACCCAAACCATTGTCAGCGGTCAAATTGGCCACACAGTCAGTAAATTGGTCCGCAGATGTCTCTTGTGGCACATGGGCCGTCTTCAGAAATGAAATCAGGGCCTTGGCATGGGCCTCTGAGCATAGCAGTAATGATAGCATAAAGATATTGGAGGGGGTATGCCCCAGCTGTTCCACGACATTGAAGTCGCTCTTCTTGATGATCTTAAGGATTTCCTCCATCTCTTGTTGTGACGCTTCAACATTAATAGTCTTTGGTGCCTCCATCCGGGCAGGCACATCAGCAGTCCCTTTTCCCCGAGTGTCAGATGACTCGGCAGCATGGGTAGAAACTTGATCAGAAGGGGAGACAGGCGCACTTGTAGGTGTTATTATAAGAGGTCTTCGGATAACTGGTGGCGCAATGTCAGGCGAGAAGAGCCTGCCACTGCGAGTAACTTTAGAGGGACCGGTGATGTTACTGATACCGGTACTGGTGTTGAACTCCTGCTTTACTCCAAGCACATACACATCTGCCCCATAGTGCCATGGGACAGCCTTGTCAGATTCATAGGGGAGGGGCCCTGGAACAGTAATAATGATAGGTGCAACAGACATGATATTGACGGGCTTCCTCGCGGGAGCCTTGGTAGGATTATTAAAGATAGTGACAACGGATACTTCTGCAGTGGGAACAATAGGAACAGCGGTCTTCTTGAACAAAATTTCTTTGCTATCCATCAGGTTTTGGACGCCTGACTTCAACAACAGACAACCAGCAGGGGAAACGGCACACAGAAAGCAACCCTTGCTACAACCCGGAAATAAACCGGCTAGCAATAGGTTCCTCTTAACAGTCAATAGAGGGGTAGCAACATCATCCACAGAAACTGCATACAAGTCTTCCTCAATAGCATTTACTCCATGCTGGGGCATAGGAGCAGTCACAACGTTTGGCCTCTCGGGCGCCTCAAACTGTATTTCCTTCGCATCGATAAGGTCTTGAACCTTATTTCTTAGGGCCCAACAATCATCAGTAGAATGCCCCTGGGCTATCAGAATGATAAGCACAGCGGGCATTGGGATTATACTTCGGAGAGGTCGTGTTCACCACCTTCGGAGCTTCTCTGACGGTTACCAAGTTGGTCGATAGCAATTGCGGCAAGATCTGTGACAAGGTCATACTAAGCCGAGTATATTCTCTTCTGGGTCTCTCACCCCTTGGTTGGTTGGGTTGCCGAGGAGCGGCAGCAGGCTTTGCAATTACCACCGCGTTGACAGCTTGGTGGCGTTCTAGTTTATTTTGCCTTCTAGGCCCATACACAGCACTGGCTTCCTTCTTGAAAGGCTTTTTCTCAAAACTTGAGGATGTACCTTTCTGTATCTTCCCTGATTTCATGCCAGCTTCTATTCTTTCCCCAGTCAGAATGAGGTCTGTGAACCCTGCAGACGAATTGCCAATGAGATGATTGAAGAATGGCCCGGATAGGGTCCCCAAGAACATGTCCACCAGCTCACGGTCGGTTAATGGTGGCTGCACCCTGCCAGCCAGGTCGCTCCACTTCTGCGCATACTCCTTAAAACCTTCTCTCGATCCTAGCGACATACCCTGGAGTTGGGTACGTGTAGGAGCGAGGTCGGCATTATATTGATACTGCTTGTAAAAAGCAGTAGCCAATTCCTCCCAGTTACGAACCTTGGTTCCATCCAGCTGATAGAACCATTTGAGATGAGTCCCTGAAAGACTCTCCTAGAAGAAATGGATCCATAAGTTCTTGTCCACAGTATACGGCTGGATCTTCCTGTTGGCTCCTAAATTCGACACCTTTGTTTTGATTGATGGCAGCCATTAAAAGCTGAAAGATGCTTTCGACTGGCTAAGCCTGTCGAAGTGCCCGTCGAAAGATGGCAAAACACTTAGAAGATTTCTTCCAAGGAAGAAGGCTGGTTGCCTTCGACGTCGAAGGAGTTGGCGTCGAAGACGTCTTTTGATGAAAGTGTTCGATGGTCCAGAGTGGAACAGTTTGAAATTCAAAGCTTTGGAGGGAAAACGGTTTCCAGCAGTTACTACGTGCAAACGTGCACGGATCTGGAGCGTCGAGCATGGAGAACGTGCCAAGTGGACTGATCTCGAAGCAGTGTAACTGCCCGACGGTTACTTGAAATGTTTTAGTATAAATAGGAGTAGACATGTAGTTTCTCGCGGGTGTTCACAAATAGATACATAGTCACTCATTTAGATTCAAGTACCCAGTGTGAGCGAAAGAATTGTTGAGAAATGTATGTGTGAAACACCAATTTTATCAATTAAAGTCATTTACTTTTCCAGTATTTTACTTGCTTTTCTCCTTTAAATTCCTGTCGAACCTTTACTTTAAAGCCTTGTTTATTTTACCAAGCCTTTCCTTTATGCAATTTACTTGAAACATTTTACTTAAAGCCTTATCCACCTTAATCAAACTTCAAAATCAACCTATGTCCATAGGATCAATCTGATCGATCCTGCGAGTAACCAAATAAGTAACCATTTGGAGGATCAGCGGTTGTTTACCAAAACCCAAGGTAAACAAATTGGCACACCTGGTGGGACTAACTGTTTACAAGAGTATGGTGGCCCTTGTTTTAGTTCTGCTAAATCGACTTCTCCTTCTTCGACAGTTAAAGTATCGTCGAAGGATTCTAGATCGTCGTCGTCCATCTCAACGTACGCTATTCTCTCTCTTTGTGAGTTTTCGTTGCCTTAGCTTTTTCAGCTTTGAGGCGTTCGACCTGTCGAACTCTATCGGCCAATTGGGCCATGTCTCTTAGGTACTGGGTATCTAGCTTCTTCCTAATGGAATAATCTAAACCGCCTGCGGCTATTTCGACCAACTCATGTTCTGGCACTTGTGTAAAACATCTCGCCTTAAGCAACCTAAACCTATTCAGATATTCGTCTATAGGTTCAGTGAAACGTCTCTTCACACTCGCCAGTTCTTTCAGGCTTATCTTGGTTTGCCCCATATAGAATTGTTCATGGAACAATCTTTCCAACTGGGTCCAATGGTGGATCGAATTGGGGGGTAGAGTTGTGAACCAAGTAAAAGCGTTCTTGGTTAAGGAACTTGGGAAGTATTTGATCCTTAGGTTTTCATTATTTGAAATGTCTCCTGCTTCGATCAAATACCTCGCCACATGTTCGACAGTAGATTCTGTCGTGTCCCCAGAGAACTTAGTAAATTTGGGGACTTTGCTCCTAGGAGGTAAATCCGTTTGTAATACGTATTCTGACAATGGAGATGTAAAGTTGGGCCTTCGAAAGCCCATGTTCATCCCATTCTGATTCATGATCCTTTCGATCATGGTTGCCAGATTATTTTCCAAACCCATGTTTTGGTGTTGGATATGCTGAACCACTTCGTCAGCATTTTGGTTTCTGTTAACTAACCTTACCTCTGGGGCTATTACCCTAGGTTCTTCGACAGGTTGTTCTACAGGCTGTTGAGCCTGATTAATGGTGGTTTCTTCCTCTACAAATATCCCCTGATTTCCTCTTGTTTGCGCCCTTTGGGGCTGTCGAATAGGTGGGGGTACTCCAAAGAAGTCAGCCAAACGCGTCATTTGCGCTGTAACTTGCTGATTCGATTGAGTAGTATTTTGTATTAGAGGATTTAGCACTGTACTCAAAGTTTGTGCCAACATTTGCACCATATCATGGTTGCTTTCGTCCATCTGTTGCCTCAAGACTGCTGTCGAGGCATTTGTAAGGCCATGGGCTACTTGGGACGTTCCTCCTAAGAGTTGGGTCCTATTTCTATTCGCCATGCCTACTCCAGAGCCTTGGAGTGGCGAAGAGGCACTCACGAAAGGGTCTGAATAAGTGGACGCAGCATTCGTCAGGCTTGCCACTTCAGAAGTTGGCATACCATAGAATGGAATAAATCCTGGGGGAACTACAGGCCTTGTGCCTATATTTCCCCTTGGAGGGGGAGTTCCCAAAGGTATTCTGGGGCCTGAAAACGAAGTTATTGGCCCCGTGGTTGTGACTGACACTGCTGGTGTCGAACCAACATTCGTCGCTTCACTTACGGTCATATTAATCGTTGCTCCCACACTCGTTTGTGGGATTTCATTATTGTTTGGCGGATTCGCCATCTCTTCCCTTCTTCTGGCAGTATTGTTATCGTTAGTGTATATTCTACCACTCCTCAATAACATACAACTCGAAAAGATGAGATTATTTTTCAACAATCAACACACAGTCCCACCGGGTGTGCCAATTTGTTTACCTTGGGTTTTGGTAAACAACCGCTGATCCTCCAAATGGTTACTTATTTGGTTACCCATAGGATCAATCTGATCGATCCTGCGAGTAACCAAATAAGTAACCATTTGGAGGATCAGCGATTGTTTACCAAAACCCAAGGTAAACAAATTGGCACACCTGATGGGACCAACGATAGGTTCCCATTGGTCCAGACAGGACCAACGATAGGTTCCCAAAAAAGACTTATAGTTTTGACATCACAAAATGTGATGAAATATTCGACTTGCTAGTTAAAGATGGCCAAATGATAGTACCCCCTGGGGTAAAAGTGCCTCCTCTTGATCAAAGAAAGAAGAGAGGTTTTTGCAAATATCATAATTTTTTGGGCCATAAAACTTCTCAATGTTTTCTTTTCAGGAATCTTGTGCAAGACGCTATTGAGGAAGGGAGATTAAAGTTTGCTGACAAATCCCCCATGGCTGTCGACTCCAATCCACTAAAGGCTGAAGCCCACTACGCAGAACCCTCTGAAGTGAACATGATAGAGGCGACCAGCATCCCGTCGAAGAAGCCAGGAATTACCATGGTCGAAGTCTCAAAGGACCACATCAACATGCCAATCTTTGGCAGTTTTTCTGGAAACTTATCTAGGAAGACAATTGAGGCTGTCCAGAAAGCGGTCGAAGACCCGAAGTCGAAGACTGCTGAAGCACAAAAAACTGGACCCAAGCCCAGTTCCCACTTGGCCACTGTTCAAGGCCAGACGGAGAATCTGGAGACACAAATGAAGCAACTAACTCTTGCTAATAAGGATACAATGAATATCAACATGGTTGAACTTTCTGACCCTAAAGCTTCAGAAGAAGCCATAAGGCAAGAGCAGGCAAATAAAACGGCTTTCCCTAGGGAAAACGAAAACTTGGCAGATTTTTTACAAAGATGCCAGAAGAAGAAATCAGAGGTGATGCTATGTCCAAGATGCAGTTCTATCTTTGATAAAAAAGCTGCTGAGCACATACAAGGCGTAAGAGCAGCGAACAAGAGAAGGGAGAATGCTGACCTTCGACATGATCCCAGGAGGGGTTCTAATCAAGACAAGAGGCCATTGACTTTTAGGCCTCCAACAAATGTACCAGTAGACACTTGGTACAAAACATCTGGCCGGAAAAGGCCAAGTGAAGAGAAATGGCATTCTTTCGATGTGCCAAGAGGTTCCTCTTTAATTCAGAAGAAAGAGCCTCAAGTTGCTGCACCCAAGGTTGCTCAAGTGTCCAGCAACTACAAGGGAAAAAATCCTATGTCGCGATCCCAATGGAGGAGATATCAAAGAAGGCGAAAAGCTGAAAGGGAGGCTGCCAACGAACCTAAGGCAGAAACTAGTTCGAATGTGCCTCAAAGGAAACAAAGAAAGCCTCTTGAGAGAGAACCAGTTACCAACAGGCTAGTTTGGCCTAACCAAAGTGAAGTCGAAGACGAAGATGATGCTGAGTCCGACGATACTCTGGATATAATGGTGAATATTGTTTCAGTACTGCCTAGGGAATTCAATCGACAGGTAGAAGTCGAAGCCAGTGACTGGGAGGTGGAACAAGAAATGGCCAAACATAGGCCAGTGTGCTATTTTGTCATGGACAATGGCACTACAGAGGAACAAAATGGCTTCTTCGAGCCAGCTACAGAGGCGATGAAGAATCACCTCAAACCTTTGTTCATAAGGGCTAAGCTCGAAGAGACCACTGTGAACAAAATATTGGTCGACTGTGGGGCCACTATCAATATTATCCCTCATTCTATGCTAAGGAAGATTGGCAAAAGGGATGAAGAAATCAAACCTCACAATATGGTCCTGTCCAACTATGAGGGAGGCATTGGGACCACCATGGGAGTGATCCAGCTAGACATAAAAGTTGGGTCGATCCTTCGACCAACAATGTTCATGGTCATATCGGCCAAACCTAACTACAACCTTTTGTTAGGCCGTGAGTGGATTCATGGTGTTGGCGCTGTGCCTTCATCGATGCATCAAAGACTGCTGCTATGGCGTCCAGATGGGATGGTCGAAAACATAGAGGCGGATCAAAGTTACTACCTTGGCGAAGTGAATCACTTGGGTGTAACAGATTTCGACAAAAACTTGGCTCACATAGGGCCATGTCCAACTCCTGACTTCGACATGGCGCCAGCGCCAAACACCTTTTGTTCCCTATACCTGCATCCTGAGCATGGTTTCCAATGGGACAGAGAAGACTTGTCCCACATAGACTTCAGTGGGCTAACTGATATCCAACCAACTGGTTGGGGAAGTGAATTCAGTGATAATGACTGAGTCACAATCTCTGAAGCGAATTTCGGCTTATGTGGCCGAAACCAAGATGATCACGGCTCTTGAAGCCGAAGTAAAGTACATGGCCACACAGGCCAATGGTCAACAATTATCTGCTGTTGGCCCAGGAAAGGATTTCGATCCAAGACCTCCTGATATCATGCCAGATGAAATGCAGGAACAGAGGCTCGACGCCATCTATGACGATGAGCCTTTGGGCTTCGAAAAGGATCCCTTGGCGAACAACATTAAGATGTTAGCACAAGACCCTTTAGAAGAAATCAACTTAGGCGAAGGATCAGAGAATAGGCCAACTTACATCAGCGCCAAAATTGATCCAGAACTTAGGTTGGAAGTAATCCAATTGCTGAAAGAGTTTAAAGACTGTTTTGCATGGGATTATGACGAAATGCCCGGTCTCGACAGAGGATTGGTAGAACTTCAGTTGCCAATCAAACCTGGAAAGAGGCCAATCAAGCAAAATCCAAGACGCTTCGCTCCAGAAATATTGTCGAAGATCAAAACGGAGGTCGAAAGACTTCTGAAATGCAAATTCATCCGTGTTACAAGGTATGTCGAATGGATTGCAAATATTGTGCTAGTAATTAAGAAAAATGGCACATTAAGGGTGTGCATAGATTTCAGAGATTTGAATGCGGCCACCCCCAAAGATGAATATCCTATGCCTGTGGCGGAAATGCTAGTCGATTCTGCCGCTGGCTATGAATACCTGAGTATGCTCGATGGTTATTCAGGATATAATCAAATATTCATTGCTGAAGAGGATGTGTCGAAAACAGCTTTTCGATGCCCAGGGGCCTTAGGCACTTACGAATGGGTAGTGATGCCTTTTGGCCTAAAAAACGCTGGGGCAACGTACCAGCGAGCAATGAATACTATCTTCCATGATTTTATTAACACTTTTATGCAAGTTTATATTGATGATATTGTTATAAAATCTGTTTCCAGGAAGAGTCACATTGACCACCTTCGACAATCATTCGAAAGAATGAGAGAACATGGTCTGAAGATGAACCCTTTGAAGTGTGCGTTCTGTGTGAAAGCTGGAGATTTCTTGGGTTTCGTTGTCCACAAGAAAGGAATCGAAATCAATCAGAACAAGACGAAGGCAATTTTGGAAGCGAAAGCGCCATCGAATAAGAAGGAATTGCAATCTCTCTTAGGCAAGATAAATTTCTTGAGAAGGTTTATATCTAACCTAAGTGGGAAAGCTCAGGCCTTTTCACCCTTACTTCGACTGAATAAAGAGGGGTTCGAATGGGGGCAAGAGCAACAAGAAGCCTTCGACAAAATCAAAGGGTACCTCACTAAGCCACCTATTTTGGTGCCTCCTTGTAGCAATAGGAGTATGAGATTGTACATAGCTGCATCTGACAAAACTCTGGGAAGTATGTTAGCCCAAGAGGATGAGAATGGAGTCGAAAGACCCATTTATTATCTCAGTCGAGTTTTGAATGATGCAGAAACTAGATATAGCGAAGTTGAAAAATTGTGTCTATGTCTGTATTTCTCTTGTACAAAACTCAAGCAATATATAAAACCAGTTGATGTTTATGTTTCGTCTCATTTTGATGTTTTCAAATATATGCTGTCGAAACCGATCTTGCATAGTCGAATCGGCAAGTGGGCATTAGCATTGACTGAATACTCCTTGACCTTTATGCCTCTTAAGGCAGTAAAAGGACAAGTGGTTGCAGACTTCATAGTCGACCACTCAATTCAAGTCGAGGATATTAATTATGTGGAGATAGAACCTTGGAAATTCTACTTCGATGGTTCCAGCCATAAAAATGGAACAGGAGTAGGAGTCTTGATTGTTTCTCCAGATAAAATTCCAACAACATTCAAGTACCAAATAGAAGGTTCTTGTTCGAACAATGAGGCTGAGTATGAAGCTCTAATTACTGGCCTTGAGATATTGTTGGAATTGGGGGCAACTCGAGTCGAAATAATGGGAGACTCAGAGTTAGTCATCAAGCAAGTCACAAAAGAATATAAATGCATAAGAGAGAATCTCATTATGTACTTTGTGATAGCAAATCGTTTATTGAAACAATTTGAAAGTGTCAATATTCGACACATACCCAGAGTCGAAAATCAAATAGCCAATGACTTGGCACAAATTGCATATGGGTATAAGATTTCAAAAACGAAGTTACAAAGAGCAATCGAAGTTCGAGAAAAGATAAAAGCAACTTGTCTATCACCATCAGACTTGGAATCGACGAGGCTAGGATATGCTGATCACTCAAACTTCGAGATTTCGTTCATTGATAATTTGTCAGAGCAAGATTGGAGGAAACCTATTGTGGACTATCTTCAAAATCCAGGAGCTCCGACAGAACGAAAAACAAAATACAGGGCGTTGAGTTTTGTACTCATGGGTAATGAGTTATTCAAGAAGACGCCTGAAGGGGTGTTGCTGAAATGTTTAAGTGAAACTGAAGCATACATAGCCCTTTCGACTACGCATGCTGGGGCATGTGGGGCTCACCAAGCAGGCCATAAGATGAAATGGTTGTTGTTTCGACAAGGACTATATTGGCCCACTATGCTGAAAGATTGTGTTGAGTTCGCCAAAGGTTGCCAAGAGTGTCAAGTTCATACAGGCATCCAACATGTACCAGCAAGTGAACTTCACTCGATAGTGAAGCCTTGGCCCTTTCGAGGATGGGCGTTGGATCTTATTGGAGAGATTCGACCAGCATCATCAAAGAGTCAGAAATACATATTGGTAGGCATTGATTATTTTACTAAGTGGATCGAAGCGATCCCTTTAGTCAACGTGGACCAAGAAAATGTCATTGAATTTATTCAAAAGAACATTATCTTTCGATATGGAATTCCTGAGACAATAACAACTGATCAAGGGTCAGTTTTCACCGGTCGAAAGATGCAAGAATTTGCTCAGGAAACAGGTTTCAAACTCCTAACATCCACGCCTTACTATGCACAAGCGAATGGTCAAGTCGAAGCAGCTAACAAAGTAGTGATTGGCTTGATAAAGAAACATGTTGGGAAGAAACCAAAGAATTGGCATAAGACGTTAGACCAGATTTTATGGGCTTGTCGAACGTCCCCAAAAGAAGCCACTGGTACAACGCCATATAGGCTAACTTTTGGCCATGATGCAGTGTTGCCAGCAGAAATTTGTCTTCAATCTGCAAGAGTTCAGAGGCATTATGATATTCCTTCTGAGGTTTATTGGAATATGATGTTAGATGAATTGGTGGATTTAGACGAAGAGAGATTACACGCTCTCGACTTACTCAGGCTTCAGAAGAAAAGAGTAGAAGACTCTTATAATAGAAAGGTAAAACCTAAGGTATTTTTGCCTGAAGATTTAGTTTGGAAGGTAATTCTTCCCATGGATCGACGGGATCGAAGCATGGGGAAATGGTCACCCAAATGGGAAGGACCCTTCAGAGTTATCCAAACTTTTTCTGGTGGAGCCTATGAGGTCGAAGAGATAAGTGGTGATAAAAGGCTCTTGAGAGTAAATGGTAAATATTTGAAAAAATATAAGCCTATACTTCAAGAGATAAAAATAAAATAATAAAAGAACAAACTAAATTAACCATAAAAAGTGCCAAAATGGAAATTTTTATTAATTTCAGCCAAGATGGCAATTGTTGTCGAAAACGATTACAGAAGATGGTTACAAAAGAGAATCAATCAAAAGGTAAGAGAATTCTTGAGTCGAAGATACTTGGCATACTGCAGCTCCAACCTCTTTTTGCACCAAGAGTTTTCTTGCACTAGTTTGGCAATTTGAGCGTCGAGGCTTTGGGCCCTCTCAGCGAATTCCAGGCCTTGCTTGATCTCAGTCTGGCTCTCAGTGTCTGGGATGGTCGAAAGAATTTCCTCCTGGAGTACAGTGTTGGCGTTTATCTTCGCCTCTATCTCTGCAATTTGTGCTCGGAAGGAGACATTCTCTCGCTCAATAGCATCGACCCTTTCCTGTGCAGACGCTTTCTGTTTCGACAACTCGGCAATTCGAGAAGTCGAATCTGAGACAGCAGTCCACGCAGATGAGCTTTTGCCATGCAGCACTTCGAGCTGACTGTTAAAACCTTGTTGGCGCCTGTAATCCGCTGAGACTTGATCAATCATAGAATGTAATTCCATGATTAAGTCTGAGATTTCTGGGGCTACAGCTTCGAAGTCAACAGCATTCAAAACCTCTTTTAAGCATGATGGAGCAGTGGGGTCCCCCTCTAAAGTCTTCATTAAATCTCTCTTGAAGAACTGGGCCTTAACCTTCGCCAACGCATCATCAAGAGGAGAAGTTTCAGTAGATTTCCCCGACAGGGTAGGAATTTCCTGACTAGTGTCAGAAGAACTCTTACTCTCGATGATTGCATTGAGGTAGCTGACAGGGTCAGTTTGTTTCAAGATTTCCAAGTCCTCTTTTGACCTGTGCTTTGAGGAGGTGACCCTTGCCACAGTATTATCTTGGGCTTGAGGCTGTTGAATGCTGAGTGCCTCGTTTGGTTGCTCTTCGACTTGGACTGAGGCGGTACTAGCGTCGACTTGTGGTTCTTCGTTAACATCACCTTGGGGTCTTTCGCCAGCGTCATTTTGTGGCTCTTCGCTAGCGTCATCCTGGTGTTCTTCGCCAGTACCACCTTGATGCTCTTCGTCAACAACATCTTGATTCTCTTCGCCATTGCCTTGGTTTCTTCCTTCAGGATTCTCTTCTGACGACAAGTCCACCACAGGAACCGTTTCTGGCTGTGTTTCCTCCACCATAGGTTCTTCTGTTGTCTTCTCCACTGTTTCAGCATTGGCCTCATTTTCAGTGTGGGCTTCGTCATTGCCCAAATCTTTTTCCTGAGGCCTGCTAAGGTCAGTAGATTCTAGAGTTTCTGAAGTCCTTGGTGGGGAACTTTCAGTAGTGTCCTGAAAAGGAGAAAGAAGACAAATCTTCAGATGTCGAAAGAAATACAATCGAATACTGGTATCTATGCCTAAAATAGATTACCTGTGGATTAACTTCAGCCCCAGGGCTGGAATTGTCACTTTCGACAGGCTTGGTAAGAAGAGCGTTCAGTTCCTCCTCAGTTGGCTCCTCGATGATCACCGCAGGTGGCCTAGGCTTTCTCACAGCGACCTTTATTCTGACGGTTCGACCTTCAGGGGCAGGAGTAGGAACAGAAGCGTCCTTCGTTAACTTTCGCCTCTTTAAGGGAGCAGGAGGGGAATCACTTTCGTCATCACTCCCCGATTCGACCACCAATGCTGCCCTTTTCTTGGGCGAAGGGGCCTAGAAAACCAATAGGAATTCGATTGAATAATTACATTGAAAATAAAAAATCGAAAGCCAGAAGAAAAATGAGGAAAATCTGGTTACCGATGCAGGAGGCCTCCTCGAAGAACCTTCCCCCTGTTGGTTGCCTGTGGTCTTCGCCGGCGCTATAGTCTTCGCCGGCGGTGGAGGTTTTGTCGAAGGGACTCCTCCTTGTGGGCCTTCTGTAGCCTTCTTGGCTAGGGGTTTTCGAACAACTGAAAGCGAAAAGGAAAGTTAACAGGCTAACAGTCGAAGAGAAAGAAAAAAAGTAATGTGAGAGCATGAACTTACATTTCTTTACTTTGTCCAACACAAGGACAAAAGACTTCTGCAACTCTGCCATGAAGTCCTTCTCGTCGAAGAAGTACTCAGCATAATAGCTTCTCCACCACTCCTCAAAAGATGGTGAGCAAAGGAAATTAAGCTGGTAGTCAAACAGCGAGAGGATTGTTCGACCAGCATATCTTCCGATATGCTTGATGGCAGCTTCTTCTGTATAATCGTTGCAGAAGTACAACATTGACTTCTCTCTTTGAAAAATAGGAGAAGGCAGGGTTTGGATGATACCAAACTGGCGAGATACCAGATTTGGTTGATAGGCAAGCAGACTCAAATGAGTCTTAGAACTCTTAAATCGAAGAGGCATGATCCTGGGTGTCAGGAACGCCTCCCAAAGTACAGTGTGCTCATCGACATTGGGACCACTCGACTCCTTTGGATGTGGCCTTGTGAACCATGCTGGCCCCACCCTCCGTTGAGCAAATGGAGCCATAGTTGAAACAAATTCCTTCCTTCGAGCGAACATCAGAACGAAGTTAGTGAAGGTTTGTTGAAACTCCAGCCCATCTTCCACAGGTGTCAGTAGAGCCAGCCTAATTCCTTCGATACGTCTATTAGCTATCGCTGGGGCTTGTTCATTTATCTGAATCTTTTTGGGTAAGAAAGATTCGAAAGTGGCGTTGAGCCACAGTTGAAGTAGCCAGAAAGGCCCAGCGAGTAGCAAACTGGCCCTATCTTCGATATGTTTCAAGAGAGTAACCCCATTGCTGATTGAGTCATAAAGACTGGCCAGAATTAGTTCTGCCAAACAGATGTTTTGGCGGTGATGCAGTTGGGTGGCAAGCGTGACCATCTTTTTGGTCACTTGTAGAGACTTCGAGCAAAACACAAAGCGAGTTAGCCATAAGGCTAGAAACGCTATGTGTTCGACATCCGACACTGTATCCGTCGACCTGTCGTGATAATGGTTGATAAAGGTGGTGTATGTTGGCTTGGTCTCAGAGAAGCCAATTTGGTCCTCCGACATCTCCTCCGGGTCGAAGTAATCTCCGGTTGGTCGAAGGCCAGTAATGGCCGCTACGTCGAAGAGTGTGGGGGTTAACATCCCACATGGAAGGTGAAAGGTGAAGTGAGAGTAATCCCAAAACAACAGCGAAGCTATAAGCATCTCTGGGGAGTAGTTTAAGCCTGTCTTCGACAGCATTACTAGGTCAAAGATTCCCATTTCCTTCCAGACTGGAGTTTGATGTTTCTCCAACTTTGTTAGCCAAGCAACATAGTCAGAGGTCAGGTTAGGGCAAGACCTGAAGACCCTAACACTTCTGTTGAAGAAACGGAGGTCGATTTTCTCGCGTGTAGGGTCTTCGTTGTCTTCTGCGTCCTTCTTGGCGCATGCTACTGGTTTGAGTTTCTCGACGATGGGGAAATAGCTCTTGATCTTCAGAGCTTCAGAGATGCTTGGGTTCATGGGGCCAGACATTGCGAAGATCTGGTTGGAGTATCCAACCGGGATCATCAAGCGACGCGAGTAAGCATCGCGAACTGAGATGTCAGAAGGTTCAGGGACCCTTCGTTTCCCTGTAGAGTTCACTACCGGAGCAGTAACAAAGACCTTGGGTTTAACAAGTTGTTCAGTTGGTGCGTTAGTCTTGGGGGCAGTAGAAGCAGAGGCCATTGTTGAGGATGAAGATGAAGTGAAAAAGGAAGAGTTTTTCTGCAAAGAAGAGCAAGTTTGTACGAAAGCAAGGGAGTTTGAGGGCTAGTTTGCGTAAAAAGTCCCACAATGGGATATTCACTACTATTTATAGTAGTGGGAGAAATTCCCAATAACAAGGACATTAAATGTCATTTAATGCTGCAGGAATTAGTGGGACGCGTGGCAGCATCCTGTTGTTTTGGCCGTTTCTGCAGAAACAGAGAGACGCAGCGTGCGTCCTCGTTTTTGGGATTTGTCATAATGACAAATTCTGAAGTGACGTTTGGTACTGCACGCCGTACTGAAAGTGACGTCCTAGGATCAAATCAATGATGGTTTCTTGGGATTGCCAATAGTTGGTAAAAAGCAACAAAAAGTGCACAAGTGAACTTGTGACTAAGCGTGGAAAAACAGGTGTCGAATGGCGTTTTCAAAGAATTCCTTTTTCTTTCAGAGTCGAAATAAGGCATTCTTGGGGGGCAATTTGTTGGCTCCTAAATTCGACACCTTTGTTTTGATTGATGGCAGCCATTAAAAGCTGAAAGATGCTTTCGACTGGCTAAGCCTGTCGAAGTGCCCGTCGAAAGATGGCAAAACACTTAGAAGATTTCTTCCAAGGAAGAAGGCTGGTTGCCTTCGACGTCGAAGGAGTTGGCGTCGAAGACGTCTTTTGATGAAAGTGTTCGATGGTCCAGAGTGGAACAGTTTGAAATTCAAAGCTTTGGAGGGAAAACGGTTTCCAGCAGTTACTACGTGCAAACGTGCAAGGATCTGGAGCGTCGAGCATGGAGAACGTGCCAAGTGGACTGATCTCGAAGCAGTGTAACTGCCCGACGGTTACTTGAAATGTTTTAGTATAAATAGGAGTAGACATGTAGTTTCTCGCGGGTGTTCACAAATAGATACATAGTCACTCATTTAGATTCAAGTACCCAGTGTGAGCGAAAGAATTGTTGAGAAATGTATGTGTGAAACACCAATTTTATCAATTAAAGTCATTTACTTTTCCAGTATTTTACTTGCTTTTCTCCTTTAAATTCCTGTCGAACCTTTACTTTAAAGCCTTGTTTATTTTACCAAGCCTTTCCTTTATGCAATTTACTTGAAACATTTTACTTAAAGCCTTATCCACCTTAATCAAACTTCAAAATCAACCTATGTCCATAGGATCAATCTGATCGATCCTGCGAGTAACCAAATAAGTAACCATTTGGAGGATCAGCGGTTGTTTACCAAAACCCAAGGTAAACACTTCCGCACATAAGATCTGAGATGTAGTTTAGGGCAGGACGCCCCGTCATACTTTGCGAAAGATGGTGCTTTGAACTTGCGTGGGATCACCACACCCGAAGATAGACCCAAGTCTCCGAAATCCAACCCAGGCACTTGTTGAATTTCCATGGCATTCAGACGATCCTCTAACTGCTTGTACTTGTCTTCAGCTGAAGGATACTGCTCCTCATTGAAATCAGTCTCATTGTCAGAGACCACCGGACTAGGAACCCTTCCCCCTTGGGGACTGCCTTTTCCTACAGAAGAACCAGCTTGATCAACCTCATTCTGCAGTGTGTTACCAAACCTCCGGCCTGTGTTGAATAGTACATTTCTCTTCTTCTTCTTCTTGACCAGCAGAGCCTTCAATTCCTCCCGTCCTTGGGCCAAACTCATGATCAGCACTTGGAATTGGGCGTTCTGAGCCTGAAGGGCCTTGATGGATTGCTCAGTAGATGATTCAGGATTCATGATGCTGAAATAAACAGCGAAGAACATTAAGCAACCTGAAAAGAAGAGTACCTGCTATGCACATGATGCATGATATATGTTTATGCAATGCATTCAAGGGTTCGAAAGTTCAAATTTGTTGTAGACAAAAAGGAACACACGTTATCATTAAGGAATAATTGTTCAGTACATCAAAGGCCTCATGGGAAAACATTACAAAGTAAACTAATCCCAAAAGACACTGCACATCCTCTTTGGAGCTATGTAGGTGTTGAGAGTATTTTCCTCGTGCAGTAGGCGAGTGAGCTCCAAGACCTTCTTCTCGCTAGCATGTAGACTGGACTCAAGAGAATTCTGTTCTTCCTTAAGCCGGATCCAGCTCTTCTGCATTTCTTCCCAGGATGTAGGCATGTCAGGATGTTGAATGGTGTAGGACACCTCTCCTTCCAATACCGGCTCTTTGATCACAGGGAGAACATGAGGATATGGCATCACTAACTTCTGGGAGCGGGCTCGTACCCACTTGAGATAAGGCTCCAAGGGGATGGAGTTTTTGTGCCCCAGTGTCTTGCTGTCTACCTTGTTGGGCATCCTCCAAGCTCTAATAAATCTCTGGCGAAGTCCTTGTGCATCATTGTCGAAGTCAAAAACTATGTCAGGAATTAACATGTCATGAGTGTCGTCCCTCCGAGCATAACCAAACTGTCTCCAAGCCAGACACGGGTTGTAAGTAATACCTCCTCTGATTCCAAGTAAAGGAACATTAGGAAACTCCCCGCAACGATCAATGATAGTGACGTCTTCTCTGGACCGAGAACACCAATGTATATCAGCATGTGTAAGAGTCATTAATCGTTGTGACCATCTCAAACCCCGCTCATTCTTCAAAACTGATTATGGAAGGTGCGAAATAAACCACCTTCCCAGGAGGGGAGTGCAGCACATAAGAACACCTCTCTTTCTCATGGTTCAAGTGTAACATGAGTGAAGGATGTCCCCAAGCAACGTAGGTATAGGATTCCTGGACATGAAGATCTTGACAACATTGATATCTATAAGCTGGTCGGGATTCGGGAACAACACCAACCCATAGACAAGGAGAGCCACAACTTCTTCAAAAGCTTGTAGGTCAAGGGAATTCCAACATTCTTGGGCCTTCTCAAACAGGAATCTGGCCAAGAACCCTTTGATACCACTTCTAACTTCCCAATATCCCTTGATGTCAGGTTGTTGTAGGCGTAGTGCTTTAGCAATCTCTTCCAGTTTGGGTTCCTTTTCCGTACCGTTGTAGGGTAGTTGACTAAGGATATGGATCTTCAGAAGCCGGGAGAACTCTTCCAAGGTAGGCACCAGTTGATAATCCAGGAAAGTAAAACAGTGGTGCAGAGGGTCAAAGAAATGGAAGAGGACCTTTATCATATCTTCCTCAATGTTGGTGTTGACCAAGCTGATGAGTCTTCCATGCCTCTCACTGAAAGAAGAGCTCTCGGGAATCCTGGATATAAGTTCCTTAAGCTGAGGAGGGATCCTTACAAGGCTGATCTGAATTGTCTTTCTGCGGATAGTTTCCATGTCCTACAAAACAAGAACAAAGATGAAGATTCGAACCCCTGAAATGGTTAGTCAATGCATATGATGCTGTATGATGTTATGATGCTATGATAAAACACACCACAAATATTCACAAGAAGCAAACATGATAAGGCACATAAGTCACACCACAACCCTTAGAGTTTAGGCCAGCATGGGGTCTAGGTATTACCCTCTTGAAGTTGGTGGGCTCAACCTGTCCTATCAGAAGTAATCGGGTTCTAAGGGTCCCAATATCATTGGATTGTTTTCATTGTTCATCGTTTCGATTTAGCCACTGAACTGGAGACCGAAATATTCCAAGAAGACAACCCTCAATTGAGTGTAGTATCGAGTATCAACCAACCTCGGACTGCACCAAAGTCAGTTATCTCACTACCCTAAAGAGGCCAGGATGGTTCAATTAAGGTTCCTAAGGTCAGTTGATGCTTCACAACACCACGCGGCGGCCCCGTACTCTCCTTGACTTGACTCAAGGGTTACTGGTACTCACCAAAGTGCCACATCAATGTAGCAGACTGCTTCAACCGTGTCGGTATACCCCGCACAGTTCCCTCACAGTCTTGTTGCTACTTTCTAAGAAGGTATCCCCCAGATCCAGGTTAGGATCTATAGAACTCCCAAGACAGTACCCACAATAATAAAGCAAACAATTCAGACAATTGAAAACACAAGTGATCTTAGTCCTAAGATACACCTCACTTTATAAGTCCCCAGCAGAGTCGCCAATTCTGTGATCGGTGGATTTAGAACTGACTGTTTAATGCTGGTTCGCGAAATGTCGCGGAAGCAAGAGTCGCCACCGTCTTTTATTTTCTCCAACATGGACAGGACAAAAGCACAGCAAAATTCCTTATGAGATAGTTTCTCGGTTCGGGAGGTAGATTTATAGAAAGGGAAGGTGTTAGCACCCTTTCTATCCATGATTATCCATGGGCTCTTAGATACTTGCTCATTGTGTTTTCAAAAATGTTTGCTTTTCAATTGTGAGTGGGTTTGAAAAAAGTTTCGTTTAAAAATTTCTGAATAACTCTTGTATCAGTCCTCAAGAGTGTTTGAAAAATTGTTTTGAAAGCTTTTGAAAGTGTCGGTGTGAAAAGAGTTTTGATTTGTTTTTGAATAGAGCAAGT
Organism: Vicia faba; assembly: GCA_948472305.1. Classification (NCBI taxonomy): domain Eukaryota; kingdom Viridiplantae; phylum Streptophyta; class Magnoliopsida; order Fabales; family Fabaceae; genus Vicia; species Vicia faba. The sequence continues at coordinate 84,443,478 of OX451736.1, forward strand.
ATCCATGAGTCATCTACCTACCCTAAGGAATTAGGCTGTGTAAATGTCCTTAAGGTAGTGCCATCCCACCATTGAGAGGTAGGTAGCACCACCGTTGGAGGTGTTCGGGTCAATTCGAGTTTAGGGACAGTGTGGTCACCGAAGCAACAGTTAGGACACCTTAGAAGCTACCCTTATGTCCTTGATCCTTTTTTTTAATCCGAGGCAACCGTTTTGAGGCAACTATTCTGAGGCAACTGTTTCGAGGCAACTTGTTTTGAGGCAACTGGATCATGGACATAAGGACTTACTAAGACGTCCTATACTTGACGACCACATTTCGAAGGCAACAAGTGAGGCGTACCCTAAGAGTGGTGTGTGAATTTGTATGTTGTTTTCAGTTTAGCAATTATCCTTGATCATGGCATTGTGAGCTACGCTTGTTTTTAATTAACCATACATTCTTTCATGCAATTTAGAATTTAAAAGTGCGGAAATTTAAATGCGGAAAGATAAAACTACGCTATTACAAGTCGCGGGTCTATACATCGCCAAAATACAAAGACCCGTTTGGTAAAAAATGCGGAAAGTAAAAAGACCTAATTACTATTACAATCCTTGAGCAGTTACATAATATTCGAAAAGAAAATAAATGCGCGAAATTAAATCGAACGTCCGAGGGTTTTGACCCTTTTGAAATTAAATTGAATTAAAAAGCTAATTAATTATTTAATTAAAGAAAAGAAATTGTTTTTTATGTTTTGTGTATTTATGAAATAAAGAAAATTAAAATTAAATGGGAATCCTAATTCTAGATTATTTTTAGTTATTAAAGAAAATATCCAAGTTAACCTAATTTACGCTAATTAATTAATTTACATGTTTATTTACAAAATAAAATAATTAGTAATAATAATAAATAATGAGGAAAATAATTTAATTTAAGAAAAAGATGAAAATGGCAAAAACCTAATTCTACATACTTTTTACTTATTAAGAAAAGATTAAAGTTTAAAACCTAAATTAAACTAAATTAATGGTTAGAGTTTATTTACAAAAATAAATTAGTGATGAATTAATAATAATTAAATATATTTTACATTTTTTTGATTCTTCTATTTTTTATATTATGAAAATTATTTTTATGGTGAGAAAAAAAACAATTAAAACAATCAAAACAATTTAGAAAGAATTAGAATTGAAAAGAAAAGAAAAATTAAAAAATGCAAACCAGGGGGTGTCAGGCCCCAAAAAGGGAGGGTTTTTTTTAAGCAATTTTGGCCCATCAGCATAGGCCTTGCTTGACTTTTTGGTATCACGTGTGGGATGGTTGACTGAAGTGCACCCTGGACTTCACTCTGCAGCCTTCAGATTGGACCTTGAAGCCACTTGGCAAGCACAGGCATGAGCGTGTATGGTAGGCCATGGAATGAGTGCTGCACTAGAGCACATTGAAACAAAAATTATTAAGCATATGGGGGGACCTGGGAATCGAACCCAGGTTCCAGCGTTTACCAAGTCACGTTCTCACCATCTGAGCTATTGCGCGCGTTTGTCAAACATATACACAACAAATATTATATAAAACAAAACAAACGTAATGGTGCAAACAAAAAATAGGCGCGCTGGATTTGAATGTCCCAACCATGTATTTCCACGCATGCTTCTTCTCCATTTGTTTCCTGCAACATGAACAAGATAGCGGGGGTTTTAAACCCCCACTAAGTGCAACCTGTAAAAATAGCGATTACGCCCATGGGTTATATAAATTAGGCGCGAGTATTCCATTGGCTTCGTCTTGATGCAACGATTCTGCCCATATAGGTTAGGTGGTCTAATTTTACCGTATGAGGAAAGCCCCAATTTTGAATATCTGAAACCCTAGGTTTCATCAATGGTGGATTTGGCTGTAGGCATCTTTAGAATAATTAAACATTACCAATCGCTTCAGAAGGTTAATATTAGTATAAATCACTCAAGAAAAATGATTAAAAGTGCATGAATCATGATGTGGAATTCAAGAAAATATGGCAAACCGTATAGCCTGTGTTCTTTAATTCTTCGCACGTTTTGACTCGTTCTTGATTGTAAAAGCTTCCTAGCAATGTCAGCAAGGTGTTGGAATCCTTTAGAAGCTTTGAATTATGTTGCCACTATGAAATCAGTTTCAAGATTTTTTATGAAAATTTGCAATTTTGTTCTATGTTTGTGAGCAGCTTTTCTCGTGTCTATCAATTAGGTTTCACTATGCCTTTGTATCTGAACGAGATTAGGTCAAAAAACAAGCCCAAAGGTCCATGACTTGATGATTTGAAGATTTGATTTTCAACATATCAATTTCAATCTTTTTCCATTGAAACTCTTGCCAAATATGGATGATCTTGTCTTGTTGATTGGTGCACGAAATCTTTAGCCTATAATGAGAATATTTGCTGCACAAAAAGATTTGAAGAGCATTATTTGATATTTTTCTCATAATTAAATCTAATTAAATGAATTAATAAGAATAAAAATTCAATTAATTAATTAAAAATAAGAAAATAAATCATTTTTATCTCAATGGGTCGTGCATAGGCTTTGGGTAATGATTCAAGGAAGAGTTTGAGGCCCATTAGCAATTTTGAAGTGTTTTAGGCAAAGTTGACTTTTCAAAATTCCCAAAAATTTCCCAACTTCTCCGAGGCATATCTTGCTCAATTTTGAGGCTATGATCATGTTTTTGGACATTTTGGAAAGGTCTTGAAGTCCTCTAACCAATGCCTTTGGTCCCATGTCATTTTGATTTACCAATCTCAAGTTATGGTCTTTGACTTAAAGTGCCTTTTTGTTGACTTTTGAAAATGACCTATAATGTTGAAATTGATAACTTTTTGTGAGAGCATTTCTTGGACTTGAAGTGTAAATATGAGTTGTAGGAAATTTCATCCTCTTCAAAATGAGCTTTGGATGGAATTTTTCTGATAAACCATGAGGAAGTTATGCCTTGGTCAATTTGCAGTTGACTTTTTCAACTGTCCAAAAATAGAAACTTTTGCATCTTGAGACTTTTTGAGCCATGTTTTGAGAATCATGATCAAGAATTGATAAAATGATGTTTGTGGCTTCAAAATAAGATGTTGACCAAAAAATTTGACTTTTGACTGTCAAATGACCATTTTGCCCCTGCAGTTGACTATGGAGCATTTAGGGTTTTTGACTGTGCAATTTGATGCTGGGAGTCTTGAAACTTGACATATGGATGCTTGACAATGTATCTAGGCATGTGGGACTTGATTGGACCCTTGGAAACCTCGTTTTCTTTGCCAGAACCAAAACCCTAATTTTGACTGTGTTATGAGGCAATTGGACTGTGCAATCCTTGAGAGATTTTGAATCATCTGAAGATTGATCTTGGCAAATCTTGAAGAATATGGGAGAGAAAATTTTGGGGTACAACACACAAGCATGGAGTGAGTGCTCTAGAAGAGGACTTGTTTGTGGTTTCTATGGATGATATTGTTACCCCTCTGATGACTGTCAAGAAGACCTATTACTAGCCGGTTTATTTCTGGGCTGTGGCGAAGGCTGCCATATGTGTTCTATTTTACCTACTGGTTGCCCATTTCTGAAGTCAGGTAACCAAAACCTGATGGATAGCAAAGAGATCCTGTTTGAAAAGACTGTTGTTCCTTCTGTTCATTCTGAAGAAGTTGCCATTATTACCATTTTCGACAATTCTTCCAAGGCTCCCTCGAGGAAGCCTGTTAGAATTACATCTGTTCCGAAGATCGCGCCTGTAATCATCACTATTTCGGGGCCCATCCCCTATACCTATGACAAAGCTGTCCCTTGGCACTATGGGGCAGATGTTTATGTTCTAGGAGTTAAGCAAGAGTTGGATGCTGATATCGGCGTCATCAACATTACTGGACCTGCTAAAGTTACCCGCAGCGGTAGACTTTTCTCACCTGATATTGCTCCACCAACTGTCCGAAGACATGTTGTCATTACACCTACAAGTGTACCTATCACGATTCTTGATCAAGTTCCTATCCTTACCCCTGTCGCTGAGTCATCTAACGCTCGGGGAAAAGGTATCACCACTGATATGCATGCCCAGACGGAGGCACCGAAGACTATTACTATTGAAGCTTCCAAACAGGAGATGGAAGAGATTCTGAAGATTATTAAGAAGAGTGATTATAACGTAGTTGAGCAGCTGGGGCAAACCCCATCCAAGATTTCTATGTTGTCACTGTTGTTGTGTTCAGAGGCCCATGCGAAGGCTCTGATTACCTTCCTGAAGACGGCCCACGTGCCACAAGAGACATCAGTTGATCAATTTACCGATTGTGTGGCCAATTTAACTACTGATAATGGTTTGGGTTTCTCCGACGCCGATTTGACTGTTAAAGGGAAGAACCACAACGACGCACTTCATGTCTCCATTGAATGCAGGGGCACTACTCTTGCACATGTATTGGTTGACACTGGTTCCTCATTGAATGTCTTGCCCAAGAAAGCTCTAGACTGGTTGGATTGCAAAGGGTTGGAGCTAAAGCCAAGTAACATCATTGTCAGGGCCTTTGACGGGTCTAAAAGGATGGTGCATGGTGAGGTTGATATTCCAATTAAAGTTGGTTTGCAGGTCTTCAATTCTACATTCTACGTAATGGATATTCGGCCATCCTATTCTTGTTTGCTGGGTCGTCCATAGATCCACAAAGTCGGGGCCGTAACCTCAACACTTCACCAGAAGCTAAAATACCCGGTCAGAGGGAAGATTGTGATAGTACAAGGGGAGGAAGAGTATATGGTCAGCCACCTCAACTCGTTCCGGTACGTAGAGATGGATGGGGAGTTCATTGAGATCCCATTTCAGCACTTTGAAGAGGTTCCTCAGACACTGGAATCAGCTGAGACAGTGGTTGAAGATTCTCCTATGAAGATGGCTTCTTTAAAAGATGCATGGGCTGTTATTGAGAAGGAAGCTCATAAGGTTGTTCGTAGTGCAAGGATTGGAAGACCTCCTGTGTTCATCAGCAACTCGGGAGTAAATTCCATTGAAGATGATGTGGAAGAGTCTGAATTCGACAGCTGGATCTATCCTACAACCAACGGTGGACCAAGCAACTGGACAAGAAAGGACTTCATCCCTATTACTTTTGTTACCCAGTAATGAACTCTTTGTTTTGAGCTTGTAACATACAATGTTTTGAAACTTTATGGCCCGGTGTCTTACTCGGGGCACCGTGGCTTCATTTGTGAGGGATTTTGTGTGCCATTTTCATATATCATTAATAAAAGCATTGGACGTTTTTTGCATTTCAAATTTTGCGCTCCTTGTTTTTCTTTATTATATATTGCAAAACAGCTATTTTACACACACTCACATATACATGTCTCAATCCACTCTGGATCTCACTGGTAACGACTCTGCTACTGCCAGTTGTGACTTTGAAAATCCGATCAACTTAGCCGAAGACGAAGGTGAAGATGATTGCGAAGTGCCGGGTGAATTTGCAAGACTGCTACTCCAGGAAGAGAGGGCCATTCAGCCACGCGAAGAGCCAGTGGAAACAGTGAATCTGGGTACTGAGACAGACAAGAAGGAAGTCAAGATCGATGCAAATCTGAAGCTTAGTGTGAAGCAGCGGTTGATTCAGATGCTGCATGACTATGTTGAGATCTTTGTCTGGTCTTACGAAGATATGCCTGGTTTGGATACTGACATTGTGGTTCATCGCCTGCCTGCCAAGGAAGACTGCCCTCCCGTAAAACATAAGGTTTTCCGTATGCGCCCAGAGATGTCCGAGAAAATCAAGGCTGAAGTTATGAAACAGTTTGACGCCGGTTTTCTAGCAGTTACTTCTTACCCTCAGTGGGTCGCCAATGTGGTTCATGTACCGAAGAAAGATGGTAAGGTCCGAATGTGTGTTGACTACAAGGATTTGAATAGGGCAAGCCCCAAGGATGATTTCCCTCTACCTCATATCGACGTTCTGGTTGACAACACCGCTCAACACAAGGTCTTCTCCTTCATGGATGGTTTCTCCGGATATAATCAAATTAAGATGGCTCCCGAAGACATGGAGAAGACGACCTTTGTTACTCAGTGGGGCACCTTTTTCTACAAGGTCATGCCTTTTGGACTGAAGAATGTCGGGGCAACATATCAGCGTGCCATGGTTGCTTTGTTTCATGACATGATCCATCATGAGATTGAAGTATACGTCGACGATATGATTGCAAGGTCCCAGACCAAGGAAGAACACCTTGACCATCTACAGAAGCTGTTTGACAGGTTAAAGTTGTACAAGTTGAGGTTGAACCCAAACAAGTGCACCTTCGGGGTGAGATCTGGTAAGCTACTGGGTTTCGTCGTAAGCGACAAAGGTATTCAAGTAGACCCGGCCAAGGTCAAAGAGTATCTCCAGGAGCCACCCATCCTAATACCACCAGTTGAAGGGAGACCTCTGATCTTATACTTGATAGTGCTTGACAACTCAATGGGGTGTGTGCTGGGGCAGCATGACGAGTCTAGCCGAAAAGAGCACGCTATTTATTACCTTAGCAAAAAGTTTACCGATTGTGAGACCCGATACTCACTGCTCGAGAAAACTTGTTGCGCTTTGGCATGGGTTGCTCGTCGGGTGAGACAGTATATGCTGACTCACACTACTCTGTTGATTTCAAATATGGATCCAATCAAGTATAACTTTGAAAAGTCTGCCTTGTCCGAAAGAAAAGCAAGATGGCAGATGATCCTGACTGAGTATGACTTCCAGTACACGACTCAAAAAGCAATCAAAGGAAGTGTATTGGCAGACCATTTAGCACATCAGGCAGTGGATGATTACCAGTCTATGAACTTTGAATTCCCGGACGAGAATATCATGTTGATAACTGATTGTGAGAGACCTGGACCAGATGAAGGACCTGAGGAAGGATCCCGATGGTCTATGTACTTTGATGGAGCTTCGAACGCTTTGGGTAATGGCATTGGCGTTGTGATCATATCTCCTAAAGGCTCTCATACTCCGTTTACCGCCCGACTATGTTTCAACTGCACCAACAACATGGTGGAGTATGAAGCATGCATCATGGGTCTTCGAGCTGCAATTGACCTAAGGATTAAGTTTATAAGTGTCTTCGGAGATTCCGCTCTCGTGATCAGTCATATCAAGTGCGAGTGGGATACGAAACACCCGAATATTATCCCTTATAAGGAGTATGTGTTGACATTGGTTCCCTATTTCGAGGAGATAACCTTTGAACACTTCCCTAGAGAGGAGAATCAGTTGGCGGACACGCTGGCTACGATGTCTTCTATGTTCAAAGTCAATTGGGACAACGAGGCTCCCTGGATCATTATTGAAAGATTGGATGAACCTGCACATTGTTGTGATCTTGAAACTGAAGAGGTAACAGAAAAGCCCTGGTATCATGAAGTGAAGAGGTACCTTGAAGCTCAAGAATACCCCGAGGGTGCATCTGTTAATGACAAGAAGTTTCTTAGGAGGTTTGCAGCCAAATTCTTCATCAGCAATGACGTTCTTTACAAACGTAACCATGATTCAACCTTATTGCGTTGTGTGGATAAGAATGAAGCTGAAAGGATCATGGCAGAGCTTCATGAAGGTACTTTCGGGACTCATTCCAGTGGACATACCATGGCAAAGAAAATCCTTCAGGCAGGATATTATTGGTCCACAATGGAAGCCGACTGTTATCAGCATTCTCGGACATATCACAAGTGCCAAGTCTATGCTGATAAGGTGCACGTACCCCCAGTTCCTCTGAACGTCTTGACGACACCTTGGCCTTTTGCAATGTGGGGTATTGATATGATTGGAGAGATCAGACCTACGGTGTCCAACGGGCATCGTTTCATCCTGGTAGCGATTGATTACTTTACAAAGTGGGTTGAAGCAGCTTCCTTTGTTACGGTAACCAAGAACGTCGTGGCACGGTTCATTCGGCATAACCTGATCTATCGATACGGTGTACCAGAGAGGATCATTACGGAGAATGGTACCAATCTTAATAACAAAATGATCAATGAGCTCTGCGAGCAATTCAAGATACAGCACCACAACTCTTCTCCCTACCGGCCGAAGATGAATGTGGCTATCGAAGCAGCAAATAAGAACATTAATAAGATTGTGCAGAAGATGACAGTGACATACAAAGACTGGCACGAGATGTTACCATTTGTTCTTCACGGGTACCGTACCTCAGCACGGACGTCAACAGGGGAAACACCCTATTCCTTGGTTTACGGCATGGAGGCAGTCTTGCCTATCGAAGTTCAGATACCCTCTCTCCAGATCATGAAGGATGCAGGTTTTGAGCGAAGAGGACTAGATTGAGACCCGACTTGATCAACTGAATCTAATCGACGAAAAAAAGACTTACTGCTGTTTGTCATGGTCAGACGTACCAAAAACGGATGATCAAGGCATTTAACAAGAAAGTCAGATGACAAGAGTATCAAGTTGGGGACCTGGTAATCAAGCGCATTATTCTACCTCAAGGTGATCCCAGGGGCAAATGGACCCCTACTTACGAAGGGCCATTTGTGGTTAAGAACATTTTCTCAGGCGGAGCGATGATTCTAACCACCATGGATGGTGACGACCTTCCTCACCCCGTCAATGCAGACATAGTAAAAAGATACTACACATAATCAAAGACCCGCTAGGTTGACTGGCCTAGGAAAAAATAAGGGCTTCCCGGCGAACCAAAAGGGTTCGGGCAAAAATAAGGGATGAAAATAAAAAATTTGTACACCCGACAAGTCGAAAACCTGAAAAGGCGGCTTGGGCAAAAATGGGTATCCCGGTGGACTGAAAACCCGAAAGGGCAGTCCAGGCAAAAGTTAGGGATCAAAGCGTAACACTATGTCTCATTGAATCACCTCGTATCCAGACTTCGATATCAACTATCAAGCTCGGACGACACCAATCAAACAGATTCATCTTCAACTAAGCAGCAAAGTGATGAGATGCTCGAAGATATAAAGGCAATAGCAGAGTTGGAACCCAGTGGGATTATTCACATAGCTGTTTTATTTCCTTTTCACAAATTGTATAAATTTTATTTGTTCGGCGGCGCCCTCTTACTAGGACGTCAGCCTCTTGTACAAAAACGCCTATTTACAGGCAAACTTCAAAATCAATACAAATTCATTTTCAAACAAATTTTCAAATTGTTTTTCCTTTATCTATTTTGTTTTGCAAAGAATGTCCAATGTTCATTTTTGATATATGCATTCGACATTAATTGCTTCTCGTAAATGTTTACATGCAAAACAGAAGGCAAATTACTGGTAATATTAGAAACAGGGGCAATAAGAATTGTCCGAGCTATCTAGTTGCTCTGTCCACCAAGGTACCAAGGTAGGTTCAGCTGAAGAATATGACTAAGATATCGTCACTCCCCACAGAGTAAAATAGTAATGGTAGCTCTCCCCACTGAGACTTGCAACTATGAACAAATCAGCAATGCTCTCCCCAAGCAGAGTTAATCTACCATCAACCCTAAAAAGGTTGGGTATCCCTAGAAGGTCTTAATCTTCCCTAGCGGAGTATAAAGATATCCTCCAGCAAGTATAAGAGCATCTCCGACAGTCTTAATATTCTTCAACAGAGTATAAGAATGTTCCCCGGCGGAATACAAGATATCCACAGTGGAGTCATTTCCCCAGCACAGTCTAAAAAAGGCTTCCCCGCCAGAGTTGAATCATCTTACCCAGTAGATTCGGGAAGCTTATCCCCTGCAGAGCACAAATAAATCTCCCTAACCAAATTCAGAAGTTTATCCTCACAAGAGTCTAACTAGGTTATCCTCAACAAATTGCAACTGAAAGATCATCCCCAATGAAGTTCTTTCTATCCCCAGCGGAGTTCATCATTAAAATCCCCAACAGAGCTTATTAACAGAATCCCCAGCGGAGTTATCGTTAAAATCTTCAGCAGAACGTCTCTTCCCTACAGAGTAATTCCCCTCGGAGTAATCTCTTCATCAGTTTATTCCCTCAACGAAGTTTTTTTCTCTCCTACAGGTTTATCATCTTTGTTCATCATCCCCAGCGGAAACGAAGAACTCAGCTCTATTCTCCAGCAGCTCCGAGATTTATTTTCCCCAGCTAAAACATTATATCCCCATACATCATGATACATGCATATACACATCATACGAATACAATCTCATTTATTTTGAGAACATCATTGCCTGATCCATATCATACATTGCATATGACTGACCTTTACCTTTCAGGAAAGATACAGTTAAAGTTCTCAATTATGTCGAAGACCTGACCGGTTCTTAAATCTCAATTGAATTATCCTCGGTTGAATTTCAGATAAGGTTCTCAACCTCGACAGTTTCCCTACGTCATAGTGTGAACGAGTACTATAATCTCGACGGTATACTCCGTGGAGCACGAGTCAGTTCCTAGATCTTGATGTTTCCTTACGTCGTAGTATGGACGAGTACTATAACCTCGACGGTATACTCCGTGGAGCACGAGTCAGTTCCTAGATCTTGATGTTTTCCTCCGTCATAATGTGGACAAGTTCTATAACCTCAACGGTATACTCCATTGAGCACGAGACAATTCCTAGATGTTGATGAAGATGTTTCCCTACGTCATAGTGTGGACAAGTTCTATAACCTCAATGGTATACTCCATTGAGAACGAGACAGTTCCTAGATCTTGATGTTTCCCTACGTCATAGTATGGACGAGTACTATAACCTCGACGGTATACTCTATGGAGCACGATTCAGTTCCTAGATCTTGATGTTTCCCTACGTCATAGTGTGGACGAGTACTATAACCTCGACGGTGTACTCCGTGGAGCACGAGTCAGTTCCTAGATCTTGATGTTTTCCTCCGTCATAGTGTGGACGAGTACTATAACCTCGACGGTATACTCTGTGGAGCACGAGTCAGTTCCTAGATCTTGATGTTTTCCTCCGTCATAGTGTGGACGAGTACTATAACCTCGACGGTATACTCTGTGGAGCATGAGTCAGTTCCTAGATCTTGATGTTTTCCTCCGTCATAGTGTGGACAAGTTCTATAACCTCAGCGGTATACTACGTTGAGCACGAGACAGTTCCTAGATCTTGATGAAGATGTTTCCCCCCAGTTGAATTATGGACAGGTTCTTAAGACTCAGCCGAGGCTTTCTCTCAGTTGAAGTACATCCCAGATTCCTAAATCTCAACAAAGTTTAGGCTTCCCCAGCAGAATCTTTTACAACAACAGGTATGCAAGTTCTCGCTAAGGAATATCTTATGCGATCGATGCTCCTGCAGATGGCATCTGTAAGCCCATTCCCGGCATCACAACGCTGATACTACACCATGTGAGTGCAAATTTCTGGGCACTCTAGTGTTCAATTATCTTCCACCTTCGGATCACGAAAGGCTTGAAAGCCAATCTATATCCTCAGGTTTAAGAAAATTGAACAGGGGGAACTGTTGTACCCCAAAATTTTCCCTCCCATATTTCTCAAGACATGTCAAGAATCATCTCCAAGTGACTCAAGTTAACTCAAGAGTTGGACAGTCAAATCACCTCCTAAGGCAGTCAAGTCAAATTAGGGTTTTGTGTTGCATTAAGGTCCTCATATCCAAATGGCCTTAAATGCTTCCCAATGTCTTAATATGTTCTTAAGTTCATCCATGTCAAATTTCAAGCCTTGCGGAGGAAGTTTGATCAGTCAATTGCTCAAGAGACCCAAAAATCGACTGTGCTAGGGCAAAAGTCAATTGTGACCCAAATACAGTGAAACCTCAATATTTTTTGTCAACATTCTAATTTTGAAGGATAATTCATCATTTGATCAAGTGTTGATCATGATTCATCAAGGATTGCTCAAAATTCATCAAGATTCAAAAGTTGCTAAATTAGGGTTTTGCAGGAAACGTCAACTCAACTTTGACCAAGCATAACGTTCTCATACTTTATGAGAAATGACCCATCCAAAGCTCATTTTTAAGAGGATGCAATTTCGTACAATACATCTTCACACCCCAAGATCAAGAAATGCTCTCACAAAAATTTACAAATTTTGACATTATAGGTCATTTTTGAAAGTCAACAAAAACACCTTTTTTGCCAAATATTATAACTTGAGCATGGAACATCAAAATGAGATGAGAACAAAATTGTTGATTAGAGGACATCTCAAGGTTCCTAAAAAGTCAAATAACACCTCCAAAAGTTCAAAATTGAAGAAGTTATACATTGTTGAAGTTGGGCATTTTTCCAAATTTGCCAAAAGTCAACTATCCTCAAAACTCCAATTTTTGACAAAAGGGTCCACTTTTTTCCACTTGATATGGTTTTCTCATGCCACACACGTGTCCCATATTTGATTTCATGGCCATTCATTTATTTTTCTATTTTATTTAATTTTTATTGATTTAATTCATTTTAAATCAATATTAAATCAAATAAAATCTAAAAAATTGATGTAAGGGGATTCTTGTGATCATTACAGCTTGCAAATATCATGTGATACTCAATCAAACTCGTGCCAAGTCAAAACAAGCACAAAATCTCAGATTTGATGCAAATATGGCAACTTGATTATGGTGATCAAAAGCAAATCTTGATTCTTCAATGCATATGGTTTAATGCCCAAATTTTGACCTAAACACATTCTATTATATGCACACAAGAGAGGCAGACCAAAGACACGCACAAAGCTCTGTTGAAACGACCATAAGAAGTGGGAGAAAAAGCTTGAAAAAGTGAAGATCGAAATCAACATTGGAGGCTAATTCAATCCAAAATCACAATGTAGCTCTCTTGCCAGCAACCTCCTGAAGCGATACCAATCAAAACCAAGCCTTCTCATTGCCTAAATTGCACTGTAAGTCATCACGAACCAACCTATGAACATGGATTCCAAATCTCCAACTCTTGCATCTTTTCTTTAAAATCTTGGCATATTTGTGTTTATTATTTGATTTAGAACGTTTTGGCATTATCCAATTTGGTTTTCATGGCCTGTATAACGATGCCCGAATCTAGGGTTTACAAGTGTTGTTTTTAGGCATTTGAATTACAGGGAAAATTGGGCCAAATAATGGTTACAGGAATGACCAGGAGGAAGAGACGAGTGCATTGGTACTCTTAGGTTTCATTTACATGGCCTGGAGAAGATTTTTGAGATACCCTATGAAACTTCCTGCGGATGTATCCCTTTGCTATTGGTCCATTCAAATCAGTGGCGCTCTTTTTTATTATTGCAGGCTCAGTTGTTTCATATATTATATTTATTTCTTATTCCACTAACAAAAATGCAGCGTAGATGAGTTGGTGAGCGTGCTATTGCAAAGCCCCTTGGGACCTGGGTTCGAATCCCAGGTCTCCCCAAAATGCTTATTATTATTTTCTTGCAGCTATTCCAATGAATCTCCAAGCATGAGGACCACCACGCGCCTCAAGAATCAACGCGCCAGATGGCCTTCAGGCCAAATCTGGTGGTCATGAATGAGGGATCACCATGGTCTCAGGTCAACGCACGCATAGCAAACCACAAAGGTCAAACAGGCTAGACACCAATGGGCCTAAAAAATTGCCAGATTCACACCCTCTTCAGGCCCACACCCCCCTGAGTATTTCTTTACATTTTATTTCTTTTTCTTATTTATTTATTTTATTATTATCATTATTATTAAAAATTAATTAATTAACCAATTAACTTTTTCATAAAAAAATCAGAAACCACCAAAAATAATATTTTTATTAATTCCATTAATTTTATTATTTATTTTTGTAAATAAACATTAATTAATTTTATTTAGTTTAAATAAGTTTAACATTATTATCTTTTGCAATAAATTAAAATTAATTTAGAATTAGGTTTTTAATATTTTTAACCATTCCTATTTTATTGCCTTAATTAAAATAAAACCCAAAAATATTTTCATTTAATTATTTAATTCAATTATTAATTTAGACTAATTTTTAATTCAAAAAATAACAAAAAAAATATGCTTTATTTAATAAAAAGGTTCAAAACCCTAAGACACTTTGATTTAATTTTCTCGCGCGCGAATTATTTTTTATCCATATTTCAATATTGTAACTGCTTCGGGAATGTAATAGTTTTTAACTTAGGATTTTATTTATTTATTTATCGCTTTTTATTTATTCTTCGCAATTTAATTTTAAAGGGTTTGTCTTTGGCGATGTAAATACCCGACGCCTTGTAATAGCTTAGATTTATTTTCCGCAATTTAATTTCCGCAACCATTAACTGTTAGATGTTTGATAAATAGGCAATGCATGACAAGATTAAACTTTAACCTAAAATCAACAGTAGCTCACCATTAACATGTACAAAGATAAATAACTGGAAAACAACACACTCGCACATGCACACTCTTAGGGTACACCTCACTTGGTTGCCTTTGAACGTGGTCATTGAGTATAGGAAGTTTTAGAGGTCGTCCTCTTGTCCAAAGATCATAAGTTGCCTCGAAACGGTTGCCTTGGAAAAAATGATCTAAGACATTAGGGGTACCGCTAAGGCGTCCTAACGTTGCTTTAGTGACCACACATCCCTTAATCGAATTGACCCTTAAAACTCCAACGAAGGTGCTACCTACTCCTCAATAGTGGGATAGCATTGTCTAAAGGATATTTGTACAGATTAATTCCTTTTTCGAGTAGGTAGATGGTTCTTAAGTACTTGCTCATTTTAAAACAAAACAAAACTTTTCGCACTTACACTCTCTTCAAAATAAAAACTCTTTCAAACCCACAAACACAAAGAAAAGAAAACTTTTGAAAACATAATGAGCAAGTACCTAAGAGCCCGTGGATAATCACGGATAGAAAGGGTGCTAACACCTTCCCTTTCTATAATCTACCTCCCGAACCCGAGAAATATCTCAAAAAGGAATTTTTCTGTGCTTTTGTCCTTTCCTTGTTGGATAAAATAAAAGACGGTGGTGACTCTTGCTTACCGCGACATTTTGCGAAAACAAACGCAAAACGCGAACCAGCATTCCAAAACAGTCAGTTCTCATTCCCACCGATCATAACCTCAAATCAGCTGTAAACCCTAGCTCCCTAACTGCTGATCGTTTGAACCTCAGGTGATCTATTTTTTATGAAAATGCATGCTACACACATGACCTATTGGAATGATGCAGATGAATGTAAAGTCTAAGCCAGAATAAAAGTACAATTAGTAGGGAAAACTTTGGGGTGCAACAAAGATGTATGACATGCGTAACATGACCATCTTTAAGGCTACAAAGTGGAGTAAACCCTAGAGGTGCAAAGTGTGCAAAGTGCAGTAGGTTTGATCTCTCCAATCATATCAATTCCCCACATTGCAAATGGCTATGGAGCAGTCATGACATTTAGAGGAATAGGAGGTACATGGACCTTGTCAGCATAGATTTGACACTTGTGGCAAGTCTTTGAGTGATGATGACAATCAGTTTCCATTGTGGACCAATAGTAACCAGCCCTCAAAATTTTCTTGGCCATAGTGTGTCCACTAGAATGGGTCCCAAAGAGGCCATCATGCATATCTTCCATAATTTTCGCTGCCTCCTTCTTGTCCACACATCGGAGTGGAGTAGAATCATGGTTGCGCTTATATAGGATTCTGTTGCTTAGAAAGAATTTGGCTGAAAATCTTCCCAAGAATTTTCTATCATTGATGGAAGCTCCTTCAGGATATTCTTGTGCCTTAATATATCTCCTCACCTCATGGTACCACCCGGTTTCTCTTCGCCAGTGTCAAGCTCATAGCAGTGCGCAAGTTCGTCAATCTCTCGATTGTAATCATAGGAGCTTCATTGTCCCATTTGACCTTGAACATGGAAGACAGTGTTGCCAAGGCGTTAGCCAAATGATTTTATTCTCTATTAAAATGTTCAAAGGTGATCTCATCGAAGTATGGTATTAGGGTTAACATAAGATCCTTGTAAGGAATAAGGTTAGGATGCTTAGTGTCCCATTCTTCTTTGACTTGACTGATCACTAGAGCAGACTTGGGCTTATGATAGATACATAACCCTTTCTTTATAACAATTTTTTTCAAAATGTAACGGCAACACAACTTACTGTTTGTAATCCTAAAGAGCAATATAGACGGGTTTTGTATGATATTGAAACTTTTTGGATGACTTTGAAATAACTTTGGAAAGATGATTAGTATAAAAATATTTGATTCGCGCATAATGATTGACTTTAGAACTACTTTGAGTGAATTTTTCAATGATAACCCTCCCTTGATTACAAGCCTACTTGTATTGCAATCCAAAATGACACATGAAAGAACTATTCTTATCTTTAACAACCCTCTTATTCAATTCACCCTTGTATGAAAAATGACAAACATTGAAGGAGGGATGATGCCTCCTAAGGATTTGGATCGCATTAAATCTATGGCATGAAAGTGATCATATGAATGAATCCAAATCAAATGGAATTCTCAATTATTCCTAAATTCGATCCTTATATTCATATCACAAATAAAAGAAGTAATAATATCTCACCTGCATTGGATCTCCAAGTTCAAAATTTTATACCACAACTTAGCGTCTTTGCAATTCAAATCATAAGTCATTGAACTCAAGGCTAATAACCTCAACGCCACATCAACCTTTCTTGAAGAAACTCCTTGACTCACACGAAACTAGAAGCATAACCGGACGTCCACGTGATACAACTCTAATTTCATGAAGTATATAGGGAAATGAACCCTAATTTCACATTTCTCTGTTCCAAGGATAACCAGAAGAATCAAACTTTACTGGACGAATACACCTTAGTTAGTCATAAAAACCCTAACTTCTCAAATGATAAGTACATTAACATGAGAGGGTGCATTGATTCACAGAGTAAGTATGCTAGGTCACACCCCCTGAATTCTTGACAAGAAAACAAATATGTAACTTGTTGTTCAGTGGACGATAATAGCCCTGTAGCTTAATGGAAAAGAAGTCCAAAAAACGAGCATGAACCAAAACCCTCATTCCACAACCTTGTACACCAAGAGGAACCAGAATAATCAAACTTATTCAACAAATACACCTCAAATCAGCTGTAAACCGTAGCTCCCTAACTGCTGATCGTTTGAACCTCAGGTGATCTATTTTTTTAATGAAAATGCATGTTACGCACATGACCTATTGGAATGATGCAGATGAATGTAAAGTCTAAGCCAGAATAAAAGTACTATTAGGAGGGCAAACTTTGGGGTGCAACAAAGATGTATCACATGTGTAACATAACCATCTTTAAGGAATTAAAGTGGAGTAAACCCTAGAGGTGCAAAGTGTGCAATTGTATTGTATTTCATGCTTGATTTTATCTTGGATTAGGGTTTTCTAAACATTGATTTTATCTTTCCATACAAACCCTAATTTACTAGCATTTATATGAAAGCGGTAAATTGCGGAAAGTAAATATCCTACGCTATTACATCATTTTTTGAGGATAGGGTACAAACTTACAAATGGGGATTGTGAGAATTTAAAACCTAATTATTTATTACAACTATATTGAATAAATGTACAAGAATTGGAATATATAATGTACAAGGAAATAAATGGTCAAGGAAATAAATATGATGTATAAAGAAAGAGGCAAATGTTATTGTTTTGAATTTTGTTTAAGGGAATGGTTTTAATCTAATTAACTAAAAATAATAATGAATTAAGACAAGAAAATTAAAATTAAGTTAAGTAAAAGAAATTAATTTATTAAAGAAAACAAGTCTTTGAGGTTTTGTATGAAAAAAAGATTTTATATTAATTACACTAGTATGAGAAAATTAATTAGAAGAAAACCTAAGTTCTAAGTTATTTTAATTAAAAGAAATTAAAACCTAAGTCTAATATTAATTTGTTTAAGAAAAGAAATTAAATTTGCAATAAGAAAATATTTTTGTGTTTTTTATTAATAAAAATAATATTTATAATAATAATAATATTTAAAGAAAAGTAAAAAAGAAAAAAAAAAGAAGAAAACAAAGAAAAAAAGTCAGGGGGGTGAAAATAAAATTTGGGTGTTTGTTTGTGTAAAAAAGAGTTCTTGTGTTTGGCCTGGCCCATTAGCATTTTTGTCATCAGAAATGAAATAAAATAAAAAAGGAACCAATGGGCTGCACTGTAAACCTGCAAAGAGGGGGTGGTTAGGAGAAGTAAAAATACAAAGGCCCAATTGTGGAGGCCCAAGGCGCGCTGGCTTGTTCAAACAAAGAAAAGATGGGAAATGTTAGAAAAAAGGCAAAATGACAGCGATGGGGCTCGAACCCAGGACCTAGGCATAAACGCGCGTGCTATCTACCACTGAGGTGACTATAGATCCGTTAACTTGTATGAAACCATAAATATGTATTGAAAATCCATTCTTAGGCCTGTACTTCATCTTCAACCTCACGCCCAACCAGACCAATTGTATCTCAATCATTTCTCAACCTAAATGAAAAATGTAAACATGAAACTTGTGGAAAAGTTTATCACAAATTCAGAAATGTAACTCATTAAAACTATAAATCAAAGAAAAGTATGAATTTTGAATAGTACCAAATCTAACCTAATTTTTTCATAAAGTTCAGGTCCAAAATTCTCCCTACTCAAGCAATATAAATGAAATCTATGGATATGTACAGTTTTAGGGCAATGATATCTACATTTTGTCTTTGAAAATGTAAGCCTAACAATGCCTAAATAATGAGATGAGAAGTCAAAAAATTCACCTTGCAACTGGAGATCGTGTTTTGGGTTAGAGGACCTTTTAAGGTGTTGTGATGATCTAGTTAGCTTCCTCAAGTCCCTAGGAAGCTAATGCAACCCTAAGCTTGAACTATGGATGGCTGGAATGTCCTGGAGAAGTCAAGGTTCAAGCTTCAGTTTTTGAAAATGGAGGATGATGAAGATGGATTTACAGAAGTGTAGCAGGATGTGGGATTGTTTATGGGTGATTTTTAGAAGCTTTTGGAAGCAAAAGGCCAAGAAACGCACGAGTGGATTGGGAGATTGGATTCAGAAATCAGAAATGGTGATCTATTTGGGGGAGTTTGAGGGCTTGTAAAATTGTGTCTTGTGTTGCAAATGGCGTCCTAATTTATATGCAAGAGGTGTGAGGAATTTATATTGTCAGAAAACAAAGATCACATGTTATGGCTTTTTGCCTTGTTTTTGAAGCAATCTTGACAAACTTGGTTTCAATGCTTATAGCCCGACTTCTAGAGTGGTTAAACAATTTAAACATGTTTCTTCTGAGCTTGTGGATTAAGTGTGTGCAGAGGAAACAAGTTAGAGGCTCAAGAAGTTGACTTTGTGATTAAAGCAACTTTTCCAAAATGGAAGTTTTGCCTTTCTTCCAAAATGGCAAGTTAACTTAGATAAAGCTTGGATTTAATGGATAATAGCCATAAAGTTTGTGTAATATTCTGATTGTGGAGAGATTTAGGGACTTGGAGGCCTGCAAAGCAAGATTACAAGGCATGGCTAAGAGATTTTAATTCTTGTTCATCATGGAAATGACCTATAGTTCAAGAATGAATGTCTAACTTCTTGTCTTCGATTCTCTTAGCTCAAACATGATCTCAATAAGTTCTTGTATATTTTGGATAGCTTGTAACATCCCCTACAACCTTCATGTTGAACATTTTTGAAGATTTAATTTGGAACTAGGTGAAAAGTTGCCATGAAGTTAGGTCAAAAATCTGCCTAACTATGGCAAAATTTCACTAAGTGTCTTAATTTCATGGACATGTCTTTATGAATTAATAACTTGATATCCAAGAATTTCTAGAAAAATTTATGTCCTACAATGTTTAAGATCTCATTAAGATCTACAACTTTTATGTTGGAAGTTTTCCTTGAATCATCTTGCATCATGGTTAAAATTTGGCACAAAGTCATGAAAAAAGGTTAACTTTCCAACACTTAGAAAAATTTCTAAGTCTTAGAATTTTGACTTTTCAAAGATAATTTTGAATTTTTGATTTCTTGATGATAAATATTCATATTTTGACATTATTGATGAAATATGATTTTTGAAACTCGATTTTGATTAAAAAGTCAAAGTTTGACTTTTCAATGTATCAGTTGACTTTTCATCAGTTGACTGAATTTCAACTATCAATCAATTGATCTTTGGGAAATGTTTTAAGCCACGCCATTAGGTAAAAATGATGCATTTGATTCCTTGATATCATGTCTCAAACCAACAAGTCATGTGTTAGGTCAAAAATCAGAAATTGAACCTTCTCAGTCAAAACCCTAATTTTGACCATTTTGCCCTTTGGATGATTTGATCAAATTTCTTGAGGAATTGTGATCCAAACTTGATCAATTGCCATATATGAGTTCAAAATGTTTATATGTATAAAAAATTATGAAGTTTGATTGTAAATTGACCACAATTGACTTTTCCCTAATATAGTTGATTTTAGGTCAACTGATCAATTGATTGAGAAAAAATGTGATCCAAAGCTTGAAACTTTACATGAGAAATCTTGAGAGTCCAAAATGATCCATGAAAGTCATATGAAGCATTAAAAGTTCAATTGTCCTTATAGAAAACTCAAACCCTAGTTTTGAGTCATCAGTGCTTGAGGAGGTGTCTTGAGCTGATCAAACCTTGTGCAGTCTTGAATCAATGGAGATCTTATGAGAGAGCTATTGAGAAATTGAGAGGGAAATTTTTGGGGTACAACAACTGCCCCTGTTCAATATTATTAAACCTGAAGAGTTAGATTGGCGGGTCCGCCATTCGTGACTTGAAGGTGAAAGATGATTGAACACTAGAGTGCCTAGAAATTTGCACCCGATGATGTATTGATCTGGGAATGGGCTTATGGATTCCATTTGGAGAGATGATTGCTAGAAACTGGGAGAAATATCAGCATAAATCTTTAGTCGATTCGTGCTAAAAACTAGGTGTCTTATCTGTCTATGATTGGAAGAATCAATTCTGATCTAGAGGAGGTCTTTGGATTAGTGACTTTTTCTGCAAGGAACAAAAGGAGTTAGCCGTATGCAAATGTATGCATGGTGTAATGATGTTTCTCAAAATAAATGAGATTTATATTGTATGTATATATATTATGTATGTTATATGGTGTATGGATGCGACATGTTGTCGAAGCGTATCCTTGACAGATGCTGGGAAACTTTGAGAAGTTAAATCTAGGACTGTTGTTGGGGATGAAGAGTATGTGTATCTTAATAATTTGTTAACAATGCTTCCGCTAGGGGTTCATGCTTTGTTAAGAAGAAACTCCGCTAAGGAATATTGACTTTGTTTGAGAAGACTCTGTGGAGAATGTTGATTTCTGCTTGGGAACCAGAATCCATAAGTTTTAGTTTTCCATTGCTCTGGTGGGGAACTATCTCTAAAAAGTTAGCTATTATCTGGTCAGATTCCAGGATTCACAACAACTTGCTAGGGATAAAGAAGTTAAACTGTTATCTGGTCGGGTCCAGGTTTCAGCAACTTGAACTATTAACTGGTCGGGTCTAGGTTTTGTAGTAGACAAAGAAGTTAAGTTACTATTTGGTCGGGTCCAAGCTCTAGCCACTTGAAATTGAGGTTTAATGTTATCTGGTTGGGTCCAGTCCTCAGCAATTTGAACTTGAGATCAACTGTTATCTGGTCGGGTCTAGGTTTCAGTAACTCGAAGTGTTAACTTGTCAGGTCCAGGCTTTAGCAACTAAATTTGAGATTTACTGTTATCTGGTCAAGTCCAGGTTTCAGAAATCCAGGCTTTAGAATGTTTAGCTGGTATCTGGTCGGGTCCAGGCTTGAACTATTGACTGGTCGGGTCTAGGCTTAAGCAATTTAAGAAGTTAAACTAATATCTGGTCGGGTCCAGGCCTTAGTAACTTGGAATTGAGATTTATTATTATCTGGTTCGGTCCAGTTTTAACAGTAAGTTGAGAGTAGGATGAAGTTGAACTAGTTTCTGGTCGGGTCCAGGCTCCATAGTAACTTAATTGAAAGGCTGAAGTTGACTGTTATCTGTTCGGGTTCCAAGATTTACAACAACTTTCAGCGGTAGCAATGACTCTGTTGACGACTTCACTGGGGACTAGGGGTTGCGGTCCTTTGATTTGTAATAGTCAGTGAGGCAAACCCAAACTGGGGAATCTGTAGTTTATTGGGGAAATAAACCCTATTAAAGAGGATATTTGACGAACTTCTGGGGAAGATATTTGTTTTAGAAAGAATTCCATAAGGCTTCCTTTTAAGACCAACTCAGCTGGGGAGAGGATTTTCCTGAGATTGAAACTCTGGCTGAGGATTTTATGAATCCAAATTTGTGGGGATAATGCTATTGAAATAACTCTGTGGGGATATCTCAAACGCATTTAAGGATATGCTTGTCACTGTTTTTAATCATACACTTGTTAAAAGTTTAATCATGTTCATATGCATATGTTCATTCAATTTTAGTCATTGGACACTTTTGCACTCAAAACAGGGGGAAAAAAGTTTGCACTTCAAAGTATATTTGTATTAATGTTTTTCCCATGAATTAGGTGTTTTGGAACAAAGAGACCGAGATCCTAGTAAGAGGAAATCTTCAAAAAAAATGGAAAGAATACCAAGTGAAAACAAAAATAATAGCCATATGAAAGTAATCTAATTGTGTTCCAACTCCACTTTTTCCCCTATGTCTTTGAACATCATCCCTTTCTGTTAAAAGGAATTGATTGGATTGATCTTGGACCATTTGAACTTGGACCTTGGTAATAAAGTTGGTTGTAAAGATCCCACGTGACATAGTCATACGCTTTTAATCCTTAACTTTTTCCTGGACCGCCCTTTCGGGTTTTCAGCCCACCAGGATACCCATTTTTTGCCCAAGCTGCCCTTTTGGGTTTTCGACTTACCAGGTGTATAATATTTTGCATATATCCCTAATTTTTGCCCGAACCTCTTTGGTTCGCCGAGATGCCTATATTTTTCCCAGGTGTGTCAACCTGGCGGGTCATTTTATGCATAGTATTTTTTAACTATGTCTGCGTTCACTGGATGTGGGAAGTCTTCACCATCCATAGTAGTTAGCATCATGTCACCACCAGAGAATACTTTCTTTACGCTAAATGGCCCTTCGTAAGTGGGAGTCCATTTGCCCCTGGGGTCTCCTTGTGGAAGAATGATGCGCTTTATTACTGAGTCACCAGTCTGATATACTCGAGGCTTAATCTTTTTGTTGAAAGCCTTGATCATAGCTTTTGATACATCTGACCATGAGAAATAGCAGCCAGTCGCTTCTCGTCAATTAAGTTCAACTAATCCAACCTAGTTTGAATCCATTCGTCTTCACATAAATCTTCTTCATTCATTATCCTTAGAGAGGGAATCTGAACTTCGACAGGTAAGACGACTTCCATGCCATAGACCAAGGAGAAAGGAGTTGCCCCAGTTGACGTACGATCCGAAGTACGGTAGCCATGGAGAGCAAACTGTAACATCTCATGTCAGTCTTTGTAGGTTACCACCATATTTTGCATAATCTTCTTGATATTTTTATTGGCAGCTTCCACTATGCCATTCATTTTGGGTTTGTACGGAGAAGAATTGTGGTGCTTGATTTTGAACTGAGTGCAGAGTTATGTGATCATAGAATTGTTGAGATTAGTTCTATTGTCGGTGATAATCCTCTCGAGGATTCCGTAACGGCAGATGAGGTTATGCTTGATAAACCTGGCTACAATGTTTTTGGTGGCTAAGGCATATGAGGCAGCTTTGACCCACTTGGTAAAGTAATCAATGGCAACAAGGATGAAACGATGTCCATTTAAGGCAGTAGGTTTTATCTCTCCAATCATATCAATTCCCCACATTGCAAATGGCTACGGAGCAGTCATGACATTTAGAGGAATAGGAGGTACATGGACCTTGTCAGCATAGATTTGACACTTGTGGCAAGTCTTTGAGTGATGATGACAATCAGTTTCCATTGTGGACCATAAGTAACCAGCCCTCAAAATTTTCTCGGCCATAGTGTGTCCACTAGAATGGGTCCCAAAGAGGCCATCATGCATATCTTCCATAATTTTCGCTGCCTCCTTCTTGTCCACACATCGGAGTGGAGTAGAATCATGGTTGCACTTATATAGGATTCTGTTGCTTAGAAAGAATTTGGCTGAAAATCTTCCCACGAATTTCCTATCATTGATGGAAGCTCCTTCAGGATATTCTTGTGCCTTAATATATCTCCTCACCTCATGGTACCACACGGTTTCTCTTCGCCAGTGTCAAGCTCATAGCAGTGCGCAGGTTTATCAAATCTCTCGATTGTAATCATAGGAGCTTCATTGTCCCATTTGACCTTGAACATGGAAGACAGTGTTGCCAAGGCGTCAGCCAAATGATTTTATTCTCTATTAAAATGTTCAAAGGTGATCTCTTCGAAGTATGGTATTAGGGTTAACATAAGATCCTTGTAAGGAATAAGGTTAGGATGCTTAGTGTCCCATTCTTCTTTGACTTGACTGATCACTAGAGCAGACTTGGGCTTATGATAGATACATAACCCTTTCTTTATAACAATTTTTTTCAAAATGTAACGGCAACACAACTTACTTTTTGTAATCCTAAAGAGCAATATAGACGGGTTTTGTATGATATTGAAACTTTTTGGATGACTTTGAAATAACTTTGGAAAGATGATTAGCATAAAAATATTTGATTCACGCATAATGATTGACTTTAGAACTACTTTGAGTGAATTTTTCAATGATAACCCTCCCTTGATTACAAGCCTACTTGTATTGCAATCCAAAATGACACATGAAAGAATTATTCTTATCTTTAACGACCCTCTTATTCAATTCACCCTTGTATGAAAAATGACAAACATTGAAGGAGGGATGATGCCTCCTAAGGATTTGGATCGCATTAAATCTATGGCATGAAAGTGATCATCTGAATGAATCCAAATCAAATGGAATTCTCAATTATTCCTAAATTCGATCCTTATATTCATATCACAAATAAAAGAAGTAATAATATCTCACCTGCATTGGATCTCCAAGTTCAAAATTTTATACCACAACTTAGTGTCTTTGCAATTCAAATCATAAGTCATTGACCTCAAGGCTAATAACCTCAACGCCACATCAACCTTTCTTGAAGAAACTCCTTGACTCACACGAAACTAGAAGCATAACCAAACGTCCACGTGATACAACTCTAATTTCATGAAGTATATAGGGAAATGAACACTAATTTCACATTTCTCTGTTCGAAGGATAACCAGAAGAATCAAACTTTACTGGACGAATACACCTTAGTTAGTCATAAAAACCCTAACTTCTCAAATGATAAGTACATTCACATGAGAGGGTGCATTGATTCACAGAGTAAGTATGCTAGGTCACACCCCCTGAATTCTTGACAAGAAAACAAATATGTAACCTGTTGTTCAGTGGACGATAATAGCCCTATAGCTTAATGGAAAAGAAGTCCAAAAAACGAGCATGAACCAAAACCCACATTCCACAACCTTGTACACCAAGAGGAACCAGAATAATCAAACTTATTCAACACATACACCTCAAATCAGCTGTAAACCCTAGCTCCCTAACTGTTGATCATTTGAACCTCAGGTGATCTATTTTTTTTATGAAAATGCATGCTACACACATGACCTATTGGAATGATGCATATGAATGTAAAGTCTAAGCCAGAATAAAAGTACAATTAGGAGGGCAAACTTTGTGGTGCAACAAAGATGTATCACATGCGTAACATAACCATCTTTAAGGAAACAAAGTGGAGTAAACCCTAGAGGTGCAAAGTGTGCAATTGTATTATATTTCATGCTTGAGTTTATCTTGGATTAGGGTTTTCTAAACATTGATTTTATCTTTCCATACAAACCCTAATTTACTAGCATTTATATGAAAGCGGTAAATTGCGGAAAGTAAATATCCTACGCTATTACATCATTTTTTGAGGATAGGGTACAAACTTACAAATGGGGATTGCAAGAATTTAAAACCTAATTATTTATTACAACTATATTGAATAAATGTACAAGAATTGGAATATATAATGTACAAGGAAATAAATGGTCAAGGAAATAAATATGATGTATAAAGAAAGAGGCAAATGTTATTGTTTTGAATTTTGTTTAAGGGAATGGTTTTAATCTAATTAACTAAAAATAATAATGAATTAAGACAAGAAAATTAAAATTAAGTTAAGTAAAAGAAATTAATTTATTAAAGAAAACAAGTCTTTGGGGTTTTGTATGAAAAAAAGATTTTATATTAATTACACTAGTATGAGAAAATTAATTAGAAGAAAACCTAAGTTCTAAGTTATTTTAATTAAAAGAAATTAAAACCTAAGTCTAATATTAATTTGTTTAAGAAAAGAAATTAAATTTGCAATAAGAAAATATTTTTGTGTTTTTTATTAATAAAAATAATATTTATAATAATAATATTTAAAGAAAAGTAAAAAAGAAAAAAAAGAAGAAAAAAAAAGAAATAAAGTCAGGGGGGTGAAAATTAAATTTGGGTGTTTGTTTGTGTAAAAAACAGTTCTTGTGTTTGGCCTGGCCCATTAGCATTTTTATCATCAGAAATGAAATAAAATAAAAAAGGAACCAATGGGCTGCGCTGTAAACCTGCAAAGAGGGGGTGGTTAGGAGAAGTAAAAATACAAAGGCCCAATTGTGGAGGCCCAAGGCGCGCTGGCTTGTTCAAACAAAGAAAATATGGGAAATGTTAGAAAAAAGGAAAAATAACAGCGTCGAGGCTCGAACCCAGGACCTAGGCATAAACGCGCGTGCTATCTACCACTTAGGTGACTATAGATCTATTAACTTGTATAAAACCATAAATATATATTGAAAGTCCATTCCTAGGCCTGTACTTCATCTTCTACCTCACGCCCATCCAGACCAATTGTATCTCAATCATTTCTCAACCAAAATGAAAAATGTAAACATGAAACTTGTGGAAAAGTTTATCACGAATTCAGAAATGTAACTCATTAAAACTGTAAATCAAAGACAAGCATGAATTTTGAATAGTACCAAATCTAACCTAATTTTTTCAGAAAGTTCAGGTCCAAAATTCTCCCTACTCAAGCAATATAAATGAAATATATGGATATGTACAGTTTCAGGGCAATGATATCTACATTTTGTCTTTGAAAATGTAAGCCTAACAATGCCTAAATAATGAGATGAAAAGTCAGAAAATTCACCTTGCAACTGGAGATTGTGTTTTGAGTTAGAGGACCTTTTAAGGTGTTGTAATGATCTGGTTAGCTTCCTCAAGTCCCTAGGAAACTAATGCAACCCTAAGCTTGAACTATGGATGGCTGGAATGTCCTGGAGAAGTCAAGTTGCAAGCTTCAGTTTTTGAAAATGGAGGATGATGAAGATGGATTTACAGAAGTGTAGCACGATGTGGGATTGTTTATGGGTGATTTTTAGAAGCTTTTGGAAGCAAAAGGCCAAGAAACGCAAGAGTGGATTGGGAGATTGGATTCAGAAATCAGAAATGGCAAGTTTTTATGCTTGTATTGCAATTTCATGTTTTGGGTAGTTTGGTGGAGTTTGAGGGCTTGTAAAATTGTGTCTTGTGTTTCAAATGTTGTTCTAATTTATATGCAAGAGTTTTGAGGAATTTAGATGGTCAGAAAACAAAGATCACATGTTATGGCTTTTTGCCTTGTTTTTGAAGCAATCTTGACAAACTTGGTTTCAATGCTTATAGACCGACTTCTAGAGTGGTTGAACACTTTAAACATGTTTCTTCTGAGCTTGTGGATTGAGTGCATGCAGGGGAAACAAGTTAGAGGCTCAAGAAGTTGACTTTGTGATTAAAGCAACTTTTCCAAAATGGAAGTCTTGCCTTTCTTCCAAAATGGCAAGTTAACTTTGATAAAGCTTGGATTTAACGGATAATAGCCATAAAGTTTGTGTAATCTTCTGATTGTGGAGAGATTTAGGGACTTGGAGGTCTTCAGAGCAAGATTACCAGGCATGGCTAAGAGATTTTAATTCTTGTTCATCATGGAAATGACCTATAGTTCAAGAATGAATGTCTAACTTCTTGTCTTCGATTCTCTTAGCTCAAACATGATCTCAATAAGTTCTTGGATATTTTGGATAGCTTGTAACATCCCCTACAACCTTCATGTTGGACATTTGTGAAGATTCAATTTGGAACTAGGTGAAAAGTTGCCATGAAGTTAGGTCAAAAATCTGCCTAACTAGGGCAAAATTTCACTGTGTTTTAGTTTCATGGACATGTCTTTATGAATTAATAACTTGATATCCAAGCATTTCTAGAAAAATTTATGTCCTACAATGTTTTAGATCTCATTAATATCTACAACTTTTATGTTATAAGTTTTCCTTGAATCATCTTGCATCATCGTGAAAATTTAGCACAAAGTCATGAAAAAAGGTTAACTTTCCAACACTTAGAAAAATTTCTGTCTTAGAATTTTGACTTTTCAAAGATAGTTTTGAATTTTTGATTTCTTGATGATAAATCTTCATATTTTGACATTCTTGATGAAATATGATTTTTGAAACTCGATTTTGATCAAAAAGTTAAAGTTTGACTTTTCAATGTATCAGTTGACTTTTCATCAGTTGACTGAATTTCAACTATCAATCAATTGATCTTTGGGAAATGTTTTAAGCCACGCCATTAGGTAAAAATGATGCATTTGAGTCCTTGATATCATGTTTTAAACCAACAAGTCATGTGTTAGGTCAAAAATCAAAAATTGAACCTTCTCAGTCAAAACCCTAATTTTGACCATTTTGCCCTTTTGATGATCTGATCAAATTTCTTTAGGAATTGTGATCCAAACTTGATCAATTGCCATATATGAGTTCAAAATGTTTATATGGATAAAAAATTATGAAGTTTGATTGTAAATTGACCACAATTGACTTTTCCCAATATAGTTGATTTTAGGTCAACTGATCAATTGATTGAGAAAAAATGTGATCCAAAGCTTGAAACTTGACATGAGAAATATTGAGAGTCCAAAATGATCCATGAAAGTCATATGAAGCATTAAAAATTCAATTGTCCTTATAGAAAACTCAAACCCTAATTTTGAGTCATCAGTGCTTAAGGAGGTGTCTTGAGCTGATCAAACCTTGTGCAGTCTTGAATCAATGGAGATCTTGTGAGAGAGTGTTGTACCCCAAAATTTTCCCTCTCATTTATCAAAACATTTCTCACAAGATCTCTTTGACTCAAGACTGGATTAGGGTTTGGTCAGCTCAAGACATCTCATCATGCACTAATGAACCAAATTAGGGTTTGAGTTTGCACAAGGAGTTTTGGACTATCAATGCTTCATATGACTTTCAAACATCATTATGGACCCCTAAGATCACTCATGACAAGTTTCAAGCCTTGAACCACATTTTTGATCAGTCAATTGGACAGTTGACCTAAAAATCAACTGTATTAGGGAAAAAGTCAACCATGGCCAATTTACAATCAAACTTCATAATTTTTTATCCACATCAACATTTTAAACTTACATGTGTCATTTGGTCAAGTTTGGATCACAATTCCTCAAGAAATTTGGTCAAATCACAAAAAGGGCAAAATGGTCAAAATTAGGGTTTTGACTGAGGAAGGGCAATTTCTGATTTTTACCCTAGAAAATGACCAATTGAGTTAAGGCATGATTTCAAGGATTCAATTACATCATCTTGGCTTAATTACATGGCTCAAAACATTCCAAATCCATTGGATTGACAAATGAAATTTGCAGTCAACTGATCAAAAGTCAACTGTATACTGAAAAGTCAAACTTTGACTTTTTGGTCAAAATCAGGTGCCAAGGGTCATAATTCATCAATACATGTCAAAATATGAAACTTGTTCATCAAGAAATCCAAATTTGAAAATTAGGGTTTGAATTTGAAAATTTTCCTAACTTAGAAATTTTCTAAGTATGGAAAATTTTCTTATTTTTTCTCAACTTTAGGCCACTTTTTCACCATGATGCATAATGATTCAAGGAAAGTTCCCAACATGAAAGTTTTATACCTCCATGAAATCTACAACTTTTCTTCACACACTTTTCCCTTAAGATGCTTGGATCTCAAGATATAAATTTGTGAATACATGGTCATGAACTTGTTAACTTAGTGAAATTTTGCCCTAATTTAGGCAGGTTTTGGACCCAACTTCATGGAAAATTTTCACCTAGTTCCAAGAGGTATCTCAAAATGCATTTCAAAGATGAATTATAGAGCACATTGCAGGCTTTCCAAAATGTTCAAGAACTCCTCAAGATCATTTTTGAGTAGGGAGAATCGAAGAGATGAAGTTGGCAATTTCTCACTTTTTGTCCAAGCCATTTCATGAAGAACAAAGATGCAATTAGTACCTATGCTGCCTAATCCATGCTTTACAGGTCCCAAACTTGTTCCATACTCCTTAATTAAATTCCTACTCAGTTGAAAAAGCTTCTATCCATACCTTAGAACCATTATCCAACTTGCAATTCCATTTATGACAAAAAGGGACCATTGCCATTTTGAAAAAGGTCAACTTTTGCAAACTTTACAATATTGAGCATTGGACCTGTCCCCTTGATACATACAAGTACCACAGACCTAAGGCAACTTGTATAAAATAAATACCAATCCTAAACCAGCCAGTACAAGCATGTGAGGTTTTGTCTTATCACTTTACTTCAAATATAAGAAAAGTGGCAAAAAGGTGAAAACAAGCATAGTTGTTAGAGGGTTGACATAAAACCATTTCCATACTAATATACAAACATTATACAACACAATACACGTTTGGCAAAGACCTGAAACACTCCCAACCAACAAAACACCAAAAATCTATCTAAAACTGCAGATTTTGCATAAGCACATCCATCTTCTCTTTGGCTCGTGTGTTTTGAGTTTGGATCATTCAAATATCTTACATACTTGATACCTAGACAATCCAGGCCTTCATCCTTGTTCTGTAATCAATCTTCCACCATCTGCCATTGTTGACTTCAGAGCTTGTAGTTTGACTTGGCCAAGGAGTTCCAACTACTTTCAGAGCAAGGCAAGGGTCGGAATACATTCAGGGAAGCTCAAGGAAGCTCAAGCAAGCATCAGGCCTCCATCAAACTCATCCCAGTTCCATTCACGATTCTAACTGAAGGAGGTAAAATTCCAAACTCTATCTCCTTGTACAGGCAACCTTAGGCCATGATTTGTGAATAAAAAATGTAGTCCTCATCTTAACGAACCTGTATATATCTTTATCTTACATTGATTTTACTTGAGCTAAGAGAATTTGGAACTTGGAATTTCTTAAAATATTAGGTTAGAATTTAGGGCTTTTAAAATTCTCTTTGATCTTTGATAGTTAGATTACATAATTTATATGGTTGGAATCGCGAGTTCAAGTACTACAACTTTCATGTTATGATTTTTTATTTTCATGGAAGTATGAGAGAGTTACAGGATGTCTGGCCAAGCTTGAGGAATAAGATGAAATACAGGGCAAGGACTCGTTTTGGGTCATATTATTTTTGCTTTCCATAAGACAATGGATGTATGGTCACCCCAGTGGCAAAGCAGCGCGCTGGTGAGACCCATGTCTTGGGTTCGAACCTGCACACTACTTTTGTATTTTTCACTTTTTTTTTCCTTTTCCATTTTCACATTTTTGCAGGTTGGGCTTGGTCTTTTTGGCCAGGAGTTTTTGCTAGTACATTACCACCAGCATTGCTACATTACCCCCCCCCCCTTGCCAACTTTTATATTTTTATTTTTTATTTGTTTTATTTTCATATTTAATATTTTAAATATTTTCTTTAATGCATAAAAATCCCAAAAAAATGTAAAATTAATAATATTAAACTTTTATTGTATTTTAATTTTATTTCTCACATAAAATAATATTTTATTTTAATAGGATATCCTTTAGTTTCTTAATAAACTTGTAAATATATTTAAACATATTTAGTTCAATTTATTTTTCATTTCATACTTATAAATACTTATTTTTGCATATATTTAATTTTATATTTATATACAATATTATTTATTATTTTTATACAAGAAAATACACAAAATAATACCTATAAGAACTTTATTTTCTCTTAAACAATAATTAGGGTTAAACCCCTTTTAAAAATTAATTCATTTTATTTATATTTTTAGGTTTAGATTAAATTTTCTTTTACATAAAAACCAGACACCAAAAATCTTTTCTTACATGTACATTGCATTACATTTTAAATATTGTATTATACTTATTCTAATTCGTACAAATTCGATTTGGTTGTAATAATTTATTTAGTTTTATATTTTGGCAAATCCCCATTCAAATTTGTATTCCCCCCATAAATTGTTGTAATAGCTTAGAAATATTTACATTACGCAATTTATCGCTTTATATGCCATGATTAGTAATTAGGGTTTGTGACAAGAACAAAACAAAACAAATAGAAAACCCCTAATACAAGATAAAATCAAAGCATGAAAATGATACAATTGCACAAAAGCATACTTAGGGTTTCTCCACTTGGTTTCCTAAAACAAAAATAGCCATATTACGCACGCGAAGTATCTTGGTAAAACAAACAGATATAAGATCATAGTCCCTCGATGACACTATTCAAGGTTGCCTTACAAAAATGATCTTGGTCCCTCAAAAAATGCTAAGATACTTTGTAATATTGCTAATCATGGTTATACGATGACCCACGCCCGTCCCGTTTACATCCAAAGATAGGGTTGCTTACCAAATCAATGGCAAGACAACAATGTCAAAGTAATATAAAATACATAAGAAAGACATTTGAGTAGGTAGACGGCTTCTAGTTACTTTCTCTATTTCAAACGAACAATCCTTGCTATTTTCCCAAAACACACACACATTTCAACACATCTTATGATCATTGAAAACATTTTCAAAAAGACAAACATCTTTGTAGACATTCTTACGAACGAGAATCATTACAAAGATTGCCTAAACGAATGGCCTCTTTTTTCAAAATACTTTCAAAACCACACCAAACACAATTTCAAACAAACAAAAGCAAGTGATCTAAGCAAGTAACTAAGAGCCCATGGAAAACCATGGATGAAAAGGGTGCTAGCACCTTCCCTTTTCATAATCTACCCCCCGAACTCAAGAAAACATCTCAAAGGTCTTTCTTGTGCTTTTTCACCTTTCCTTTTGGATAAAAGAAAAGTCGGTGGCGACTCTTGCTAACTGCAACATTTTGCGATAAAATGCAAAACACCCAAGTCAATTCTCCCACCGTATCACAGAAATGGCGAATCTGCTGGGGATATTATAAAAGTGGGGTTACCTTAGGGTTTAGATCATATTTATTTGCTTATAATGTTTGACTTGTTTGCTTTACATTATGGTTCTTTGTTTGGGTTTGAATCCTCTACCCGAATTTGGGAAACATTATAGGTAAATAGCAAAACATTATGGAAATTGTACGGGGTATACCGACATGGTCTAAGCAATAGCTATGTTAGTGTGACATATTTATGGGTACCGGTAGCCTTTGAGTTAATCAAAGAGAATACGGGGCCGCTGAGTGATGTCATGAAGCACTAATGAACTTCTAGAACCCTTTACTTGACCAACTTGGACTTTAGGATGTAGTGAGATGACCGGCTTTGGTGCAGTCCGAAGTTGGTAGATACTCGATACTACACTCATTGAGGGTTGGTTTCTTGGTATATTTCGGTCGCCATTAAAGAGGCTTGAGCTGAAACAATGACCAAGGAAACAATCCAGTGATATTGAGCTCCTTAGAACCCGGTTACTATTGTTAGGACATGTTGATCCAACTAAACTTCAAGAGGTAACTTACCTATAAAACCCCATGCAAGCCTAAACTAAGAACTTGTTTGATTTACTTGTATATGCATACTTATACATAACATCATGGACATCATGAACATCATATGCATCCACTAACCATTTCAAGGATTTTGGATATTCATCTTTGTTCTTGTTTTGTAGGATATGGATTCGCTTCGCAGGAAAACTATCCAAATAAAACTTGTAAGAATTCCTCCACAACTCAATGAGCTAGCTTCAAGAATCCCTGAGAACTCTCCATTCACTGAGAGGCATGGTCGTCTACTCAACTTGGTCACCTCCAACACAGAGGAGGATATGATGAAGGTTATCTTCCAATTCTTTGATCCTTTGCATCATTGCTTCACATTTCCTGACTATCAGCTTGTGCCTACTTTGGAAGAGTTCTCTCAACTTTTGAGGATTCCTATTCTCAATCAACTACCTTTCAACGGTACAGAAAGAGATCCAAAGCCAGAAGAGATTGCTCAAGCCCTACACTTGCACTCATCTGATGTCACAACTCATTGGGAAACTAAAAGTGGTGTCAAAGGCTTCTTGGAAAAGTTTCTGTTTGAGAAAGCCCAAAGCTGTTGGAATTCCCTAGACTTGCAAGCTTTTGAGGAGATTGTGGCTCTTCTTATCTATGGGATGGTCTTGTTCCCCAATCCTGACCAACTTATAGAGGTAAGTTCCGTCAAAATCTTCATGTCATGAAATCCGGTGCCTACATTGCTAGGGGATATCCTACACTCTTTTCACACTCGTACAATGAGGAAAAGAGGGGTCCTGATGTGTTGCACTCCCCTCCCGGTAAGATGGTTTATTTCTCATCTTCCCTAATCAGTCTTAAAGAATTAGCAAGGGCCAAGGTGGTCACAAAGGTTAATGATGCTAAAACATTCAGATATTCATTGGTGCTATCGATCCAAAGAGAATGTTATCATTGTTGACCGTTGTGGGGAATTCCCTAATGTCCCTTTACTTGGAATTAGGGGAGGAATCACCTACAACCCATGCTTAGCTCTAAGACAGTTTGTTTATGCTCGAAGAGATGGCCCACATGATATGCTAATTCAAGGCCTGGTATTCGACTATGACAACGACGATCAAGGACTTCGCCAGAGATTCATCCGAGCTTGGAGAATGCTAAACAAGGTGGATAGCAAGACTTTGGGACACAAGAATTACATCCCTCTTGATCCTTACCTCAAGTGGGTATGAACCCACGCTCAAAGTCTTATGATGCCTTATCCTTCCGTTCTCCCAGTGATTATTAAGCTTGTTAATGAAGGAGAAGTTCCATACACTATCCTACATCTTGACATGCCCATATCACTCGAAGATATACAAAGGGATTGGATACAACTCAAAGGAGAGCGAGATGCTTTCGAAGCCCAATTCTACGCAAGCGAGAAGAAGGTTTTGGAACTCACTAGGCTACTTCATGAGGAGCAGACTCTAAATACCTACATAGCCCCAAAGAGGATGCTCAATACTTTTTTATCTTAGAATTTTGTATTATTTTGCCCAAGGGGCATTGATGTATTCAAATTCTATCTTATTAATATAACGTGTGTTTTTTTTTGTTTAAAAGAATTTTAATTTTTTAAATTCTTGAAAGTATTGCATGTATACATATCATTCATCATAACATAAACAGGTCTTTTGAAACAAGTTTCATCGTCTCTCTAACATTTTATTTCAGTAAAATGGATCTCGAACAGACGGTCAAAGATCTTCAAGCTCAAAACACGCAATTTCAACAGTTACTCATGACCCTAGCCAAAGGGTAAGATGAGTTGAAGACTCTGTTAGCTGAAGAAAGAAAGAAGAAACCAAAGAAAGCCACTGGGGTTTTGAATATGGGGAGAAGATTTTAGGGACAGACTAGAAGGACCTTGGATTTTGCAACCACTTCCGGGGAAGGAGAAGGAAAGGGAAAGGAAACAGCGGTACCATCAGAATCTGAAGAAGAGGAAGAAGAAGAAGACTACTCTGAGGAGCAGTACCCTCTGGCTGATGATAAGTACAGACATCTTGAAGAGCGTTTAAGCGCTATGGAAATCCAAAGGGTACCAGGTCTAGACTTTGAAGAATTGGGGCTAGTGTCAGGAATTGTGATCCCACCAAAGTTCAAAGTGCCGTTATTTGCAAAATATGATGGGGTGTCATGTCCTAAAATGCACCTCCGATCATATGTCAGAAATATTTAGCCGCACTCCGCCGACAAAGACTTGTGGGTCCATTTTTTCCAAGATAGTTTATCTGGAACACAACTCGACTGGTTTTACAAATTGCAAAAGGCCGACGTCTACAACTGGGAAGAACTTGCCACAACTTTCTATAAGCAATACCAATATAACGCACATATGGCGCCTACCCGTACTCAACTTCAGAGTATGGCTATGGCTTCAAATGAGGGTTTCAAAGATTACACGCAGAAATGGAGAGATCTAGCTGGGAGAGTGCAACCCCCTCTGTCTGAAAGGGATTTGGTAGATATGTTCTTGGGCACCCTATCGGGCCCTTTCTTCAACCATTTGATTGGGAGCTCATCTGCTGGATTTACTGAGTTAATATTAACCGGAGAAAGGGTGGAAGCTGGTATAGAAAATGGAAAGATTCAGAAGGATGCGTCTGCCTTTACAGATGTGAGAAAGCCTTTCACTGGAAAGAAAGAGGTATCTGCTGTTTATCCACAAAGGAATCCAGGAAGAACTGAACACCGACCAGTGGTGGGGGCCGTTATGATCCCAAAGCCTGCATCTGATCAACCAAGAAATAACCAGCCAAGGGTGGAAAGGCCAGTCCGGCAATTCACCAGGATTAATATGACTCTAGCCCAGGTTTTACCGCATCTTCTGAAATTGAATCTGGCAACTTTAAAGGAGGCCCCAAAGAACCCCAATACTGTGTCCCCTCATTATCACCCAAATTCCAGATGCGCGTACCATTCTGAAAGTCCGGGTCATGACACTAACAACTGTTGGGCCCTGAAAAACAAAATTCAAGACCTTATAGATGCAAAAGAAGTTGAGTTTGATGCACCAGAGAAACCAAATGTCATTTCCGCTCCGATGCCTATGCACGATCACAACACCAACGCTATCGAAGAAGATTTATTTATTGCCACGGTGGATGAACTTTTGACTCCGCTCCCAATCATTAAGATGAACTTGTTGAAAGTTGGTGTATTCCCAGGTTGTAAGGAAGACTGCCATCATTGCTTATCCTCACCAATTGTTTTCCCTCTGTTGAAGACAGGCATTCAACGCCTAATAGACAATCAAGAAATTCTATTTGAAAATGCTCCCGTTTTACCTATTCTTGTTGAAGACATTTCAATCATAACCATCTCTGCCAATCCTTCCAGGGTCCCTAAAAGACCCGTTAGGATTACATCAGTTCCAAAAACTACTCCTCTTAAGATCACAATGCTCGGGCCGGTCCCGTATGAGTCAGACAAAAAAATACCATGGAATTACGGTGGAGAAATATACTACCATGGTATCAAACAAGATGAACTGACTGCCGAAGAAGTGAGCTCCGGAGAAGAAGTTTCCGACATTAGCAATATTGCCGGAACTAGTAAGATTACCCGTAGCGGTAGAATCTTTTCTCCAGAGATTGCCCCTCCAAAGGCAGTTTTTGGACTCGTGGACATTCCAAAGATTACCTCTGTACCGATAATCATACCTGCAAGTGTACCTACCGACAAAGACGACACAATCCCTGTTGTTATCCCTACCAATACTTCTACTACTGAAAATCGAGGAAAAAGAATTCAAGAAGAGCCTGTCAGGACGAAGGCTCAATCACTAACCATCCCCGAAACCTCCAAGAAGGAAATGGAGGAGATCCTGAGAATAATAAAGAAGAATGACTATGACGTGGTTGAACAGTTGGGGAAAACTCCCTCCAAAATCTCCATGCTAGCATTGCTGTTGTGTTCTGAGGCACATGCGAAAGCTCTGGTGAAGTTTCTGAAAACAGCCCACGTGCCACAGAAGACATCTGCTGACCAATTCCAAGATTGTGTGGCCAGTTTAACAGTTGATAATGGCCTAGGCTTCTCTGATGCTGATTTGACACTAAGAGGGAGAAAGCATAACGAGGCATTACATGTCTCAGTGGAGTATAGAGGAACAACTCTGGCCCATGTCTTGGTGGATACTGGCTCATCTTTGAACGTTTTACCGAAGAAAGCTCTTGACATATTGGATTGCGAAGGACTGACTATGAAACCCAGTAACATAGTTGTAAGAGCATTTGATGGCTCAAAGAGGATGGTCCACGGGGATGTGGACATCCCCATAAAGGTGGGAACTCAGACTTTCAACTCAACCTTCTATGTAATGGACATCCGCCCCTCTTACTCATGTCTGTTAAGACGGCCCTGAATCCATAATGCCAGTGTTGTCACTTCCATGCTACACCAGATGCTGAAGTACCCACTCCAAGGAAAGATCATAACTGTCCACGGGGAGGAGGAGTACATGTTTAGTCATCTAAATTCTTTCCGATATGTGGATTTGGATGGAGATTTCATTGAAACTCCTTTTCAACATTTCGAGGAGGTCTCTCAAGAAGTAGCGGTAACCAAGGTGGTACCCTCGATTCCCAAGATCACAAGACCTCCACTTCGGATGTCATCTCTAAAGGACGCCAAGGCGGTAATAGAAGAGGGTGGATGCACAATCTGGGGGAAGCTTCCAGACATCCCGTATAAATCAGACAAGTTTGGCTTGGGGTTTACTTCAACTGCTCAGAAGGCTGTGCACCATGCCCGTGCTGGAGGGCCACCTTTGAAGATTAGTAACCGGGAGATCAACACAATGGAAGTTATTGAAGAGTATGGAAGCTTGGAGGATTGGATATTTCCTACTGTCAACGGAGGACTTCGCAACTGGGAAGCCAGAGACTTTGTCCCAATAACTTTCATCTCTCAGTAATTTATCTTTTACATTTCTGTTGGACTTGTAATATTCACGAACAATTCACACTTTAAAAACCTTGTGTCTTACCCGAGGCACAATGGTCCATTTGTAAGGGTTTTTATTTCATCTTCATATGACATTCAATGAATCATGGACGTTTTTCCACATACAAACTTTTTGTGCTCATTGTCTTTCTTTTACATTTTATTGTTTAAAGATGGATATACCCTTACACACACCCACACTCACAAATGAAGGTACCCCTCCGTTTTGGATCCCATGGGTAACGTTACTGCTATGGCCTTTAGTGACTCTAAAAATCCAATCTATCAAGCCGAATACGAAGGTGAGGAAGATTGTGAAGTGCTAGGGGAATTGGCCAGACTACTACAACAAGAGGAAATAATTATTCAGCCTCATGAGGAACTGTTGGATACAATCAACTTGGGTACCGAGGAAGATAAAAAGGAAATCAAAGTAGGTTCCAATCTAGAGCCGAGTGTCAAGGAGCGCCTAATTCATCTATTGCATGATTATGTTGAGATCTTTGCCTGGTCATACGAAGACATGACAGGACTTGATACAGACATCATGGTACATTGTCTACCCACAAGAGAAGATTGTCCACCAGTGAAACAAAAAGTCCGCCGCATGAGACCTGACATGTCGAAGAAGATCAAAGCGGAAGTTATGAAACAATTCAATGTTTGGTTCTTGGTTGCCACTTCCTATCCTCAATGGGTTGCCAACATTGTTCTCGTGCCTAAAAAGGACGGTAAAGTACGAATGTGTGTGGATTATAGAGATTTAAATAGGGCCAGCCCTAAAGATGATTTTCCACTTCCCCACATCGATATCCTGGTCGACAATACAGCCTAACACAAAGTGTTTTCCTTCATGGACGGATTCTCGGGATATAACCAAATCAAAATGGCACCTGAGGACATGGAGAAAACTACATTTGTCACACAGTGGGGCACATTATGCTACAAAGTGATGCCATTCGGACTGAAGAATGCCGGGGTAACCTATCAGCGCGCCATGGTAGCTTTGTTTCATGATATGATACATCATGAGATAGAGGTCTATGTAGATGACATGATAGCCCGATCACAAACAGAAGAGGAGCACCTTGATCACTTGCAAAAGTTGTTTGTAAGATTGAAGGAGTATAAACTAAGGCTGAACCCAAACAAGTGCACATTCGGAGTCCGGTCCGGTAAACTCTTAGGTTTCATTGTCAGGAACAAAGGCATCGAGGTTGATTCTTCCAAGGTTAAAGAGATACAAGAAATGCCTGCTCCTCGTACTGAGAAGGAAGTTAGAGGATTCTTGGGACACCTGAACTATATTGCCAGATTCATTTCTCACCTAACATCTACTTGTGAACCAATCTTCAAACTGTTGAAGAAAATCAAGTAGTCAGATGGAATGACGAATGTTAAATTGCTTTTGACAAGATCAAAGAGTATTTACAAGAACCTCATATTCTGATGCCACCAATCGAGGGAAGACCACTGATCATATATCTGACCGTTTTAGAGAACTCAATGGGGTGTGTCCTTTAGACAGTGCCATCCCACTATTGAGAAGTAGGTAGCACCGTCGTTGGAGTTTTCGGGTCAATTCGATTTTAGGGACATGTGGTCACTAAAGCAATGGTAGGACGCCTTAGCGGTAACCCTAATGTCTTAGATCATTTTTTATCGAGGCAACCGTTTCGAGGCAACTTTGATCTTTAGACAGGAGGGCGACCTCTAAAACACCCTATACTCAATGACCACGTCGAGGCAACCAAGTGAGGCGTACCCTAGGAGTGGCATGTGCGAGTGTGTCAGGTTTCAATTATGTTATCTTTTTACATATTATGGTGAGCTAAGATTGATTTTAATTTAAGAGAGATCTTGTCATGCATAGCCTAGTTAGCACACATCTAGCAGTTAATGGTTGCGGAAAGTAAAACTAAACTATTACAAGGCGTCGGGTATTTACATCGCCAAAAACAAACCCTTGAGAAAGTAAATTGCGGCAAATAAATAAAAGCGATAAAAAGTCCTAATTAAAG
Organism: Vicia faba; assembly: GCA_948472305.1. Lineage (NCBI taxonomy): Eukaryota > Viridiplantae > Streptophyta > Magnoliopsida > Fabales > Fabaceae > Vicia > Vicia faba. Next base: position 84,484,295 of record OX451736.1, read on the forward strand.
CTATTACATCCTCGGAGCAAATACAATTATATGAATCAAAAAATCATACGCGAGAAAAATTGAATCGGAGAGTTTTTTAGGGTTTTGACCCTTTTTGAGAAAGAAAGAGATTTTTTTGTTATTTTGTATTTAATTAAATTAAACCTAGACTAATTAATTAAATAAAAGAAAGATATTTTTTGAGTTTTTTATGTTTTTTAAGGAAAAAAAATAAAAGATGGTCAAAAGTTATTAAAAACCCTAGTTCTATATTAATTTTAAATTATTGCAAAACTATTAAAATTAACCTAATTAAAACTAAATTAATTAATTACTTATTTATTTACAAAAATAATGAAAGGGTGAAATTAATTTTAATAAATAATAATAAAAAATATTTTTTTTTTTAGTTTTCTGATTTTTATTATGAAAATAAATATTAATTTGTTAGTGAAAATAATAATTATAAAAAATAATTAAATGAAAGAAATAAAAAAAAGAAAGGAAAAGAAATAAACTTGAAGGGGGGTGTTGGGCCAATTTTGTGATAGAGTCAGCAATTTCCAAGCCCATTATTCATTAGCCTGTTTGACTTTTCCAGTTATCCACGCATATGTTGACCAGGGACTATGGTAGTCATCATCTTGTGACCATCAGATTTGGCCTGATGGCCATCTGGCTCTAGATCAAGCAATGCTATATGGTATACCACGCGTGGGGTGCTGCACCTGAATACATAAGAAAAAATTGTAACAAATATTTGGGGGACCTGGGATTCGAACCCAGGTCCCAATGGCTTTTCTATCCACCTGCTTGCCAACTCAACTAGCGCGTTTCTTTGTTATCATGATAAGATGAAACTATTATATATGAAAAATAATTAAAACGCTGTAAATAAAAAATAAACGCGCGCTTTTCAAATGGACCAACCATATGCCAACACATCAGCGTCTTCAACCTTCGTTCTGTGCAAATAACATCAGATAGCGGGGGTTTTTAACCTCCACTACCTCCTGTAAGGAAAAATAGCGAATAGAAATATAGCAAACATAAATATTTCGCGAGGTATGGGTTGTGTTCGCCTTGGCCTCACAATTTCAACCATGTATCTTATTAGTCCCAATTTTTCCTGGTTTAGAAAGCCCTAATTTAAAGCTTGAAAACCCTAGAGATTCAGTCATGGCATCTTTCGATTCAGGGGACCATAGTTCAATTCAACCATTCCATTAGCTTTGTATGAACACAAATCAATCACAAAAACATGTTAAATGCATATGAATTAAGAGTTACGATCTGGAATCAAAAGCGCAAACCGTGGGACTGTGTATCGTGATTCCTTGAGCTTTGATGCTTGAATTTGATTGAAAATCAATCCTAGTGCCTCCTGCAATATGTTTGAATGGTCAAAACGCCTTGAATTAGCCTAGGTTGCAAGAACAGGTTTTTAATTTTCTTGGAAATTCTTGAATTTGACAGGGTCGTTTCTGCAGCTTTCAATCGTCTACTAGGTCATGGTTTGCTTGCATACATATAGGAGAATCAAATTAGGTTAAAAGTTGGGCCAATATCCATGCGCATTGATGTTTAAATCTTTGATTGAAAATCAAATATTCTTGATTTTTCATGATTGAACAATGTTGCCAAATTTTAATTTTTTTGTATCTTTGACTTGTGCACGAATTTGCCATCATGTTTTGATCATATTTGCTTCACAAATTGATTTAAAAATCAAATCTTGTATTTTCTTATGATTTAAATTAATTAAATGAATTAATATGTATTAAAAATCCAATTAATCAATAAAAATAAGAAAATAAATCCAATTCATCTTGGTGGGTCGTGCATAAGTCATGGGTAAAGTTTCAAGAAGAGATTTGAGGCCCATTAGCAAAAAGAAGGTGTTTTGAGCAAAGTTGACTTTTGCAAATTCATGAAAATTTCCCAACTTCTCAAATGCACAACTTGCTCAATTTTGATCATATGACCATGTTCTGGGACATTTTGGAAATCTCTTGAAGTCCTCTAACCAATGCATTTGGTCCCATGTCATTTGGATTTACCAATCTCAAGTTATGGCCTTTGACTCAAAGTGTACTTTTGTTGACTTTTGAAATTGACCTATAATGTAAAAATTGGTAACTTTTTGTGAGAGCATTTCTTGAACTTGGAGTGTGAAGATGGATTGTAGGAAATTGCATCCTCTTAAAAATGAGCTTTGGATGGAATTTTTCTGATAAACCATGAAAGAGTTATGCTCTGGTCAAGGTACAGTTGACTTTTCTACTGTCCAAAAATAGTAACTTTTGCACCTTGATGATTTTTGAGCTATTCTTATGGGATCATGATCAAGACTTGATCAAATGATGATTGTGAACTCAAAATAAGATGTTGACCAAAAATTCTGACTTTTGACTGCAAAATGACCATTTTGCCCTTGCAGTTGACTGTAGATCAAATGGAGTTTTTGACTGTGCAAATTGGCACTGTGAGTCTTGAAACTTGGCATGTAGGTGCTTGAGAATGTATATAGGCCTATGAGACTTGATTGAACCATTGAAAACCCCAAATTCTTTGAAAGAACCAAAACCCTAATTTTGGTTGTCTTAGGAGGTGATTTGACTGTAGAACCCTTGAGCTAATTTGAGGATCATTCTTGACAAATCTTGAGAAATATGGGAGGGCAAATTTTGGGATAAAACAGTTGCCCCTGTTCAATCTTCTTAAACCTGAGGATGTAGATTGGCTTGCGTGCCTTTCGCGATCCAAAGGTGGAAGATGATTGAACACTAAAGTGCCCAAAAATTTGCACTCGCATAGTGTAGTATCAGCATGGTGACGTCGGGAATGGGCTTACAGATGCCATTTGGAGATTGTTGGTAGGAGGATGGGCTTATAGGTGCCATCTGGAAATGTGACAGAATCTTGTCGGGGATGGGCTTATAGATGCCATCTGGAAATGTAATGGGTAGTTGTGGAGATGGGCTTAAAGATGCCATCCAGGGGTGAATGCTAGACTGTGTCTATAAGCTGGAACTGGATGATTGCCAGCATGGCGTCCGTGCCTGGAGCGCCTTTGAACTGTATTGGAAAGTTGGGTGGTTTGAGCTGGTCGAGTAGATAGTTGTCCTGTCTGGTTTCAGGTATTAATCTCTGACCCGAGAAAGAAAGATAGTTTTCCTGGCTTGCTACAGGTATTAATCTGGAACTTGAAAAGGTTGGCCGATGAGATAGTTGTCCTAGCTAGTTTCAGGTATTAATCTCTAACCTGAGAAAGAAAGATAGTTTCCTGGCCTGTTACAGGTGTTAATCTTCAATCTCTTCATGTAGATAACTTTCCTGGCTTGCTACAGGTATAGATCTACAATCCGTCGTCCACAGAATTTTCCTGGCTTGTTACAGGTATTTATCTGGAACTTAAGAAAGGTTGATGGTAGCCATCTTTGGATTTTCCTTTTCCTGAAAATGGAAAAACGTTATATGTATGCAATGTCATGATGTATGAGATGCATGATGTCATTATGTTCTCCAGAATAAATGAGGTCGTGTCGTATGCACTTTATCATGTATGTAACTAGGAGATGTGAACTGTGATATGTTTATGAATATATTTTCGTCTGGGAAAATAAATCCTTGACAAATGCCGGGGAGTTTGTTAAATCTTGGGCTGATATTTAAGAGTCTGGTTGAATTCTTCGTTTCCATTGGGGATGATGCATGAAGATGATTGCAGGAATAAACCTGTAGGAGAAGATGAATCCGTTGGGGAATAAACCTGGTGAAGAGATTACTCTGCGGGGAATTACTCTGTGGGGAAGAGGTACTTCGCTGAGATTTTAACGATAACTCCGCTGGGGACTCCGTTGATAAGCTATGTTGGGGATTTTGATGATGAACTCCGCTGGGGATAGAAAGAACTTCGTTGGGGATGATCTTTCAGTTGCAACTTTCTGAGGATAACCCAGTTAGACTCTTGTGGGTGTAACCTCTGAATTTGGCTGAGGAGATGCATTTGTATTCTGCAGGGGACAAGCTTCCAGAATCTACTGGGGAAGATGATTCAACTCTAGCGGGGAAGCTTTTTTAGACTGCGCTAGGAAATGGCTCCACTGGGGGTATCTTGTATTCCGCCGGGGAACATTCTTATATTTCGTTAACGAACATTAAGACTGCCGGGGATGCTCTCATGCTTGCTGAGGAATATCTGTATACTCCGCTGGGGAATATTAAGACCTACTGGGGATACCCATCCCTTTTTTAGGGCTGATGATAGGCTAGCTCTGTTTGGGGAGAGTATTGCTGATTCGTTCATGGTTGTAAGTCTACATGGGGAGAGCTACCATTATTGTTTTATTCTGTGGGGAGTGACAATATCTTGGTCATATTCTTCAGCTGAACTTACCTTGGTACCTCGGTGGACAGAGCAACTAGATCGCTTAGACAATTCTTATTGCCCCTACTTCCGATGTCACCCGTAATTAGTCCTTTGTTTCGCATGCAAATATTTGTGATCAGCAATTAATGTCAAATGCATATATCAAAAATGAACATTGGACGTTCTTTGCAAAACAAAACAGATAAAGGAAAAACAATTTGCAATTTGTCTGAAAAATGAACTTGTATTGATTTTGAAATTTGCCTGTAAATAGGCGTTTTTGTACAAGAGGCTGGCGTCCTAGTAAGAGAACGCCGCCGAACAAATAGGATTTATACAATTTTTATAAAGAAAACAAAATAGCTATGTGAATAATCCCCCTGGGTTCCAACTCTGCTATCGCCTTTATGTCTTCAAGCGTCTCATCACTTTGCTGCTTAGTTGAAGAGGAATCTGATTGATTGGTGTCGTCCGAGCCTGATGGTCGATACCGAAGTCTGGATGCAGGGTGATCCAATGAGACATAGTATTACGCTTATCCCTAACTTTTGCCTGGACCGCCCTTTCGGGTTTTCAGTCCACCGGGATACCTATTTTTGCCCAAGCCGCCTTTTCAGGTTTTCGACTTGCCGGGTGTACAGATTTTTTTATTATTATTTTCATCCCTTATTTTTTCCCGAACCCTTTTGGTTCGCCGGGAAGCCCTTATTTTTGCCTAGGCCAGTCGACCTAGCGGGTCTTTAATCATGCGTAGTATCTTTTTACTATGTCTGCATTGACGGGGTGAGGAAGGTCGTCACCGTCCATGGTGTTTAGAATCATCGCTCCTCCTGAGAAGATGTTCTTAACCACAAATGGCCCTTCATACGTAGGGGTCCATTTTCCCCTGGGATCACCTTGAGGTAGGATGATGCGCTTGATTACCAGGTCCCCGACTTGATACTCTTGTCGTCTGACTTTCTTGTTAAATGCCTTGATCATCCGTTTTTGGCACGTCTGACCATGACAAATAGCAGTGAGTCTCTTTTCGTCGATTAGGTTTAGTTGATCAAGCCGGGTCTAGATCTAGTCATCTTCGCTTAAACCCGCATCCTTCATGATCCAGAGAGAGGGTATCTGAACTTCAATGGGCAGGACTGCCTCCATGCCGTATACCAAGAAGTAGGGTGTTGCCCATGTTGACGTCCGTGCTGAGGTACGGTACCTGTTGTACCCCAAAATTTGCCCTCCCATATTCTTCAAGAAATTGCCAAGCCAAGTCACAAAATTCCCCAAGGGTTGCACAATCCAACTGTCTCCTATACAGTCAAAACTAGGGTTTGGGTTCTAATCAAGAAAATGAAGTTTTCAAAGGCCCAATCAAGTCTCATAGGCCTACAAATGTGGTCAAGCATCCTCATATCAAGTTTCAAAGCAGTCAGCTCAAAATTGCACAGTCAAAACCCTAAATTGCACTACAGTCAACTGTAGGGGCAAAATGGTCATTTGACAGCCAAAAGTTCAAATTTTTGGTCAACACATCATTTTGAAGCCACAAACATCATTTGATCAATGCTTGATCATGATTCTCAAGATTTGGCTCAGAAATCATCAAAGATGCAAAAGTTGCTATATTTGGACAGCTGAAAAAGTCAACTGAAATTGACCAGGGCATAACTTTCACATGGATTATCAGAAAAATCCCATCCAAATATCATTTTGAAGAGAAAGACATTTCCTACAATTCATCTTCATATTCCAAGTCCAAGAAATGCTCTCACAAAAAGTTATCAATTTCAACATTATAGGTCATTTTCAAAAGTCAACAAAAAGGGACTTTAAGTCAAAGACCATAACTTGAGATTGGTAAATCAAAATGACATGGGACCAAAGGCATTGGTTAGAGGACTCAAAGACCTTTCCAAAATGTCCAAGAACATGTGAAAAGCTTAAAAATTGAGCAAGTTATGCCTTGTGGAAGTTGGGAAATTTTTGGATATTTTGAAAAGTCAACTTTGATCCAAATGACCTAAATTTGCTAATGGGCCCATTTTTCTTCCATGATTCATCATTCTAAGCATATACACGACCATTTGGCCCAAAGGGAAGTATTTTCTCATTTTTTATTTATTTATTTGGATTTTTATTTATATTAATTCAATTAAATCAATTAAATACATGAAAAATATCAAAATTGCCTTAACCAATCTTTTTATGCATGTTTGATACTCAATATTTCGTGTAAATACAAATGGGGAAAGATTTGGAGCTGATTGGCATGATTGAACAAAAATGCACATGAAAAGATATGGAAAAGATCTTAAGGAAATCAAATATTGAAAACCATTATGGCCATGGATTTGATTGAATTTTGTTGCCCTAATACATTCACTACAAAGGCCTGAATCAAACCCTAATGCTAGAACACATTGAAGCGGCGCAAAAGCTAAGAACAAACTTAGAAAAATTCTCAAAAGTTCAAAAACTGAAAAGCAGGTTCTAGGTCGACTCAAGCCTTAATCTTGATTCCAATAGCTTCATTGTGGTTTTCTGAACGTGTGCCAATCACAAACAACAACCAAAGCTTCAAGAATTGGTAGATTATACTCAAACTGTGTCACAAAAATTTTGAAATCGTATATCATAATTCACGCATCCTTTTGCATTTTTATTTATGGATTCTTGTTCAGTGTGATGTTTGGAAGCTAATCAATGCCTTTGATTGAATTATTACACGTTATATTCGATTCCACCATGCGCGATTTCTAGGGTTTTGCAGGACTGTAATTTAGGGCTTTAGCAATAAGGAAAAATTAGCCCACGAAAATATGATCATTCAAACCAGCTCATCAAGACGAAGAGATCTTGACCCTCGCGATCAATTTATTGACGTCATAGCGCTAATCGCTATTTTTCCAAAGGCCCTCTAAAACCACGCGCATAAAACTGTTGCCTTTGAGTTTGTGTTTCAGGAAAAGTGAAGAAGATGATTTCGTGTCCATCAGCCATTGGTCCGTTTGAATTGCGCGCGTTTCTCTCCACTACGCGTTGGTTTTGCTTTTTGTTATTTATTTACTATAATATGTTAATTGAAACTTAATGGCTCAGCTGGCAGGTGTATGTGCGTGTGACCTTCATGACCTGGGTTCAAGTCCCAGGTCTGTACACTTTCTATATTATTTTTCCATAGTGTTTCCCATGCAGCTTCAGGGACGTAGATGTACCATGCGTCCTCAGCAATCAAACATACACGCGTCCAGGAGGTTCACATCTAAGGCTGAAGATTGGTGTACACCATGAGCGTGAGTCAACGTTGCTACACGTGACTCTGAAAAGTCCACAAGGCCATGCTTGTTGGGCCAAATTGCTGGGCTCAAACCTCCATGTTGGGACAGACAACCCCCTGGTTTGATTTCTCTATACTTTTTTACTTTTTATTTTAATTGTTGTGTTATTTAATTTTATTGCTTTAATTAATTAATTCTCTTTTTTACAAAATATAAAAACATCATAAAAATCAAAAAAGGCAAAAAAAATATAATATTTATTTATTTTAATTATTTTCATAAATAAATTAATATGTAATTATTTAGTTTAATTAGGTTACAACATTAATTCCTTTTTTATAAAAAATCCAAAAATATGTAGAATTAGGTTTAATGAATTCTTTTTATTCCTTTTTAATTTTCCCCTTTTTTACAATAATAATGTTTAGTTTATTTATTTTCTATAATTAAATTTTGCATGTAAATTAACTTAGATTTAAATTAGGTTAAAAACTTCAATATTTTCTTAATAACTTAAAAAATAATTAGAATTAGGTTTAACATTTCATTTTAATTTTAATTAATTCTTTTTCTTAAATCCTAAAAAAACACAAAATACTAAAAAAACATTTTCTTTGAAATTTTAATTTTAAATTCCTTATTAATTTTAATTGTTTGCAAAAGGGTTCAACGTCCATGTTCGTAGTTTATTTAATTTCGCGCATTTATTTTATGTCGTTTATTGTAATTATGTAATTCTCCCAAAGCGTTGTAACGATTTTATTTCTCGCACTTTTATTCTATTGCTTTATTTATTTTCTGTCAAATCGGGTCCGGTTTAATTTTGGCGATGTGGACCCGCGCCGATTGTAATAGTTGTAGATTTATTTTCCCGCAACTTTTAATTGTTAACAAAAGCATGAAAGAATGTATGGACTTAAAATAAAATCAAGCGTAGATCACAATGAACATGACAAGACAAATATCAATGAAAACGACACACGAATCGCACACACCACCCCTAGGGTACGCCTCACTGTTGCCTTTCGAAAGGTGATCGTCTAGTAGAGGACGTCTTAGTAAGTCCTCATGATCCGGGAACCTGGCATGAGGGTAGCTTCTAAGGTGTCTTCCCATTGCTCTGGTGATCACCACGTCCCTAAAACTCGAATTGACCCGAACACCTCCAACGGTGGTGCTACCTACCTCTCAATGGTGGGATGGCACTACTTTAAAGGACATTTACACAGACGAATTCCTTAGGGTAGGTAGGTTCTCATGGATACTTGCTCTCTTCAAAAACAAAACAAAAATACTTTTCACACCGACACTTTTCAAAAGCTTTCAAAGCAAATTTTTCAAACACTCTGACGTACGAGTCGAACTGAAATTTTTCAAAGAAACTTTTTAAACCCACATTGAAAAGCAAGCAAACATTTTTGAAAACACATTGAGCAAGTATCTAAGAGCCCATGGATAACCATGGATAGAAAGGGTGCTAACACCTTCCCTTTCTATAATCTACCTCCCGAACCGAGAGCAATCTCTTTAAGGAATTTTTCTGTGCTTTTGTCCTTTCCATTTGGAGAAAATAAAAGACGGTGGCGACTCTTGCTTCCGCGACATTTCGCGAACCAGCGTTAAACAGTCAGTTCCAGATCCACCGATCACAGAACTGGCGACTCTGCTGGGGATATCTTAAAGTGAGGTGTACCTTAGGGCTAGCTCATAACTATGTTTTCAATTGTCTTCTTTGCTTGCTTTATTCTTGTGGGTTGCTTGGGAGTTCTATAGATCCTAACCCGGATCTGGGGGATACCTTTCTTAGAAAGTAGCAACAAGGCTGTGAGGGAACTGTGCGGGGTATACCGACATGGTTGAAATAGTCTGCTACGTTGATGTGGCACTTTGGTGTGTACGGGTAACCCTTGAGTTCAGTCAAGGAGAGTACGGGGCCTCCGCGTGGTGTCGTGAAGCATCAACAGACCTTAGGAACCTTAATTGAACTATCTTGGCCTCTTTAGGGTAGTGAGATAACTGACTTTGGTGCAGTTCGAGGTTGGTTGATACTCGATACTACGCTCAATTGAGGGTTGCTTTCCTGGAATATTTCGGTCGCCAGTTCAGTGGCTAAATCGAAACGATGAACAATGAAAGTAATCCCGTGATATTGGGAACCTTAGAACCCGGTTACTTTGATTAGGACAGGTTGAACCCACCAACTTCAAGAGGGTACTACCCAGACCCCATGCTGGCCTAAACCTTAAGGGTTTGTCTTGTGTGCCTTGTGTGCCTTACATGTTTGTCTTTGTAAATATCTGTGGTGTGTTTAATCATAGCATCATGACATCATCCAGCATCATATGCATTGACTAACCATTTCAGGGGTTCGGATTTTCATCTTTGTTCTTGTTTTGTAGGACATGGAAACTGTTCGTAGAAAGACAATTCAAGTTAGTCTTGTAAGGATCCCTCCTCAGCTTAAGGAACTTATATCCAGGATTCCCGAGAACTCTTCATTCAGTGAAAGGCATGGAAGCCTCATCAGCTTGGTCAACACCAACATTGAGGAAGATATGATAAAGGTCTTGTTCCAGTTCTTTGATCCTCTGCATCACTGTTTTACCTTCTTGGACTATCAGTTGGTACCTACATTGGAGGAGTTCTCCCGGCTCCTGAAGATCCCTATCCTTGATCAGCTACCCTTCAACGGTACAGAAAAGGAACCTAAGCTTGAAGAGATTGCTAAAGCCTTGCACCTACAGTCATCTGACCTCAAGGGACATTGGGAAGTTAGAAGTGGTATCAAAGGGTTCTTAGCCAGGTTTCTGTTTGAAAAGGCCCATGAATGTTGGAACTCTCTTGACTTGCAAGCTTTTGAAGAGGTTGTGGCCCTCCTTGTTTATGGTTTGGTGTTGTTCCCTAATCCAGACCAGCTTATTGATATCAGTGCTGTTCAGATCTTTATGTCCAGGAATCCTATACCGACGTTGCTGGGGGACATCCTTCACTCATGTTACACTCGAACCATGAGAAAAAGAGGTGTCCTTATGTGTTGCACTCCTCTCCTGGGAAGGTGGTTTATTTCGCACCTTCCGCAATCAGTCTTGAAGAATGAGCGGGGTTTGAGATGGTCACAACGGTTGATGACTATTACACATGCAGATATACATTGGTGTCCTAGGTCCAGAGAAGATGTCACTATCATTGATCGTTGCGGGGAGTACCCTAATGTTCCTTTACTTGGAATCAGAGGAGGTATTACTTATAGCCCATGCCTGGCTTGGAGACAGTTTGGTTATGCTCGGAGGGACGGTCCTCATGACATGTTAATCCCTGATATAGTTTTTGACTTCGACAATGATACTCAAGGACTTCGTCAGAGATTTATCAGAGCCTGGAGGATGCCTAGTAGGATAGACAGCAAAACACTGGGGCATAGGAATTCCATCCCGTTGGAACCTTATCTCAAGTGGGTACGGGCCCGCTCCTAGAAGTTAGTAATGCCTTATCCTCACATGCTCCCGGTAATCAAAGAACCAGTCTCGGAAGGGGAAGTGTCTCATGTTATTCAACACCCTGATATGCCCACATCCTGGGAAGAGATGCAGAAGAGCTGGATCTAGCTTAAGGAGGAAAGGAGTTCTCTTGAGACTAGTCTGCATGCCAGCGAAAAGAAGGTCTTGGAGCTCACTCGCCTGTTGCATGAGGAGAGGAACCTCAACACCTACATAGCTCCGAAGAGGATGCGCAGTGTATTTTGGGATTGATTTGATTTTTGTACTTTTTGCCCATGAGGCCTTGATGTATTAAACAATGATTTCCTTAATAATAACGTGTGTTCCTTTTTGTCTACAACAAATTTGAACTTTTGAACCCTTGAATGCATTGCATACGCATTTCATACATCATGTGCATAACAGGTTTTTCCCTTTTCAGGTTGCTTACAGTTCTTCGCTGTTTATTTCAGCATCATGAATCCCGAATCTGCATCAACTGAGACATCAATCAAGGCTCTCCAGGCGCAGAATGCGCAGTTCCAAGAACTAATCAAGGGTCTGGCTAAAGGCCAAGAAGAACTGAAGGCTATGCTCCTGAAGAAGGAGAAGAAGAAGAAGAGAAGAACTGTTTTGTTCAACTCGGGCCGAAGGTTTGGCAATACTCTGCAACATGAAGAGGCTGGTTCTTCTGTTGGCAAGAGTCCTTCTCAGGCAGAAGTAAAGGTTCCTAGTCCGGTTGTCTCCGACAACGAGACAGATTTTGATGAAGAGCAGTACCCTCCTTCAGATGACAGGTACAAGCAACTGGAGGACAGGTTGAAGGCTATGGAGGTGCAACAGGCACCTGGGCTGGATTTCGGAGATCTGGGTTTGTCGACTGGTGTGATTATCCCGCATAAATTCAAAGCACCATCCTTCTCCAAATATGACGGGGCGTCTTGTCCCAAGCTGCATTTGAGGTCCTATGTTCGGAAAATTCAGCCGTACTCTGCGGATAAGAATTTATGGATCCACTTCTTCCAGGAGAGTCTTTCAGGGACTCATCTCGAATGGTTCTATCAGCTAGATGGGACCAAAGTTCGTAACTGGGAGGAGCTGGCTACTGCTTTCTACAAGCAGTATCAGTATAATGCCGACCTTGCCCCCACACGTACCCAACTCCAGGGTATGGCGTTAGGTGCAAGCGAAGGTTTTAAGGAGTACGCTCAGAAGTGGAGAGACCTGGCTGGCAGGGTGCAGCCACCATTGACTGATCGGGAGCTGGTTTACATGTTCTTGGGGACCCTATCTGGGCCATTCTTCAACCATCTGATCGGGAATTCTTCTGCTGGGTTCACTGATCTAATCTTGACTGGAGAAAGGATTGAAGCTGGGCTGAAGTCTGGGAAGATTGCAAAGGGTGCATCATCTAGCTCGGAAAAGAAACCATTCAAAAAGGAGTCTAGTGCCGTGTATGGTTCTAGGAAATCAGAGAGACCTGAGCACCGCCAATCTGTCAGCGCGGTGATGATTGCTAAGCCTGCTGCCGCTCCTCGGCCAAATAATTCTCAAAGGGCTGAAAGACCCCGGAGGGAGTTCACCCGGTTAAGCATGACCCTATCGCAGATCCTGCCACAGTTGCTAGCCACCAATTTGGTGACTGTCAGGGAGGCTCCAAAGTTCCCAAATACAACATCTCCCAAGTACAACCCGAATGCTCGTTGTGCTTATCATTCATAAAGCCCGGGACACTCTACTGATGACTGTTGGGCACTAAAAAACAAGCTGCAGGACCTCATTGACGCTAAGGAGGTACAGTTTGAGGCATCTGACAAGCCTAATGTGGTGACAGCTCCCCTGCCTGCTCATGGAGTTAACGCTATTGGGGATGAAGAGGAAGTTGATGAAGCTGAGTTCGATAGCTGGATCTACCCGGCAACTGACGAAGGACTTAACAATTGGAGCGCAAAAGACAATCTCCCTGTTTCTTTTGTTACTAAGTAATGAATTCCTATGTTTTGTTATTTTGTAATAAACAATGATAAACTCTATGGCCCGGTGTCTTACCCGAGGCACCGTGGTTCTATTTGTGAGGGCATACAAACTGTCATTTTATACATCATGAATGAAAATCTTGGACGTTTTTCGCATTACAAATATTGTGTTCCTTTTCCGTCTTTCTTTTCCTTTACATAATTTTCAAAAACAGCTGTATTTACACACACACTCACTCATACAGGTTCCAATCCACTCTGGATCTCACTGATAACAGCTCTGCTACTGCCAATTATGACTTCGAAAATCCGATCAACTTAGCCGAAGACGAAGGTGAAGATGATTGCGAAGTGCCCGGCGAGCTTGCAAGACTGTTGCTTCAGGAAGAGAGGGCAATTCAACCCCATGAAGAGCCAGTGGAAACCATAAACTTGGGTACTGAGCCAGACAGGAAAGAGGTAAAGATTGGTGCCAACCTAGAGCTCAGCGTGAAGCAACGGTTAACCAAGATGTTACATGACTATATGGAGATCTTTGCCTGGTCCTACGAAGACATGCCAGGGTTGGATACCGATATCGTGGTCCATCACTTGCCAACTAAGGAAGACTGCCCTCCAGTTAAGCAAAAGGTCCGTCAGATGCGTCCAGAGATGTCCGAGAAGATTAAAGCCGAGGTCATGAAACAGTTTGATGCCGGGTTCCTTGCAGTGACTTCTTATCCTCAGTGGGTTGCTAATGTGGTGCCGGTACCTAAAAAGGACGGTAAGGTCAGAATGTGCGTCGATTACAGGGATCTGAACAGGGCCAGCCCCAAAGATGACTTCCCCTTACCTCACATTGATGTCCTTGTTGATAATACAGCTCAGCACAAGGTATTCTCTTTCATGGATGGCTTTTCAGGTTACAACCAGATCAAGATGGCACCTGAAGACATGGAGAAGACTACATTTGTTACTCAGTGGGGGACCTTCTGTTACAAGGTCATGTCGTTCGGATTAAAGAATGCTGGGGCAACCTACCAACGTGCCATGGTTGCCTTATTTCATGACATGATCCATCACGAGATAGAAGTGTATGTGGACGACATGATCGCTAGGTCCCAGACTGAGGAAGAACATCTAGATCACCTACAAAAGTTGTTTGACCGGTTGAAACTGTACAAGCTGAGATTGAACCCGAACAAGTGCACCTTCGGGGTAAGATCTGGGAAGTTGCTAGGCTTCGTGGTCAGTGATAAAGGTATTCAAGTGGACCCTGCTAAGGTCAAAGCTATTCAAGAGATGCCAATTCCTAAGACAGAAAAGGAGGTCAGAGGCTTTTTAGGACGCCTGAATTACATTGCTCGCTTCATCTCACATCTGACTGCTACCTGTGAACCAATCTTCAAGCTACTGAAGAAAGATCAGGTAGTACGTTGGAACGATGAATGTCAGGTTGCTTTTGACAGAATCAAAGAGTATCTCCAAGAACCACCTATCCTTATGCCACCGGTTGAAGGGAGACCTCTGATACTATACCTGACAGTGCTAGACAATTCAATGGGGTGTGTGCTGGGGCAGCATGACGAGTCTGGCCGAAAAGAGCATGCCATTTATTACCTTAGCAAAAAGTTTACCGACTGTGAGACCCGATACTCACTGCTTGAGAAAACTTGTTGCGCTTTGGTATGGGCTGCTCGCCGGCTGAGACAGTATATGCTGACTCACACTACCTTGTTGATCTCAAAAATGGATCCTATAAAGTACATATTCGAAAAGCCTGCTCTGTCTGGGAGAATTGCAAGATGGCAAATGATCTTGACGGAATACGACATTCAGTACACAACCCAGAAAGCCATCAAGGGAAGTGTACTGGCAGACCACTTAGCTCATCAAGCTGTAGATGACTACCAATCAATGAACTTCGAGTTTCCGGATGAAAGCATCATGATAGTAACAGATTGTGAAGTACCTGGACCGGATGAAGGACCTGAGCCAGGATCCCGATGGTCTATGCACTTTGACGGAGCTTCCAATGCTTTGGGAAATGGTATCGGTGCCATAATCATATCTCCACAAGGTACTCATACTCCACTCACTTCCCGGCTATGTTTCAATTGTACCAACAACATGGCGGAGTATGAGGCGTGTATCATGGGTCTTCAAGCTGCGATCGACCTAAGGATCAAATTTCTAAGTGTCTTCGGAGATTCCGCTCTGGTGATCAATCAGATCAAAGGAGAGTGGGATACGAAACATCCAAACCTGATTCCTTACAGAGAATGTGTGTTGACCCTGATTCCCCACTTTACAGAGATAACCTTTGAGCACTTTCCAAGAGAAGAAAATCAGTTAGCGGACGCGTTAGCTACGATGTCTTCAATGTTCAAGGTCAAATGGGATAATGAGGCTCCCCGGATCATCATCTGGAAACTGGACGAACCGGCATACTGTTGTGATCTCGAAACTGAATTGGTGACTGAGAAGCCTTGGTACCACGAAGTGAAGAGATATCTGGAAGTTCAGGAATACCCTGAAGGTGCCTCTGTCAATGATAAGAAATTCCTGAGGAGGTTTGCAGCCAAGTTCTTCCTTAGCAACGGCATCTTGTATAAGCGAAACCATGATTCAACCTTACTGCGTTGTGTGGATAAGACTGAAGCGGAAAGAATCATGGAAGAGCTACATGAAGGGACCTTTGGTACGCATTCCAGTGGACATACTATGGCTAAGAAGATCCTACGGGCAGGATATTACTGGTCTACAATGGAAGCTGACTGTTACCAACACTCCAGGACATGCCACAAGTGTCAGATCTATGCAGATAAGGTGCATGTTCCTCCGGTTCCCCTGAATGTTCTGACTGCGCCTTGGCCGTTTGCAATGTGGGGCATAGACATGATTGGCGAGATAAAACCTACGGCATCCAATGGACATCGCTTCATCCTAGTGGCGATTGATTATTTTACGAAGTGGGTTGAGGCAGCATCCTATGCTACGGTAACCAAGACTGTTGTGGCACGGTTCATTCGACACAACCTGATCTGTCGGTACGGCGTCCCCGAGCGAATTATTACAGACAACGGTACCAATCTGAACAACAAAATGATCGTTGAGCTCTGCGAACAGTTCAAGATACAGCACCACAATTCTTCTCCTTACAGACCGAAGATGAATGGGGCTGTAGAAGCAGCAAATAAGAACATCAAGAAAATCGTGCAGAAAATGACAGTGACCTACAAAGATTGGCACGAGATGTTACCGTTCGCTCTGCATGGGTACCGTACCTTAGCTAGGACGTCAACCGGGGCAACTCCTTTATCTCTGGTTTATGGCATGGAGGCAGTCTTGCCAATCGAAGTACAAATTCCCTCTCTCCGGATAATGAAGGATGCAAATCTGAACGAAGATGATTGGATCCAGACACGACTTGATCAACTTAACCTCATTGACGAAAAGAGACTTGCTGCTATCTGTCATGGTCAGACGTACCAAAAACGAATGATCAGGGCATTTAACAAAAAGGTCAGACCACAGGAATATCAAGTCGGGGATCTGGTAATCAAGCGAATCATCCTTCCTCAGAGTGATCCAAGGGGCAAATGGACCCCTACATACGAAGGGCCATTTGTGGTTAAGCATGTGTTCTCAGGAGGAGCAATGATATTAACCAACATGGATGGTGACGACCTTCCTCACCCCGCCAATGCAGACATAGTTAAAAAATACTACGCATGAAAAAAGACCCGCTAGGCTGACATGCCTAGGCAAAAATTAGGGCTTCCCGTCGAACCAAAAGGGTTCGGGCAAAATGAAGGGATGAAAATGAAAAATCTGTACACCCGGCAAGTCGAAAACCTGAAAAGGCGGCTTGGGCAAAAATGGGTATCCCGGTGGACTGAAAACCCGAAAGGGCGGTCCAGGCAAAAATTAGGGATAAAAGCGTAATACTATGTCTCATTGGATCACTTTGCATCTAGAATCCGGTATCTACATCAAGTTCAGACGGCATCGATCAGTCAGCTTCACCTTCAACCAAGGTCATCAAGTGATGAGACGCTCGGAGTTATAAAGACAATAGCAGAGTTGAAACCCAGTGGATCATTCATATTTCACACAGCTGTTTTATTTTCTTTTGTACAAAACTTGTATAAACTCTCTTGTTCGGAGGCGTTCTCTTACTAGGACGTCAGTCTCT
This sequence comes from Vicia faba, assembly GCA_948472305.1. Taxonomy (NCBI): domain Eukaryota; kingdom Viridiplantae; phylum Streptophyta; class Magnoliopsida; order Fabales; family Fabaceae; genus Vicia; species Vicia faba. The sequence goes on from OX451736.1 coordinate 84,501,541, forward strand.
TGTACACAAAAACGCCTATTCACGGGCCATTCAAAATCAATACAAATATATTTTCAGTTAAACGTGCCAAGTGTTTTTCTTTTTCTGTTTTGTTTTGCGAAGAACGTCCAAGGTTCAATTTGTGATATATGCATTGACAATAATTTGCTAACTCATAAGTATTTGTATACGAAACAAAGGAATTAATTGCAGGTAACACTAGAAACAGGGGCAATAAAAGAGTTGTCTAAACAGTCCAATTGCTCTATCCTCCAAGGTACCAGGGTAGGTTCAGCTAAAGAACAGGACCAATATACCTGAATTCCCCAGAGAGTGAGCCAACAAAACAGTACATTCTTCTCCAAGCAGAATTATCAAATATCAAGGAAATTGAGTGTCCTCCCGTAGATCTCAATACTTCCCCAGCAGCACATATTCTTAACAAGCATCCCCGGCAGTCTTGGCCTAAAGATTGTTCCCCGGCGGTATCTCAACATTCAAAGGAATCACTTCCCCAACGTATCAAAACTCCCCAGAAGAGTCTAATCCAAGAAAGATGGAGTCCATATCCCCAAGCAATAAGCTTATCCCCAGTATATTCTGGAAGCTTATCCCTCGCAGAGCACGAACGCGTCGCCCGGCTTTATTCAAAGAGTTATTTCCTCAATAGGATATAACTGGGTTATCCTCAGCCAAAAGCCATGGAAAGATCATCGTCAACGAAGTCTTCTTACCCCAGCGAAGTCTGTCAGCACTTCCAACAACAAGGGTATCCTCAGCAAGTCATCCTCAATAATTCAGCAAAGCATCTCTCTCCCCACAGAGTATTGCTTCCCAGCATGGTCGCTAGAGTATCTTTTCTCCCCGCAGAATCTTCCATTTGCCAAGTTTATTCTGCAACGGAGTCATCTTCTCCTACCGGTATTCTTGCAACTATCATCCCCAGCGGAAGGGAAATCTATTCTTCAACATCAGTCCAGGATATGACTTCCCGGCACCCGTCAAGGATTTACTTTCCCAGACAAAAACATTCATAAAACATCACATACATCGTTATAGCATGCATAGACGCATCATATCATACAAACCTCATTTATGTTGAGAACATCATTACTTGATCCATATCATGCATCGCATATGACTGACCTTTACCTTTCAGGAAAGACGCAGTTAAAATGCTCAAACATATTTCAAAGCCTTCTCTAATCCAGCTAAATCGACTCCCAACAGTTTTTTCTGATAAAGACTCAGCAGCACCTATGTTTCCCTCTCCGACGATGAGTGTGAGGTGATAGTCTTCTATTGTCCCCTCTCCGACAAGTGCGTGAGGTGGTAATTCCTTCTTCAAATGTTTCCCTCTCCGACGATGAGTGTGAGGTGATAGTCTCCTATGGTCCCCTCTCCGGCAAGTGCGTGAGGTGGTAATTCCTTTTTTCAGATGTTTCCCTCTCCGACGATGAGTGTGAGGTGATAGTCTCCTATGGTCCCCTCTCCGGCAAGTGCGTGAGGTGGTAATTCCTTTTTTCAGATGTTTCCCTCTCCGACGATGAGTGTGAGGTGATAGTCTCTTATGGTCCCCTCTCCGGCAAGTGCGTGAGGTGGTAATTCCTTTTTCAGATGTTTCCCTCTCCGACGATGAGTGTGAGGTGATAGTCTCCTATGGTCCCCTCTCCGGCAAGTGCGTGAGGTGGTAATTCCTTCTTCAGATGTTTCCCTCTCCGACGATGAGTGTGAGGTGATAGTCTCTTATGGTCCCGTCTCCGGCAAGTGCGTGAGGTGGTAATTCCTTTTTCAGATGTTTCCCTCTCCGGCGGTGAGTGTGAGGTGATAGTCTCCTATGGTTCCCTCTCCAACGGTGTGTGAGGTGGTAAGTCCTTTTTCAGATGTTTCCCTCTCCGACGATGAGTGTGAGGTGATAGTCTCTTGTGGTTCCCTCTCCAACGGCGAGTGAGGTGACAATTCCTTTTCCCATGATTCCCTCTCCAACGGCGAGTGAGGTGATTCCCTTTCAGATTATAATAGCTTATGGTTTTCTTCCCGATATTGCAAAGATGGTAATTCCCGCCAAGATTTTTCTCAACGAGCGTTGTTGAAGTTAAAATCACCCAAGGTTCTCTTACCATTCATGCTAAGGCAGTAATCATACCTGGTTCATTCATTATCTTTTGAAGCTCCAGACTCAGCTCCTGTAACCAGTCAGGACACATCTGTATCAAGCATCTGAAAATCAACTCCTGCAACGTGCCAGGTACTCATTTTTCTTTTGCAGGTATGCAGGTTCTCGCTAAGGAATCTCTTACGCGATCAACATCCAGATGGCATCTATAAGCCCATCATCCTGTCCAGCAATCTCCTAAATGGCATCTATAAGCCCATTCCCATCACACTGCTAACATGTGAGCGCAAATTTCTGGGCACTCTAGTGTTCAATCATCTTCTACCCTCGGATTACGAAAGGCACGTCAGCCAATCTGCATCCTCAGGTCTAAGAAGATTGAACAGGGGCAACTGTTGTACCCCAAAATTTGCCCTCCCATATTCTTCAAGAAATTGCCAAGCCAAGTCACAAAATTCCCCAAGGGTTGCACAATCCAACTGTCTCCTATACAGTCAAAACTAGGGTTTGGGTTCTGATCAAGAAAATGAAGTTTTCAAAGGCCCAATCAAGTCTCATAGGCCTACAAATGTGGTCAAGCATCCTCATATCAAGTTTCAAAGCAGTCAGCTCAAAATTGCACAGTCAAAACCCTAAATTGCACTACAGTCAACTGTAGGGGCAAAATGGTCATTTGACAGTCAAAAGTTCAAATTTTTGGTCAACACATCATTTTGAAGCCACAAACATCATTTGATCAATGCTTGATCATGATTCTCAAGATTTGGCTCAGAAATCATCAAAGATGCAAAAGTTGCTATATTAGGACAGCTGAAAAAGTCAACTGAAATTGACCAGGGCATAACTTTCACATGGATTATCAGAAAAATCCCATCCAAAGCTCATTTTGAAGAGAAAGACATTTCCTACAATTCATCCTCATATTCCAAGTCCAAGAAATGCTCTCACAAAAAGTTATCAATTTCAACATTATAGGTCATTTTCAAAAGTCAACAAAAAGGGACTTTAAGTCAAAGACCATAACTTGAGATTGGTAAATCAAAATGACATGGGACCAAAGGCATTGGTTAGAGGACTCAAAGACCTTTCCAAAATGTCCAAGAACATGTGAAAAGCTTAAAAATTGAGCAAGTTATGCCTTGTGGAAGTTGGGAAATTTTTGGATATTTTGAAAAGTCAACTTTGATCCAAATGACCTAAATTTGATAATGGGCCCATTTTTCTTCCATGATTCATCATTCTAAGCATATGCACGACCATTTGGCCCAAAGGGAAGTATTTTCTCATTTTTTATTTATTTATTTGGATTTTTATTTATATTAATTCAATTAAATCAATTAAATACATGAAAAATATCAAAATTGCCTTAACCAATCTTTTTATGCATGTTTGATACTCAATATTTCGTGTAAATACAAATGGGGAAAGATTTGGAGCTGATTGGCATGATTGAACAAAAATGCACATGAAAAGATATGGAAAAGATCTTAAGGAAATCAAATATTGAAAACCATTATGGCCATGGATTTGATTGAATTTTGTTGCCCTAATACATTCACTACAAAGGCCTGAATCAAACCCTAATGCTAGAACACATTGAAGCGGCGCAAAAGCTAAGAACAAACTTAGAAAAATTCTCAAAAGTTCAAAAACTGAAAAGCAGGTTCTAGGTCGACTCAAGCCTTAATCTTGATTCCAATAGCTTCATTGTGGTTTTCTGAACGTGTGCCAATCACAAACAACAACCAAAGCTTCAAGAATTGGTAGATTATACTCAAACTGTGTCACAAAAATTTTGAAATCGTATATCATAATTCACGCATCCTTTTGCATTTTTATTTATGGATTCTTGTTCAGTGTGATGTTTGGAAGCTAACCAATGCCTTTGATTGAATTATTACACGTTATATTCGATTCCACCATGCGCGATTTCTAGGGTTTTGCAGGACTGTAATTTAGGGCTTTAGCAATAAGGAAAAATTAGCCCACGAAAATATGATCATTCAAACCAGCTCATCAAGACGAAGAGATCTTGACCCTCGCGATCAATTTATTGACGTCATAGCGCTAATCGCTATTTTTCCAAAGGCCCTCTAAAACCACGCGCATAAAACTGTTGCCTTTGAGTTTGTGTTTCAGGAAAAGTGAAGAAGATGATTTCGTGTCCATCAGCCATTGGTCCGTTTGAATTGCGCGCGTTTCTCTCCACTACGCGTTGGTTTTGCTTTTTGTTATTTATTTACTATAATATGTTAATTGAAACTTAATGGCTCAGCTGGCAGGTGTATGTGCGTGTGACCTTCATGACCTGGGTTCAAGTCCCAGGTCTGTACACTTTCTATATTATTTTTCCATAGTGTTTCCCATGCAGCTTCAGGGACGTAGATGTACCATGCATCCTCAGCAATCAAACATACACACGTCCAGGAGGTTCACATCCAAGGCTGAAGATTGGTGTACACCATGAGCGTGAGTCAACGTTGCTACACGTGACTCTGAAAAGTCCACAAGGCCATGCTTGTTGGGCCAAATTGCTGGGCTCAAACCTCCATGTTGGGACAGACAACCCCCTGGTTTGATTTCTCTATACTTTTTTACTTTTTATTTTAATTGTTGTGTTATTTATTTTTATTGCTTTAATTAATTAATTCTCTTTTTTACAAAATATAAAAACATCATAAAAATCAAAAAAGGCAAAAAATATAATATTTATTTATTTTAATTATTTTCATAAATAAATTAATATGTAATTATTTAGTTTAATTAGGTTACAACATTAATTCCTTTTTTATAAAAAATCCAAAAATATGTAGAATTAGGTTTAATGAATTCTTTTTATTCCTTTTTAATTTTCCCCTTTTTTACAATAATAATGTTTAGTTTATTTATTTTCTATAATTAAATTTTGCATGTAAATTAACTTAGATTTAAATTAGGTTAAAAACTTTAATATTTTCTTAATAACTTAAAAAATAATTAGAATTAGGTTTAACATTTCATTTTAATTTTAATTAATTCTTTTTCTTAAATCCTAAAAAAACACAAAATACTAAAAAAACATTTTCTTTTAAATTTTAATTTTAAATTCCTTATTAATTTTAATTGTTTGCAAAAGGGTTCAACGTCCATGTTCGTAGTTTATTTAATTTCGCGCATTTATTTTATGTCGTTTATTGTAATTATGTAATTCTCCCAAAGCGTTGTAACGATTTTATTTCTCGCACTTTTATTCTATTGCTTTATTTATTTTCCGTCAAATCGGGTCCGGTTTAATTTTGGCGATGTGGACCCGCGCCGATTGTAATAGTTGTAGATTTATTTTCCCGCAACTTTTAATTGTTAACAAAAGCATGAAAGAATGTATGGACTTAAAATAAAATCAAGCGTAGATCACAATGAACATGACAAGACAAATATCAATGAAAACGACACACGAATCGCACACACCACCCCTAGGGTACGCCTCACTGTTGCCTTTCGAAAGGTGATCGTCTAGTAGAGGACGTCTTAGTAAGTCCTCATGATCCGGGAACCTGGCATGAGGGTAGCTTCTAAGGTGTCTTCCCATTGCTCTGGTGATCACCACGTCCCTAAAACTCGAATTGACCCGAACACCTCCAACGGTGGTGCTACCTACCTCTCAATGGTGGGATGGCACTACTTTAAAGGACATTTACACAGACGAATTCCTTAGGGTAGGTAGGTTCTCATGGATACTTGCTCTCTTCAAAAACAAAACAAAAATACTTTTCACACCGACACTTTTCAAAAGCTTTCAAAGCAAATTTTTCAAACACTCTGACGTACGAGTCGAACTGAAATTTTTCAAAGAAACTTTTTAAACCCACATTGAAAAGCAAGCAAACATTTTTGAAAACACATTGAGCAAGTATCTAAGAGCCCATGGATAACCATGGATAGAAAGGGTGCTAACACCTTCCCTTTCTATAATCTACCTCCCGAACCGAGAGCAATCTCTTTAAGGAATTTTTCTGTGCTTTTGTCCTTTCCATTTGGAGAAAATAAAAGACGGTGGCGACTCTTGCTTCCGCGACATTTCGCGAACCAGCGTTAAACAGTCAGTTCCAGATCCACCGATCACAGTACCCATGAAGAGAAAATGGTAAAATCTCGTGCCAACCTTGGTAGGTCACTGTCATCTTCTGCACAATCTTCTTAATGTTCTTATTAGCCGCTTCTACAGCCCCATTCATCTTCGGCCGGTAGGGAGAAGAGTTATGGTGCTGTATCTTGAATTGCTCGCAGAGCTCAGTGATCATCTTATTGTTAAGATTGGTACCATTATCCGTAATGATCCTCTTTGGTACACCGTATCGACAGATCAGGTTGTGCCGAATGAACCGTGCCACGACGTTCTTGGTTACGGTAGCAAAGGAAGCTGCTTCGACCCACTTCGTAAAGTAATTAATTGCTACCAGGATGAAACGATGCCCGTTGGATGCCGTAGGTCTGATCTCGTCGATCATATCAATGCCCCACATTGCAAAAGGCCAAGGTGCTGTCATGACGTTCAAAGGAACTGGAGGAATGTGCACCTTATCAGCATAGACCTGGCATTTGTGACACGTCCGAGAATGTTGATAACAGTCGGCTTCCATTGTGGACCAGTAATATCCTGCCCGAAGGATTTTCTTTGCCATGGTATGTCCACTGGAATGCGTTCCGAAGGTACCTTCATGCAGCTCTGCCATAATCCTTTCTGCTTCAATCTTATCCACACAACGCATTAAGGTTGAATCATGGTTACGTTTGTAAAGAATGCCATTGCTGACGAAGAACTTTTCTGCGAACCTTCTCAGAAACTTCTTGTCATTAACGGATGCACCCTCGGGGTATTATTGAGCTTCAAGGTACCTCTTCACTTCATGATACCAAGGCTTTTCTGTTACCTCTTCAGTCTCAAGATCACAACAATATGCAGGTTCATCCACTTTCCAAATAATGATCCGGGGAGCCTCATTGTCCCATTTGACTTTGAACATAGAAGACATCGTAGCTAGCGCGTCCGCCAACTGATTCTCCTCTCTTGGGAAGTGTTCAAAGGTTATCTCCTCGAAATGGGGAAGCAACGTCAATACATACTCCTTGTAAGGAATAAGATTTGGGTGTTTTGTATCCCACTCGCCTTTGATCTGACTGATCACGAGAGCGGAATCTCCGAAGACACTCAGAAACTTGATCCTTAGGTCAATTGCAGCTCGAAGACCCATGATGCATGCTTCATACTCCGCCATGTTGTTGGTGCAGTTGAAACATAGTCGGGCGGTGAGCGGAGTATGAGATCCTTTAGGAGATATGATCACAGCCCCAATACCATTACCCAAAGCGTTTGAGGCTCCGTCAAAGTGCATAGACCATCAGGATCCTTCCTCAGGTCCTTCATCCGGTCCAGGTATCTCGCAATCAGTTACTACCATGATATTCTTGTCTGGAAATTCAAAGTTCATCGACTGGTAATCATCCACTGCCTGATGTGCCAAATGGTCCGCCAACACACTTCCTTTGATTGCTTTTTGAGTCGTGTATTGGATGTCATATTCAGTCAAGATCATCTGCCATCTTGCTATTCTTCCGGACAAGGCAGGCTTTTCGAAGATATACTTGATTGGATCCATCTTTGAAATCAACAGAGTAGTGTGAGTCAACATATACTGTCTCAGCCGGCGAGCAGCCCATACCAAAGCGCAGCAAGTTTTCTCGAGCAGTGAGTATCGGGTCTCACAGTCGGTAAACTTTTGCTAAGGTAATAAATAGCATGCTCTTTTCGGCCAGACTCGTCATGCTGACCCAGCACACATCCCATTGAGTTGTCCAGTACTGTCAAGTATAAGATTAGAGGTATCCTTTCAACCGGTGGCATAAGAATGGGTGGCTCTTGGAGATACTCTTTGATTCTTTCGAAAGCGGCCTAACATTCATCGTTCCAACGTACTACTTGATCTTTCTTCAGTAGCTTGAAGATTGGTTCACAAGTAGCAGTTAGGTGTGAGATGAATCGGGCAATGTAGTTCAGCCGTCCTAGAAAGCCTCTGACTTCTTTCTCTGTCTTGGGAACTGGCATCTCTTGTATGGCTTTCACTTTGGCAGGGTTCACTTGAATACCTTTGTCGCTTACGACGAAGCCTAGTAGTTTTCCAGATCTCACCCCGAAGGTGCATTTGTTCGGGTTTAATCTTAGCTAGTACAGTTTCAACCGGTCAAACAACTTATGTAAATGGTCAAGGTGTTCCTCCTCAGTTTGGGACCTTGCAATCATATCGTCGACATATACTTCAAACTCGTGATGGATCATATCATGAAACAGAGCAACCATGGCACGCTGATACGTTGCCCCAGCATTTTTCAACCCAAACGGAATGACCTTGTAGCAAAAGGTACCCCACTGAGTAACAAAAGTGGTCTTTTCCATGTCCTCAGGAGCCATCTTGAATTGATTATAACCGGAGAAACCGTCCATGAAGGAGAATACCTTATGCTGAGCAGTGTTGTCAACCAGAACGTCGATGTGAGGCGGAGGGAAGTCATCCTTAGGGCTCGCCCTGTTCAAATCCCTGTAGTCAACACACATTCTGACCTTACCATCTTTCTTCGGCACTGGAACCACATTGGCAACCCATTGAGGGTAAGAAGTTACTTTTAGAAAACCGGCGTCAAATTGTTTCATAACCTCAGCCTTGATTTTCTCGGACATCTCTGGACGCATACGGTGAACCTTCTGTTTTACCGGAGGGCATTCCTCCTTGGTAGGCAGATGATGAACCACAATGTCGGTATCCAACCCAGGCATATCTTCGTAAGACCAGGCAAAGATTTCCACATAGTCATGCAGCAACTGAACCAACCGTTGTTTCACACTAAGCTCCAGATTTGCACCGATCTTGACTTCCTTTTTGTCTGTCTCAGTACCCAGATTCACTGTTTCCACCGGCTCTTCATGTGGATGAATGGCCCTCTCTTCCTGGAGTATAAGTCTTGCAAGCTCACCAGGTACTTCGCAATCATCTTCACCTTCGTCTTCGGCTAAGTTGATCGGATTTTCGAAGTCATAACTGGCAATAGCAGAGTCGTTACCAGTGAGATCCAGAGTGGATTGAGACCTGTATATGTGAGTGTGTGTAAATAGTTGTTTTGCAATATATAATAAAGAAAGACAAAGAGCGCCAGATTCGAAATGCAAAAAACGTCCAATGCTTTTATTAATGATATATGAAAATGACACACAAAAGCCCTCACAAATGAAGCCACAGTGCCCCGGGTAAGACACTGGGCCATAAAGTTTCACAATATTGTTTGTTACAAATTCAAAACAAAGGAGTTCATTACTGAGTAACAAAAGTAATAGGGATGAAGTCTTTCGCTATCCAGTTGTTTGGTCCACTGTTGGTCGTAGGGTAGATCCAGCTGTCGAATTCAGATTCCTCCGCGTCATCTTCAATGGCATTTACTCCCGAGTTGCTGATGAACACAGGAGGTCTTCCAATCCTTGCCCTACGAACAGCCTTATGAGCTTCTGCAGTGAAACCCAAACCAAACTTGTCAGTCTTCTGAGTGAAATCAGGAAGTCGGCCCCAGTTTGCGTACTCACCCTTCTTAATAACAGCCCGGGCATCCTTTAAGGAAGCCATCTTCAAAGGAGAATCTTCAATCACAGTCTCTGCTGATGCCAGTGTCTGAGGGACCTCTTCAAAGTGTTGAAATGGGGTCTCAATGAACTCCCCATCCATCTCTATGTACCGGAACGAGTTGAGGTGACTGACCATATACTCTTCCTCCCCCTGAACTGTCACAATCTTCCCTCTGACCGGGTATTTTAGCTTCTGATGTAGTGTGGAGGTCACAGCTCCAGCCTTATGGATCCATGGACGACCCAGCAAACAAGAATAGGACGGTCGAATGTCCATCACGTAGAATGTAGAATCTAAGACCTGAGAACCAACTCTAATTGGGATATCAACCTCACCATGTACCATCCTTTTAGACCCGTCAAAGGCCCGGACAACAATGTTACTTGGCTTTAGCTCCAACCCTTTGCAATCCAACCTGTCTAGAGCTTTCTTGGGCAAGACATTCAATGAGGAACCAGTGTCAACCAACACATGTGCAAGAGTAGTGCCCTTGCATTCAATGGAGACATGCAGGGCATCGTTATGGTTCTTCCCTTTAGCAGTCAGATCAGCGTCGGAGAAACCCAAACCATTATCAGCAGTTAAGTTGGCCACACAATCGGTAAACTGATCAGCTGACGTCTCTTGTGGCACGTGGTCCGTCTTCAGGAAGGTAATCATAGCCTTGGCATGGGCCTCTGAACACAATAACAGTGATAACATAGAAATATTGGAGGGGGTTTGCCCCAGCTGCTCAACTACATTATAATCACTCTTCTTGATGATCTTCAGAATCTCTTCCATCTCATGTTTGGAAGCTTCAACATTGATGGTCTTTGGCGCCTCCGTCCGGGCAGGCACATCAGTGGCGATCCCTTTGCCCCGAGCATCAGATGACTCGGCAGCAGGGGTAGAAATAGGAACTTGGTTAGGAAGGGAAGTAGGAACACTTGCAGGTGTGATGACAATAGGTCTCTGGATAGTTGGTGGCGCAATATCTGGTGAGAAAAGTCTACCACTACGGGTGACTTTAGCAGGCCCGGTGATGTTGTTGACGCCGGTATTAGTATCAAACTCTTGCTTAACTCCAAGCACGTAAACATCTTCCCCATAGTGCCACGGGACAACTTTGTCGGATGTATAGGGGATGGGCCCTGGAACAGTGATGATTATGGGTGCAATCTTCTGAACAGGCATAATTTTGACAGGCTTCCTCGAGGGAGCCTTGGGAGGATTGTTGAAAATGGTAACAATGGAAACTTCTTCAGTAGGGGTGGCAGGAACAACAATCTTCTCAAATAGGATTTCCCTATTATCCATCAGGTTTTGGATGCCTGACTTCAAAGATGGGCAACCAGCAGGTGAAACAGAACACAGACGGCAACCTTCACTACATCCCGGAAATAAACCGACTAGCAACAGGTTCCTCTTGACGGTCATCAGCGGAGTAACAATATCATTCACAGAGGCTACAAACAAGTCTTCCTCTATAGCATTTACTCCATGTTTGGTCATGGGAGCAGTCACAATGTTAGGCCTTTCGGGCGCCTCAAACTCGATCTCTTTTGCATCAATCAGGTCTTGGACCTTATTCTTCAAAGTCCAACAATCATCCGTATTATGCCCCAGGCTCTCAGAATGATAAGCGCAGCGGGCGTTAGGATTGTACTTTAGGGATGTTGTATTTACAATCTTCTGAGCTTCTTTTAGAGTCACCAGATTGGTTGTCAGTAACTGCGGCAATATCTGGGACAAGGTCATGTTGAGGAGAGTGAACTGCCTTCGTGGTCTCTCACTCCTTTGTTGGTTATGATGCTGAGGAGCACCAGCAGGTTTTGAAATAACCACCGCGTTGACAGCTTGGCGGCGTTCCGGTTTATTCTATCTCCTTGAACCGTAGACAGCACTGGATTCCTTCTTGAAGGGTTTCTTCTCGGTGCTCGATGAAGCACCCTTCTGTATATTCCCAGACTTGATACCAGCTTCAATTCTCTCACCAGTCAAGATAAGGTCTGTAAACCCGGCTGAAGAATTTCCAATCAAATGGTTGAAGAACGGACCAGACAGGGTCCCCATAAACATATCAACCAGCTCACGATCAGTCAAAGGTGGTTGCACCCTTCCGGCAAGGTCTCTCCATTTTTGGGCGTACTCTTTAAATCCTTCACCCGTCCCTAGTGACATACCCTGGAGTTGGGTACGCGTAGGAGCGAGGTCAGAATTATATTGATACTGCTTATAGAACGCAGTAGCCAAATCTTCCCAGTTGCGGATACTGGCCCCATCCAGCTGATAGAACCATTCGAGTTGAGTCCCTGAAAGACTATCCTAAAAGAAATGGATCCACAAATTCTTGTCAGCAGTGTAAGGTTGGATCTTCCTTACATACGACCGGAGGTGCAGCTTTGGGCAGGAGGCTCCGTCATATTTGGCAAAAGCAGGTGCCTTGAACTTATGGGGAATCACCACCCCAGATGATAAGCCTAGGTCTCCAAAGTCCAACCCGGGCACATTCTGTATCTCCATGGCGCTCAAGCGGTCCTCCAACTGTTTATACCTATCCTCAGCAGGAGGATACTGTTCTTCATCATAATCCGTCTCGTTGTCGGAGACTACGGGACTGAGAACCCTTCTCTCTTGTGGATTGTATTTCCCTACAGATGAGGTAGTCAGATCAACCTCATTTTGCAGTCCATTTCCAAACCTGCATCCAGTGTTGAACAAGACGGTCCTCTTCTTCTTCTTCCTCCTCTCTTTCAGAATCAGAGTCTTCAAATCCTGTTGACCCTGAGCTAGGCTCATAACCAACTCTTGGAACTGGGCATTATGGGTCTGGAGGGCCTTGATAGCTTGTTCAGTGGAAGGTTCAGTAGACATGATGATTGCTGAAATAAACAGCGAAGAAGATAAGTGACCTGTAAAAGGGGTACCTGTTATGCATATGATGGAATGAAATGCGTATGATTTATGTTTTCAAAGACAATTGGGATTCAAATTTGTAGACAAGAAAGGAAACACACTTTATTAGATTTAGCTTTGGAATTTAAATTGTTCAACAAATTGCCCTTAGGCGTTACAAGAATGGAAATACTGAAAAGTAAATAAAAACTGTAAAAGAAATCCTCAAAGGTTCATCAATGTTCCTATGGCCTCTTCTTCTCAGTGCGGATATAATCATTCAGGATCCGCTCGTTCTCCAATTGCTTAGTCAGCTTATGGATCTTCTGTTCTTGTTCATTGAACCTTTCCCAATAAGAATCTTGTTCTTCCTGCAGTTGCGCCGAAGACCTCTTCAGTGTGCCAACATCAGTGGGCATATGAGGACGGAGAATAGTTGGGGGAACCCCGTCTTTATCAGCAACTTCAAGAATAATAGGCCTGACAGCTTCGTACGGTATACCTAACTTCTGGGCACGGATGCGGACCCATCTGAAATATGACTCCATTGGCAGAGAAGTCTTTGGTCCCAACTAATGTGGGTCAGATTTGTGAATTCTATCCCAAGCCCTGACGAATCTACGACGCAGCTCGTCGCTATCTACCTGAAAATCAAAGACGACATGAGGTATCAACATCTCATGAGGCCCTTCTCTTCTTGCTCTTCCAAACTGACGGAGAGCTAAACATGGGTTATGAGAGATTCCTCCATGGGTTCCAATCAATGGAACATTAGGATACTCTCCACAACGATCAATGACGGTCACCTCATCTAAGCCTCTGAGAGTCCAAATAATGTCTTTATCTGCAAGAGACATTATCCTATGGGCCCAGCCTCTTCCTTCTTTGTTCTTCAGTACAGATTTAGGGAGGTGCGAAATAAACCACCTCACCAATAAAGGAGCACAACACAACAAAGTTCCCCGTCTTCGGGCGGTACGAGTATAGAGCTGATAAAGGATATCACCCAAGAGAGTGGGTACAGGGTTCTGAGAGATGAAGATCCTTATGGAATTAACATCAACAAAGGTGTCAGGATTTGGAAACAATACCAGACCATAGATTAAGAGCGCCAGAATGTCTTCGTACGCCCTGAAGTCTAAGTCATTCTAGAAACCATTAGCTTTGCCAACCAGAAACTTAGACAAAAAGCCCTTAACTCCACTTCTAGTCTCCCAGTTAGCCATTACTTCTTCTTTGGTCAGGTGAAGGGCTGCGGCAATCTCTTCAGGCCTAAGAGTCTTTTCTCAACCAGTAAATGGAATCTGCTCCAAAACAGGGATACCAAGCAAATCATAGAATTCTTCCAGGGTAGGGACCAGCTGGAAGTCTTGAAAGGTGAAGAAATGATATAGCGGATCATAAAACTGGACCAGGACACTCATCAATTGTTGGTCCCACTTTGAGGTGACTAAACCGAGAAGAGAACCATGCCTCCTGATGAAGGAAGTAGTGTCTGGAATCCTGTCAACCAATTCCTTAAGCAAAGTAGGTGGTTGAACAAAGTTGAGCCGGATAGTATTCCTACGCATGGGCATCATGATATCCTACAAAACAGAGCAAAGATGAAACCTTCTTGTCTTTGAAATGGGTTAGTCCTTATGCAGGATGTATGCAATGTTATGATGTTATGATGTTATGATAAAGGCACACCACAAGTATTCACAAAAGGCAAACATGGTAAAGGCATACAAGTCACACAAGAGAGCCCTTAGATTTCAGGCTGGCATGAAGTTTAGGTACTACCCTCTTTCAGTTTCAGTTGGTTAAGACCTGTCCTAAAAATAGTAACCGGGTTCTAGACGATCTCAATATCATTGACTACCCTCGATCGGTCATTGTGATCGGTGGATCTGGAACTGACTGTTTAACGCTGGTTCGCGAAATGTCGCGGAAGCAAGAGTCGCCACCGTCTTTTATTTTCTCCAAATGGAAAGGACAAAAGCACGGAAAAATTCCTTAAAGAGATTGCTCTCGGTTCGGGAGGTAGGTTATAGAAAGGGAAGGTGTTAGCACCCTTTCTATCCATGGTTATCCATGGGCTCTTAGATACTTGCTCACTTGTGTTTTCAAAAATGGTTTGTTTGCTTTTCAACTGTGGGTTTAAAAAGTTTCTTTGAAAATTCCAGTTCGACTCTTGTATCAGTCCTCAAGAGTGTTTGAAAAATTGCTTTCGAAAGCTTTTTGAAAATGTGTTGGTGTGAAAAGTATTTTTTGATTTGTTTTGAAATTAGAGCAAGTATCTAGAGTCGTCTACCTACCCTAAGGAATTCGTCTGTGTAAATGTCCTTTAAAGTAGTGCCATCCCACCATTGAGAGGTAGGTAGCACCACCGTTGGAGGTGTTCGGGTCAATTCGAGTTTGTAGGGACATGGTGATCACCAGAGCAATGGGAAGACACCTTAGAAGCTACCCTCATGCCAGGTTCCCGGATCATGAGGACTTACTAAGACATCCTCTACTCGACGATCACCTTTCGAGGCAAGGCAACAGTGAGGCGTACCCTAGGGGTGGTGTGTGCGATTCGTGTGTCATGTTTCAGTTATTTTGTCTTGTCATGTTTATTGGTGTTCTACGCTTGATTTTAATTAGGGCCATTCATTCTTGCATGCTTATTTAACAGTTAATATTTGCGGGAAAAGTAAATCTAAAGCTATTACAAATGGCGCGGGTCCACATCGCCAAAATTAAACCGGACCCGATTTGACGGAAAATAAAGAAGTTAAAAGTGCGAGAAGTTAAATTGTCCGAGTTACATGGCTTTGGGAGAGATACATAATTATTCAAGCGAAATAAAATAAATATGCGAAATTAAATAGTTAAGAATACGGGCGTTGGACCCTTTTGCAAAATATTAAAGTTAACGAGGAATTAAAATTAAAAATAAAAATAAAAAATGTTTTTTTTGGTATTTTTGTATTTTTTAAGATTTAATAGAAAATTAAAATTAAACTAAAAGGCAAACCCTAATTCTAATAGCTTTTAAATTTATTGTGAAAATATTAAATTAAAATCTAAATGAAACCCTAATTGATTATGTACAATTAATTATGAAAATAAATAAATAAATAATATGGTAAAAAGGGAAAACAAATTAAAGGGATAAAAATTAAACCTATTTCTACATATTTTTTGTATTTTTGTTATTAAAAGAAATTAAAATTGTAACCTAGTTAAAACTAATAATTACATATTAATTTATTTATGAAAATATTAGAATAAAACATTTATTAGGTTTTTTCTTGTCTTTTCTGATTTTTTAGGCCTTTTTTATATTTTGTAAAAAATAATTAATTAAAACAAATAAGGAAATAAAATAGCAAAAAAAATAAAATAAGAAAAGAATGTAGAGAAGGCAAACCAGGGGGGGTCAGGCCCCAATAGTGAGGTATGGATCCAGTAATTTGGCCCAACAAGCTTTTAGATCCATTTGACTTTTTTGCTAGCATGCTGATGCGTTGACTGGCGCGTAGGATGTCCCTTCAATCTCAGCCTTTAGATTGATCTTTAAGTGGACGTGGCACGTTGGATTGGAGAGACGTATGGTAGTTGCTAGCGCTGAATCTGCATGGGATAATATATGGAAAAATAACATAGAAAGTAATGAAGACCTGGGATTCGAACCCAGGTCTTGAGCTTTGCCAATCCTTATGCCTGCCGTCTGAGCCAATTAACGCGTTGTTAATATATAATAAGAATCAAATGATATAAAAGAAAACGGATCAACGCATGGAAACACGCGCGAAATTTTAAACACTCCAGTCACTTGATGCCACGACTCCATCTTCTCCATGCGTTCCTGAAAACAAAAACATATGGCAACGGTTTCTATGGCGTGGTTTTAGGGACATTTCTGGAAAATAGCGATTAGGTCCTCCTTGAATATAAATTAGGCGCGACAACTGATTCTTCTTCGTCTCTATACGCTGAATCCAACCATGGTACTGAGGATGTCCAATTTTTCCTCTTTTAAGAAGCCCTAAATTCAAGCTCTGAAAACCCAACTCTTGAGATTTTGATGGCTATGCTTGATTGGAACGTGATCAGTGACCTCCAAGGAAGCTATTGAGACAAGAATGGAGGCTTGAATCGACCTCTAGAATGCTTTTCAGTTTTGAGCTTTTAGAGACTTTTTCCAAGTTTGTCAATGGTCTCAAGCGCAGCCTTTTTGTCCCTTGGCATTAGGTTTATGCTTCTGATATGTAGTGTAGCAATTAGGTTAAAAAAAATCAATCAAATCTCTTTCATTCAATAGTTTTTGCAAATTGATTTTCCAAGATCTTTTCATATCTTTTCCATGTGTATTTTGTGTCAATTAGCTCAAATCAAACCAAAACTTTCCACATTTGCATATGCACGAATTATAGAAGCCAAAACATGTATAAAAAGATTGGTTTTGTTAGGTTAAATATTTTTTCACATATTTAATTGATTTAATTGAATTAATATAAATAAAAACTCAAATAAATAAATAAAAAATGAGAGAATACTTCCCTTTGGGCCAAATGGTCGTGCATATGCTTGGAATGATGAATCATGGAAGAAAAATGGGCCCATTAGCATTTTTAGGTCATTTGGATCAATGTTGACTTTTCAAAATATCCAAAAATTTCCCAACTTCCACAAGGCATAAATTGCTCAATGTTTAATCTTTTCTCATGTTCTTGGACATTTTGGAAAGGTCTTTGAGTCCTTTAACCAATGCCTTTGGTCCCATGTCATTTTGATTTACCAATCTCAAGTTATGGCCTTTGACTTAAAGTCCCTTTTTGTTGACTTTTGAAAATGACCTATAATGTTGAAATTGATAACTTTTTGTGAGAGCATTTCTTGGACTTGAAGTATGAAGATGAGTTGTAGGAAATGTCTTTATCTTCAAAATGAGCTTTGGATGGAATTTTTCTGATAATCCATGTGAAAGTTATGCCCTGGTCAATTTCAGTTGACTTTTTCAGCTGTCCAAATATAGTAACTTTTGCATCTTGATGATTTTCTGAGCCAAACTTTGAGAATCATGATCAAGCATTGATCAAATGATGTTTGTGGCTTCAAAATGACATGTTGACCAAAAATTTGAACTTTTGACTGCCAAATGACCATTTTGCCCCTACAGTTGACTGTAGTGCAATTTAGGGTTTTGACTGTGCAATTTTGAGCTGAATGCCTTGAAACTTGATATGAGGATGCTTGACCACATTTGTAGGCATATGAGACTTGATTGGGCCCTTGAAAACTTTATTTTCCTGATCAGAACACAAACCCTAGTTTTGACTGTATGGGAGACTGTTGAGCTGTGCAACCCTTGGGGAATTTTGTGACTTGGCTTGGCAATTTCTTGAAGAATATGGGAGGGCAAATTTTGGGGTACAACAGTTGCCCCTGTTCAATCTTCTTAGACCTGAGGATGCAGATTGGCTGACGCGCCTTTCGTAATCCGAGGGTAGAAGATGATTGAACACTAGAGTGCCCAGAAATTTGCGCTCACATAGTAGCAATGATGGTGGAATGGGCTTATAGATGCCATTTAGAGGTTGCTGGATAGGATGATGGGCTTATAGATGCCATCTGGATGTTGATCGCGTAAGAGGTTCCTTAGCGAGAACCTGCATACCTGCAAAACAGAAAAATGAGTACCTGACACGTTGCAGGAGCTGATTTTAGACGCTTGGTATAGATATGTCCTGACTGGTTACAGGAGCTGGATCTGGAGCTTCACAAGGTGATGAATGAACAAGGGATGGTTACTACCTTAGCATGAACGGTAAGAGAACCTTGGGTGATTTTAACTTCAACAACGCTCGTTGAGAAAATCTTGGTGGGAAATACCATCTTCGCAGGATCGGAACTAGAACCATAGGCCATTATAATCTGAAAGGGAATCACCTCACTCGCCGTTGGAGAGGGGATCATAGGAAAAGGAATTGTCACCTCACTCACCGTTGGAGAGGGAACCATAAGAGACTATCACCTCACACTCATCGTCGGAGAGGGAAACATCTGAAAAGGACTTACCACCTCACACACCGTCGGAGAGGGAACCATAGGAGACTATCACCTCACACTCACTGTCGGAGAGGGAAACATCTGAAAAGGACTTACCACCTCACGCACTTGTCGGAGAGGGGACCATAGGGGACTATCACCTCACACTCACCGTCGGAGAGGGAAACATCTGAAGAAGGAATTACCACCTCACGCACTTGTCGGAGAGGGGACCATAGGAGACTATCACCTCACACTCATCGTCGGAGAGGGAAACATCTGAAGAAGGAATTACCACCTCACGCACTTGTCGGAGAGGGGACCATAGGGGACTATCACCTCACACTCACCGTCGGAGAGGGAAACATCTTGAAAAAGGAATTACCACCTCACACTCATCGTCGGAGAGGGGACCATAAGAGACTATCACCTCACACTCATCGTCGGAGAGGGAAACATCTGAAAAAGGAATTACCACCTCACGCACTTGCCGGAGAGGGGACCATAAGTTCTGCTGAGTCTTTATCAGAAAAATCTGTTGGGAGTCGATTTAGCTGGACTAGAGAAGGCTTTGAAATATGTTTGAGCATTTTAACTGCGTCTTTCCTGAAAGGTAAAGGTCAGTCATATGCAATGCATGATATGGATCAAGCAATGATGTTCTCAACATAAATGAGATTTGTATGATATGATGCATCTATGCATGCTATAATGATATATGTGATGTTTTATGAATGTTTTCGTCTAGGAAAGTAGATCCTTGACGGGTGCCGGGAAGTCGTATCCTGGGCTGATGTTGAAGTATTGATTTTGCTTCCGCTGGGGATGATAACTGCAAGAATACCGGTAGGAGAAGATGACTCCGTTGCGGAATAAACTTGGCAAATGGAAGATTCTGCGGGGAGAAAAGATACTCTAGCGACCATGCTGGGAAGCAATACTCTGTGGGGATAGAGATGCTTTGCTGAATTGTTGATAACTTGCTGAGGATATTTTTGTTGTATTGGAAGTGTTGATAGACTTCGCTGGGGGTGAGAGAATTTCGTCGAGGACGCTCTTTCCGTGGCTTTTGGCTGAGGATAAACCCAGTTATATCCTGTTAAGGAAATAACTCTTTAAATAAAGCCGGACGACGCGTTCGTGCTCTGCGAGGATAAGCTTCCAGAATCTACTGGGGATAGGCTTACTGCTTGGGGATATGTGGATTCCAACCTTCCTGGGGAACTGAATGGGACTCTCCTGGGGAGTTTTGAATTGCATTGGTTATGTTCTTCAACGGAACTTACCTTGATACCTTGGAGGACAGAATAATCCGATTGCTAGACCACCCATTATTGCCCCTGTTTCCATGGGGGGAGGCACATGTGGGATGCTGATAGTTATTGATGGACAAACCTTCTTCTGGTAGACAGATGGCAGGACATAGTTGTACGCTTTAATCCCTAACTTTTGCCTGGACCGCCCTTTCGGGTTTTCAGTCCACCGGGATACCCATTTTTGCCCAAGCCGCCTTTTCAGGTTTTCGACTTGCCGGGTGTACAGATTTTTTCATTTCATCCCTTCATTTTGCCCGAACCCTTTTGGTTCGCCGGGAAGCCCTTATTTTTTCCTAGGTGTGTCAACCTAGCGGGTCTTTGATTTTGCGTAGTATCTTTTCGACTATGTCCGTGCTTTTAGAATGCAGGGAGTTGCCCCTGTTTGGGAGTGTTTTTATCGTGCCACCAGAAGGGATTTGATCAGGCAAGATTCGTTGTTGGAATGCCCCAAGTGACTCAGGCGGAGATTTGCCCCAGGCTATATGGTCTCTGAGAGATTCTCCGAATCTTGACTTAACTGCCCCAGATGATGGACAATAGTCATGCCATGCCCCTTGATTGGAGGTACTTCTGTTCATTAGGCATTCGTCGTGCGAATTTCTATGCTGTTCAAACAAAAAGTCATATGCAAACAAAGTTATGTTAAAAATGCAAAGCCTATGTCTGTCTTGAAGATTTTGGAAATGCATTCTTTTTCATAAAACAAATGAATGTTTGTAAAACGTGATGTCAACTCCGTATTTACCGTAAGCCTTAAGGAGTCAGGATACCTTTCGTAGCAGTATGCTTTCGAACTAACCCGTGCTTCAGCTAGGACTTTTGAGGGTTATAACGTGGCCTGGTTCATGGTTTAAGAAACAAAGGATAAACGCTCAAATTATTTGTACCCACCCGCTCTTCGTGATGTTCTCCAAACCTAAACTCAGTTGATCATACGTTAGACCTTGTTGGAGTCTTTGCTCTGATTTTCCGGTGATGATTCAGATATTGACATATTATTTGGAATAGGCAGTCATTTTTGTCGAGGGTTTATAAGACCTCTTTCTTTTTGATTTTGTTATCCCTATTTTTTGCCTGAACTGTTTCCTTTTTGGATTTACAGTCAGCGGGATGCCCCTGTTTTGTAAGTCTCCTTCATGGGTTTTGACTTAATGGGCTTTTCATTTATGATTTTGTTTTTGATAATGACTGCCTGTCCTTATGATTGTTCGGAACCATCATTGTCTTTTGTTTTTTTTGAAAAACTCATTTAGTGACATTCATTGTGCACTTGGATCAACTGAGAGAACTACCCTGCCCCAGGTTATGATTAAGGGTTTTGATTTTCGAAAATAAAAACTCCTACTTCTTTGGCTCTGATGGGTTAACGAGGGATTATCATCCTTATAACTTCAGTGTTTAGGGATTGAAACAATGCCTGTACCTCATCAGCGGGGTTTGTTCAGAAGCATACTGTAAAGATTGCGGTATCGTTTTCGTCATCCTCCCTCAAGAGGCTTGGAATTTTAGATCCAGAATTGACATCAGAAAAAATATGAAAAGAATTTTGAATATAATGAAAACAATTGTATTAATTCCCAAAACAGACATATGCGATGCATTGATAGAATAAAAGAGTTTGCTATGACATTAATTGTTTGTATAAGCAAAGAAAAATACAACTCAAAAATTCAA
Source organism: Vicia faba (assembly GCA_948472305.1). Classification (NCBI taxonomy): domain Eukaryota; kingdom Viridiplantae; phylum Streptophyta; class Magnoliopsida; order Fabales; family Fabaceae; genus Vicia; species Vicia faba. The sequence goes on from OX451736.1 coordinate 84,523,170, forward strand.
ATAAATAAAAGGTCTTCAACGATTGGGTAACGGAGCAGTGATTATGTTCGGAGTCTCAGGCACTTCAAACTGAATCTCCCCGGCGTCGATCATGTCTTGAGTTTTGTTCTTGAGAGGCCAGCAGTTGTCCGTAGTATGCCCCGGGCTATCAGAATGATATGCGCACCTATCATTGGGATGATAGTTGGGAGCAGAAGTGTTCGGATTCCGGAGAGGAGCCCTTAAGGTGATCAGTCCTGCTTTCAACATTTGTTGCAGTGCTTGATCCAACGACATGTTGAGTTTGGTGTACTGCCGTTTCTCCTTGCGCTGCTGCCCCTGTCCTTGTTGAGCAGGTCCGGGATTGGAGATCTGGATTGCCCATACCTCATGACGGCTCTTTTTACCGTGCACAGCATTGGATTCTTTCTTTCCATGATGAGGCTTTTTATCAGAAGGTGCAGCCTCTTGAATTTTCCCAGACCGGATGCCAGCTTCTATTCGTTCTCCAGTCAAGATAAGATCTGTGAATCCAGCAGACGAATTCCCAATTAGGTGGTTGTAGAACGGACCAGACAGGGTCCCCAAGAACATATCGACAAGTTCCCGATCAGTCAGAGGTGGTTGTACCCTTCCAGCAAGATCCCTCCATTTCTGCGCATATTCTTTAAAACCTTCACTTGATCCTAACGACATACCCTGGAGTTGGGTACGCGTAGGAGCAAAGTCGGCATTATATTGATACTGCTTGTAGAAAGCAGTAGCCAACTCCTCCCAGTTACGAACCTTGGTCCCATCTAGCTGATAGAACCATTCGAGATGAGTCCCTGAAAGACTCTCCTGAAAGAAGTGGATCCACAAATTCTTGTCCACCGTATATGGTTGAATCTTCCGAACATAGGACCTGAGATGTAACTTGGGACAAGACGCCCCGTCATACTTGGTAAAGGATGGTGCTTTGAACTTCCGAGGAATAATCACACCAGTTGACAAACCCAGATCTCCAAAATCCAGCCCAGGTACCTGTTGAATTTCCATAGCATTCAGCCTATCCTCCAACTGTTTGTACTTGTCTTCGGCAGGAGGGTATTGTTCGTCGTTGAAATCTGTCTCGTTGTCGGAGACCACTGGACTGGGAACCCTTTCCCCCTGATGACTACCTTCCCTCACAGATGGAGTTGTCCTATCAGTTTCAATCTGCGGTGCATTCCCAGATCTGCGTCTAGGGCTGAACAAAATAGTCCTCCTCTTCTTCTTTTCTTTCTTCAAGAGCAGAGCCTTCAGATCTTGTTGCCCCTGGGTCAAGTTCATGATCAACCCTTAGAACTGGGCATTCTGAGCCTGGAGGGCCTTGATAGTGTGCTCGGTTGAAGATTCAGGATTCATGACGAGACGGCTGAAATAAACAGCGAAGAAGGTAAGTAACCTGCAGAGAAAGGGTACCTGTTATGCAATGATATGTATGATATGTATGCAATGATTTCAAGGATCTCGCAGGGTAAACAAGAAAATTGTTAGCATCGGAATTGGTAGCTTTGATTGAAGGAAACCCATGCTATTGAGGATTCTTCTTGAAGGGTCAAAGGCTCACCATGTCCAGTGGGTCATAGCCCCTGACAACCCTGGCTAGAGGAAAATAAATCCTCTTTGCCCCTGGCTAGATGTTTGATTTATCATGACCTGCATCACAAGCCCTTGAGATCCTTGAAATGGGTTAGGATGTATGCAATGGTATGATGTCATGCTATGCATGGGGTGATGTAGGTAAACCCTGTTATGAGTCCCAATTAAGGACTATAAACAAAACCTGCGAAATTCAGTATACTTTGTTATGAGCCCCAATTAAGGGCTATAAACAAAACCTGCAAGAGATCTGGTAAACCCTGTCATGAGTCCTAGTTAAGGACTATAAACAAAACCTGCAAGAAATTTGGTAAACCTTGTCATGAGTCCTAGTTAAGGACTATAAACAAAACCTGCAAGAAATTTGGTAAACCTTGTTATGAGTCCCAGTTAAGGACTATAAACAAAACCTGCAAGAAACTCGGTAAACCTTGTTATGAGTCCCAATTAAGGACTATAAACAAAACCTGCAAGAAACTCAAGGGTCAGATAACAGGCATGCAAGTAGTTCAAGTATGACGGCACCCAAGTCACACAAGTGAAGCCCTTAGAGTTTAGGCCAGCATGAGGTCTAGGTATTACCCTCTTGAAGTTGGTGGGCTCAACCTGTCCTAATCAAAGTAACCGGGTTCTAAGGTTCCCAATATCATGGGGTTGCTTTCATTGTTCATCGTTTCGATTTAGCCACTGAACTGGCGACCGAAATATTCCAGGAAAGCAACCCTCAATTGAGTGTAGTATCGAGTATCAACCAACCTCGTACTGCACCAAAGTCAGTTATCTCACTACCCTAAAGAGGCCAAGATAGTTCAATTAAGGTTCCTAAGGTCTGTTGATGCTTCACGACACCATGCGGAGGCCCCGTACTCTCCTTGACTGAACTCAAGGGTTACCGGTACACACCAAAGTGCCACATCAACGTAGCAGACTGTTTCAACCATGTCGGTATACCCCGCACAGTTCCCTCACAGCCTTGTTGCTACTTTCTAAGAAGGTATCCCCAGATCAAGGTTAGGATCTATAGAACTCCCAAGACAGTCCCATAATTTAAAGCAAGCAAAGCAATACAATTGAAAACACAGTTATGAACTAACCCTAAGGTACACCTCACTTTAAGTTTAAGTCCCCAGCAGAGTCGCCAGTTCTGTGATCGGTGGATCTGGAACTGACTGTTTAACGCTGGTTCGCGAAATGTCGCGGAAGCAAGAGTCGCCACCGTCTTTTATTTTCTCCAAATGGAAAGGACAAAAGCACAAAAAAATTCCTTAAAGAGATTGCTCTCGGTTCGGGAGGTAGGTTATAGAAAGGGAAGGTGTTAGCACCCTTTCTATCCATGGTTATCCATGGGCTCTTAGATACTTGCTCACTTGTGTTTTCAAAAATGGTTTGTTTGCTTTTCAACTGTGGGTTTAAAAAGTTTCTTTGAAAATTCCAGTTCGACTCTTGTATCAGTCCTCAAGAGTGTTTGAAAAATTGCTTTCGAAAGCTTTTTGAAAATGTGTTGGTGTGAAAAGTATTTTTTGATTTGTTTTGAAATTAGAGAAAGTATCTAGAGTCGTCTACCTACCCTAAGGAATTCGTCTGTGTAAATGTCCTTTAAAGTAGTGCCATCCCACCATTGAGAGGTAGGTAGCACCACCGTTGGAGGTGTTCGGGTCAATTCGAGTTTGTAGGGACATGGTGATCACCAGAGCAATGGGAAGACACCTTAGAAGCTACCCTCATGCCAGGTTCCCGGATCATGAGGACTTACTAAGACATCCTCTACTCGACGATCACCTTTCGAGGCAAGGCAACAGTGAGGCGTACCCTAGGGGTGGTGTGTGCGATTCGTGTGTCATGTTTCAGTTATTTTGTCTTGTCATGTTTATTGGTGTTCTACGCTTGATTTTAATTAGGGCCATTCATTCTTGCATGCTTATTTAACAGTTAATATTTGCGGGAAAAGTAAATCTAAAGCTATTACAAATGGCGCGGGTCCACATCGCCAAAATTAAACCGGACCCGATTTGACGGAAAATAAAGAAGTTAAAAGTGCGAGAAGTTAAATTGTCCGAGTTACATGGCTTTGGGAGAGATACATAATTATTCAAGCGAAATAAAATAAATATGCGAAATTAAATAGTTAAGAATACGGGCGTTGGACCCTTTTGCAAAATATTAAAGTTAACGAGGAATTAAAATTAAAAATAAAAATAAAAAATGTTTTTTTTTGGTATTTTTGTATTTTTTAAGATTTAATAGAAAATTAAAATTAAACTAAAAGGCAAACCCTAATTCTAATAGCTTTTAAATTTATTGTGAAAATATTAAATTAAAATCTAAATGAAACCCTAATTGATTATGTACAATTAATTATGAAAATAAATAAATAAATAATATGGTAAAAAGGGAAAACAAATTAAAGGGATAAAAATTAAACCTATTTCTACATATTTTTTGTATTTTTGTTATTAAAAGAAATTAAAATTGTAACCTAGTTAAAACTAATAATTACATATTAATTTATTTATGAAAATATTAGAATAAAACATTTATTAGGTTTTTTCTTGTCTTTTCTGATTTTTTAGGCCTTTTTTATATTTTGTAAAAAATAATTAATTAAAACAAATAAGGAAATAAAATAGCAAAAAAAATAAAATAAGAAAAGAATGTAGAGAAGGCAAACCAGGGGGGGTCAGGCCCCAATAGTGAGGTATGGATCCAGTAATTTGGCCCAACAAGCTTTTAGATCCATTTGACTTTTTTGCTAGCATGCTGATGCGTTGACTGGCGCGTAGGATGTCCCTTCAATCTCAGCCTTTAGATTGATCTTTAAGTGGACGTGGCACGTTGGATTGGAGAGACGTATGGTAGTTGCTAGCGCTGAATCTGCATGGGATAATATATGGAAAAATAACATAGAAAGTAATGAAGACCTGGGATTCGAACCCAGGTCTTGAGCTTTGCCAATCCTTATGCCTGCCGTCTGAGCCAATTAACGCGTTGTTAATATATAATAAGAATCAAATGATATAAAAGAAAACGGATCAACGCATGGAAACACGCGCGAAATTTTAAACACTCCAATCACTTGATGCCACGACTCCATCTTCTCCATGCGTTCCTGAAAACAAAAACATATGGCAACGATTTCTATGGCGTGGTTTTAGGGACGTTTCTGGAAAATAGCGATTAGGTCCTCCTTGAATATAAATTAGGCGCGACAACTGATTCTTCTTCGTCTCTATACGCTGAATCCAACCATGGTACTGAGGATGTCCAATTTTTCCTCTTTTAAGAAGCCCTAAATTCAAGCTCTGAAAACCCAACTCTTGAGGTTTTGATGGCTATGCTTGATTGGAACGTGATCAGTGACCTCCAAGGAAGCTATTGAGACAAGAATGGAGGCTTGAATCGACCTCTAGAATGCTTTTCAGTTTTGAGCTTTTAGAGACTTTTTCCAAGTTTGTCAATGGTCTCAAGCGCAGCCTTTTTGTCCCTTGGCATTAGGTTTATGCTTCTGATATGTAGTGTAGCAATTAGGTTAAAAAAAATCAATCAAATCTCTTTCATTCAATGGTTTTTGCAAATTGATTTTCCAAGATCTTTTCATATCTTTTCCATGTGTATTTTGTGTCAATTAGCTCAAATCAAACCAAAACTTTCCACATTTGCATATGCACGAATTATAGAAGCCAAAACATGTATAAAAAGATTGGTTTTGTTAGGTTAAATATTTTTTCACATATTTAATTGATTTAATTGAATTAATATAAATAAAAACTCAAATAAATAAATAAAAAATGAGAGAATACTTCCCTTTGGGCCAAATGGTCGTGCATATGCTTGGAATGATGAATCATGGAAGAAAAATGGGCCCATTAGCATTTTTAGGTCATTTGGATCAATGTTGACTTTTCAAAATATCCAAACATTTCCCAACTTCCACAAGGCATAACTTGCTCAATTTTTAATCTTTTCTCATGTTCTTGGACATTTTGGAAAGGTCTTTGAGTCCTTTAACCAATTCCTTTGGTCCCATGTCATTTTGATTTACCAATCTCAAGTTATGGCCTTTGACTTAAAGTCCCTTTTTGTTGACTTTTGAAAATGACCTATAATGTTGAAATTGATAACTTTTTGTGAGAGCATTTCTTGGACTTGAAGTATGAAGATGAGTTGTAGGAAATGTCTTTATCTTCAAAATGAGCTTTGGATGGAATTTTTCTGATAATCCATGTGAAAGTTATGCCCTGGTCAATTTCAGTTGACTTTTTCAGCTGTCCAAATATAGTAACTTTTGCATCTTGATGATTTTCTGAGCCAAACTTTGAGAATCATGATCAAGCATTGATCAAATGATGTTTGTGGCTTCAAAATGACATGTTGACCAAAAATTTGAACTTTTGACTGCCAAATGACCATTTTGCCCCTACAGTTGACTGTAGTGCAATTTAGGGTTTTGACTGTGCAATTTTGAGCTGAATGCCTTGAAACTTGATATGAGGATGCTTGACCACATTTGTAGGCATATGAGACTTGATTGGGCCCTTGAAAACTTTATTTTCCTGATCAGAACACAAACCCTAGTTTTGACTGTATGGGAGACTGTTGAGCTGTGCAACCCTTGGGGAATTTTGTGACTTGGCTTGGCAATTTCTTGAAGAATATGGGAGGGCAAATTTTGGGGTACAACAGTCATAATTCCAGTTTGGCAACCTTTTCTTGTGGCCGGAACCATCGTGAGAGTTTAGACTCAATGAGTGTAGCATACTGCTACTGTTCTATGGCCAAGTTGGTCAATTTAAGGTTCTAAGGTCAGTTGGTGCTTAATGACTCCTCAGAAGACCCATATTCTCCTCGTTCCAACATAAGGGATATCGGTACAGACCAAGGTGTCACACCAACGTAGCTACTGCTTCACCCGTGTCAGTCTACGTCGGACAGGTCCCTCACAGTTTATTGCTACTTACCTAAAAAAGGGTACCCCAGATCCGGGTTAGGATCTATAAAACTACGATACAAACCCACAAAATTAAAGCATACAGAGCATACAATTGAAAACATAAGTGATCTTATCCTAAGGTACACCTCACTTATAAACATCCCCAGCAGAGTCACCAGTTCTGTGATCGGTGGAAATAGAACTGACTGTTTTGGAATGCTGGTTCGCGTTTGCGTTTCGCAAAATGTCGCGGTAAGCAAGAGTCGCCACCATCTTTTATTTTCTCCAACAAGGAAAGGACAAAAGCACAGCAAAATTCCTTTTCGAGATGTTTCTCGGGTTCGGGAGGTAGATTATAGAAAGGGAAGGTGTTAGCACCCTTTCTATCCGTGGTTATCCACGGGCTCTTAGGTACTTGCTCACTATGTTTTCAAAAGTTTTGCTTTTCTTGTGTTTGTGGGTTTTTGAAAAGAGTTTTGTTTGAAAACTTCGATTTAACTCTTGTATCTGTCCTCAAGAGTGTATGAAGTGTTTGTTTGAAAACTTTGTTTGAAAAATGTGTAAGTGCGAAAAGTATTTTTGTTTTGAAAGAGCAAGTACCTGAGAACCTCTACCTACTCAAAAGAAATTAAGTTGTGTAAATGTCCTTTAGACAGTGCCATCCCACTATTGAGAAGTAGGTAGCACCGTCGTTGGAGTTTTCGGGTCAATTCGATTTTAGGGACATGTGGTCACTAAAGCAATGGTAGGACGCCTTAGCGGTAACCCTAATGTCTTAGATCATTTTTTATCGAGGCAACCGTTTTGAGGCAACTTTGATCTTTAGACAGGAGGGCAACCTCTAAAACACCCTATACTCAATGACCACGTCGAGGCAACCAAGTGAGGCGTACCCTAGTAGTGGCATGTGCGAGTGTGTCAGGTTTCAGTTTATGTTATCTTTGTACATGTTATGGTGAGCTACGATTGATTTTAATTTAAGAGAGATCTTGTCACGCATAGCCTAGTTAGCATACATCTAGCAGTTAATAGTTGCGGAAAATAAAGCTAAGCTATTACAAGGCGTTGGGTATTTACATCGCCAAAAACAAACCCTTGAAAAGTAAATTGCGGAAAATAAATGAAAGCGATAAAAAGTCCTAATTAAAGCTATTACATCCTCGGAGCAATTATATAATTGGAATAAAACCTGGATCCAAAATAATACGCGCGAGAGAAAATTGAATCGGAGAGTCTTTAGGGTTTTGACCCCTTTTGAGAAAGAAGGAAGTTTTTATTACTAATGAATTAAATTAAATTAAGCCTAAAACTAATAAATTAATAAAAAAGAAATATTTTTTTGGTTTTTTGATGTTTAAGAAAATAAATAATAAAGATGATTAAAATTGTCAAGAACCTTAATTCTACATTGATTTAAATTATTGCAAAAAAGTTAGAATTAACCTAATTAAAACTAAGTTAGTTAATTATATTTATTTACAAAAATAATAAAAGGGTGAAATTAATAATAATAAGAAAATATTATATTTTTTAGTTTTCTGATTTTATTATATTAAAAAAATTAATTTGGTTAATTAAGTAATAATAATAATTAATAATAATAATTAATAATAAAACAATTAAAAGAAAAATTTAAAAGAAGAAAAAAGGAATAAACCAGGGGGTGATGGGCCAAATCAGGAGGTGTGTTTGGAAATCTGAAGCCCAAAACGCTTCCAGCCTGTTTGACTTTTGCAACTCCCTGCATGCTCATTGACTAAGGTGTATGGTGATCTCTCACTCATGGCCACTGGATCTTGGCTTGGACACACATGGCGTGCTGAGAATAGAAGCATATGGTGGACCTCTCGTGAAACCTGCATGTGAACACATAAAGAAAAAATGGAATAAGTGTTTTGGGGGACCTGGGATTCGAACCCAGGTCCCAATGGACTATGCACGCGCGCTCAACCAACCCAACTGCATTGTTTAATTGTTAGTATAATAAAGATTAATTATAATATACATAAATCAATTAATATGCTGGCAAAAATAAAAAAAAAACGCGCTTAAGTTTTAAACTGGCCAATCATGCTACGACGCGTCATCGTCTTCTTCATCAAAATTACTGGTTATTTACCTGTGTATTTTTATCCGCAGGAAGTTTCGTAGGTTCTTCCTAAAATCGTCCCTAGGCTGCAAAAATTCATTCCAAGACCATGGATGATCTCGTCTCCATCTCCTGATCACTCATATACCAATTATTGTGGCCAATTTTCCCTGCATTGAAAACGCCTAAAAAGCAAGCACATAAACCCTAGAATCGGGTATCACAGTATAGGGCATAAAAACAAAATTGGCTATTGCAGTCGTGTTAGAAATCAAACAATGAACATGAATATGCCAACGTTTTGAAGAAAAAGTGCAAGAATTGAGAGTTTCAATTTTGTGTTCAGGGGCCAGTTCGCGAGGACTTACAGCGCTTTGTAGGTGGTTTCAGGACGTGGTTTTGATCGCTTTAGCTTCAGTGGATGGCAAGGAAGGGAACTACGTTCTTCTTTTTGTCTGAAAACGCCTCCAATATCGTTCTTGATCTCCCACTTTTCCAACAATTTTTCATTTTTGCTTTGACCGTTTTAGCAATCCTTAGGTCGTGCCTCTTGTTTGTGCTGCTTGCTTATGTATATGAGAATAAATTTAGGTCAAAAGTTGGGCCTTAATCCATGTATATTCAAGAATGAATCTTTGATTGACCACCATTGTTAACCTTTCCAAATTTGAATCAAATCTAAGATTTTGTGCACAAAAAGCCAATACACGAATTTGATTAGGTGGCATGTGATATATGAAAGCTGTACAAACCACCAAGATACCATTCCATTGATTTTTAGATTTTATTTGAATTATTATAGATTTAAAATGAATTAAATCAATAAAAATTAAATAAAATAGAAAAATAAATGTTTGATCCTGAAATTAAGTATGGGACACGTGTGTGGCATGACAAGGCTGAGTCAAGTAGAAAAAAGTGGGCCCTTTTGTCAAAAATTGAAGTTTTGAGGATAGTTGACTTTTGCTAATTCATGAAAATTTCTCAACTTCTCCAATGCACAACTTCTTCAATTTTGAACTTTCGGAGGTGTTCTTGGACGTTTTAGAAACCTTGAGATGTCCTCCAATCAACCCTTTTGGTCTCATCTCATTTTGATCTTCCATTCTTAAGTTATAAGCTTTGGAGAAAAAGGTGTTTTTGTTGACTTTTGAAATTGACCTATAATGTCCAAATTTGTAACTTCTTGTGAGTGCATTTTATGATCTTGGGGTATGAAGATGGATTGTAGGAAATTGCATCCTCTTCAAAATGAGCTTTGTATGGGTCATTTCTCATAAAGTATGAGAAATGTATGCTTGGTCAAAGTTGAGTTGACTTTTCCTGCAAAACCCTAATTTAGCAACTTTTGAATCTTGATGAATTTTGAGCAATCCTTGATGAATCATGATCAACCCTTGATCAAATGATGAATTATCCTTCAAAATGAGAATGTTGACAAAAAGTCTTGACCTTTGAATGTAAAATGACCATTTTGCCTTGCAGTTGACTGTAGATCAAATGGAGCTTTTGATTGTGCAAACTGGCACTGTGAGTCTTGAAACTTGGCATGTAGGTGCTAGAGAATGTATATGGGCCTATGAGACTTGATTGAACCATTGAGAACCCCAAATTCTTTGAAAGAACCAAAACCCTAATTTCAGCTGTCCTAGGAGGTGGTTTGACTGTCTACCTCTTGAGCCATCTTGAGTAATTTGAAGATTATTCTTGACAAATCTTGAGGAATATGGGAGGGCAAATTTTGGGGTACAACAGTATGGGAGGGAAAATTTTGGGGTACAACACATGGCTGCAATTCTGATGCTCATTCAAAATTCAGATGCAATTCAGATACGCTCCACACACTGATGTCATTATGATATTCATTCGGTTTTCAAGATTCAGATACAGTTTAGATACGCTCCAGATACGGAGGCCATTTTAATACTCATTCAGATTTCAACTATCAGATACAGTTCAGATACGCTCTAGATACGGATGCCATTCTAACACTTATTAAGGTTTCAAGTTCAGATATAGCTCAAATACGTTCCAGACGCAGACACTATTCTGATACTCATTCTTTTAGCTTACAACTTTCAATTCAACAAACATTCTTGGATGGCATCTACAAGCCCATCTTCAACAAGATTATATCACTTCTCGAAATGGCATCTTTAAGCCCATTCCCTCAAATACACATTGCCGAGTACAAATTTATGGGCACTTTTGTGTCCAATCATCTTTCACCTTCGAGTCAAGAATGGAAAAGCTCGCCAATCTAACTCTTCAAATTTCAGAAGATTGAACAGGGGCAGCTGTTGTACCCCAAAATTTGCCCTCTCATTTATCAAAACTTTTCTCACAAGATCTCTTTGACTCAAGACTGGATTAGGGTTTGGTCAGCTCAAGACATCTCATCATGCACTAAATACCCAAATTAGGGTTTGAGTTTGCACAAGGATTTTTGGACTATCAACGCTTCATATGACTTTCAAACATCATTATGGACCCCTAAGATCACTCATGACAAGTTTCAAGCCTTGAACCACATTTTTTATCAGTCAATTGGATAGTTGACCTAAACATTAGTTGTATTGGGGAAAAATTCAACCATGGCCAATTTACAGTCAAACTTCATAATTTTTTATCCACATCAACATTTTAAACTTACATGTGTAATTTGGTCAAGTTTGGATCATAATTCCTCAAGAAATTTGGTCAAATAAAAAAAAGGGCAAAATGGTCAAAATTAGGGTTTTGACTGAGGAAGGGAAATTTCTAATTTTTTAACCTAGAAAATGACCAATTTAGTTAAGGCATGATTTCAAGGATTCAATTACATCATATTGGCTTAATTACATGGCTCAAAACATTCCAAATTCATTGGATTGACAGATGAAATTTGCAGTCAACTGATCAAAAGTCAACTGTATACTGAAAAGTCAAACTTTGACTTTTTGGTCAAAATCATGTGCCAAGGGTCATAATTCATCAAGACATGTCAAAATATGAAACTTGTTCATCAAGAAATACAAATTTAAAAATTAGGGTTTGAATTTGAAAAATTTCCTAACTTAGAAATTTTCTAAGTATGGAAAGTTTTCTTATTTTTTCTCAACTTTAGGCCACTTTTTCACCATGATGCATAATGATTCAAGGAAAGTTCCCAACATGAAAGTTGTAGACCTCCATGAAATTTACAACTTTTCTTCACACACTTTTCCATAAAGATTCTTGGATCTCGAGATATAAATTTGTGAATACATGGTCATGAACTTGTTAACTTAGTGAAATTTTGCCCTAATTTAGGCAGGTTTTGGACCCAACTTCATGGAAATTTTTCACCTAGTTACAAGAGGTATCTCAAAATTCATTTCAAAGATAAATTATAGAGAATATTGCAAGCTTTTCAAAATGTCACAGAACTCCTCAAGATCATTTTTGAGTAGGTAGAATCGAAGAGATGAAGTTGGCAATTTCTCACTTTTTGTCCAAGCCATTTCATGAAGAACAAAGATGCAATCAGTACCTATGTTGCCTAATCCATGCTTTACAAGTCACAAACTTGTTCCATACTCCTTAATTAAATTCTTACTCAGTTGACAAAGCTTATATCCATACCTTAGAACCATTATCCAACTTGCAATTCCATTTATGGCAAAAAGGGACCATTGCCATTTTGAAAATGGTCAACTTTTGCAAACTTTACAATCTTGAGCATTGGACATGTCCCCTTGATACATACAAGTACCATATACCTAAGGAAACTTGTAGAAAAGAAATACCAACCCTAAGCCAGCCAGTACAAGCATGTGAGGTTTTGTCTTATCACTTTACTTCAAATACAAGAAAAGTGGCAAAAAGGTGAAAACAAGCATAGCTGTTAGAGGGTTGACATCAAACCATTTACATACTAATATACAAACATTATACAACACAATACACATTTGGCAAAGACCTGAAACACTCCCAACAAGCAAAACACCAAATATCTGTCCAAAACTGCAGATTTTGCATAAGCACATCCATCTTCTCTTTGGCTCGTGCATTTTGAGTTTGGATCATTCAAACATATTACATACTTGATACCTAGCCAATCCAGGCCCTCATCCTTGTTCTGTAATCAATCATCCACCATCTGCCATTTTTTACTTCAGAGCTTGCAGTTTGACTTGGCTAAGGAGTTCCAGCTACTTTTAGAGCAAGGCAAGGGTCGGAATACATTCAGGGAAGCTCAAGGAAGCTCAAGCAAGCATCAGGCCTCCATCAAACTCATCCCAGTTCCATTCACGATTCCAACTGAATGATGTAAAATTTCAAACTCTATCTCCTTGTACATGCAACCTTAGGCCACGATTTGTGAATAAAAAATGTAGTCCTCATCATAACGAAATTGTATATATCTTTATCTTACATTGATTTTACTTGAGCTAAGAGAATTTGGAAATTGAAATTTCTGAAAATATTAGGTTAGAATTTAGGGTTTTTAAAATTCTCTTTGATCTTTGATAGTTAGATTACATAATTTATATGGTTGGAATCGTGGGTTCAAGTACTACAACTTTCATGTTATGAGTTTTTATTTTCATGGAAGTATGAGAGAGTTACAGGATGTCTGGCCAAGCTTGAGGAAGAAGATGAAATACAGGGAAAGGACTCATTTTGGGTCATATTATTTTTGTTTTCCATAAGACAATGGATGTATGGCCACCCCAGTGGCAAAGCAGCACGCTGGTGAGACTCATGTCTTGGGTTCGAACCTGCGCGTTACTTTTGTATTTTTCACATTTTTTTTCCTTTTCCATTTTGACATTTTTGCAGGTTGGGCTTGGTCTTTTGGGCCAGGAGTTTTTGGTAGTACATTACCACCAGCTTTGCTTCATTACCCCCCCCCCCCCCCCCCCCCCCCCCCCCCTTGCCAACTTTTATATTTTTATTTTTTATTTGTTTTATTTTCATATTTTATATTTTAAATATTTTCTTTAATGCATAAAAATCCCAAAAAAATGTAAAATTAATAATATTGCACTTTTATTGTATTTTTATTTTATTTCTCACATACAAATATATTTCATTTTAATAGGATATCCCTTAGTTTCTTAATAAACTTGTAAATATATTTAAACATATTTAGTTCAATTTATTTTTCATTTCATACTTATAAATACTTACTTTTGCATATACTTAATTTTATATTTAAATAAAATATTATTTATTATTTTTATACAAGAAATTACACAAAATAATACCTATAAGAACTTTATTTTCTCTTAAATAATAATTAGAGTTAAACCCCTTTTAAAAATTAATTCCTTTTCTTTATATTTTTAGGTTTAGATTAAATTTTGTTTTACATAAAAACAAGACACAAAAAATCTTTTCTTACATGTACATTGCATTACATTTTAAATATTGTATTATACTTATTCTAATTCGTACAAATTCGATTTGGTTGTAATAATTTATTTAGTTTTATATTTTGGCAAATCCCCATTCAAATTTGTATTCCCCCCTCCCATAAATTGTTGTAATAGCTTAGAAATATTTACATTATGCAATTTATCGCTTTATATGCCATGATTAGTAATTAGGGTTTGTATCACAAGAACAAAACAAAACAAATAGAAAACCCCTAATACAAGATAAAATCAAAGCATGAAAATGATACACTTGCACACAAGCATCCTTAGGGTTTCTCCACTTGGTTGCCTAAAACAAAAATAGCCATATTACGCACACGAAGTATCTTGGTAAAACAAACAAATATAAGATCATAGTCCCTCGATGACGCTATTTAAGGTTGCCTTACAAAAATGATCTTGGTCCCTCAAAAAATGCTAAGATACTTTGTAATATTGCTAATCATGGTTATACGATGACCCACGCCCGCCCCGTTTACATCCCAAGATAGGGTTGCTTACCAAATCAATGGTAAGATAACAATGTCAAAGAAATAGAAAATACATAAGAAATACATTTGAGTAGGTAGACGGCTTCTAGTTACTTGCTCTATTTCAAATGAACAATCCTTGCTATTTTCCCAAAACACACACACATTTCAACACATCTTATGATCATTGAAAACATTTTCAAAAAGACATACGTCTTTGTATACATTCTTACGAACGAGAAAAGATGGGAAATGTTAGAAAAAAGTCAAAATGACAGCGCTGGGGCTCGAACCCAAGACCTAGGCATAAACGCGCGTGCTATCTACCACTGAGGTGACTATAGATCCGTTAACTTGTATCAAACCATAAATATATATTGAAAATCCATTCCTAGGCCTGTACTTCATCTTCAACCTCACGCCCAGCCAGACCAATTGTATCTCAATCATTTCTCAACCTAAATGAAAAATGTAAACATGAAACTCGTGGAAAATTTTATCACGAATTCAGAAATGTAACTCATTAAAACTATAAATCAAAGAAAAGCATGAATTTTAAATAGTACCAAATCTAACCTAATTTTTTCAGAAAGTTCAGGTCCAAAATTCTCCCTACTCAAGCAATATAAATGAAATCTATAGATATGTACAGTTTCAGGGCAATGATATCTACATTTTGTCTTTGAAAATGTAAGCCTAACAATGCCTAAATAATGAGATGAAAAGTCAAAAAATTCACCTTGCAACTGGAGATCATGTTTTGAGTTAGAGGACCTTTTAAGGTGTTGTGATGATCTGTTTAGCTTCCTCAAGTCCCTAGGAAGCTAATGCAACCCTATGCTAAAAACTATGGATGGCTGGAATGTCCTGGAGAAGTCAAGGTGCAAGCTTCAGTTTTTGAAAATGGAGGATGATGAAGATGGATTTACAGAAGTGTAGCAGGATGTGGGATTGTTTATGGGTGATTTTTAGAAGCTTTTGGAAGCAAAAGGCCAAGAAATGCACGAGTGGATTGGGAGATTGGATTCCGAAATCAGAAATGGCAAGTTTTTATACTTGTATTGCAATTTCTGGTTTTGGGGAGTTTGGGGGAGTTTGAGGGATTGTAAAATTGTGTCTTGTGTTGCAAATGCTGTCCTAATTTATATGCAAGAGGTATGAGGAATTTAGATGGTCAGAAAACAAAGATCACATGTTATGGCTTTTTGCCTTGTTTTTGAAGCAATCTTGACAAACTTGGTTTCAATGCTTATAGCCCGACTTCTAGAGTGGTTGAACACTTTAAACATGTTTCTTCTGAGCTTGTGGATTAAGTGTGTGCAGAGGAAACAAGTTAGAGGCTCAAGAAGTTGACTTTGTGATTAAAGCAACTTTTCCAAAATGGAAGTCTTGCCTTTCTTCCAAAATGGCAAGTTAACTTAGATAAAGCTTGGATTTAATGAATAATAGCCATAAAGTTTGTGTAATATTCTTATTGTGGAGAGATTTAAGGACTTGGAGGCCTGTAAAGCAAGATTACAAGGCATGGCTAAGAGATTTTAATTCTTGTTCATCATGGAAATGACCTATAGTTCAAGAATGAATGTCTAACTTCTTGTCTTCGATTCTCTTAGCTCAAACATGATCTCAATAAGTTCTTGGATATTTTGGATAGCTTGTAACATCCCCTACAACCTTCATGTTGGACATTTTTGAAGATTCAATTTGGAACTAGGTGAAAAGTTGCCATGAAGTTAGGTAAAAAATATGCCTAACTAGGGCAAAATTTCACTAAGTGTTTTAGTTTCATGGACATGTCTTTATGAATTAATAACTTGATATCCAAGCATTTCTAGAAAAATTTATGTCCTACAATGTATTAGATCTCATTAATATCTACAAATTTTATGTTGGAAGTTTTCCTTGAATCATCTTGCATCATGGTGAAAATTTGGCACAAAGTCATGAAAAAAGGTTAACTTTCCAACACTTAGAAAATTTTCTAAGTCTTAGAATTTTGACTTTTCAAAGATAATTTTGAATTTTTGATTTCTTGATGATAAATATTCATATTTTGACATTCTTGATGAAATATGATTTTTGAAACTCGATTTTGATCAAAAGTCAAAGTTTGACTTTTCAATGTATTAGTTGACTTTTCATCAGTTGACTGAATTTCAACTATCAATCAATTGATCTTTGGGAAATGTTTTAAGCCACGCCATTAGGTAAAAATGATGCATTTGATTCCTTGATATCATGTCTCAAACCAACAAGTCATGTGTTAGGTCAAAAATCAGAAATTGAACCTTCTCAGTCAAAACCCAAATTTTGACCACTTTGCCCTTTTGATGATCTGATCAAATTTCTTGAGGAATTATGATCCAAACTTGATCAATTGCCATATATGAGTTCAAAATGTTTATATGTATAAAAAATTATGAAGTTTGATTGTAAATTGACCACAATTGACTTTTCCCCAATATAGTTGATTTTAAGTGAACTGATCAATTGACTGAGAAAAAATGTGATCCAAAGCTTGAAACTTGACATGAGAAATATTGAGAGTCCAAAATGATCCATGAAAGTCATATGAAGCATTAAAAGTTCAATTGTCCTTATAGAAAACTCAAACCCTAATTTTGAGTCATCAGTGCTTGAGGAGGTGTCTTGAGCTGATCAAACCTTGTGCAGTCTTGAATCAATGGAGATCTTGTGAGAGAGCTATTGAGAAATTGAGAGGGAAATTTTTGGGGTACAACAACTGCCCCTGTTTAATATTCTTAAACCTGAAGAGTTAGATTGGCGGGTCCGCCATTCGTGACTTGAAGGTGAAAGATGATTGAACACTAGAGTACCTAGAAATTTGCACCCGGTGATGTATTGATCTGGGAATGGGCTTATGGATGCCATTTGGAGAGATGATTGGTAGAAACTGGGAGAAATATCAGCATAAATCTTTAGTCGATTCGTGCTAAAAACTAGGTGTCTTATCTGTCTATGATTGGAAGAATCAATTCTGATCTAGAGGAGGTCTTTGGATTAGTGAATTGGAATTGAGATTTATTATTATCTGGTTCGGTCCAGTTTTCACAGTAAGTTGAGAGTAGGATGAAGTTGAACTAGTTTTTGGTCGGGTCCAGGCTTCATAGTAACTTACTTGAAAGGATGAAGTTGACTGTTATCTGATCGGGTTCCAAGATTTAGAATAACTTTCAGCGGTAGCAATGACTCTGTTGACGACTTCACTGGGGACTAGGGGTTGCGGTCCTTTGATTTGTAATAGTCTGTGAGGCAAACTCAAACTGGGGAATCTGTAATTTATTGGGGAAATAAACCATGTTGAAGAGGATATTTGACGAACTTCTGGGGAGGATATTTTTTTTAGAAAGAATTCCATAAGGCTTCCTTTTAAGACCAACTCAGCTGGGGAGAGGATTTTCCTGAGATTGAAACTCTGGTTGAGAATTTTATGAATCCAAATTTGTGGGGATAATGCTATTGAAATAACTCTGTGGGGATATCTCAAATGCATTTAAGGATATGCTTGTCACTGTTTTTAATCATACACTTGTTAAAAGTTTAATCATATTCATATGCATATGTTCATTCAATTTTAGTCATTGGACACTTTTGAACTCAAAACAAGAAAAAAAAAGTTTACACTTCAAAGTATATTTGTATTGATGTTTTTCCCATGAATTAGGTGTTTTTGTACAAAGAGACCGAGATCCTAGTAAGAGGAATGCTTCAAAAAATGGAAAGAATACCAAGTGAAAACAAAAATAATAGCCATATGAAAGTAATATCATTGTGTTCCAACTCCACTTTTTCCCCTATGTCTTTGAACATCATCCCTTGCCATTGAAAGGAATTGATTGGATTGATCTTGGACCATTTGAACTTGGACCTTGGTAATAAAGCTGGTTGTAAAGATATCATGGGACATAGTCATACGCTTTTAATCCTTAACTTTTGCCTGGACCACCCTTTTGGGTTTTCAGCCCACCGGGATACCCATTTTTTGCAAAGCCGCCCTTTTGGGTTTTCAACTTACCGGGTGTATAATATTTTGCATATATCACTAATTTTTGCCCGAACCTCTTTGGTTCACCGAGATGCCTATATTTTTCCCACGTGTGTCAACCTGGCGGGTCATTTTATGCATAGTATTTTTTAACTATGTCTGCGTTCACAGGATGTGGGAAGTCTTCACCATCCATAGTAGTCAGCATCATGTCACCACCAGAGAATACTTTCTTTACGCTAAATGGCCCTTCGTAAGTGGGAGTCCATTTGCCTCTGGGGTCTCCTTGTGGAAGAATGATGTGCTTTATTACTAAGTCGCCAGTCTGATATACTCGAGGATTGATCTTTTTGTTGAAAGCCTTGATCATACGCTTTTGATACATTTGACCATGACAAACAGCAGTCAGTCGCTTCTCGTTAATTAAGTTCAACTAATCCAACCTAGTTTGAATCCATTCGTCTTCACCTAAATCTTCTTCCTTCATTATCCTTAGAGAGGGAATCTGAACTTCGACAGGTAAGACGACTTCCATGCCATAGACCAAGGAGAAAGGAGTTGCCCCAGTTGACGTACGAGCCGAAGTACGGTAGCCATGGAGAGCAAACTATAACATCTCATGCCAGTCTTTGCAGGTTACCACCATATTTTGCACAATCTTCTTGATATTTTTATTGGCAGCTTCCACTACGCCATTCATCTTGGGTTTGTACGGAGAAGAATTGTGGTGCTTGATTTTGAACTGAGTGCAGAATTCTGTGATCATAGCATTGTTGAGATTAGTTCCATTGTCGGTGATAATCCTCTCGAGGATTCCGTAACGGCAGATGAGGTTATGCTTGATAAACCTGGCTACAACGTTTTTGGTGACTAAGGCATATGAGGCAGCTTCAACCCACTTGGTAAAGTAATCAATGGCAACAAAGATGAAACAATGTCCATTTGAGGTAGTAGGTTTGATCTCTCCAATCATATCAATGCCCCACATTGCAAACGGCTACGGAGCAGTCATGACATTTAGAGGAATAAGAGGTACATGGACCTTGTCAGCATAGATTTGACACTTGTGGCAAGTCTTTGAGTGATGATGACAATCAGTTTCCATTGTGGACCAATAGTAACCAACCCTCAAAATTTTCTTGGTCATAGTGTGTCCACTAGAATGGGTCCCAAAGAGGCCATCATGCATATCTTCCATAATTTTAGCTGCCTCCTTCTTGTCCAAACATCGGAGTGGAGTAGAATCAAGGTTGCGCTTAAATAGGATTATGTTGCTTAGAAAGAATTTGGATGAAAATATTCCCAAAAATTTCCTATCATTGATGGAAGCTCCTTCAGGATATTCTTGTGCCTTAAGATATCTCCTCACCTCATGGTACCACCCGGTTTCTCTTCGCCAGTGTCAAGCTCATAGCAGTGCGCAGGTTCATCAAATCTCTCGATTGTAATCATAAGAGCTTCGTTGTCCCATTTGACCTTGAACATGGAAGACAGTGTTGCCAAGGCATCATCCAAATGATTTTCTTCTCTATGAAAATGTTCAAAGGTGATCTCTTCAAAGTATGGTATTAGGGTTAACAGAAGCTCCTTGTAAGGAATAAGGTTAGGATGCTTAGTGTCTCATTCTTCTTTGACTTGACTGATCACTAGAGCAGACTTGGGCTTATGATAGATACATAACCCTTTCTTTATAACAATTTTTTTCAAAATGTAACGGCAACACAACTTACTGTTTGTAATCCTAAAGAGAATTATAGACGGTTTTTATATGATAGTGAAACTTTTTTGTTGACTTTGAAATAACTTTGGAAAGATGATTAGCATATGTGATCGGTGGATCTGGAACTGACTGTTTAACGCTGGTTCGCGAAATGTCGCGGTAAGCAAGAGTCGCCACCGTCTTTTATTTTCTCCAAATGGAAAGGACAAAAGCACAGAAAAATTCCTTTAAAGAGATTGCTCTCGGTTCGGGAGGTAGGTTATAGAAAGGGAAGGTGTTAGCACCCTTTCTATCCATGGTTATCCATGGGCTCTTAGGTACTTGCTCAATGTGTTTTCAAAATTGTTTGTTTGCTTTTCAATTGTGGGTTTTAAAAAGTTTCTTTTGAAAAATTTCAGTTCGACTCGTACGTCAGAGTGTTTGAAAAATTTGCTTTGAAAGCTTTTGAAAAGTGTCAGTGTGAAAAGATTTTTGTTTGTTTTGAAGAGAGCAAGTATCCTTGAGAACCTACCTACCCTAAGGAATTCGTCTGTGTAAATGTCCTTAAAAGTAGTGTCATCCCACCATTGAGAGGTAGGTAGCACCACCGTTGGAGGTATTCGGGTCAATTCGAGGTAGTAGGGACATGGTGATCACCAGAGCAATAGGAAGACACCTTAGAAGCTACCCTCATGCCAGGTTCCCGGATCATGAGGACTTACTAAGACATCCTCTACTCGACGATCACCTTTCGAAAGGCAACAGTGAGGCGTACCCTAGGGGTGGTGTGTGTGATTCGTGTGTCGTTTTCATTGATATTTGTCTTGTCATGTTCATTGTGATCTACGCTTGATTTTATTATGGCCATTCATTCTTGCATGTTTTGTTTAACAGTTAAAATATTTGCGGGAAAGTAAATTCTAAAGCTATTACAAATGGCGCGGGTCCACATCGCCAAAATTAAACCGGACCCGATTTGACGGAAAGTAAAGAAATCAAATAAAAGTGCGAAAAGTTAAGTTACAACGCTTTGGGAGAGGTACATAATTGATTAAGCGAAAGAAAATAAATACGCGAATTAAATAAGTTACAAACGAGGGCGTTGGACCCTTTTGCAAACAATTAAAGTTAATGAGGAATTAAAGTTAAAGTCAAATGTTTTTGGTATTTTGTGTTTTTTAGGATTTAAGGAGAAAAAAGAATTAATTAAAATCAAAATGAAGTGTTAAACCTAATTCTAATTATTTTTAAGTTATTAAGAAAAATATTGAATTTTTAACCTAATTTAAACCTAAATTATTTATATACAATTTAATTATGAAAATAAATAAATAATAATATTATGATAAAAAGGAAAAATTAAAAGGAATGGAAATTGTTAATTAAACCTAATTCTACCTTTTTTAGATTTATTAAAAAGAATTAAACTTGCAAAAATCCTAATTAAAACTAAATAATTACATGTTAATTTATTTACAAGAAAATAATTACAATAAAAATATTTATTATTTCTGGTCTTTTCTGATTTTTTAATGAAGTTTTTATATTTTGTAAAAAAATAATTGGTTAAATAAACAGCAATAAAAATAAAAATAAGAATTAAAGAAAGAATAAGAGAAATATAATGAAGGCAAACCAGGGGGTTTTCTGTCCCAATATGGAGGTCAAATTAGTGAAATTCTGGCCCAATAAGTTTGAAATCATTTGACTTTTCCAGGCCACGTATGCGCTTGTTGACTTGTCTTTATGGTGTTCTTCAACTATGAGCCCTTGATCTGGATTTGTTAGGCACGTGGCTGACTGGATGAAGTGGAATATGGTGTGCACTGGATGGTAGTGCTGCATGTGAACACCTATGGAAAAATAACATTGGAATTGTACAGACCTGGGGTTCGAACCCAGGTCTTGGACGTTGCAAGCTCAACACTTGTGCCACTACGCCAGTTTGATTACGTTTAACATATAATATCAAATAAATAATATAAAAGAAAACAACGCGTTAGTGGAGAGAAACGCGCCAAATTCAAACCAGCGAATCACTGATTGACACGATGTTGTCTTCTTCGTTGTTTTTATTTTTTCTGAAACAAAAGAACAATAAGCAACGGTTTTAACCCGTTGCTATAGATGACCTATCAGAAAATAGCGAATAGGATTCTGTTAGTCATAAATTTATCGCGAGATATGAACTTGCTTCATCTAAGCTTGCTGAGTCCAATGGCCATAGTCTGGAATCCTAATTTTGCCTTGGGTAAAAAACCCCAATTTTGCAGACCTGTAACCCTAGCAATCGATCATGGTGAAATCCCATATACAATTCAAAAATCAAATTGAACATAATGGTTAGCTTTGAAACATCACAAGGAAGAAGAATATATAATTGAAATGCAATGAGGATGCCTAGAATTGAAAACACGATGGTGACTTTTTCTCTGTACAGGAGGGGTCCTTATTACCAATTCTTTGCGTATTGATGGATGTTTGGAGTTGGAATATGATCAGGAGTCCACAAGGAAGCTTTTGGAATGAGTATTAGGGTTTGAATCGACCTAGAATACTGATTTCAGATTTGAGTTTTATGGAGAAATTTCAAGTTTCACAAAGGCTTTTCTTGCGCAGCTTTGAGTGTCTGGCCATTAGGGTTATCATCCTGAATATGTAGCAAAGCTATTAGGTTGAAAAACTTAATCCAATCTCTCATAATTATGGATTTTGAATATTTGATTTCAAGGATCTTTTTGAATCTTTTTCCATGTGTTCTTTGTTCAATCATGCTCAAATCAAACCAAAACTTGCCTAATTAGCATGTGCACGTGATATTGAGAGTAAAACATGCATGAAAAGATTTTTTAGGTCAAGTTTGAGATTTTTCATGTATTTAAATAATTTAAATGAATTAATATAAATAATAATTCAAATAAATAAATAAAAAATGAGAAAATACTTCCCTTTGGGCCAAGTGGTCGTGCATAGGCTTGGAATGATGAATCATGGAAGAAAAATGGGCCCATTAGCAAATTTAGGTCATTTGAAGTAAAGTTGACTTTTCAAAATTCCCAAAAATTTCCCAACTTCCACAAGGCATAACTTGCTCAATTTTTAAGCTTTTCACATGTTCTTGGATATTTTGGAAAGGTATTTGAGTCCTCTAACCAATGCCTTTGGTCCCATGTCATTTTGATTTACCAATCTCAAGTTATGGCCTTTGACTTAAAGTCCCTTTTTGTTGACTTTTGAAAATGACCTATAATGTTGAAATTGATAACTTTTTGTGAGAGCATTTCTTGGACTTGGAATATGAAGATGAATTGTAGGAAATGTCTTTCTCTTCAAAATGAGCTTTGGATGGACTTTTTCTGATAATCCATGTGAAAGTTATGCCCTGGTCAATTTCAGTTGACTTTTTCAGCTGTCCAAATATAGTAACTTTTGCATCTTTGATGATTTCTGAGCCAAATTTTGAGAATCATGATCAAGCATTGATCAAATGATGTTTGTGGCTTCAAAATGATATGTTGACCAAAAATTTGAACTTTTGACTGCCAAATGACCATTTTGCCCCTACAGTTGACTGTAGTGCAATTTAGGGTTTTGACTGTGCAATTTTGAGCTGAATGCCTTGAAACTTGCTATGAAGATGCTTGACCACATTTGTAGGCATATGAGACTTGATTGGGCCTTTGAAAACTTCTTTTTCTTGATCAGAACACAAACCCTAGTTTTGACTGTATGAGAGACTGTTGAGCTGCATAACCCTTGGGGAATTTTGTGACTTGGCTTGGCAATTTCTTGAAGAATGTGGGAGGGAAAATTTTGGGGTACAACAGTTGCCCCTGTTCAATCTTCTTAGACCTGAGGATGCAGATTGGCTGACGTGCCTTTCGTAATCCGAGGGTGGAAGATGATTGAACACTAAAGTGCCCAGAAATTTGCGCTCACATGTTAGCAGTGTGATGGGGGAATGGGCTTATAGATGCCATTGGGAGGTTGCTGGATAGGATGATGGGCTTATAGATGCCATCTGGATGTTGATCGCGTAGGAGATTCCTTAGCGAGAACCTGCATACCTGCAAAAGAAAAATGAGTACCTGACACGTTGCAGGAGCTGATTTTAGGTGCTTGGTATGGATGTATCCTGACTGGTTACAGGAGCTGAGTCTGGAGCTTCAAAAGATGATGAATGAACCAGGTATGGTTACTGCCTTAGCATGAATGGTAAAAGAACCTTGGGTGATTTTAACTTCAACAACGCTCGTTGAGAAAAATCTTGGCGGGAATTACCATCTTTGCAATATCGGGAAGAGAACCATAGAAAATTATAATCTGAAAGGGGATCGCCTCACTCGCCGTCGGAGAGGGAATCATAGGAAAAGGAATTGTCACCTCACACACCGTCGGAGAGGGAAACATAAGAGACTATCACCTCACACTCATCGTCAGAGAGGGAAACATCTGAAAAAGGAATTACCACCTCACGCACTTGTCGGAGAGGGGACCATAGGAGACTATCACCTCACACTCATCGTCGGAGAGGGAAACATCTGAAGAAGGAATTACCACCTCACGCACTTGTCGGAGAGGGGACCATAAGAGACTATCACCTCACACTCATCGTCGGAGAGGGAAACATCTGAAGAAGGAATTACCACCTCACGCACTTGTCGGAGAGGGGACCATAAGAGACTATCACCTCACACTCATCGTCGGAGAGGGAAACATCTGAAGAAGGAATTACCACCTCACGCACTTGTCGGAGAGGGGACCATAAGAGACTATCACCTCACACTCATCGTCGGAGAGGGAAACATCTGAAGAAGGAATTACCACCTCACGCACTTGTCAGAGAGGGGACCATAAGAGACTATCACCTCACACTCATCGTCGGAGAGGGAAACATCTGAAGAAGGAATTACCACCTCACGCACTTGTCGGAGAGGGGACCATGAGGATAACTTCTACTGAGTCTTTATCAGAAAAATCTGTTGGGAGTCGATTTAGCTGGACTAGAGAAGGCTTTGAACTATGTTTGAGCATTTTAACTGCGTCTTTCCTGAAAGGTAAAGGTCAGTCATATGCAATGTATGATATGGATCAAGCAATGATGTTCTCAACATAAATGAGATTTGTATGACATGATGCGTCTATGCATGCTATAATGATGTATGTGATGTTTTATGAATGTTTTTGTCTAGGAAAGTAAATCCTTGACGGGTGCCAGGAAGTCATATCCCGGGCTGATGTTGAAGAATAGCTTTTGCTTCCGCTGGGGATGATAGTTGCAAGTATACCGGTAGGAGAAGATGACTCCGTTGCGGAATAAACTTGGCGAATAGATTCTGCGGGGAGACGAGATATTCTAGCGACCATGCTGGGAAGCAATACTCTGTGGGGATAGAGATGCTTTGCTGAATTGTTGATGACTTGCTGAGGATACCCTTGTTGTTGGAAGTATGAATAGACTTTGCTGGGGATAGGAAAGAACTACGTTGACGACGACCTTTCCGTGGCTTTTGGCTGAGGATAACCCAGTTATATCCTGTTAAGGAAATAACTCTTTAACTCAAGCCGGACGACGCGTTCGTGCTCTATGAGGGGATAAGCTTCCAGAATCTACTGGGGATAAGCTTGTTGCTTGGGGATATGAATTCCATCTTTCCTGGGGAAACTGGATTAGACTCTTCTGGGGAAGTTTTGAACTGCGGGGGAAGTGATTCCTTTGAACGTTGAGATACCGCCGGGGAACAATCTTTAGGCCAAGACTGCCGGGGATGCTCGTTAGGAGTGTGTATGCTGCTGGGGGAAGTTTTGAGATCTACTGGAGGATACTCAATTTCCTTGAGATTTGATAACTCTGCTTGGAGAAGAATGTATTGTTGGCTCACTCTCTGGGGAATTAAGATGTACTGGTTATGTTCTTTAGATGAACCTACCTTGGTACCTTGGAGGATAGAACAATTAGACTGCTCAGACAACTCTTTATTGCCCCTGTTTCTAGTGTCACCTGCAATTAATTCCTTTGTTTCGTATGCAAATATTTATGAGTTAGCAAATTATTGTCAATGCATATATCACAAATTGAACCTTGGACGTTCTTCGCAAAACAAAACAGAAAAAGAAAAACACTTGGCACGTTTAACTGAAACTATATTTGTATTGATTTTTGAATGGCCTGAATAGGCGTTTTGTGTACAAGAGGCTGGCGTCCTAGTAAGAGGTACGCCGCCGAACAAAAGAGTTTATATAAATTTTGTACAAAAGAAAATAAAACAGTTGTGTGAAATATGAATGATCCACTGGGTTTCAACTCTGCTATTGTCTTTATAACTCCGAGCGTCTCATCACTTGATGACCTTGGTTGAAGGTGAAGCTGACTGATCGATGCCGTCTGAACTTGATGTAGATACCGGATTCTGGATGCAAAGTGATCAATGAGACATAGTATTACGCTTTATCCCTAATTTTTGCCTGGACCGCCCTTTCGGGTTTTCGGTCCACCAGGATACCCATTTTTGCCCAAGCCGCCTTTTCAGGTTTTCGACTTGCCGGGTGTACAGATTTTTCATTTTCATCCCTTCATTTTGCCCGAACCCTTTTGGTTCGACGGGAAGCCCTAATTTTTGCCTAGGCATGTCAGCCTAGCGGGTCTTTTTTTATGCGTAGTATTTTTTAACTATGTCTGCATTGGCGGGGTGAGGAAGGTCGTCACCATCCATGTTGGTTAATATCATTGCTCCTCCTGAGAACACATGCTTAACCACAAATGGCCCTTCGTACGTAGGGGTCCATTTGCCCCTTGGATCACTCTGAGGAAGGATGATTCTCTTGATTACCAGATCCCCAACTTGATATTCCTGTGGTCTGACCTTTTTGTTAAATGCCCTGATCATTCGTTTTTGGTACGTCTGACCATGATAGATAGCAGCAAGTCTCTTTTCGTCAATGAGGTTGAGTTGATCAAGTCGTGTCTGGATCCAATCATCTTCGTTTAGATTTGCATCCTTCATTATCCGGAGAGAGGGAATTTGGACTTCGATCGGTAAGACTGCCTCCATGCCATAAACCAGAGAGAAAGGAGTTGCCCCGGTTGACGTCCTAACTGAGGTACGGTACCCATGTAGAGCGAACGGTAACATCTCGTGCCAATCTTTATACGTTACTGTCATCTTCTGCACGATTTTCTTGATGTTCTTATTTGGTGCTTCTACAGCCCCATTCATCTTCGGTCTGTAAGGAGAAGAATTGTGGTGCTGTATCTTGAACTGTTCGCAAAGCTCAGCGATCATCTTATTGTTTAAATTGGTACCGTTGTCTGTAATGATCCGCTCAGGGACGCCGTACCGACAGATTAGGTTGTGCCGAATGAACCGTGCCACAACAGTTTTGGTTACCGTAGCATAGGATGCTGCCTCAACCCACTTTGTAAAATAATCGATCGCCACTAGGATGAAGCGATGTCCATTAGATGCCATAGGTTTAATCTCGCCGATCATGTCTATGCCCCACATTGCAAACGGCCAAGGCGCAGTCAGAACATTCAGGGGAACCGGAGGAACATGCACCTTGTCTGCGTAAATCTGACACTTATGACATGTCCTGGAGTGTTGGTAGCAGTCGGCTTCCATGGTGGACCAATAATATCCTGCCCGTAGGATCTTCTTAGCCATAGTATGCCCACTGGAATGTGTACCAAAGGTCCCTTCATGTAGATCTTCCATGATCCGTTCTGCTTCAGTTTTGTCCACACAACGCAGTAAGGTCGAATCATGGTTTCTCTTGTACAAGATGCCGTTGCTTAGGAAGAACTTGGCTGCAAACCTCCTCAGGAATTTCTTATCATTGACAGAGGCACCTTCAGGGTATTCCTGAGCTTCCAGATATCTCTTCACTTCGTGGTACCAAGGTTTCTCAGTCACCAATTCAGTTTCGAGATCACAACAGTATGCCGGTTCGTCCAGTTTCCAGATGATGATCCGGGGAGCCTCATTATCCCATTTGACCTTGAACATTGAAGACATTGTAGCTAACGCGTCCGCTAACTGATTCTCTTCTCTTGGAAAGTGCTCAAAGGTTATCTCCGTGAAGTGGGGAATCAGGGTCAACACACATTCTCTATAAGGAATCAAGTTTGGATGTTTCGTATCCCACTCTCCTTTGATCTGATTGATCACAAGAGCGGAATCTCCGAAGACACTTAGAAATTTGATCCTTAGGTCGATCGCAGCTTGAAGACCCATGATACACGCCTCATACTCCGCCATGTTGTTGGTACAGTTGAAACACAGCCGGGCAGTGAGTGGAGTATGAGTACCTTGTGGAGATATGATTATAGCGCCGATACCATTTCCCAAAGCATTGGAAGCTCCGTCAAAGTGCATAGACCATCGGGATCCTGGATCAGGTCCTTCATCCGGTCCAGGTACTTCACAGTCAGTTACAATCATGATGCTTTCATCCGGAAATTCGAAGTTCATTGATTGGTAGTCATCTACAGCTTGATGAGCTAAGTGGTCTACCAATACACTTCCCTTGATGGCTTTCTGGGTTGTGTACTGAATGTCGTATTCCGTCAAAATCATTTGCCATCTTGCAATTCTCCCAGACAGAGCAGGCTTTTCGAATATGTACTTTATAGGATCCATTTTTGAGATCAACAAGGTAGTGTGAGTCAGCATATACTGTCTCAGCCGGCGAGCAGCCCATACCAAAGCGCAGCAAGTTTTCTCAAGCAGTGAGTATCGGGTCTCACAGTCGGTAAACTTTTTGCTAAGGTAATAAATGGCATGCTCTTTTCGGCCAAACTCGTCATGCTGCCCCAGCACACACCCCATTGAATTGTCAAGCACTGTCAGGTATAATATCAGAGGTCTCCCTTCAACCGGTGGCATAAGGATAGGTGGTTCTTGGAGATACTCTTTGATTTTGTCGAAAGCAGCCTGACATTCATCGTTCCAACGAACTACCTGATCTTTCTTCAGCAGCTTGAAGATTGGCTCACAGGTAGCAGTCAGATGAGATATGAATCGAGCGATGTAATTCAGGCGTCCTAAAAAGCCTCTGACTTCCTTCTCTGTCTTAGGAACTGGCATCTCTTGAATAGCTTTGACCTTAGCAGGGTCCACTTGAATACCTTTATCACTGACCACGAAGCCTAGCAACTTCCCAGATCTTACCCCGAAGGTGCACTTGTTCGGGTTCAATCTCAGCTTGTACAGTTTCAACCGGTCAAACAACTTCTGCAGATGATCCAGGTGCTCTTCCTCAGTCTGGGACCTAGCGATCATGTCGTCCACATACACTTCTATCTCATGATGGATCATATCATGAAATAAGGCAACCATGGCACGTTGGTAGGTTTCCCCAACATTCTTTAACCCGAATGGCATGACCTTGTAACAGAAGGTGCCCCACTGAGTGACAAATGTAGTCTTTTCCATGTCTTCAGGTGCCATCTTGATCTGATTGTAGCCTGAAAAGCCATCCATGAAAGAGAACACTTTGTGCTGAGCTGTATTATCAACAAGGACATCAATGTGAGGTAAGGGGAAGTCATCCTTGGGGCTGGCCCTGTTCAGATCCCTGTAATCGACACACATTCTGACCTTACCGTCCTTCTTAGGTACCGACACCACATTAGCAACCCACTGAGGATAAGAAGTCACTGCAAGGAACCCGGCATCAAACTGTTTCATGACCTCGGCTTTAATCTTCTCAGACATCTCTGGACGCATCCGACGGACCTTTTGCTTAACTGGAGGACAGTCTTCCTTAGTTGGCAAGTGATGGACCACAATGTCGGTATCCAACCCGGGCATGTCTTCGTAGGACCAAGCAAAGATCTCCATATAATCATGCAGCATCTTGGTTAACCGTTGCTTCACGCTGAGCTCTAGGTTGGCACCAATCTTTACCTCTCTCCTCTCTGCCTCAGTACCCAGGTTTATTGTTTCTACTGGCTCTTCTTGGGGTTGAATTGCCCTCTCTTCCTGAAGCAACAGTCTAGCAAGCTCGCCAGGCACTTCACAATCATCTTCACCTTCGTCTTCGGCTAAGTTGATCGGATTTTCGAAGTCATAACTGGCGGTAGCAGAGCTGTTATCAGTAAGATCCAGAGTGGATTGGAACCTGTATGAGTGAGTGTGTGTGTAAATACAGCTGTTTTGAAAATTATGTAAAGGAAAGGAAAGACAGAAAAGGAACACAATATTTGCAATGCGAGAAACGTCCAAGATTTTCATTCATGATATATGAAATGACAATTTGTATGCCCTCACAAATAGAACCACGGTGCCTCGGGTAAGACACCGGGCCATAGAGTTTATCATTGTTTATTACAAAATAACAAAACATAGGAATTCTTTACTTAGTAACAAAAGAAACAGGGAGATTGTCCTTTGCGCTCCAATTGTTGAGTCCACCGTCAGTTGCCGGGTAGATCCAGCTATCAAACTCAGCTTCATCAACTTCCTCTTCATCCCCAATAGCATTAACTCCATGAGCAGGCAGGGGAGCTGTCACCACATTAGGCTTGTCAGACGCCTCAAACTGTACCTCCTTAGCATCAATGAGGTCCTGCAGCTTGTTCTTTAGTGCCCAACAGTCATCAGTAGAGTGCCCCGGACTTTCTGAATGGTACGCACAACGAGCATTCGGATTGTACTTGGGAGATGTTGTATTAGGGAACTTCGGGGCTTCCCCGACAGTCACTAAGTTGGTGGCTAGCAACTGTGGCAGAATCTGTGATAGGGTCATGTTTAACCGGGTAAACTCCCTCCGGGGTCTTTCCGCCCTTTGAGAATTATTTGGCCGAGGAGCGGCAGCAGGCTTAGCGATCATCACCGCGCTGACAGATTGGCGGTGCTCAGGTCTTTCTGATTTCCTAGAACCATACACGGCACTAGACTCCTTCTTGAAAGGTTTCTTTTCCGAACTAGATGATGCACCCTTCGCAATCTTCCCGGACTTCAACCCAGCTTCAATCCTTTCTCCAGTCAGGATCAAATCAGTGAACCCAGCAGAAGAATTCCCAATGAGGTGGTTAAAGAATGGCCCAGATAGGGTCCCCAAGAACATGTCAACCAGCTCCCGATCAGTCAATGATGGCTGCACCCTGCCAGCCAGGTCTCTCCACTTCTGAGCGTACTCCTTAAAACCTTCGCTTGCACCTAACGCCATACCCTGGAGTTGGGTACGTGTGGGGGCAAGGTCGGCATTATATTGATACTGCTTATAGAAAGCAGTAGCCAACTCCTCTCAGTTACGAACTTTGGTCCCATCCAGCTGATAGAACCATTAGAGATGAGTCCCTGAAAGACTCTCCTGGAAGAAGTGGATCCATAAATTCTTATCCGCAGAGTACGGCTGAATTTTCCGAACATAGGACCTTAAATGCAGCTTGGGACAAGACGCCACGTCATATTTGGAGAAGGATGGTGCTTTGAACTTATGCGGGATAATCACACCAGTCGACAAACCCAGATCTCCGAAATCCAGCCCAGGTGCCTGTTGAACCTCCATAGCCTTCAACCTGTCCTCCAGTTGCTTATATCTGTCATCTGCCGGAGGGTACTGCTCTTCATCAAAATCTGTCTCGTTGTCGGAGACGACCGGACTAGGAACCTTTACTTCTGCCTGAGAAGGACTCTTGCCAACAGAAGAACCAGCCTCTTCATGCTGCAGAGTGTTGCCAAACCTTCGGCCCGAGTTGAACAGAACAGTTCTTCTCTTCTTCTTCTTCTCCTTCTTCAGGAGCATAGCCTTTAGTTCTTCTTGGCCTTTAGCCAGACCCTTGATTAGTTCTTGAAACTGCGCATTCTGCGCCTGAAGAGCCTTGATTGATGTCTCAGTTGATGCAGATTCGGGATTCATGATGCTGAAATAAACAGCGAAGAACTGTAAGCAACCTGAAAAGGGAAAAACCTGCTATGCACATGATGTATGAAATGCGTATGCAATGCATTCAAGGGTTCGAAAGTTCAAATTCGTTGTAGACAAAAGGAACACACGTTATCATTAAAGAAATCATTGTTTAATACATCAAAGCCTCATGGGCAAAAAGTACAAAAGTCAAATCAATCCCAAAATACACTGCGCATCCTCTTTGGAGCTATGTAGGTGTTGAGATTCCTCTCCTCATGCAACAGGCGAGTGAGCTCCAGGACCTTCTTTTCACTGGTATGCAGACTAGTCTTAAGAGAATTCCGTTCTTCCTTAAGCTGGATCCAGCTCTTCTGCATCTCTTCCCAGGATGTGGGCATATCAGGGTGCTGAATAGTGTAGGACACTTCCCCTTCCGAGATAGGTTCTTTGATTACCGGGAGCATATGAGGATAAGGCATTACTAACTTCTGGGAGCGGGCTCGTACCCACTTGAGATAAGGCTCCAAAGGGATGGAGTTCCTGTGCCCCAGTGTCTTGCTGTCTATCTTACTGGGCATCCTCCAGGCTCTGATAAATCTCTGGCGAAGTCCTTGAGTATCGTTGTCGAAGTCAAAAACTATGTCAGGAATTAACATGTCATGAGGACCGTCCCTCCGAGCATAACCAAACTGTCTCCAAGCCAGGCATGGGCTATAAGTAATACCTCCTCTGATTCCAAGTAAAGGAACATTAGGGTACTCCCCGCAACGATCAATGATAGTGACATCTTCTCTGGACCTAGGGCACCAATGTATACCTGCATGTGTAAGAGTCATCAACCATTGTGACCATCTCAAACCCCGCTCATTCTTCAAGACTGATTGTGGAAGGTGCGAAATAAACCACCTTCCCAGGAGAGGAGTGCAACACATAAGGACACCTCTTTTTCTCATGGTTCGAGTGTAACATGAGTGAAGGATGTCCCCTAGCAATGTAGGTATAGGATTCCTGGACATAAAGATCTGGACGACACTGATATCAATAAGCTGATCTGGATTAGGGAACAACACCAAACCATAAACAAGGAGGGCCACAACCTCTTCAAAAGCTTGCAAGTCAAGGGAGTTCCAACATTCAAGAGCCTTTTCAATCAGAAACCTGGCTAAGAACCCTTTGATACCACTTCTAACTTCCCAATGTCCCTTGAGGTCAGATGACTGTAGGTGCAAGGCTTTAGCAATCTCTTCAAGCTTAGGTTCCTTTTCTGTACCGTTGAAGGGTAGCTGATCAAGGATAGGGATCTTCAGGAGCCGGGAGAACTCCTCCAATGTAGGTACCAACTTATAGTCCAAGAAGGTAAAGCAGTGATGCAGAGGGTCGAAGAATTGGAACAGGACCTTCATCATATCTTCCTCAATGTTGGTGTTGACCAAGCTGATGAGGCTTCCATGCCTTTCACTGAATGATGAGTTCTCAGGAATCCTGGATATAAGCTCCTTAAGCTGAGGAGGGATCCTTACAAGATTGACTTGAATTGTCTTTCTACGAACGGTTTCCATGTCCTACAAAACAAGAACAAAGATGAAAATCCGAACCCCTGAAATGGTTAGTCAATGCATATGATGCTGGATGATGTCATGATGCTATGATTAAACACACCACAGATATTTACAAAGACAAACATGTAAGGCACACAAGACACACAAGACAAGCCCTTAAGGTTTAAGGCCAGCATGGGGTCTGGGTAGTACCCTCTTGAAGTTGGTGGGTTCATCATGTCCTATCAAAGTAACCGGGTTCTAAGGTTCCCAATATCACGGGATTGCTTTCATTGTTCATCGTTTCGATTTAGCCACTGAACTGGCGACCGAAATATTCCAGGAAAGCAACCCTCAATTGAGTGTAGTATCGAGTATCAACCAACCTCGGACTGCACCAAAGTCAGTTATCTCACTACCCTAAAGAGGCCAAGATAGTTCAATTAAGGTTCCTAAGGTCTGTTGATGCTTCACGACACCACGCGGAGGCCCCGTACTCTCCTTGACTGAACTCAAGGGTTACCGGTACACACCAAAGTGCCACATCAACGTAGCAGGTTGTTTCAACCATGTCGGTATACCCCGCACAGTTCCCTCACAGCCTTGTTGCTACTTTCTAAGAAAGGTATCCCCAGATCCGGGTTAGGATCTATAGAACTCCCCAGCAACCCACAATTTAAAGCACACAAGGAAAACAATTGAAAACATAGTTATGAGCTAGCCCTAAGGTACACCTCACTTTATAAAGGGTCCCCAGCAGAGTCGCCAGTTCTGTGATCGGTGGATCTGGAACTGACTGTTTAACGCTGGTTCGCGAAATGTCGCGGTAAGCAAGAGTCGCCACCGTCTTTTATTTTCTCCAAATGGAAAGGACAAAAGCACAGAAAAATTCCTTTAAAGAGATTGCTCTCGGTTCGGGAGGTAGGTTATAGAAAGGGAAGGTGTTAGCACCCTTTCTATCCATGGTTATCCATGGGCTCTTAGGTACTTGCTCAATGTGTTTTCAAAATTGTTTGTTTTCTTTTCAATTGTGGGTTTTAAAAAGTTTCTTTTGAAAAATTTCAGTTCGACTCGTACGTCAGAGTGTTTGAAAAATTTGCTTTGAAAGCTTTTGAAAAGTGTCAGTGTGAAAAGATTTTTGTTTGTTTTGAAGAGAGCAAGTATCCTTGAGAACCTACCTACCCTAAGGAATTCGTCTGTGTAAATGTCCTTAAAAGTAGTGCCATCCCACCATTGAGAGGTAGGTAGCACCACCGTTGGAGGTATTCGGGTCAATTCGAGGTTGTAGGGACATGGTGATCACCAGAGCAATAGGAAGACACCTTAGAAGCTACCCTCATGCCAGGTTCCCGGATCATGAGGACTTACTAAGACATCCTCTACTCGACGATCACCTTTCGAAAGGCAACAGTGAGGCGTACCCTAGGGGTGGTGTGTGCGATTCGTGTGTCGTTTTCATTGATATTTGTCTTGTCATGTTCATTGTGATCTACGCTTGATTTTATTATGGCCATTCATTCTTGCATGTTTTGTTTAACAGTTAAAATATTTGCGGGAAAGTAAATTCTAAAGCTATTACAAATGGCGCGGGTCCACATCGCCAAAATTAAACCGGACCCGATTTGACGGAAAGTAAAGAAATCAAATAAAAGTGCGAAAAGTTAAGTTACAACGCTTTGGGAGAGGTACATAATTGATTAAGCGAAAGAAAATAAATACGCGAATTAAATAAGTTACGAACGAGGGCGTTGGACCCTTTTGCAAACAATTAAA
This sequence comes from Vicia faba, assembly GCA_948472305.1. Classification (NCBI taxonomy): domain Eukaryota; kingdom Viridiplantae; phylum Streptophyta; class Magnoliopsida; order Fabales; family Fabaceae; genus Vicia; species Vicia faba. The sequence goes on from OX451736.1 coordinate 84,558,532, forward strand.
GTTAATGAGGAATTAAAGTTAAAGTCAAATGTTTTTGGTATTTTGTGTTTTTTAGGATTTAAGGAGAAAAAAGAATTAATTAAAATTAAAATGAAATGTTAAACCTAATTCTAATTATTTTTAAGTTATTAAGAAAAATATTGAATTTTTAACCTAATTTAAACCTAAATTATTTATATACAATTTAATTATGAAAATAAATAAATAATAATATTATGATAAAAAGGAAAAATTAAAAGGAATGGAAATTGTTAATTAAACCTAATTCTACCTTTTTTAGATTTATTAAAAAGAATTAAACTTGCAAAAATCCTAATTAAAACTAAATAATTACATGTTAATTTATTTACAAGAAAATAATTACAATAAAAATATTTATTATTTTTGGTCTTTTCTGATTTTTTAATGAAGTTTTTATATTTTGTAAAAAAATAATTGGTTAAATAAACAGCAATAAAAATAAAAATAAGAATTAAAGAAAGAATAGGAGAAATATAATGAAGGCAAACCAGGGGGTTTTCTGTCCCAATATGGAGGTCAAATTAGTGAAATTCTGGCCCAATAAGTTTGAAATCATTTGACTTTTCCAGGCCACGTATGCGCTTGTTGACTTGTCTTTATGGTGTTCTTCAACTATGAGCCCTTGATCTGGATTTGTTAGGCACGTGGCTGACTGGATGAAGTGGAATATGGTGTGCACTGGATGGTAGTGCTGCATGTGAACACCTATGGAAAAATAACATTGGAATTGTACAGACCTGGGGTTCGAACCCAGGTCTTGGACGTTGCAAGCTCAACACCTGTGCCACTACGCCAGTTTGATTACGTTTAACATATAATATCAAATAAATAATATAAAAGAAAACAACGCGTTAGTGGAGAGAAACGCGCCAAATTCAAACCAGCGAATCACTGATTGACACGATGTTGTCTTCTTCGTTGTTTTTATTTTTTCTGAAACAAAAGAACAATAAGCAACGGTTTTAACCCGTTGCTATAGATGACCTATCAGAAAATAGCGAATAGGATTCTGTTAGTCATAAATTTATCGCGAGATATGAACTTGCTTCGTCTAAGCTTGCTGAGTCCAATGGCCATAGTCTGGAATCCTAATTTTGCCTTGGGTAAAAAACCCCAATTTTGCAGACCTGTAACCCTAGCAATCGATCATGGTGAAATCCCATATACAATTCAAAAATCAAATTGAACATAATGGTTAGCTTTGAAACATCACAAGGAACAAGAATATATAATTGAAATGCAATGAGGATGCCTAGAATTGAAAACACGATGGTGACTTTTTCTCTGTACATGAGGGGTCCTTATTACCAATTTTTTGCGTATTGATGGATGTTTGGAGTTGGAATATGATCAGGAGTCCACAAGGAAGCTTTTGGAATGAGTATTAGGGTTTGAATCGACCTAGAATACTGATTTCAGATTTGAGTTTTATGGAGAAATTTCAAGTTTCACAAAGGCTTTTCTTGCGCAGCTTTGAGTGTCTGGCCATTAGGGTTATCATCCTGAATATGTAGCAAAGCTATTAGGTTGAAAAACTCAATCCAATCTCTCATAATTATGGATTTTGAATATTTGATTTCAAGGATCTTTTTGAATCTTTTTCCATGTGTTCTTTGTTCAATCATGCTCAAATCAAACCAAAACTTGCCTAATTAGCATGTGCACGTGATATTGAGAGTAAAACATGCATGAAAAGATTTTTTAGGTCAAGTTTGAGATTTTTCATGTATTTAAATAATTTAAATGAATTAATATAAATAATAATTCAAATAAATAAATAAAAAATGAGAAAATACTTCCCTTTGGGCCAAGTGGTCGTGCATAGGCTTTGAATGATGAATCATGGAAGAAAAATGGGCCCATTAGCAAATTTAGGTCATTTGAAGTAAAGTTGACTTTTCAAAATTCCCAAATATTTCCCAACTTCCACAAGGCATAACTTGCTCAATTTTTAAGCTTTTCACATGTTCTTGGACATTTTGGAAAGGTCTTTGAGTCCTCTAACCAATGCCTTTGGTCACATGTCATTTTGATTTACCAATCTCAAGTTATGGCCTTTGACTTAAAGTCCCTTTTTGTTGACTTTTGAAAATGACCTATAATGTTGAAATTGATAACTTTTTGTGAGAGCATTTCTTGGACTTGGAATATGAAGATGAATTGTAGGAAATGTCTTTCTCTTCAAAATGAGCTTTGGATGGACTTTTTCTGATAATCCATGTGAAAGTTATGCCCTGGTCAATTTCAGTTGACTTTTTCAGCTGTCCAAATATAGTAACTTTTGCATCTTTGATGATTTCTGAGCCAAATTTTGAGAATCATGATCAAGCATTGATCAAATGATGTTTGTGGCTTCAAAATGATATGTTCACCAAAAATTTGAACTTTTGACTGCCAAATGACCATTTTGCCCCTACAGTTGACTGTAGTGCAATTTAGGGTTTTGACTGTGCAATTTTGAGCTGAATGCCTTGAAACTTGCTATGAAGATGCTTGACCACATTTGTAGGCATATGAGACTTGATTGGGCCTTTGAAAACTTCTTTTTCTTGATCAGAACACAAACCCTAGTTTTGACTGTATGAGAGACTGTTGAGCTGCATAACCCTTGGGGAATTTTGTGACTTGGCTTGGCAATTTCTTGAAGAATGTGGGAGGGAAAATTTTGGGGTACAACAGCATAAAAATATTTGATTCGCGCATAATGATTGACTTTAGAACTAATTTGAGTGAATTTTTCAATGATAACCCTCCCTTGGTTACAAGCCTACTTGTATTGCAATCCAAAATGACACATGAAAGAACTATTCTTATCTTTAACGACCCTCTTATTCAATTCACCCTTGTATGAAAAATGACAAACATTGAAGGAGGGATGATGCCTCCTAAGGATTTGGATCGCATTGAATCTATGGCATGAAAGTGATCATCTGAATGAATCCAAATCAAATGGAATTCTCAATTATTCCTAACTCCGATCCTTAAATTCATACCATAAATAAAAGAAGTAATAATATCTCACCTGCATTGGATCTCCAAGTTCAACATTTTATACCACAACTTATTGTCTTTGCAATTCAAATCATAAGTCATTGACCTCAAGGATAATAACCTCAACGCCATATCAACCTTTATTGAAGAAACTCCTTGACTCACACAAAACTAGAAGCATAACCGGACGTCCACGTGATACAACTCTAATTTCATGAAGTATATAGGGAAATGAACTCTAATTTCACATTTCTCTGTTCGAAGGATAACCAGAAGAATCAAACTTTACTGGATGAATACACCTTAGTTAGTCATAAAAACCCTAACTTCTCAAATGATAAGTACATTCACATGAGAGGGTGCATTGATTCACAGAGTAAGTATGCTAGGTCACACCCCCTGAATTCTTGACAAGAAAACAAATATGTAACCTGTTGTTCAGTGGACGATAATATCCCTGTAGCTTAATGGAAAATAAGTCTAAAAAACGAGCATGAACCAAAACCCTCATTCCACAACCTTGTACACCAAGAGGAACCAGAATAATCAAACTTATTCAACACATACACCTCAAATCAGTTGTAAACCTTAGCTCCCTAACTGCTGATCGTTTGAACCTCGGGTGATCTATTTTTTAATGAAAATGCATGCTACGCACATGACCTATTGGAATGATGCAGATGAATGTAAATTCTAAGCCAGAATAAAAGTACAATTAGGAGGGCAAACTTTGGGGTGCAACAAAGATGTATCACATGCGTAACATGACCATCTTTAAGGCAACAAAGTGGAGTAAACCCTATAGGTGCAAAGTGTGCAATTGTATTGTATTTCATGCTTGAGTTTATCTTGGATTAAGGTTTTCTAAACATTGATTTATCTTTCCATACAAACCCTAATTTACTAGCATTTATATGAAAGCGATAAATTGCGGAAAGTAATATCCTACGCTATTACATTATTTTTTGAGGATAGGGTACAAACTTACAAATGGGGATTGCAAGAATTTAAAACCTAATTATTTATTACAACTATATTGAATAAATGTACAAGAATTGGAATATATAATGTACAAGGAAATAAATGGTCAAGGAAATAAATATGATGTATAAAGAAAGAGGCAAATGTTTTTGTTTTGAATTTTGTTTAAGGGAATGGATTTAATCTAATTAACTAAAAATAATAATGAATTAAGACAAGAAAATTAAAATTAAGTTAAGTAAAAGAAATTAATTTATTAAAGAAAACAAGTCTTTGGGGTTTTGTATGAAAAAAAAGATTTTATATTAATTACACTAGTATGAGAAAATTAATTAAAGAAAACCTAAGTTCTAAGTTATTTTAATTAAAAGAAATTAAAACCTTAGTCTAATATTAATTTGTTTAAGAAAAGAAATTAAATTTGCAATAATAAAATATTTTTGTGTTTTTTATTAATAAAAATAATATTTATAATAATAATAATAATATTTAAAGAAAAGTAAAAAAGAAAAAAAAAAGAAAAAAAAGAAATAAAGTCAGGGGGTGAAAATTAAATTTGGGTGTTTGTTTGTGTAAAAAACAGTAATTGTGTTTGGCCTGGCCCATTAGCATTTTTGTCATCAGAAATGAAATAAAATAAAAAAGGAACCAATGGGCTGCGCTGTAAACCTGCAAAGAGGGGGTGGTTAGGAGAAGTAAAAATACAAAGGCCCAGTTGTGGAGGCCCAAGGCGCGCTGGCTTGTTCAAACAAAGAAAAGATGGGAAATGTTAGAAAAAGGCAAAATGACAGCGCTGGGGCTCGATCCCAGGACCTAGGCATAAACGTGCGTGCTATCTACCACTGAGGTGACCATAGATCTGTTAACTTGTATCAAACCATAAATATATATTGAAAATCCACTCCTAGGCATGTACATCATCTTCAACCTCACGCCCAGCCAGACCAATTGTATCCCAATCATTTTTCAACTAAAATGAAAAATGTAAACATGAAACTTGTGGAAACTTTTATCACGAATTCAGAAATGTAACTCATTAAAACTATAAATCAAAGACAAGCATGAATTTTGAATAGTACCAAATCTAACCTAATTTTTTCAGAAAGTTCGGGTCCAAAATTCTCCCTACTCAAGCAATATAAATGATATCTATGGATATGTACAGTTTCAGGACAATGATATCTACATTTTGTCTTTGAAAATGTAAGCCTAACAATCCCTAAATAATGAGATGAAAAGTCAGAAAATTCACCTTGCAACTGGAGATCGTGTTTTGAGTTAGAGGACCTTTTAAGATGTTGTGATGATCTGGTTAGCTTCCTCAAGTCCCCAGGAAGCTAATTGAAGATGTGAAAAACACAAGAAGGGGGGTTGAATTGTTAAAACTTGAAATCAAATGCAGACAACACGTTATTTTTATCCTGGTTCGTTTGATCTCAAACTACTCCAGTCCACCTGTCAAGGTGATTTCGCCTCTCTCCAACGAGGTCTTAATCCACTATATTCAACTGAATACAAAACTGCTTTAACAACTGCTAAAGCCTTCTTGAGTCTAAACCACAGACCGGTTTCTCAAGGAAATTCTTTTACAGAAAAATGAACAAATGTGTGTTGAATGTTTTCTAGAAAAACGATATATCACAACTGTGATAATACACAAGATAAAGCTTAGATGATACTAGATTGCTAGAGCTATAGAATAATCAATTGAGAGCTTTTAGCAAAAGTGAGAACGAGCTTGATGATGATAGGCTTTAGGCGTGTAGAGTATTGTAGAGCATTAGCCATTTCACTTCTCACTGATTTGTTTAAATAACCTTGGAATAGATACGTTGATGCCAATAATTCCATTTCAATGCTTATTACGTTCTTTCCATTTTGAGAAGATCTTTGTCTTGGAATAAAGCCGTTGGTAATAAATCTGCCTTGAATGCAGTACCGTTGACACTTCAGAATGTTCTGCTTGATTCAGATCAAAGTGTGTTGGCTTTAGCTTATTCTGATTGCTTCTGAGTGCTGATGACATTATTAAGATCTTGATCAGAGTCAGAGTATATTGAGCGCAGATTCTGTTCATCAGACTTTAGCGTAAGCACATGTATTGATCTTCTGATGTTGATGTTGATACTTATGTTCTGATGCTGATTCCATCAGAGTTTCCTGTAAATACACAACATAATTTTAAGTAGCATCTATGTCTTATATAAAAATCATAATTCATTTAATCTTGTATTTTGTTATCATCAAAACTCTAACTGAGGGTTGTAGAATCAAATTATGTTCTAACAATCTCCCCCTTTTTGATGATGACAAAAACTAGATTTTTTAAATTAAAATAAGATGATGAAAGTATCAGAGTTTAAGGATAGAAAGGAAACAGTATCAGAGATAATCCATTAACGAGAAAAAGGTATCAGAGTTAAGAGGGTAAGGAGTAAAAAGTATCAGAGTAATGATGAGAAAAACTCCCCCTGAGTTGATTATTCCTTTTGATTCCTTGAGACCTTGAGCATCAGAACTTTATTGAACCTTTCTTTGAGCATCAGAATTTTGCTTTATCAGAGTTCTTCAGGTTTATGTACCTGTAAGCTTTTCAGAGCAAAGAAATATTTATGAATGTTAGAATGTTTGAGACTTTTGTCTCAGTAAACCGTTATTGAAAAATATCATTCTTTCTCCCCCTTTTTGTCAGCGATCAAAAAGCATATATAATCAGAGTAAAAAACATTAGAGCAAAACACGTTTGTATTGAAACAGAAGCAAGAATAGTTTAGAACAAGTAGAAATATTACAGACAAACATAAGAAAACAAGGAAAACATAAGAAAAATCTAAGAACAAGGAGGAAGTCGTGTGAACAGGGCTTCCAACATGCTCTTGATTTGTTCGCTGGTTTCGTTTTGCTTGGCTACCATGCTTGCTATAAATTCAATCTTGATATCCTGCTTGTCCATCCGTTCATTCATCAGCATATCTGATCTCTTCAAATCCTCCAGAGCCTGCCTATCAACAGAGGAAGATTGAGGATCTTCAGATACAGGATGCTTCTCAGAGATTTCTGTAGCTTCTTCTGCTTGACCCATGTCTTCAGCTTGAATAAACTGTTCTTCTGCAGCTTGAACTGTAGATGCTGGACGCTTTTTAGACCAAGGCTCACTGTCCAGATGGAGAACCTCTTCCTTCAGCAGCTTGCTCAGAACTGGACTTTCCATTTCCTTCAGCAGATTGCTGAAGTTCTGTTGAGCCTGTCCATAGCTCTGGTCTTGCAGCTTGAAGGTTTCAGCACAAACCCATCTTCTGAATTGAGTCCAGAGGAAGTCTGAGATAGCAGGATCAACCACTTCCAGACTAGCTTGTTTCAATGAAGTGATCCACTTCTACATATCTGTTTCAAAATTCAAAATGCTGCTACCAACATCTGGTTGTTTAGGTTTAGGGATGGAAGTTTTCTGGTTTATTGCAGCAAGGCGTTCAAGGATTGTTAGATCAATGACTGTCTTGCTGTGGTTTTCTGTATTTTTATTAGGTGAGGGAGTAGGAGAATCAGAAATAACGATTGGACTATGTGGAGTGTTTGGAGGAGTTGTTTCTGGTGAGGATGGTAGTTGAGACATATTAACAGTTGTACCACAAGGCAATTGAATGGCCAAGGGTTGTGGTTCAGGGGACTCAGAGGTTTGAGCCTCAGAGTTTTGAGTCTCAGGTTGTGGAGATTGTGCATGTGGAGGAGATGGTGGATTACTTTCTGATTGGGGAGAGGGAGGTTGTGGAATTTCTGGTTCTGGTATTTGGGAGAGTGGAGTTTCTGGTATTGGTGAAAGTGGGATGTCAGGTTGTGGAGAAGTGGGAATTTCTAGTTGTGTATTTGGATTTTCTGTATGGGGAGCGGAAGAGTGTTGGTCTATGTCGGACAGAACTTGTGCAAGTTTGTGGTTTGGAGCGGGATCTTCTGAGAGTTAATGACTCAGAAGGGTCAAAGTCTTCAAAATCTTCAAATGTTTAGGGTGTTGGGATATCAGATGGAATTGGAGTAGGAATGGATGTGGAAACAGCAGATGAATCTAAAACAGATACAGAACCAGGATTACCTCTTTTCTTTGGAGTTTGTTGTGATGATCCTTCTGGAGCAGCTTTTCTATTCTTCGTCTTCTTCAGAGCAACCTCTGGTGCCTTCTGCTGAAGATCTTGGATGTTTAGATTAGGAGCTGTACCATCAGCTTTACAAGCGTCCAAGTATCTCAGAATGATCTGAGGCTTGGAGTCAATCTCTGAGAACATAGGTAAGTCGTCCAGAAGAATTATTCTGCTGGAGATTTCAGCAAAAGGAGTAACGCTGGGCTCCTTCTTAATGTTCTCTATCAGCTTCATCTTCTTTAGATTCTTGGCATTCAGCTGCTTGCCAACAGATGGTTCCAGGGTGCTGATCTCTTGTGCCTCTGTCAAGTGTTCAATCAGCCTATTCTCAGTCAGAATATCTGATATCAATCTACCCAAGGGTATCCAATCCCTTTTAGTGCGTTCATCTTCTCTTGTCTCCTTGACGCTTATCCTCAGATGGTTGAACAGAAGATGAGCTAGATTAATCTTTACCTTCTGAGAAATAAAATAGATCAGAAATTGTTGATCTATGTTTATGTAATCAGGAGAGCTTGTGGGCTTCCCGTGATTGAAACAGCCCAGAATAATCTTTGCCCAAATTATGTGCTTATCTCTCAGATCCCTTATCTTGCTGGAGGGGAGCCCCAGCGTGAAAATTTCCCTTTTTATAGTAGCAACATCTGAGCACCTTTCTGCCATGTCTATACAGCGAATACCACCACCATTGTATCCAATCAGTTTTCCAATTAGGTCTTCAGGAATCACAATTTTCTTCCCCATTATGTAAGAAGTGACTTGGTGATTTGAGGAAGAGGGGTGAATCCAGAATTCCTTAACCAAGATAGGAAAAGTTGGACCCACCAACCTGTCAAAGTATATCTCCCATCCTTGAGCTTGAATCTCTTCTGATAAATCAAAACCATTTTCCTTCAAACTGTTGAAATCCACTATAATCTCTGACAAAACTTCCAGGTTCTTGACTGGAGTGAGTAGTGTTCTGAGAGGAACCTCATATTGCTCAGCTGATGCATCTTTCTGGGAACCTGAAGAGATATTGCTGGAAGACGCCATTGTTCACACGAGGTTTTGAGAGAAAAAATTGAAAGGGTTTTCTTGAGCAGGAAGAACACAAACACAAATATCAGAGAAATTGATTGAAAACGAAAGTAAGGGTAAACATTGTGAATAGTGTGAATGGTGTTTAAATAGATTTTGAAAAAGTTTTTGAAAACATAAACGCTTAAGAGAGAGAAATAAATCATGATTAATAGCATTAATTTATTGCTGATTTTAGGGGATTTCAGAAAGATACTTAAACGGTTACCAGTGACATGTGTCTCAATGCAACCAATCAGCGCTTTGCCTTTTCAGAAGCGTGAACGCGTGTTCAGCCTCAGGAAACAACTGATGACTGGATGACACTTGTTTGCTTTAAGTGAACATCACTTCTATCCTTGAACTGAAGAGCTCAGAGCTTCATGGATAGATCATGTACAATCTGCATTTCTAAAAATTCTGAAAGAAGATTGATCAGAAGTTCACAGAGAAATAAACATAATTCTGAAGGTTAATATATAAAATTAAAACAGTTTTATTCTGGACAGAGCTTCATGCTGAGATGATTCAGAATGAAGTTGAACCTATCTTCAGAAAGTGGTTTTGTGAATATATCAGCCCATTGATGGTCTGTATCAATAAATTTTAAGTTTAAAATTCCTTTATGAATATAGTCCCTAATAAAATGATGTTTTATTTCTATATGCTTAGCCCTAGAATGCAAAATTGGATTTCTACTTAAGCAAATGGCAGAAGTATTATCATAGAGTATAGGAATGTTACTCTCATAAATCTGGAAGTCCTCAAGTTGACTTTTCATCCAGAGCATTTGTGTGCTGCATCCAGCTGCTGCTATGTATTCAACTTCTGATGTTGATAGAGCAATGGTGGATTGTCTTTTGCTGGACCACGAGATCAAATTTTCTCCTAGAAACTGGCAGCTTCCAGAAGTACTTTTACGTTCAACTCTGTCTCCAGCAAAGTCAGCATCACAGTAACCTACTAAGCTGTAATTACCAGATTTTCTATAAAACAAACCCATATTAGTAGTACCTTTAAGATACTTGAAAATTCGCTTAACAGCTGTTAAGTGAGATTCTCTAGGATCTGATTGGAATCTTGCACAAATGCATACACTGAATAAAATATCAGGTCTTAAAGCTGTAAGATAAATAAGAGAACCAATCATACCTCTGTAGACTTTCTGTTCTACCTTTTTGCTTACCTCTTCTCTTTCCAGAATGCACGTGGGATGCATTGGAATTTTTGATGGCTTACATTCTGAGAGATCAAATTTATTCAGAAGTTCTCTGACATATTTGCTCTGATGAATGTAAGTTCCTTCTGGGGTTTGATTGATCTGAATGCCCAGAAAGAATTTCAGTTCCCCCATTAGGCTCATCTCAAATTCTGCCTGCATACACTTAGCAAACTTTCTTCCCAGAGAAGGATTAGTAGATCCAAATATTATATCATCAACATAAATCTGACAGACTAAAATGTCATTCTTAACTGTCTTACAGAATAAGGTTGTGTCTACCTTCCCTCAGGTGAATTCCTTTTCTAACAGGAAGTTACTTAGTCTTTCATACCAAGCTCTGGGAGCTTGTTTCAGACCATACAATGACTTCTTTAGTTTGAAAACATATTCTGGATTTTTTGAACTTTCAAAACCAGGGGGTTGGTGCACATATACCTCTTCTTCTATATAGCCATTTAAGAATGCACTCTTGACATCCATCTGATACAGAGTGATGCCTTTATTAATAGCAAAAGAAATTAAAAGTCTGATAGATTCTAACCTAGCGACTGGAGAAAAGGTTTCTGTATAGTTTATCCCCTCTTGCTGACTATAACCTTGTGCTACCAATCGTGCCTTGTTTCTGATGACTTCACCTTGTTCATTCAGCTTGTTTCTGATGACTTCACCTTGTTCATTCAGCTTGTTTCCGAACACCCATTTTGTTCCAATGATGTTGAATCCTTTTGGTTTAGGAACTAGATCCCATACATCATTCCTAGTGAATTGATTCAGCTCCTCTTGCATTGCTAGAATCCAGTCATTGTCCAGAAGTGCTTCATCAATTGAAGATGGTTCAATCAGAGAAACAAGTCCCATGAGGGATTCTTCAGAGTTTCTGAAGCTGGCTCTTGTTCTGATTGGATCTTCCTTTCTTCCTAAGATTGTTTCTTCTGGATGATCCATGCTGCTTCTGGATGGTCTTTTCTGAGGTTGATCAACAGAAGGTGCTGGATTGCTTGCAGTGCCTCTTTCTGATGTTGAGGGAGTGTCTCTGTTAAGAGCTTCTGATGATTTGTCTTCAGTACCTATGAATTCAACTTCCATACCTGCAAGTAATTCATTCTGCTTTGACTTTTGAGAGTCAAGCTTGTCATCAAAGCGAACACTGATTGATTCTTCCACAATCTGTGTTTCTGTATTGTATACTATGTACCCTCTTGAGCGTTCAGAGTATCTTAACATAATACACTTCTGTGATTTAGAGTCAAACTTGTTCAAATAATTTTTAGTATTCAAAATAAAGCAAGTACATCCAAATGGATGAAAATATGAAATGTTGGGCTTTCTGTTCTTCCAAAATTCATATGGAGTCTTTTCCAGAATAGGTCTTATGGAGATTCTATTCTGAATGTAGCACGCTGTGTTTATTGCCTCTGCCCAGAAGATCTTAGCAACGTTAGTCTCGTTGATCATGGTTCTGGCCATTTCTTGCAATGTTCTATTCTTTCGTTCTACAACTCCATTTTGTTGGGGAGTTCTAGGACAAGAGAAATCATACAGAATGCCTTTGTCATTAAAAAATGATTCAAAATCTTTTTTTTCAAACTCTCCACCATGATCACTTCTGACTTTGACGATTCTAAGATCCTTTTCATTCTGAACTTGGTTACAGAAGGTGACAAACACAGAGTATGACTCGTCCTTGTGTCTTAAGAACTTTACCCATGTCCATCTGCTATAGTCATCTACGATTACTAACCCATACTTCCTGCCACTGACTGAAGCAGTTTTAACTGGTCCAAATAAGTCAATGTGCAGAAGTTCTAATGGCTTAGAGGTGGAAACAACGTTTTTAGATTTAAAAGCAGGTTTTGCAAACTTTCCTTTCTGACATGCTTCACACAGAGCATCTGAATTGAACTTCAGATTAGGAAGTCCTCTGACCAGATTGAGTTTGTTAATTTGAGATATTCTTCTCATACTAACATGCCCCAATCTTCTGTGCCAGATCCATTGCTCGTTGTTAACAGACAGAAGACACTTTACATTCTGACTTTTCAGTTCAGAAAGTTTGATTTTGTAAATGTTGTTTCTCCTCTTTCCATTAAATAGGATAGTCCCATCTTTCTGACTAACAGCTTTACATGAATTTTGATTAAAGATTATATCATAACCGTTATCACTTAATTGACTTATGGATAACAGATTATGCATTAATCCATCTACTAATAAAACATTACTGATATAGGGAAGATTTCCGTTACCTACTGTTCCAGAGCCAATGATATTTCCCCTCTAATTGCTTCCAAAGCCTACATGGCCTCCAGGCTTAAGTTTCAGGCTTTGGAACATATTCCTTCTTCCCGTCATGTGTCGCGAGCAGCCAGAGCCCAGGTACCATGACTGGTGTTTTTGCTTTGTTGCTAAAGATGTCTGCAACATGTATTATTTTATCCTTAGGTACCCATATTTTCTTGGGTCCTGATTTGTTAGTTTTACCAAAACTCTGGTTGAATTTTGGTTTGACAGAATAATTGTTACTGGTATATTTGATGTCGTGTGTGTGCCCATATACAAAGTGTGAATTAAGAGGAGTTCGTTTAATAACTAAATCCATGGAATTCTTTGGTGTAGGTACCTTACCTTGGTATCCTATTCCCTTTCTGCCATTTCTGCTAACTCCATAGATCATTGAAGCCATTTTGCTTCTATCTATGCTTTTAGCAAGAAACTTCTGAAAGTTGTGATCATACTCCTTGATGATCTCATCAGCACTACTGGGAGTTTCAAGAATTGTTTCCTTCTGAGAGTTTTGTAATGTATTTTCTAATTTTGAAACTTTATTTTTCAACTCAGAATTTTCCAACTTGAGACTCTCAGTTTTATCAGAGTCAGAAGCAAGATCCCTTTTCAGGTTTCTGAATTTGACTCTGATCTTCTGATATCGTTCCAGAATCTCATTAAGGCTTTCAGCTAGTTCAGCCTTAGTAAAATTAATAGCAAAGTCAGGAAATACCTCTTCTGTGTCTGATTCAGAGTCTGATTCAGAAGCTTCACTGTCTTCTGATATGTTTGCCATGAGAGTTATGTTTGCTCTCTCATCATCTGATTCTGAGTCAGCTTCAGATGTGTCAGAGTCATCCCATGTGGCCATGAGACTTTTCTTCTTTTCCTTGCCAAACTTTCTTCTGGGCTTTTCCTTCTGAAGCTTTGGGAAGTCACTCTTGTAGTGTCCTTGATCGTTGCATTCATAGAAGATGATGTCCTTGTTGTTTGGCTTTCTGCTTCCTGAAGAGCCTTCAGATCTTCTGTATCCAGAGGTGGGTTCTGACCTTCTGTATCTGGAGGAGGATTCGTTCTGGTTCTCAGATCTTCTGGGATTCCTGAACTTTCTTTGCCTCTGCTTCCACTGTTGGTTCACCCTTCTGGAGAGGAGAGACAATTCATCTTCTTTTGATGAGGACCCATCAGAAGTTTCTTCAACAGCCTGCAAAACCTTGGAGTCAGATTTTCTGTTAGATTTTAAAGCTAATGACTTACCTTGCTTTTGAGGTTCATCAGCTTCTAGCTCTATCTCGTGACTTCTGAGGGAGCTGACAAGTTCCTCCAGAGAGATTTTATTGAGATCCTTAGATAGCTTCAGCGCTGTGACCATTGGCCTCCACTATTTTGGCAAGCTTTTGATGATCTTCTTAACATGATCAGCAGTAGAATACCCTTTGTCTAGAACTTTGAGACCAGCAACCAGAATCTGAAATCTTGAGAACATTGTTTCAATAGATTCACTTTCTTCCATCTTGAATGCTTCATACTTCTGAATGAGCGCAAGAGCTTTAGTTTCTTTAACTTGAAGGTTGCCTTCATGCGTCATTCTGAGAGAATCAAACATATTCTTTGCAGTGTCTCTGTTTGATATCTTTTCATATTCAGAGTAAGAGATAGCACTGAGAAGAATAGTTCTTGCTTTGTGATGGTTTTTGAAATCACGCTTTTGTTGATCAGACATTGCTTTCCTGTCAATCTTCTGACCATTTGCATTCACTGGGTGCATGTATCCATCTGTCACCATATCCCACAAATCAGCATCGTGGGCCAGAAAGAAGCTTTCAATTTTGTCTTTCCAGTAATCAAAGTTCTCTCAATCAAAGACTGGAGGTTTTCCACTGAATCTGTCTCTTTCTTCATTGTGGTCATTGCTGATGTTTTGATGTTGTCCTGCCATAGTGTTTTTCAACGCTGGATCTTGTACTGACACGGTTAAGTGTTATGAACTCAGAACCAGGCGCTCTGATGCCAATTGAAGATGTGAAAAACACAAGAAGGTGGGTTAAATTGTTAAAACTTGAAATCAAATGCAGACAACACGTTATTTTTATCCTGGTTCGTTTGATCTCAAACTACTCCAGTCCACCCGTCAAGGTGATTTCGCCTCCCTCCAACGAGGTCTTAATCCACTATATTCAACTGAATACAAAACTGCTTTAACAACTGCTAAAGCCTTCTTGAGTCTAAACCACAGACCGGTTTCTCAAGGAAATTCTTTTACAGAAAAATGAACAAATGTGTGTTGAATGTTTTCTAGAAAAACGATATATCACAACTGTGATAATACACAAGATAAAGCTTAGATGATACTAGATTGCTAGAGCTATAGAGTAATCAATTGAGAGCTTTTAGCAAAAGTGAGAACGAGCTTGATGATGATAGGCTTTAGGCGTGTAGAGTATTGTAGAGCATTAGCCATTTCACTTCTCACTGATTTGTTTAAATAACCTTGGAATAGATACGTTGATGCCAATAATTCCATTTCAATGCTTATTACGTTGTTTCCATTTTGAGAAGATCTTTGTCTTGGAATAAAGCCGTTGGTAATAAATCTGCCTTGAATGCAGTACTGTTGACACTTCAAAATGTTCTGCTTGATTCAGATCAGAGTTTGTTGGCTTTAGCTTATTCTAATTGCTTCTGATTGTTGATGACATTGTTAAGATCTTGATCAGAGTCAGAGTATGTTGAGCGCAGATTCTGTTCATCAGACTTAAGCGTAAGCACATGTATTGATCTTCTGATGCTGATGTTGATACTGATGTTCTGATGCTGATTCCATCAGAGTTTCCTGTAAATACACAACATAATTTTAAGTAGCATCTATGTCTTATATAAAACTCATAATTCATTTAATCTTGTATTTTGTTATCATCAAAACTCTAACTGAGGGTTGTAGAATCAAACTATGTTCTAACAGCTAATGCAACCCTAAGCTTGAACTATGGATGGCTGGAATGTCCTGGAGAAGTCAAGGTGCAAGCTTCAGTTTTTGAAAATGGAGGATGATGAAGATGGATTTACAGAAGTGTAGCGGGATGTGGGATTGTTTATGGGTGATTTTTAGAAGCTTTTGGAAGCAAAAGGCCAAGAAACGCACGAGTGGATTGGGAGATTGGATTCAGAAATCAGAAATGGCAAGTTTTTATGCTTGTATTGCAATTTCTGGTTTTGGGGAGTTTGAGGGCTTGTAAAATTGTGTCTTGTGTTGTAAATGCTGTCCTAATTTATATGCAAGAGGTTTGAGGAATTTAGATGGTCAGAAAACAAAGATCACATGTTATGGCTTTTTGCCTTGTTTTTGAAGCAATCTTGACAAACTTGGTTTCAATGCTTATAGCCCGACTTGTAGAGTGGTTGAACACTTTAAACATGTTTCTTTTGAGCTTGTGGATTGAGTGTGTGCAGAGGAAACATGTTAGAGGCTCAAGAAGTTGACTTTGGGATTAAAGCAACTTTTCCAAAATGGAAGTCTTGCCTTTCTTCCAAAATGGCAAGTTAACTTAGATAAAGCTTGGATTTAACGGATAATAGCCATAAATTTTATGTAATCTTCTGATAGTGGAGAGATTTAGGGACTTGGAGGCCTGCAAAGCAAGATTACAAGGCATGGCTAAGAGATTTTAATTCTTGTTCATCATGGAAATGACCTATAGTTCAAGAATGAATGTCTAACTTCTTGTCTTCGATTCTCTTAGCTCAAACATGATCTCAATAAGTTCTTGGATATTTTGGAGAGCTTGTAACATCCCCTACAACCTTCATGTTGGACATTTTTGAAGATTCAATTTGGAACTAGGTGAAAAGTTTCCATGAAGTTAGGTAAAAAATCTGCCTAACTAGGGGAAAATTTCACTAAGTGTTTTAGGTTCATGGACATGTCTTTATGAATTAATAACTTGATATCCAAGCATTTATAGAAAAATTTATGTCCTACAATGTTTTCAATCTCATTAAGATCTACAACTTTTATGTTAGAAGTTTTCCTTGAATCATCTTGCATCATGGTGAAAATTTGGCACAAAGTCATGAAAAAAGGTTAACTTTCCAACACTTAGAAAAATTTCTAAGTCTTAGAATGTTGACTTTTCAAAGATAATTTTGAATTTTTGATTTCTTGATGATAAATCTTCATATTTTTACATTCTTGATGAAATATGATTTTTGAAACTCGATTTTGATCAAAAAGTCAAAGTTTGACTTTTCAATGTATCAGTTGACTTTTCATTAGTTGACTGAATTTCAACTATCAATCAATTGATCTTTGGGAAATGTTTTAAGCCACGCCATTAGGTAAAAATGATGCATTTGAGTCCTTGATATCATGTCTCAAGCCAAAAAGTCATGTGTTAGGTCAAAAATCAAAAATTGAACCTTCTCAGTCAAAACCCTAATTTTGACCATTTTGCCCTTTCGATGATCTGATTAAATTTCTTGATGAATTGTGATCTAAACTTGATCAATTTCCATATATGAGTTCAAAATGTTTATATGGATAAAAAATTATGAAGTTTGATTGTAAATTGACCACAATTGACTTATCCCCAATATAGTTGATTTTAGGTCAACTGATCAATTGATTGAGAAAAAATGTGATCCAAAGCTTGAAACTTGACATGAGAAATCTTGAGAGTCCAAAATGATCCATGAAAGTCATATGAAGCATTAAAAGTTCAATTGTCCTTATAGAAAACTCAAACCCTAATTTTGAGTCATCAGTGCTTGAGGAGGTGTCTTGAGCTGATCAAACCTTGTGCAGTCTTTAATCAATGGAGATCTTGTGAGAGAGCTATTGAGAAATTGAGAGGGAAATTTTCGGGGTACAACAACTGCCCCTGTTCAATATTCTTAAACCTGAAGAGTTAGATTGGCGGGTCCGCCATTCGTGACTTGAAGGTGAAAGATGATTTAACACTAGAGTGCCTAGAAATTTGCACCCGATGATGTATTGATCTAGGAATGGGCTTATGGATGCCATTTGGAGAGATGATTGGGAGAAACTGGGAGAAATATCAGCATAAATCTTTAGTCGATTCGTGCTAAAAACTAGGTGTCTTATCTGTCTATGATTGGAAGAATCAATTCTGATCCATAGGAGGTCTTTGGATTAGTGACTTTTTCTGCAAGGAACAAAAGGAGTTAGCCGTATGCGAATGTATGCATGGCGTAATGATGTTTCTCAAAATAAATGAGATTTATATTGTATGTATATATATTATGTATGTTATATGTTGTATGAATGTGACATGTTGTCTAAGCGTATCCTTGACAGATGTTGGGGAACTTTGAGAAGTTAAATCTTAGACTGTTGTTGGGGATGGATAGTATGTGTATCTTAAGAATTTGTTAACAATGCTTCCGCTAGGGATTCCTGCTTTGTTGATAAGAAACTCCGCTAAGGAATATTGACTTTGTTTGAGAAGACTCTGTGGAGAATGTTGATTTCTGCTTGGGAACCAGAATCCATAAGTTTTAGTTTTCCATTGCTCAGGTGGGGAACTATCTCTAAAAAGTTAGCTGTTATCTGGTCGGATTCCAGGATTCACAATAACTTGCTAGGGATAAAGAAGTTAAATTGTTATCTGGTCGTATTTCAGGCTTTGTAGTAACTTGTTGGGATAGTGGCAAACTCTACTAGGGAAGAGGAGTTTTATTAGTGATTTCTAAGAATCAAATTGTTATCTGGTCGGGTCCAGGTTTCAGCAACTTGAACTATTATCTGGTCGGGTCTAGGTTTTGTAGTAGATGAAGAAGTTAAGTTACTATCTGGTCGGGTCCAGGCTCTAGCCACTTGAAATTGAGGTTTAATGTTATTCGGTTGGGTCCAGTCTTCAGCAATTTGAACTTGAGATCAACTATTATATGGTCGGGTCTAGGTTTCAGTAACTCGAAGTGTTAACTTGTCAGGTCCAGGCTTTAGCAACTAAATTTGAGATTTACTGTTATCTGGTCAGGTCCAGGTTTCAGAAATCCAGGCTTTAGAATGTTTAATTGGTATCTGGTCGGGTCCAGGCATGAACTATTGAATGGTCGGGTCCAGGCTTAAGAAATTTAAGAAGTTAAACTAATATCTGGTCGGGTCCAGGCCTTAGTAACTTGGAATTGAGATTTATTGTTATCTAGTTCGGTCCAGTTTTCACAGTAAGTTGACAGTAGGAGGAAGTTGAACTAGTTACTGGTCGGGTCCAGGCTTCATAGTAACTTACGTGAAAGGATGAAGTTGACTGTTATCTGTTTGGGTTCCAAGATTTACAACAACTTTCAGCGGTAGCAATGACTCTGTTGACGACTTCACTGGGGACTAGGGGTTGCGGTCCTTTGATTTGTAATAGTCTGCGAGGCAAACTCAAACTGAGGAATCTGTAGTTTATTGGGTAAATAAACCCTGTTGAAGAGGATATTTGACGAACTTCCGGGGAGGATATTTTTTTTAGAAAGAATTCCATAAGGCTTCCTTTTAAGACCAAATCAGCTGGGGAGAGGATTTTCCTGAGATTGAAACTCTGGCTGAGGATTTTATGAATCCAAATTTGTGGGGATAATGCTATTGAAATAACTCTGTGGGGATATCTCAAATGCATTTAAGGATATGCTTGTCACTGTTTTTAATCATACACTTGTTAAAAGTTTAATCATGTTCATATGCATATGTTCATTCAATTTTAGTCATTAGACACTTTTGCACTCAAAACAGGAAAAAAAATTTGCACTTCAAAGTATATTTGTATTGATGTTTTTCCCATGAATTAGGTATTTTTGTACAAAGAGACCGGGATCCTAGTAAGAGGAAATCTTCAAGAAATGGAAAGAATACCAAGTGAAAACAAAAATAATAGCCATATGAAAGTAATCTCATTGTGTTCCAACTCCCCTTTTTCCCCTATGTCTTTGAACATCATCCCTTGCCGTTGAAAGGAATTGATTGTATTGATCTTGGACCATTTGAACTTGGACCTTGGTAATAAAGCTGGTTGTAAAGATCCCACGTGACATAGTCATACGCTTTTAATCCTTAACTTTTTCCTGGACCGCCCTTTCGGGTTTTCAGCCCACCAGGATACCCATTTTTTACCCAAGCCGCCCTTTCGAGTTTTCGACTTACCGGGTGTATAATATTTTGCATATATCCCTAATTTTTGCCCGAACCTCTTTGGTTCGATGAGATGCCTATATTTTTCCCAGGTGTGTTAACCTGGAGGGTCATTTTATGCGTAGTATTTTTTAACTATGTCTGCGTTCACAGGATGTGGGAAGTCTTCACCATCCATAGTAGTCAGCATCATGTCACCACCAGAGAATACTTTCTTTACGCTAAATGGCCCTTCGTAAGTGGGAGTCCATTTGCCCATGGAGTCTCCTTGTGGAAGAATGATGCGCTTTATTACTAAGTCGCCAGTCTGATATACTCGAGGCTTGATCTTTTTGTTGAAAGCCTTGATCATACGCTTTTGATACATCTGACCATGACAAACAGCAGCCAGTCGCTTCTCGTCAATTAAGTTCAACTAATCCAACCTAGTTTGAATTCATTCGCCTTCACCTAAATCTTCTTCCTTCATTATCCTTAGAGAGGGAATCTGAACTTCGACAGGTAAGACGACTTCCATGCCATAGACCAATGAGAAAGGAGTTGCCCCAGTTGACGTACGAGCCGAAGTACGGTAGCCATGGAGAGCAAACTGTAACATTTCATGCCAGTCTTTGTAGGTTACCACCATATTTTGCACAATCTTCTTGATATTTTTATTGGCAGCTTCCACTACGTCATTCATCTTAGGTTTGTACAGAGAAGAATTGTGGTGCTTGATTTTGAACTGAGTGCATAGTTCTGTGATCATAGCATTGTTGAGATTAGTTCCATTGTCGGTGATAATCCTCTCGAGGATTATGTAACGGAAGATGAGGTTATGCTTGATAAACCTGGCTACAACGTTTTTGGTGACTAAGGCATATGAGGCAGCTTCGGCCCACTTGGTAAAGTAATCAATGGCAACAAGGATGAAACGATGTCCATTTGAGGCAGTAGGTTTGATCTCTCCAATCATATCAATTCCCCACATTGCAAACGGCTACGGGGAAGTCATGACATTTAGAGGAATAAGAGGTACATGGACCTTGTCAGCATAGATTTGAAACTTGTGGCAAGTCTTTGAGTGATGATGACAATTAGTTTCCATTGTGGACCAATAGTAACCAACCCTCAAAATTTTCTTGGACATAGTGTGTCCACTAGAATGGGTCCCAAAGAGGCCATCATGCATATCTTCCATAATTTTCGCTGCCTCCTTCTTGTCCATACACCGGAGTGGAGTAGAATCAAGCTTGCGCTTATATAGGATTTTGTTGCTTAGAAAGAATTTGGCTGAAAATCTTCCCAAGAATTTCCTATCATTGATGGAAGTTCCTTCAGGATATTCTTGTGCCTTAAGATATCTTCTCACCTCATGGTACCACCTGGTTTCTCTTCTCCAGTGTCAAGCTCATAGCAGTGCGCAGGTTCATCAAATCTCTCAATCATAATCATAGGAGCTTTGTTGTCCCATTTGACCTTGAACATGGAAGACGATGTTGCCAAGGCGTCAGCCAAATGATCTTCTTCCCTATGAAAATGTTCAAAGGTGATCTCTTCGAAGTATGGTATGAGGGTTAACAGAAGCTCCTTATAAGGAATAAGGTTAGGATGCTTAGTGTCCCATTCTTCTTTGACTTGACTGATCACTAGAGCAGAATCTCCGAATACATCCAAATGCTTGATCCTTAAGTCAATAGCAGCCTTCAATTCCAAGATGCACGCCTCATACTCAGCCATGTTGTTCGTACAATCGAAGCATAATATAGCAGTGAAGGGAGTGTGGCAACCTTCAGGAGAAATTATCGCAACACCGATTTCGTTACCCAAAGCGTTGGAAGCTCCATCAAAAACCATAGTCCATCGGGATCCTTGTTCAGGTCTGTCATACAGTCCAGGTTTTGCATAGTCAGTCACTAACATGATATTCTCATCCGGGAAGTCAAAGTTCATAGATTGATAATCATCAACAGCTTGATGGGCCAAATGATCTGCCAATACACTTTCTTTGATGGCTTTTTGTGTTGTATATTAAATATCATATTCAGTCAGAATCATTTGCCATGTAGCTATTTGTCTGAAGAGAGCGGGCTTCTCGAAGATGTACTTGATAGGGTCCATCATAGAAATAAATAGAGTGGTGTGAGTCAACATATACTGTCTTAGCCGGTGAGAAGCCCATCTCAGAGTGCAACAAGTTTTCTCGAGCAGTGAATATCTTGTTTCACAGTCGGTAAACTTTTTGCTCAGGTAGTAAATTACATGCTCTTTTTGGCCAGACTCGTCATGTTGGCCCAACATACACCCCATAAAATTCTCTAGCACAGTCAAGTACATGATCAATGGTCTTCCTTCAACTGGAGGCATAAGGATAGGAGGTTTTTGAAAATATTCTTTGATCTTGTCAAAGTCAGCTTGACAGTCGTCGTTCCATTTGACTACTTAATCTTTCTTCAGGAGTTTGAAGATTAGCTCACAAGTAGCAGTTACGTGAGATATGAAACGGGAAATGTAATTAAGACGACCCAAGAATACTTTGACTTCCCTCTCAGAGCGGGGAACTGGCATTTCTTGAATGGATTTTAAATTTGCAGAATCAACTTCGATGCCTTTACCACTAACGACAAAACCTAGAAGCTTTCCAGACCTTACTCCAAATGTGCACTTATTAGGGTTCAACCTCAACTTGTACTTCTTCAACCTTTCAAATAGCTTGTGTAGGTGGTCGATATGATCTTCTTAAGTTTGCGATCTTGCAATCATATCATCCACATAGACTTCTATTTCATGATAAATCATATCATGAAATAAAGATACCACAACTCTTTGATATGTTGCCCCTGCATTCTTTAATCCGAACGACATGACTTTGTAGCAAAAGGTGCCCCATTATGTAACAAAGGTAGTATTTTCCATGTCCTCGGGAGCCATCTTGATTTGGTTGTAGCCATAAAATCCATCCATGAAGGAGAAGACTTTATGTTGAGTGGTGTTGTCAACCAAGACGTCAATATGTGGTAGATGGAAATCATCTTTGGGTCTTGCCCTATTCAGATCCCTATAATCTACACACATGCGAACCTTTCCATCTTTTTTTTGGCACAAGGACCACGTTCACAACCCACTGAGGATAAGATGTGACAGCCAGAAAACATGCATCAAATTGCTTTATTACCTTAGCCTTTATCTTTTCAGACATGTCTGGCCGCATACGACGGACCTTTTGCTTAACAAGAGGGTTTTCTTCAGGAACTTGATTAAAGGTTGGGCATGAGCGTCCGAACAGAATAACAATGATAACATAAAGATTTTGGAGGTGGTTTTCCCCAATTGCTCAACTATTTTGAAGTCACTCTTCTTTATGATTTTCAGGATTTCCTCCATCTCTCGAGTGGAGGGTTCTCCAGCATCAGTATCTTTGGTAGGTGCCTCTATCCCAGCATGCTCATCTTTTTTCTCTTTTCCTCTGGTGTTGGCACTAAACTCGTCATTGGTTATCGAGACGGGATTTGTTATAGTAGTGGGTGGTGAAATATCAGGAGAAAAGATTCTCCTTGTTCTTGTCACTTTACTAGAACCTACAATATTAGTGACATCAGCATCATCTTTGTTGATCCAAGAACCTTGTTTTATCCCATGATAATAAACCTCGACACCATAGTTCCATGGAACCACTTTACCAGAGTAGTATTTAAAGAAGCGAAGTAGTTAGAAATAGTTTTAACAAACAGAGGAGTCAGTTTAACACAAATTTCGCCGAGTATGCTTTCATAGTGAACCTAGCTTCAATTAGGACTTTCAAAGGTTGTAACGTGGCCATGGTTCATGGTTTAAGAAACAAAAGATATGAGGCTCAAAATTTATTTAGCCCAATCCAATCTCATTTATGTTCTTCAATCCTAAGTCCAATTAATCCAATAGATGCATTTAATTCCCAAGAGAAATCTTGTAGCTGCATAAGTGATGAGAAGTGTAGATAAAGTTCAAGCATTGATGAGAAGCATTGATGAAATCCAAGAGTTTGATAAGATCCAAGCGTTAATGAAAAGCCTTAATGGTCATTGAGGTGGTAGTCACAAGATTGTTTTTCCAATTTTTTTTATATTTTCAATCCCTTATTTTTGCATGGACCGATTTTTTTGAATTCTTTTTTTATCCACCGGGATGACCTAACTTTTTCCTAAGTCAAGTTTTGATTTGATTTGACTTAGCAGCTTTTTCTATATTTTTTTGAATTTCTTTTTTTTTTTGCTTTTTGATTTTGAAGATTTGTGATTGTCGCGCCAATTGTTGTAAGCTTCGTCTTCATCGTTTCCTCAATCTTGATTGGTGTACTGAGGAAGAAAGACGTCGTGGACTTTGTCTTTGTTGATTCCTCAATCTTGGATGATGAACGCGGGTGTTGTACCCCAAAATTTTCCCTTCCTTTTCTCAAGATGTTTCCCACAAATATCTTCAATGATTCAAGCTTGCACAAGTATTGACTAGGTCAAGCCATCTCCTTAACACTCCTGCCTCAAATTAGGGTTTGATTTTGCATAAAGGCAGTTGGACTTCTAATATTTCAAATGACTTTCATGGTCATTATGGACCCTCAGGATCACCCCTGTCAAGTTTCAAGTCTTGGATCACAAAATTGCTCATTCAATTGATCAGATGGCCTAAAATCAGTTGTATTAGAAAAAAGTCAACTATGGTCAACCTACAGCCGAACTTCAAGATTTTGAACCAATACCAACATTTTAAAGTCATGTGCATCATCTGATTAAGATTGGATCACAATTCTCCCAGAAAATTGTTCAAATTGTCAAAAGGGCAAAATGGTCAAAATTAGGCTTTTGACTAAGAATGACCAATCTTTGACTTTTGACCTAGTACATGACTTATTGGTTTGAAACATGATCTCAAGGATTCAAGTACATCATTTTGACCTAATCGTGTATTTCAATTCATCTCTCGAGATCAGTGGATTGATAGATGAAATTTGGTCAACTAACGAAAAAGTCAATTATATACTGAAAAGTCAAACTTTGACTTTTTGATCAAATTTGAGTTTCAAATATCACATTTCATCAAGACATTCAAAATATGAAATTTGATCATCAAGAAATCAAGAAAGTCAAAAACCAAACTTTGCAAGGCTTGGAAATTTTTCTAAGTGTTTTCTATACATGTTAATTTCATGACATCTTTTCACCACAATTCAAGATAATTCAAGTTGTTACAAGCTTTCAAGTAAAAAACAAGGCTCCATTTTTAAGTTAAAAATTGAAAGTTATAAATCCTAAGCTTTGTCTTGTTTAGACGTTTCCCTTTGACGCAATCTTCAAACTTTGCCACTATGCTGTCCACAAATATGCCTTGTCTTTGTTACAAGCTGCATAAATCTGTCCACAAAACCAGTCTTGTATAACGCTACAAATATTGTTGTCCAGAAAAGCCCCAAAATCAGATATTCTGCCAAGTCCAATCCTACTGCTACTAGCCCAAAACCATGTCAAAAAAAACAGCCTGCTGTCATGTACAAAGCCAGTCCACTCCAAAACTGCTATAAAACAGCCCTGCTATGTTGCCCCTAACCCTGTCCAAAACTGCATTATATCAGTCCCATATTTTCATAAAATCAGCACATAAGAGCTGCATCTATAAAGCAATAACACAATATACCTAAACAATTCAAAAACTTATCTATTTCCCTCCCAAATTCTAGTCAACTTCATCTACAAATAAGCTGTTTCACAACACACAAAGGGGGTGGGATTTTGGAGAGGAAAAAGGGAAGAGAAAAAAAATAGATTTCTTTGTAAACTCTTCTCATCTTCATCTCTATCTTCATTCACAAAAACAAAACCTCAACCCACTGTTCCACCTTGCAAGCTTTCCAATAAACCAACTATCCAAACACTTCACATCACATAGAAATTGTTAAAACACCTGAACAATTTCTGTAATACCAATATAACCATCTTCCAAAATAAAAAATAAAACAGTATTGTACAACTTGACTGGGTTGGAGTGGTTCAGCATCTTTCAATATAAAGTAATTATTAGAGAAACTTACTAGAGGTTCACTGAAGCCACTCTGATCATCACAACATTTTGAAAGGTGTTCAAACTCAAAACTGGAATTTCAGTTTCAAGGTAAGTTTTTCTTGACTTTGAATTTTTCATACACGCATCACTAGTGGTTCATTTGTGAAGATAAAATGTAGATATCATAGCCTTGAAGCTAACCATATGCTTGGTTTTCATTTTTATCAATCATATGTTGAGGACTTACTTGTTCATGTAGCAGAATAATTTTAGCAGTAAAAAACAGTAGTATGAGTCGACACGTATCTCCATGAGTTAACATATAACAGGCACAAAACAGGTTATGAGTTGACACAAAACGTGCATGTGTCGATGCAAAACAGATATGAGTCGATACAAACCATTATGTGTCGACTCATACTGAGTTGATTTTGACTTCCAGGGTCAAGAAATGAGTATGAGTCGACACAAAACGCGCATGTGTCGATACAAAACGGAAATGAGTCGATACAAACCCTTATATGTCGACTCATACTATGTTGTTTTTGACTTCTAGGGGCAAGAAAAGATATGTATCGATGCATACCACCATGTGTCAATACATAATTTTTTTTATATTTACATTCTTGCATACTATTTATTCATTCAATATGGTTGTAATAATAAAATTAGGTTTTATTTACTTTTACCTCCCCAGTTGTAAATTTGTACCCCCATCCCCAAATGATGTAATAGCGTAGGATTTTAATTTTCACAATTTATCACTTTTATTATAATTGTTAGTAATTAGGGTGTGTATGGCAAGATAAAATCAATCTTAGAAAACCCTAATCTCAAAACAAAAAAAAATGCATGCAATCAAACACACTATTCACTCGTGCACCTCTAGAGTAACCTCGCTTGTTGCCTCAGAAAAATAGTCATGTCCCTCGAATATGGGACGCTTTAGCAAAGACCCTCGATAAAAAAGATCATATTCCCTCGATGACCCTTCGACATTTCCTTCGATAAAACGATCTTAGTCCCTTACGACAATTGCTAAGGCGTATCATAGGTTGCCTTCTATGACTATACCACGACCCACGCCCGTCCCTTCACATCCAATGATAGGGCTTCTTATCAATCAATGGTAATATAGCAACATCTAAAGGAGGAGGAAAATAACTAAGACCCTTTTGAGTAGGTACAACGTTCATAGTTGCTTGCTCACAACATTTACAAAACAACATCTTTCAAACACACCAACACTTTTAAAAAATGAAATATTTTCAAAAGTCAACACTTTGTATACAATTTTATAATGACGATAATCATTACAAAGTTTTCCTAAACAAAGGCGCTTTCCAAAATATTTTCAAAACAATCACAAACACATTTCAAACACATTTCAAACAAAGCATTTTCAAAGTGAGCTAGCAATTAAGAGCCCGTAGATAACTACAGATAAAAAGGGTGCTAACACCTTCCCTTTTCATAACCTAACCCCCGAACTCAAGAAAGTTCTCAAAAAGGTATTTTCTGTTCTTTTCACCCTTTCCTTTATTGGATAAAATAAAAGTCGGTGGCGACTCTTGCTATCCATAACAATTGTGATAAAACGTAAAACATTCAAGTCAGTTCTCCCACCGTATTACAGAACTGGCGACTCTGTTGGGGAATTTGTTTTGTTTTATAAAAAAAAGTGGGGTTACCTTAGAGACTAGATCACCTTTAAATGCTTTCATTGTTTTATTTATTTGCTTTACATTTTTGGTCCTTGTTTGGGTTTTTATTGATCCTTTACCCGGATCGGGGAACATTATTAGGTAAGTAGCAATAGATCGTTGGGACTGTGTGGGGTATACCGACATGGTTGAAGCGATGTCTATGTTAGTGTGACACATTTGTTGGTACCGGTATCCCTTGATTACAGTCAAGGAGAATACAAGGCCGTTATGTGGTGTCATGAAGCACTAACTAACCGTAGAACCTTTAATTGAACAACTTAGCCATTAGAAAGTAGTGAGATATCCGGCTTTGGTGTAGTTCGAAGTTGGTTGATACTCGATGCTACGCTCATTGAGATCGGACTTTCGGGATATTTTGGTCGCTAATAAAGAGGCTTGCGCTGAAACAATGCCCGATGAAGAAAGATCGGTGATATTGAGATTCCCTAGAACCCGATTACTTTCTAGGACAGGTTGAACCAACTAAACTTCAAGAGGGTACTTACCTATGAACCTTATGCAAGCCTAAACCTAAGGACTTGTTTTCTTTGTGTGTATATCTTTAATTATACATAATATCATGACACCATACCATGGCATTTTGAACTAACCATTTTAAGGATTTTGGGGATTTATCTTTGTGCTGTTTTGTAGGACATGGCTTCCACTCACGGGAATACTATCCAAGCCAACCCCATAAGAGTGCCTCCTCAACTCAAAGAGTTAGCATCGAGGGTTCCTGAGCATTCTCCATTTACCAAAAGACATGGTCGACTTCTAAATCTAGTTACCTCAAGCCATGATGAAGACATGATGAAATTTCTCTTTCAATTCTTTGACCCTTTACACCATTGTTTTAAATTTCCCGATTACCAATTAGTGCCCACCATGGAGGAGTTCTCTCAACTCTTGGGAGTGCCTATCCTTGATCAACTACCCTTCACTGGTATTGATAAAGACCTGAGACCTGAGGAGATCGATCGAGCTTTACATTTGCAACGGCCCGACATTATGGCAAATTAGGAAACAAGAAGTGGTGTTAAAGGATTTCTAGCCAAGTTTCTATTTGAGAAAGCTCAACAATTTTGGAAGGATCTGGATTTGCAAGATTTTGAAGAAGTGTTGGCTCTTCTACTCTATGGGATGGTACTGTTTCGTAACCCAGACCAACTCATAGATGTGAATGCGGTTAAAGTTTTTCTATCTCGTAACCTGGTGCCTACCTTGATTAGAGATATCTTGGATTCTCTTCACACGCAGACCATGAAGAGAAGGGGAATTCTTATCTGTTGCACTCCTTTGTTGGCTAGGTGGTTTATTTCGCACCTACCTTGATCTGTTTTGAAGAATGAGCAAGGCATGATATGGTCCAATAGGTTGATGTCACTCACGCATTCAGATATTCATTGGTGTTCTCGATCCTTGGAGGATGTTATCATCATTGAACGTTGTAGGGAATTCCCTAATGTCCCTCTCCTTGGCATTAGGGGAGGAATCACCTATAATCCTTGCTTGGCTTTGCGACAGTTTGGGTATGCTAGGAAGGATGACCCCCATGATGCATTTGTTCAAGGAATTGCATTCGACTATGAGAACAATGTCCAAGGTTATCGTCATAGATTCATATGAGCTTGGGGCATGGTAAACAAAGTCGATAGCAAGACATTGGGGCATAAGAGTTCCATTCCCTTGGAGCCTTAATCCAAGTGGGTGCAAGCTCGCACTCAAAACCTCATGATGCCTTATGAGGCCATTATACCTATCGTCATGGAGCCTATTACCTAGGGAGATGTTCCTTACACTATTCTTCACCCTGACATGCCTACTTCTATTGAAAAGTTGCAAAGATCTTGGATTCAACTCAAAGGGGAGCGAGATACCTTTGAAACCCGGTTCTACGCAAGCGAGAAGAAGGTTTTGGAGCTCACGAGACAACTTCATGAAGAGTGGAGTTTCAATGCCTACATTGCACCGAAGAGGATGCGCTCATGAGAAGTTTGAGTCTTTTTGTTTTAGGAGTTTATTTTGTATTATCTTTGCTTCTTCCATTGTAAGCCTAAGATGCATCTTGTAACTATTTGAACTTATTAATGCAATTAATGTTTGTTCCCTCTTTGTCTAAACAAATTTAAATCTTATAAGTCCTTGAAATCATTTGCATATGCATTTCATGCATCATAGCATAAGCAGGTTTTCCGACACATGTTTCCTCATCTTTCTACTATTTATTTCAGTAAGATGGATATCGAGCAAACTGTGAAAGACTTTCAGAAACAAAATTCTCAATTTCAAGAAACTTTTCTCACCTTGGCCAAAGGACAACAATAGTTAATGTCACTTCTGGTGGCCAAAAAGAAGATAAATAAGAAAGTCGTAATCAACATGGGGAAGAGATTCAAGGGCCTCGTTCGACATGTTCAAGTGGAAGAAGTCTCCTCCTAGGAGGATGAGATTCAGAATGAAGATGCAAGAAGCACCCATGCTGGGATTGCAAACAATCAAGCTTCTGAGGATGAAGATTACTTTGATGAACAGTATCCACCGGCCGAGGATAAGTACAAGAAATTGGAAGATAGGTTGAAAGCTGTGGAAATTCAAGCTATACATGGCTTGGATTTTGATGATCTGGGCTTAGTACTTGGGGTTGTTATCCCCCACAAATTCAAAATTCCAATGTTTTCTAAGTACGACAGCGTTTCGTGCCCAAAGCTTCATTTGAGGTACTACGTCTGCAAAATAAAACCGCATACCACTGACAAGAAGCTCTGGGTACACTTCTTTCAAGAGAGTCTGTCTGGGACTCAGTTAGAATGGTTTTACCAGTTGGAGGGTTCCAACATTCATACTTGGGATGATTTGGCCACCGCTTTCTACTGCCAATATCAGTACAATGTTGATTTGGCGCCGACTAGGGTTCAGTTACAAGGAATGACAATGGGTTCCGATGAAGGTTTTAAAGAATATGCGCAAAAATGGAGAGACCTTACTGGTAGAGTATAACTACCACTGACGGATAGGGAGCTGGTGGATATGTTTATGGGAATATTAACTGAACCATTTTTCAACTTGTTAATTGGAAGCTCATCATCTGGTTTCACTGAGTTAATCCTGCCTGGTGAAAGGGTCGAGAGCGGTATCAAAAGTGGAAAAATTCCCATGGCTTATGCCTCTATATCAAACACTGTGAAGAAACCCTTTATTGGCAACAAGGAAACTAATGTCGTATATGGGTCAAGAGACCATGTCAAGAAGGATCACCGCCAATCTGTCAATGTTGTCTTGATCTCCAATCCACCATCTACTCAAAGACAACCATAACAAGCCAACCATCAAAGGTCTGAGGTTCCAAGAAGACAATTCACGAGGATTAACATGTCATTGTCCCAAGCCTTGCAACACCTGTTGAAGGCCAACTTGGTAACATTGCGTGATCCACCATCAAATCCCAATGTTTCATCTCCGAAATACAATCCTAGCGCCAAATGCTCCTATCACTCCAATATCCCCGGGCATGATAATGATCAATGTTGGGCTCTAAAAAACAAGATTCAAGACCTTATCAATAATAAGACTATTGAGTTTGATCCACCTACAACTCCGAATATTATAATTGCACCAATGCCAAATCATGGCAAAGGTGTCAATGTAATTGAAGACACTTCTTTTTGTTTCCTCCGTTGAAGATATGACTATGCCACTGACCTTTGTTAAAGAAAACTTATTGAGAGCTGGGGTTTTCCCTGGTTGTTTAAAAGACTGTTGCTACTGTGCCAAACAAGTTAATGGATGCAAATGGCTGAAAAAGGGTGTCCAATGCCTAATAGATAGCTGTGACATTTTGTTTGAAAGAACTTCGGCCATAAAAGGTTTGACTGATAAAGCTGAAGAAGTTTTCATCATCACAATATCCAACAAACCTATTAGGATCTCCTCAAAAGGTCCTATTAGGATTTCCAATGAACCAGCGATTTCCCCCTTGATAATTACCGCACCAGAGCTAATTCCTTATTCTTCTGATAAGGAAGTACCTTGGAATTACGATGCTTAGGTATACTATCATGAGATTAAGCAAGACTCCTGGGTTACTAAAGACAAAGATGATGACGTTACCAATATTGCTAGTTCTAGCAAGGTGACAAGGACGGCGAGAATCTCCTCTCCTAACATTTCACCTCCAACTACTACAGCTACACCAGTTTGCATTACCATGGATAAAACTAGCACTGACGCTAGGGGCAAAGAAAAGACAGTTGAGCCTGCCAGGATGGAGGCGTCTGCCAAAGATATTTCTACCGAGAAACCCTCCACCCAAGAAATGGAGGAGATTTTGAAGATCATAAAGAAGAGTGATTTTAAGATAGTAGAGTAGGTGGGGAAAACCCCTTCCAATATCTCTATGTTATATTTGTTACTTTTCTCTAATGCTCACGCTCTAGCATTGACCAAATTTTTAAAGAAAGCGCATGTTCCTCAAGAGACCACAACCGATCAATTTGAAAACTGTGTCGCGAGTCTAACTGCCGACAATGGATTGCGGTTCTCTGATGCTGACTTAACACCAATTGAAAGAAATCATAACAAGGCTTTGCATGTTTCTATTGAATGTAAAGGAACTACTCTGGCCCATGTCTTGGTGGATACAAGGTCCTCTCTAAATGTCTTACTAAAAGGTGCATTAGATCAGTTGGATTGTGATGGTTTGGTGTTGAAGCCAAGTGACATAGTTGTAAGGGATTTTGATGGATCCAAGAGGATGGTACTTGGAGAGGTTAACCTCCCCATCAAGGTTGGTTCTCAAACTTTCAATTCTACTTTCTATGTGATGGATATACGTCCTGCCTACTCTGGTTTGCTTGGATTCCCCTGGATACATGGGGCTGGAGCGGTGACTTCCACTTTGCATCAAAAATTAAAATATCCAGTCAAAGAAAAGATTGTCACTGTTTTTGGTGAAGAAGAGTTCATGGTTAGCCACATGAATTCGTTAAGTATGTCGATATGGACAACGAGTTCATAGAAACTCCATGTCAAGCCTTCGAAGTGGTCCCTCCTATGGTTGCCGCCACAAAAGTTTCTTATGACATTCCAAAAGCTACTCAAGATGTGTCAAGGATGGTTTCCCTCAAAGGCGCTCGTGTCGTGATTGAAGATGAAAGTAGTACAAATTGGGGACAATTCCCTGACATTCATTTCAAAGCAGACAAGTTTGGGTTGGGTTTCACTGACAAAGCTCAAAAGGAGGTCAGACGTGCTCGCATAGGAAAACCACCTCTTCACATTGGTAATCATGAAGTGAATACTATTGAAGACTCTGAGGATGATTGTGACTTTGACAAATGGATTTACCCGACTGCCGGTAAAGGAGTCGACAATTGGCGTGCAAAGGATTTCATTCCCATCTCCTTAAAAGAGGAGTAATTACCATGGTACATTTGTTAAGGGTTTGTTCATTTCCATATGCCATATGATCATTTAATGAAAACATTGGACTCTTTGCATTCAAATTTTGCGCTCATTGTCTTTCTTTTTATTTATTATATTTTTAAAAATAGCCATGTATCTTACATGCACACACACACACACACACTTGTAGATCCTCATCCACTCCGAATCACATTGCCAACGACTCTGTTATTGCCAGCTATGACTTTGAACATCCAATTAACCTAACCGAGGACGAAGGCGGAGAAGATTGTGAAATACCTGGGGAACTAGCCAGACTTCTGATGTAAGAAGAAAAAGCCATTCAACCTCATGAGGAACCATTTAAAGTAATCTACCTAGGTACTGAGACAAACAAGAAAGAGGTCAAGATCGGCGCCAACTTGAAAGACGGTATCAAAGGCAGATTGGTCCAGGTGCTACATGACTATGTTGAAGTGTTTGCTTGGTCGTATGAAGATATGCCGGGACTGGATACTGATATTGTGGTTCATCATCTACCAACAAAGGAAGATGATTCTCCAGTCAAGCAAAAAGTGCATTGTATGCGGCCAAACATGTCTGAAAAGATAAAAGCTGAGGTAATGAAGCAATTCAATGCAGGTTTCCTGGTTGTAAAATCATATCCTCAATGGGTGGTGAATGTGGTCCTCGTGCCAAAGAAAGATGGGAAGGTTCGTATGTGTGTAGATTATAGGGATTTAAACAGGGAAGTCCCCAAAGACGATTTCCCTCTACCGCATATTGATGTCTTGGTTTACAACACAACTCAACATAAAGTCTTCTCCTTCATGGATAGTTTCTCCGGCTATAATCAAATCAAGATGGCTCCAGAGGACATGGAGAAGACCACATTTGTCACACAGTGGGGCACTTTTTATTACAAGGTCATGCCTTTCTGTTTGAAGAATGCAGGGGTAACCTATAAACGAGCTATGGTAGCCTTATTCCATGACATGATCCATCATGAGATAGAAGTCTATGTTGCTGATATGATTGTGTGATTGGTGGATCTGGAACTGACTGTTTAACGCTGGTTCGCGAAATGTCGCGGTAAGCAAGAGTCGCCACCGTATTTTATTTTCTCCAAATGGAAAGGACAAAAGCACAGAAAAATTCCTTATAGAGATTGCTCTCGGTTCGGGAGGTAGATTTATAGAAAGGGAAGGTGTTAGCACCCTTTCTATCCATGGTTATCCATGGGCTCTTAGATACTTGCTCATTTGTGTTTTCAAAATTGTTTGTTTGCTTTTCAACTGTGGGTTTTAAAAAGAGTTTCTTTGAAAATTCCAGTTCGACTCTTGTATCGGTCCTCAAGAGTGTTTGAAAAATTGCTTTCGAAAGCTTTTTGAAAAGGTGTCGGTGTGAAAAGTATTTTTGGATTTGTTTTGAAATTAGAGCAAGTATCTACGAGAATCTACCTACCCTAAGGAATTCGTCTGTGTAAATGTCCTTAAAGTAGTGCCATCCCACCATTGAGAGGTAGGTAGCACCACCGTTGGAGGTGTTCGGGTCAATTCGAAGGTTCGGGACATGGTGATCACCGGAGCAATAGGAAGAGACCTTAGAAGCTACCCTCATGCCATGTTCACGGACATGAGGACTTACTAAAACATCCTCTACTCGACGATCACCTTTCGAGGGGCAAGGCAACAATGAGGCGTACCCTAGGAGTGGTGTGAGATTTGTGTGTCGTTTTTTTCAGATATTTTTGTCTTGTTCATACATTGGTGATCTACGCGTTGCTTTTATTTTGACATTCATTCTTTCATGCAAATTAATTAACAGTTAAAAGGTGCGGAATTAAAAGTCCTACGCTATTACAAAGGCGCGGGTCTACATCGCCAAACTAGTCCAAGACCCGATTTGAAATGAAATAAAGAAATGCGGAAAGATAAATGCCTAATTAATCTATTACATAGCTTTGGGAGAGTTACATTATATTCACAAAAAGAAATAAAATGCGAGGAGAATTAAAATCGGGAATGCGAGGGCGTTGGACCCTTTTAAAGAAATTAAATCACAATTAATAAATTAATTAAGTTAAATGAGAAAAGGAATTATTTTTGAGTTTTTTGTATTTATGGATTTAGTAAGAAAATTAAATGAAATTAAAAGGTTAATTAACCCTAGTTCTAACCATTTTTATTTATCAAGAAATATTTTTAGTTTGACCTAATTTTAATTAATTATTTACATGGCAAATTATATTTACAAAATAATAATTATTAATTAAATATGGTGAGAAAGAAAAAAAAAGATAAAAGTATAAAACCCTAATTCTACATTTTTTTAATTTAGAAAAAAAACGTTTAAAATTAAAATCTAGAACTAACTAAATTAATTAATAAAGTTATTTACAAAATAAAACATTTAAATAAAGTATTTTTTTTTTATCTTTCTGATTTTTTTTTTGTTTATATTTAAAAGATCAATTTTATGGAATTAAATAAAATAGAGAAAAGAATTAAAATAACTAATAGAAAAGAATAAAAGAAATAGAGAAAAGAATGCAAACATGGGGGGTTTGTAGGCCTATTTGGAGGTATGATCAGCAGGAATTTGGCCCATTGAAGCTTGGCCTGATTGACTTTTCAGTGCGCGTGTGGCATGGTCAATGGAGGTGTATGATGGACCTCTCATCCTGGCTTTTGATTTGATCTTAGTGGCCGTGTGGCACGCTTGGATTGTGAACATATGGTGGATGTCTGGGCTTGTGGAGTACCTGAACGTATTGCAAAGAAAAATAACAAGAATATGGGGGGACCTGGGATTTGAACCCAGGTCCCAAGGCTTGCCAGCGTTACATTCCACCAACTGTGCTGCATGTTCATTCATAAATATAATGGGATAAAATTATTATATATGAAAAAACACGTTTATGGGTAGAAACAAAAAAACGCGCTAAAGCATTTGAATGATCCAACCAGGCTATGACAACTCATCTTCTTCCTCGTTCATTCTTTATTTTTCCTGAAACATAATATAAGATTGCGGGGGTTTTAAACCCCCACTATATGACACACAAAAAAATAGTGAATAGAACCCTATTGCTCATAAATTGAGCGTGACATATGGAATTGGTTCGTCATGAGCTTCTGATTCCAATGATGCCACTTAGGTTGGCTAATTTTTCCCCAAGCGTAAAGCCCTAATTCATGGTTCCTGCAACCCTAAAAAAACAGCAATGGCAATTCTCTGTACAAGCAGTGTTAATTCAATTCAATGATACCATGAGTTCGTTGAGTTCATATTAGTATAAAACAAGCATTAGAATGTATGAATATGGCGTGAAAAGGCAAATAAGATTATGCAAAATATCAAGAACAGGGCGGCTTCGTTCTACCCATTCTTTGTGTATGGGGATATGATTTTGATTGGATTATGTTCAGAGGAGTCTCAGCAAGCTCTTGAGATACTTTCCACGCCTTGAAATATCCTGAAACTATGAAAACAGATTTGAAGTTTTTTAGCAAAAAGTGAGTTTTGGTCCTTGAGTTCTAGCGCAGCATTCAGGTTCTTGTGACTAGGGTTCTGATCAGTATATGTATGCCAATGGATTAGGGTTGCAAAACATGTCCAAAACCTTGGTAATCAATGCTTTTGAGATTTGATTTTCATGGTATCTTTTTTCAATCTTTTCCATGTGTTTTTGGTACTAATCATGACCAATCACCTTTATTCTTTCCATATTGAATAGTGCACGAAATCTTGAAGGTATTCTATGCACAAAAAGATTTGAAAAGCATGGATGAGTATTTTTTTCATATTTTATTTAATTAAATGAATTAATGGTGATTAAAAATTCAAATAAATAATAAAAAATGAAGAGATAACTCCCCTTGGGCCAAATGGTCGTGCATAGCCTTTGGATGATGAATCTTGGAAGAAAATGTGGCCCATTAGCAATTTTAAGGCATTTGAAGTAAAGTTGACTTTTCAAAATTCTCAAACATTTCCCAACTTCCACAAGGCATATCTTGCTCAATTTTTAAGCTTTGATCATGTTCTTGGACATTTTGGAAAGGTCTTGAGGTCCTCTAACCAATGCCTTTGGTCCCATGTCATTATTATTTACCAATATCAAGTTATGGTCTTTGACTTAAAGTCCCTTTTTGTTGACTTTTAAAAATGACCTATAATGTTGAAATTGATAACTTTTTGTGAGAGCATTTCTTGGACTTGAAGTGTGAAGAGGAGTTGTAGGAAATGTCATCCTCTTCAAAATGAGATTTGGATGGAATTTTTCTGATAAACCATGTGGAAGTTATGCCTTGGTCAAGTTACAATTGACTTTTTCAACTGTCCAAATATGGAAACTTTTGCATCTTGAGAATTTTTGAGCCATGCCCCGAAAATCATGATCAAGAATTGATCAAATGATGTTTGTGGCTTCAAAATAAGATGTTGACCAAAAATTTGAACTTTTGACTGTCAAATGACCATTTTGCCCCTGCAGTTGACTACTAAGCAATTAGGGTTTTTGACTGTGCAATTTTGTGCTGTAAGTCTTGAAACTTGGTATGAAGATGCTTGACCATGTTTATAGGCATGTGGGATTTGATTGGACCCTTGGAAACCTCAATTTATTTGCCAGAACCAAAACCCTAGTTTTTGACTGTTATGAGGCCTTTGAACTGTGCAACCCTTGGGGAGATTTTGAAGCATGCTCTTTGCAACTCTTGAAGAATATGGGAGGGAAAATTTTGGGGTACAACAGTTGCCCCTGTTCAATCTTCTTAGACCTGAGGATGCAGATTGGCTGACGTGCCTTTCGTAATCTGAAGGTGGAAGATGATTGAACACTAGAGTGCCCAGAAATTTGCGCTCACATAGTAGTGTGATGGTAGGAATGGGCTTACAGATGCCATTTGGAGATTGATGGATAGGTGGATGGGCTTATAGATGCCATATGGGTGTCGATCGCATAAGAGATTCCTTAGCGAGAAATTGCGTACCTGAAAAAAGAAAATGATTACCTGACCTGTTACAGGAGCTGGTCTTCAAACTTTTTGTATAGATGCGCCCTGACTGGTTACAGGAATTGAATCTGGAGCTTCAAAAAGGTGATGAATGAACCAGGGATGGTTACTACCTCAACGGGACGGTGAGAGAACCTTGGGCGATTACTATCTCAACAGGAACGCTGAGAGAATCTTGGACGATTACTACCTCCGCAGTAACGGGGAGAGAATCTTGGGCGACTTCAACCTCAACAGTAACGCTGAGAGAATCTTGGACGACTTCAACCTCAACAGTAACTCTGAGAGAATCATATGCGACTTCAACCTCAACAGTAACGCTGAGAGAATCTTGGGCGACTTCAACCTCAACAGTAACGCTGAGAGAATCTTGGATGTCTTCAACTGGATAAGAAACAGGGAGATCTTAGGGTCGATCTGACTGAACCAGAGAAGGCCTTTGACTGGATAAGAAACAGGAAAATCTTAGGGTCGATTTAACTGAATCGGACAAGGTCTTGAAATCTTCAACTGGATAAGAATCAGGGAGATCTTAGGGTCGATCTGACTGAACCAGAGAAGGCCTTTGACTGGATAAGAAATAGGAAAGTCTTAGGGTCGATTTAACTGAACCGGACAAGGTCTTGAAATCTTCAACTGGATAAGAATCAGGGAGATCTTAGGGTCGATCTGACTGAACCAGAGAAGGCCTTTGACTGGATAAGAAACAGGAAAATCTTAGGGTCGATTTAACTGAACCAGGCAAGGTCTTGGAATCTTCAATTGGGTAAGAATCAGGGAGGTCTTAGGGTCGATCTGACTGAACCAGAGAAGGCCTTTGACTGGATAAGAAACAGGAAAATCTTAGGGTCGATTTAACTAAACCGGACAAGGTCTTGAAATCTTCAACTGGATAAGAATCAGGGAGATCTTAGGGTCGATCTGACTGAACCAGAGAAGGCCTTTGACTGGATAAGAAATAGGAAAATCTTAGGATCGATTTAACTGAACCGGACAAGGTCTTGAAATCTTCAACTGGATAAGAATCAGGGAGATCTTAGGGTCGATCTGACTGAACCAGAGAAGGCCTTTGACTGGATAAGAAACAGGAAAATCTTAGGGTCGATTTAACTGAACCAGGCAGGGTCTTGGAATCTTCAACTGGGTAAGAATCAGGGAGATCTTAGGGTCGATCTGACTGAACCAGAGAAGGCCTTTGACTGGATAAGAATCAGGAAAATCTTAGGGTCGATTTAACTGAACCAGGCAAAAATCTTGAACATAGCTGAGAACTCAACTGGATCTTCCCTGAAAGGTAAAGGTCAGTCATCTGTAATGCATGATATGGATCAAGCAATGATGTTCTCAATATAAATGAGGTTGTATGTTCATGATGCATATATGCATGCTATATGATATGGAAATGCAATTTTTATGAATGTATGTTTTCGTCCAGGAAAGTAAATCCTTGACAGGTGCCGGGAAGTCACATCCTGGGCTGATGTTGGATAATAGTGCTTTGTTGTTTCCGCTGGGGAAGATAGTTGCAAGAATACAGGTAGGAGAATATAACTCCGTTGGGGAATAAACTTGGCGAATGGATTACTCTGCGGGGGGAAAAATTACTCTAGCGATCTTGCTGAGGAACAGTACTCTGTGGGAAGAGAGGTACTCTGTTGAGATGTTGATGATAACTTCGCTGGGGATACTGTTGTTATGTTGGAAGTGTTAATAGACTCAACTAGGGATAGGAAGACTTCGCCGAGGACGATCTTTCCGTGGCTTTTGGATGAGGATAACCCAGTTATATCCTGGTAGGGAAATAACCTTTGAATAAAGCCAGGGGACGCGTTCGTGCTCTGCAGGGGGGAAAACTTCCAGAATCTACTGGGGATAAGCTTCCTGCTGGGGAGATGGATTCAAACTTTCCTGGGGAAATCTTGAACTATACTGGACTCTCCTGGGGAAATCTTTGAGATATACTGGGGAAGCGGCTCCACTGAAGGTATGATCTACCGCCGGGGAACAATCTTAGATCAAGACTGCCGGGGATGCTTGTTAAGAATATTCGTATATTGTGCTGGGGAATGTTGAGATCTGCGGGGAATACCCAACTTCCTTAAGGCTGATTGTATAACTCTGCTTGGGGAGAGTGTATTGACCTGCTGGCTCACTCTCTGGGGAGTTAAGATATACTGGTTACGTTCTTCAGCTGAACCTATCTTGGTACCTTGGTGGACCGAACCATTAGATCGCTTAGACCACTCATTATTGCCCCAGTTTCAGTGGGAGAAGGCACCTGTGGGGGTAATTAACAAATCTTCGGGTAGACAGGTGACGAGATGCCAGGACATAGTCATACGCTTTGATCCCTAATTTTTGCCTGGACCTCCCTTTCGAGTTTTCAGTCCATCGGGATACCCTTTTTTGCCCAAGCCGCCCTTTCAGGTTTTCGACTTGCCGGGTGTACAGATTTTTTCCATTTCATCCCTTATTTTTCCCGAACCCTTTTGGTTCGCCGGGAAGCCCTAATTTTTGCCTAGGTATGTCAACCTAGCGGGTCTTTGATTATGCGTAGTATTTTTCGACTATGTCCACGCTCTCAGAATGTAGGGAGTTGCCCCTGTTAGAAGTATTTTGTCATACCCCCAGAAGATGTTTGATCAGGCAAGATTCGTTGTTGGAATGCCCCAAGTGACTCAGGAGGAGATTTGCCCCAGGCTATTTGGCCTTTGAGAGATTCTCCGAATCTTGACTTAACTTCCCCAGATGGTAGCCCATGATCATGTCTGCCCCTTGATTGGAAGTGCTTTTGTTCGTTAGACATTCGTCGTGCAAACTTCTATGCTGTTCAAACAAAAGGTCATACGCAAACAGAGTTATGTCAAAAATGCAAAGCTTATGTCTGTCTTGAAGATTTTGAAAATTAATTCTTTTTCATAAAACAAGTGAATGTTTGTAAAACGTGATGTCAACTCGTTATTTTACCGTAAGCCTTAAGGAGTCAGGATACCTTTCGTAACAGTATGCTTTCGAACTAACTCATGCTTCAGCTAGGACTTTTGAGGGTTGTAACGTGGCCTGGTACACGGTTTAAGAAACAAAGGATAAAGGCTCAAATTTATTTGTACCCACCCGCTCTTCGTGATGTTCTTCAAACCTAAACTCAGCTGATCGTGCGTTAGACCTTGTTTGAGTCTTTGCTTTGATATACCAATGATGGTTCAGATAATGATGATTTATTCTGAATGGGCAGTCATTTCTTTTTGTTGAGGGTTTGTGTGACCTCTTTTTTTGATTTTATTATCCCTATTTTTTTTTGCCTGAACTGTTTCTTTTGTGATTACAGTCAGCGGGATGCCCCAGTTTTGTAAGTCTCCTTCATAGGTTTTGACTTAATGGGTTTTTATTTTTTGAGATATAATGACTGCCTATCTGTATGATTGTTCGGAACCATCACTGTCTTTTGTTTTGTAAGGACCTCTTTGGTGCCATTTGTTATGCACTTGGATCAACTGAGAGACTACCCTGCCCCAGGTTATGATTAAGGGTTTTAAATTTCGAAAAGAAAAACTCTTACTTCTTTGGCTCAGAGGGGTTGACGAGGGATTATCTTCCTTATAACTCCAGTGTTTAGGAATTGAAACAATGCCTGTACCTCATCAGCGGGGTCTGTTCAAAAGCATACTGTAAAGATAGCGGTATCGTTTTCGTCATCCTCCCTCAAGAGGCTTGGAATTATTAATCGATCGTTGATCATCAGAAAAAAATATGAAAATAATTTGCATTTAGTGAATACGAATATATTGCTTCAGAACAGACATATGCGATGCATTAATGAAATAACAACGTTTAACATGAGTAAATGTTTGAACAAAAGAAAATTACAACTTGAAAAATTCTAATGAACAAAAGTTTTCTAGTCTCAGGGCTTGTTACTTCGACTGGTGAGCCTTGGAGGGATGGTAGAAACACTCAGCCTGTCCATCTTGTGTGAACTCCAATGCCCCTTCATCAATCAGGTCCTAGATTTTGTTCTTCAGAGCCCAACACTAATTTGTGTCATGTCCTGGACTGGCAGAGTGGTAGGCACACCTTTTATTGGGATCATAGATTGGAGATGCTGTGTTGGGGTTCCGGGGATGAGCCCTTAATGTGATCAGATTTAATCTCAACAGGCGTTGTAAAGCTTGAAACAGCGACATGTTGAGCTGGGTGAATTGCCTCCTGGGCTTGTCTGGCTGAAGCTGGTGAGGTTGATGCTGAATTTATGACACTGAAGCCCTTTGAGGAGCTCTCCCCTTATCTTCTTGTCTCAATGGTGGTTGAATGATGACAGGCCCTTCAACCTTAGATGTTTGCCCCAGCTGGTTACCCCGAAGCAGTTGGTTGACGAGAACCCCGAGCTCATCTTGTCTTTGAGCTAAGTCTTGAATGATAGTCACCTGCCCCAATATCTGGGCTCTCATTGCATCCACCTCAGTTTGCAGATGTTTCAGCCGTTCATCCTTGTCATCCTCAGCACTGTTCCTGACCAAAGTCCCCATGAGAAGTGTCCTCAGCTCTTCCTGCCCCTTGGATAGATTCAGGAGGATTTCCTCGAACCTACTCTCAGCATGAGGTCCCTGGTTATCTTGTTGGGAAGCCATTGCTGAAATAAACAGCGAAGATGGTAAGTGACCTGTAAAGAAAGGTACCTGTAATGCAATGATATGTATGTATGCATGCAATGTTTTCAAGGATCTCGTGGGGTAAACAAGAAAATTGTTAGCATTTGAATTTGGGTAGCTTGATTGAAGGAACTGCATGTTATTGAGAGTCCTTCTTCAAGGGTCAAGGCTCACCATATCAAGTGGGTCATAGCCCCTGAAAACCTTGGCTAGAGGAAAATAAATTCCCTTTTCCCCTTGCTGGACAGTTGGTTCATCATGACCTACATCACAAGCCCTTGAGATCCTTGAAACGGATTAGTCCTTATGCGGGATGTATGCAATGGTATGATGTTATGCTATGCATGGGGTAATGTGGGTAAACCCTGTTATGAGTCCCAATTAAGGACTGTAAACGAAACCTGCAAGAAACTTAGTAAACCCTGTTATGAGTCCCAATTAAGGACTATAAACAAAACCTGCAAGAAACTTAGGTGTTAGATAACAAGCATGCAAGTAGTCAAGTTGGAAGGCACATAAGTCACACAAGAGAAACCCTTAGAGTTCAGGCCAGCATGGGGTCTGGGTATTACCCTCTTGAAGTTGGTGGGCTCAACCTGTCCTATCAGAAGTAACTGGGTTCTAAGGGTCCCAATATCACTGGATTGCTTTCATTGTTCATCGTTTCGATTTAGCCACTGAACTGGCGACCGAAATATTCCAGGAAAGCAACCCTCAATTGAGTGTAGTATCGAGTATCAACCAACCTCGGACTGCATCAAAGTCAGTTATCTCACTACCCTAAAGAGGCCAAGATAGTTCAATTAAGGTTCCTAAGGTCAGTTGATGCTTCACGACACCACGCGGCGGCCCCGTACTCTCCTTGACTGGACTCAAGGGTTACCGGTACACACCAAAGTGCCAGATCAATGTAGCAGACTGCTTCAACCATGTCGGTATACCCCGCACAGTTCCCTCACAGTCTTGTTGCTACTTTCTAAGAAGGTATCCCCCAGATCCGGGTTAGGATCTATAGAACTCCCAAGACAGTACCCACAATAATAAAGCAAACAGTTCAGGCAATTGAAAACACAAGTGATCTTAGTCCTAAGGTACACCTCACTTTTATAAGTCTCCTCAGCAGAGTCGCCAGTTCTGTGATCGGTGGATCTGGAACTGACGTTTAACGCTGGTTCGCGAAATGTCGCGGTAAGCAAGAGTCGCCACCGTCTTTTATTTTCTCCAAATGGAAAGGACAAAAGCACAGAAAAATTCCTTATAGAGATTGCTCTCGGTTCGGGAGGTAGATTTATAGAAAGGGAAGGTGTTAGCACCCTTTCTATCCATGGTTATCCATGGGCTCTTAGATACTT
Source organism: Vicia faba (assembly GCA_948472305.1). Taxonomy (NCBI): domain Eukaryota; kingdom Viridiplantae; phylum Streptophyta; class Magnoliopsida; order Fabales; family Fabaceae; genus Vicia; species Vicia faba. The sequence continues at coordinate 84,602,479 of OX451736.1, forward strand.
GCTCATTTGTGTTTTCAAAATTGTTTGTTTTCTTTTCAACTGTGGGTTTTAAATAGAGTTTCTTTGAAAATTCCAGTTCGACTCTTGTATCGGTCCTCAAGAGTGTTTGAAAAATTGCTTTCGAAAGCTTTTTGAAAAGGTGTCGGTGTGAAAAGTATTTTTGGATTTGTTTTGAAATTAGAGCAAGTATCTACGAGAATCTACCTACCCTAAGGAATTCGTCTGTGTAAATGTCCTTAAAGTAGTGCCATCCCACCATTGAGAGGTAGGTAGCACCATCGTTGGAGGTGTTCGGGTCAATTCGAAGGTTCGGGACACGGTGATCACCGGAGCAATAGGAAGACACCTTAGAAGCTACCCTCATGCCATGTTCATGGACATGAGGACTTACTAAAACATCCTCTACTCGACGATCACCTTTCGAGGGGCAAGGCAACAATGAGGCGTACCCTAGGAGTGGTGTGTGATTTATGTGTCATTTTTTTCAGATATTTTTGTCTTGTTCATACATTGGTGATCTACGCGTTGCTTTTATTTTGACATTCATTCTTTCATGCAAATTAATTAACAGTTAAAAGGTGCGGAATTAAAAGTCCTACGCTATTACAAAGGCGCGGGTCTACATCGCCAAATTAGTCCAAGACCCGATTTGAAATGAAATAAAGAAATGCGGAAAGATAAATGCCTAATTAATCTATTACATAGCTTTGGGAGAGTTACATTATATTCACAAAAAGAAATAAAATACGAGGAGAATTAAAATCGGGAATGTGAGGGCGTTGGACCCTTTTAAAGAAATTAAATCACAATTAATAAATTAATTAAGTTAAATGAGAAAAGGAATTATTTTTGAGTTTTTTGTATTTATGGATTTAGTAAGAAAATTAAATGAAATTAAAAGGTTAATTAACCCTAGTTCTAACCATTTTTATTTATCAAGAAATATTTTTAGTTTGACCTAATTTTAATTAATTATTTACATGGCAAATTATATTTACAAAATAATAATTATTAATTAAATATGGTGAGAAAGAAAAAAAAAAGATAAAAGTATAAAACCCTAATTCTACATTTTTTTAATTTAGAAAAAAAACGTTTAAAATTAAAATCTAGAACTAACTAAATTAATTAATAAAGTTATTTACAAAATAAAACATTTAAATAAAGTATTTTTTTTTTATCTTTCTGATTTTTTTTGTTTATATTTAAAAGATCAATTTTATGGAATTAAATAAAATAGAGAAAAGAATTAAAATAACTAATAGAAAAGAATAAAAGAAATAGAGAAAAGAATGCAAACATGGGGGGTTTGTAGGCCTATTTGGAGGTATGATCAGCAGGAATTTGTCCCATTGAAGCTTGTCCTGATTGACTTTTCAGTGCGCGTGTGGCATGGTCAATGGAGGTGTATGATGGACCTCTCATCCTGGCTTTTGATTTGATCTTAGTGGCCGTGTGGCACGCTTGGATAGTGAACGTATGGTGGATGTCTGGGCTTGTGGAGTACCTGAACGTATTGAAAAGAAAAATAACAAGAATATGGGGGGACCTGGGATTCGAACCCAGGTCCCAAGGCTTGCCAACGTTACTTTCCACCAACTGTGCTGCATGTTCATTCATAAATATAATGGGATAAAATTATTATATGTGAAAAAACACGTTTATGGGTAGAAACAAAAAAACGCGCTAAAGCATTTGAATGATCCAACCAGGCTATGACAACTCATCTTCTTCCTCGTTCATTCTTTATTTTGCCTGAAACATAATATAAGATTGCAGGGGTTTTAAACCCCCACTATATGACACACAAAAAAATAGCGAATAGAACCCTGTCGCTCATAAATTGAGCGCGACATATGGAATTGGTTCGTCATGAGCTTCTGATTCCAATGATGCCACTTAGGTTGGCTAATTTTTCCCCAAGCGTAAAGCCCTAATTCATGGTTCCTGCAACCCTAAAAAAACAGCAATGGCAATTCTCTGTACAAGCAGTGTTAATTCAATTCAATGATACCATGAGTTTCGTTGAGTTCATATTAGTATAAAACAAGCATTAGAATGTATGAATATGGCGTGAAAAGGCAAATACGATTATGCAAAATATCAAGAATAGGGCGGCTTCGTTCTACCCGTTCTTTGTGTATGGGGATATGATTTTGATTGGATTATGTTCAGAGGAGTCTCAGCAAGCTCTTGTGATACTTTCCACGCCTTGAAATATCCTGAAACTATGAAAACAGGTTTGAAGTTTTTTAGAAAAAAGTGAGTTTTGGTCCTTGAGTTCTAGCGCAGCATTCAGGTTCTTGTGACTAGGGTTTTGATCAGTATATGTATGCCAATGGATTAGGGTTGCAAAACATGTCCAAAACCTTGGTAATCAATGCTTTTGAGATTTGATTTTCATGGTATCTTTTTTCAATCTTTTCCATGTGTTTTTGGTACTAATCATGACCAATCACCTTGATTCTTTCCATATTGAATAGTGCACGAAATCTTGAAGGTATTCTATGCACAAAGATTTGAAAAGCATGGATGAGTATTTTTTTCATGTTTTATTTAATTAAATGAATTAATGGTGATTAAAAATTCAAATAAATAATAAAAAATGATGAGATAAATACCCTTGGGCCAAATGGTCGTGCATAGCCTTTGGATGATGAATCTTGGAAGAAAATGTGGCCCATTAGCAATTTTAAGGCATTTGAAGTAAAGTTGACTTTTCAAAATTCCCAAAAATTTCCCAACTTCCACAAGGCATATCTTGCTCAATTTTTAAGCTTTGATCATGTTCTTGGACATTTTGGAAAGGTCTTGAGGTCCTCTAACCAATTACTTTTGTCCCATGTCATTTTGATTTACCAATCTCAAGTTATGGTCTTTGACTTAAAGTCCCTTTTTGTTGACTTTTAAAAATGACCTATAATGTTGAAATTGATAACTTTTTGTGAGAGCATTTCTTGGACTTGAAGTGTGAAGAGGAGTTGTAGGAAATGTCATCCTCTTCAAAATGAGCTTTGAATGGAATTTTTCTTATAAACCATGTGGAAGTTATGCCTTGGTCAAGTTACAGTTGACTTTTTCAACTGTCCAAATATGGAAACTTTTGCATCTTGAGACTTTTTGAGCCATGCCCTGAAAATCATGATCAAGAATTGATCAAATGATGTTTGTGGCTTCAAAATAAGATGTTAGGAGGCCTTTGAACTGTGCAACCCTTGGGGAGATTTTGAAGCATGCTCTTTGCAACTCTTGAAGAATATGGGAGGGCAAATTTTGGGGTACAACAAATTGCAAGGTTGAAAACTGAGGAACAATACCTTGATCATCTTCATAAGTTGTTTGAGAGGTTGAAGAAATATAAGTTAAGGCTGAATCCCAACAAATTCACCTTCGGGGTAAGATCTGGAAAACTCTTAGGGTTTGTCGTCAGTAATAAAGGCATTGAAGTTGATCCTGCGAAGGTTAAAGCCATACAAGAAATGTCAGCTCCTTGCTCTGAGAAGGAAGTCAGAGGTTTCTTGGGTCGACTTAACTACATTGCTCGATTAATATATCACTTAACTGCTACTTGTGAGCCAATCTTCAAACTCTTGATGAAAGATCAAGTAGTCAAATGGAACGATGACTGCCAAGCAGCCTTTGACAAGATCAAGAAATATCTACAAGAACCTCCAATCCTGATTCCTCCAATTGAAGGAAGACCTCTTATTATATACTTGAATGTATTAGAGAATTCAACGGGGGGGGTGTTGGGCCAACATGACGAGTCTGGCCGAAAAGAGCATTCAATATACTACCCTAGCAAAAAGTTTACCGACTGTGAAACCAGATATTCAATGATCGAGAAAACTTGTTGCACTTTGGCATGGGTTGCTCGCCGGCTAAGACAGTATATGTTGACTCATACCACTTTGTTGATTTCTAAGATGGACCCTTCAAGTATTCTTTTGAGAAGCCAGCTCTCTCCGAACGAATATCTAGATGGAAAATGATTCTGATCGAATATGACAACCAATACACTACACAAAAGGCAATCAAGGGAATTATAATGTCAGATCATTTGGCCCATCAAGCTGTTGATGATTACCAATCCATGAACTTTGAATTTCCGAATGAGAATATCATGTTGATAACTGATTGTGAAAAGCCTGGACCGTATGACAGACCTGAACAAGGATCCCGATGGACTATGATTTTTGATGGACATTCTAATGCTTTGGGTAACAGAATTGGTGCTATGATCATTTCTCCTGAAGGTTTCCATACACCTTTCACTACTAGACTATGCTTCGACTGTACGAACAACATGGCTGAATATGAGGCATGCATCTTGGGTCTGAAGGCTGCTATTGACCTAAGGATCAAATTCTTGGATGTATACGGAGATTCTGCCCTAGTAATCAGTCAAGTTAAAGGAGAATGGGATACCAAGCATCCTAACCTAATCCCCTACAAAGAGTTCATGCTAACTTTGATCCCATACTTTGAGGAGGTTACTTTTGAACACTTCCCAAGAGAAGAAAATCAGTTGGTAGATGCCCTAGAAACAATGTATTCCATGTTCAAGGTCAATTAGGACAATGAAGCTCCCAGAATTACAATCAAAAGATTTGACGAACCTGTGTACTGTTAAGAGCTTGACACTGACGAAGAAAAGCCATGGTACCATGAAGTAAGGAGATATCTTAAAGCACAAGAGTATCCTGAAGGAGATTCCATCAACGACAAGAAATTCCTGCGAAGGTTCTCAGCCAAATTCTTCCTAAGCAATGGGATCTTGTACAAGCGCAATCAAGATTCTACTCTGCTCTGTTGCATGGACAAGAAAGAAGCAGAGAAGGTCATGGAAGACATGCATGAGGGCATCTTTGGAACTTACTATAGTGGGCACACTATGGCCATGATAATTCTAAGGGCTAGTTATTATTGGTCAACAATGGAAACTGATTGTCACCACCACTCAAGGACTTACCATAAATGTTAAATTTATGCTGACAAAGTTCACGTGCCTCCAATACCTTTAAATGTCATGACTGCTCCTTGGCCATTTGCAATGTGGGGAATTGACATGATTGGAGAGATCAAGCCCACTGCTTCCAATGGACATTGTTTCATCCTTGTTGCTATTGACTACTTCACCAAATGGGTTGAAGCTTCCTGATTTGCCTTAGTCACAAAGAACATTATAGCCCGGTGTGATACGGTGGGAGAACTGACTTGAGGTTTTACGTTTGTGTTTGCAAATGTTTCGGTTTAGTAAGAGTCGCCACCGACTTTTTATTTTATCCTAAGGAAAGGTCAAAAAGCACAGGAAATACATTTGAGATGTTTTCTTGGGTTCGGGGAGTAGATTATAGAAAGGAAAGGTATTAGCACCCTTTTTATCCATGGTTATCCATGGGCTCTTAGTTACTTGTTTAGATCACTTGCTTTGCTTTTCAATTGTTTGAAATGGTGCTTTGTGTGTGGTTTTGAAAGATGTTTTGAAAAGAGGCCATCGTTGTGGAAACCTTTGTAATGATTCTTGTTTGAATTTATACAAAGGTGTTTTTGTCTTTTGAAAAGTTTTCAATATTTGAAAATAGGGTTTTGAATTTGTGTGGTGAAGTGTGTTTTGAAAATAGCAAGGATGTTTTTGCAAGCTTTTGATCAAGTAACTAAGAGTTATCTACCCTATTTTACTCAAAGATCTTTCTTATGTTTTTAACCCTTTTAACAGTGTTGCTTCACCATTGTATTTGGTGAACAAACTTGTGTTAGGATGTTAAACGGGACAGGCGGGGGTCATCGTATAGACCATAATAGCAATTGTGTCAAGTATCTTTGGCAATTTTCTTGAGGGACTTGATCATTTTTGTTTAGGCAACCAAGATAGCGTCATCGAGGGACTATGATATTTTGTTTTGTTCTTGTCTTGCCAAAGTACCCAACATGCATATCATGGCCCATTTTTGAAGGCAACAAGTGGATTTTAACCCTAGGGGTGCAAGTGTGTATTGTGTTTGATTTTCATGCATTTTGTGTCTTTGATTAGGTCAACCTATTTGTTAAGTGGATTTTGCATACAAACCCTAATTCTCTAGTCATGGCATAATTGAAAGCGTTAAATGCGAGAATTTAAATTCTAAGCTATTACATCATGATTATGGGGATGGGGGCACAATTTTTGAATAGGGGGTATTTGACAAGAAATATAAACCCTAGTTACTATTACATCCAAATTGAATATCAAATGCAATCATAATTTAAATGTACAATATTTAAACAAAATGAACAAATATTTAAATAAAAATGTATTATGCAACAAAAAAAAAATTTATTTGTTCATGTATGCAAAAGTATTTTTAATGTAAAAGGTATAAAGAAACAAATAAAAGATTAATTTTTTTATTTGTTTTTAGGGCAAAAACCCTAATTTCTTAAGAAAATAAATATGATGTATTTTTTATGTACAAAAAAATATTAATATGTGTAAAAATGTAATATATCCAAAAAAAGGGTATTTTTTAGTATAAATAACAATAAAAATAAAAATATAATATTTTTGTGTTTTATTTCTAAGTATTTAATAAAACAAAAGTATATATATATATATATATATATATATATATATATATATATATATATATATATATATATATATATATATATATATATATATATATATATATATATATATATATATATATATATATATATATATATATATATATATATATATATATATATATATATATATATATATATATATATATATATATATATATATATATATATATATATATATATATATATATATATATATATATATATATATATATATATATATATATATATATATATATATATATATATATATATATATATATATATTAAATATGTTAAGTATGTAAAAAATAAATAAAATATTTACAAAAATACAATATATTCAAGAAAATGTTTTTGGTGTAAATAAAAAATAGAAATGAAAATAAGAGTATTATTTGCATTGTTTTCAAGTTTAAACAAAATAACATATGTATTTAAATTGTTGTTTATATTAGAAAAAATCAAAATAAAATATCTAATAAATGAAAAAAATTGTGAAAATATTTTTAGAGTATTTTTTATATTTGAAAATAAAATATCAAAGTCAGAAAAGAAATTAAAATGCAAAAATAATGAAAATACAAAGAAATGGCTCAGGGGGTGCTGAAAGTAAGCTGAGAGGTGTTGTAAGTAAGAAAGCCAGGCCCAGCCCAGACTTCATCTTCAACCTCCAGAAATTTGAAAAAAGCGCGCATGCCTGTACAAACTTGTATCTCCTGTATTTGTGATCTTTTGACAAAACTCAAAACATGAAACTTGTAGAGCATCAAATAACGAATCTAACTCTCAAAGACCAGAGAGAATTTCTCTGGCCCTAATTTCTAACCTAGTTTTTTCAGAAAGTTCATGGATGAAATTCTCCTAGCACGATTAATATAAATGAAAGCTGAGCATATGTATGGTTTCAGGGCAATGAGTACAACATCTTTCATTCACAAACCTAAGGCTAAATGTTCCTAAATAGAGAGATAGAAGTTCATGAAATACCATTTTCAGTTGAGTTCGAGTTGGCCAATACACCAACTTTCAATGGGACCTGAGGTTCTTTTGAGCTTGCTTGATGTCCCCTGAACCTTTCCCAATGCTTAGTTTGTTTTGAAGTGTTCTGAATCGTACTACAGAACTCAACCTGCAAAGCTTCCAAACAAAAATGGTGATGTGTGTAAATGGAGTTACAGCAGCTTGTGAATGGTCTGGACAGCTTAGGTGTATTGTTTAGAATGTGTTTGAAGTGATTTGGGACAAAACGCACGAGGGGATTTGATTGCGGCTTGTGATTTGCAAAACTTGCCATGTTTTGGGCAGAAATGAAGGTTTTGTGCACAAGGGTGTTTTAGAGGTCAAAGACTCGTGTTTCTGGCTTACAAGGATCTGAGAAACTTGTTTGAAAACTTTGTTTGAGTTCAATATATCAGATGTTTGTGTTATGAGCTTTTGGCCATTTGACTTGTTTTGAAAGCAAAGATGTGAAGTGACCAAGCTATGGCATGTACAGGCTAGTTACAAGCATGCTCAAGTTGGTGTACTATTCCTGAGATTAGGGAACTTGTTTTCTACAAGGAAAAAAGTCCAAGGCTCAAGAAAATGCAATTTGACATAAAGTTGCCTTTATGAAAATGGAAGTGTGACCTTTAAGCTCAAAATGGAAATGTTCATTGTACAATGCTCTCTTGATCAGAACAATGCAAATGTCCAATGTATTTTCATTCAATTTTTTAGTGTAAATTGGTTTAGAGTCCTGTAATTATGTACTAAGCTAGTTTGGTCAGATTTGCAACTCGGTATGAACATGTATTGGCCATGGTTACAAAGTGAGTTATTACCAAATTCAAGCATTCGATTCTCCCTAACCACAAATGTGTTTGAGGAGTTATTGGACAATTTGGAAAGCTTGCAACATGTACTATAATCCATCTTTGAAATGCAACTTGAAACTCCAAGTGGAACCATGTGAAAAATGGCCAAGAAGATGGGTTAAAATCCTGCCTAAACTAGGGCAAATTTTCTCTAAGTTAAAAGTTTTAGGGATCCTTGTTCCAAAATTCATAACTTGAGATCCAAGCTTCTTTTGAGAAAACTTTGTGAATAAAAGTTGTATACTTTTCATAGGAATACAACTTTCATGTTGTAAGTTTTGTTTGAATCCCTTTGCATCTTGATGAAAATGTGGGGCAAAGTTAGGAAAAATTAAGAAAATTTCATAACTTAGAAAATTTCTAAGTTATGAAAATTTTCAATTTCAAACCCTAATTTGTAATTTTGGGTTTATTGATGAACAAGTTTCATAATTTGACAAGTATTGATGAAAAATGACCCTTGGCACTTGATTTTGACCAAAAAGTCAAAGTTTGACTTTTTAGTATACAGTTAAATTTTGATCAGTTGACTGAAAAATTCATTTGTCAATCCTATGCATTTGAGATCTTTTGAACTTGTTGAATGGGTCAAGATGATGTCATTGAGTCCTTGAGTCCATGGTTGGGCTTGATTTGCTATTGTCTAGGTCAAACAGTCAAAAATTGCCTTTGTACAGTCAAAACCCTAAAAATGACCATTTTGCCCTTTTGGTGATCTGATCAAATTTCTTGTGGAATTGTGATCCAAACTTAATCAAATGGTTCATATGAGTTCATAATGTTGATGTGGGTCAAAATTCATGAGGTTTGACTGTCAATTAGCCACAATTGACTTTTTCCCTAATACAACTGATTTCTAGGTCAACTGTCCAATTGACTGGGCAAAAGTTTGATTCAAGGCTTGAAACTTGGTATGGGAAAACTTATGATTCCAACATGAAGTATGAAATTAATTTTGGGCATTGTGGGTCAAAACATCCCTGTGCAAACTCAAACCCTAATTTAGGTCAACAATGCAAGGAGGTGTCTTGAGCAGAGCAAACCCTAGCTTGATCTTGAGTTCCAAGAGCCTTGTGATGAGAAATGTTGATAAAATGAGAGGGAAATTTTTGGGGTACAACATTTTCCCCTGTTCAATCTTCTTGAACCTGAAGAGTTAGATTGGCAAGTTTTTCCTTTTGCGACTCGAAGGTAAAAGAAGATTGGACATTATAGTGCCCGTAAATTTGCACTCGTCAAAATATTGTTGAGGGAATGGGCTTAAAAATTCCATTTGGAGATGGTAGAATCTTGCTGGAGATGGGCTTAAAGATGCCATCCAAGAATGTTTGTTGAACTGTAATGTTGTAGGCCAGAAGAATGAGCATCAAAATGGTATCCGTGTCTGGAATGCATTTGAACTATATCTGGAGATTGAGTCTGTATGAGCAAATGAATGGCGTCCGTGTCTGGAGCGTATCCGAGCTGTAACCAAAGTTGAGATCTGTATGAGTAGCAGAATGACTTCCGTGTCTGGAGTGTATCTGAAACTGTAACTGGGATCTGAATAAGCGACAGAATAACTTCTGTGGCGACTGCACTGGGGAGAATCAAACTGCTGGTGTAAGGGCCTGAATGGCATCCGTGTTTGGAGCATATCTGAACTTGAAGTTGATAGTTGAATCTGAATGAGAGATAGAATGGCCGCTGTGTCTGGAGTGTATCTAGTCTGTATCTGATTGCTGAAGTCTGAATGAGTAGTAGAATGACCGTCGTGTCTGGGGGGTATCCATAATGTATCTGGCTTGAAATTTTGAATGAGTAATAGAATGACCGCTGTGTCTGGGGTGTATCCATATTGTATCTGGCTTGAAATTTTGAATGAGTAATAGAATGACCGCCGTGTCTGGGGTGTATCCATACTGTATCTGACTAATTGTTAACGATAGCCTTTTAATCTTATCCTGAAAAGGGTAAAATGTTAGCTAAAACACAAAGTTATGTTGCATGATATGTATGATGTAATGAACTGTGTTTCATCAATGTTTATGATATATGAATGTAATGGTTATGCATGTAAGCTGAGTAGCTGTCTTGTTGAGGAAAAATAAATCCTTGATAGCCGGAAATAATGAAATCTTAGACTGCTGCCGGAGAAAGTAAATTCTTGACCGATGCTGAGGATTCAAAATCTTTGATTGTTGAAGATGAGAAATCCTTGCCGACTGCTTGGGGATTAAAAATCTTTAACGACTTGTGGGGATGAGAAATCCTGGGACCAATGCTGGGGATTGAAAATCCTTGGTGACTTGTGGGGATTCACAAGGGTTCTGACAACTTCTGTGGGGAATGAAGATCCTTCATGACTTTCCTGGGAACTAAGGAACATTCTGAAAATCTCTACTGGGGAGTTGGAACCTAAGAGGCTTCTGCTGGAGAAATGAAACCAAGAATCTTTGATCTGCTGGGAAATAACTCTGTGGGGAGAATGTTTACTCGGCCGGTGGAATCAGGAGCTTGGGTTGTACGCCAATCTACTGGGGAAGCCAAGAAATTAACCGTTATCTGCTTGATTCTCAGACTTTTAAGATAACCTGTTAGGGAAATAGATTTAGAATATTCTGGCTTCGCGGGGATATGTATTTTAGGGTTTTCGGGCTCCACTGGGGATCTTGAAATTTAACTCCACTGGAGACACATACTCTATGGCTTTAGCTTTGTTGAGGATCTGAATGATGTACTGTAGGGGATTTCCTTCCGGAATAGCACAAATATATCTTCCTACACATTCAACCCACCAGTAATTATCCTTTCTCAATTTCGTTTTACTTGTAAGCAGTGATTATATTCAAATGCATATGTCTGTTTAACAAATCTTTGGACGTTTTCAAATAAAACATAAGTGTAAAAAGAAAGAAAGCCAAGCAAATTTCTGCACTTTGAATTATCTTTGTATTAACTTTTATAAGTATCTTTTTACAAAGGAGACAGACATCCTAGTAAGAGAATGTTGTCGTAAAAAATTGAAAAAATTTATACAAAAGGAAAGATGGCTATGTATAACAATTTCATGGGATTCCCATTCTGCTATAGCCTTCACAACTCTGAGTATCTTGTCCATTCGCTGCTTCGTCCGCCGATGATTGGATTGATCAGAAGCTTAGAGCTTGTTGGTGAAGAGATTGTTCTTAAAGTGATCCGATGAGATATAGTCATACGCTTTAATTCCCTAACTTTTGCCTGGACCACCCTTTCGGGTTTTCGATCCACCGGGAAACCCTTTTTTGCCCAAGTCGCCCTTTCGGGTTTTCAACTTGCCGGATGTACAGATTTTTTTGTTTTATCCCTAATTTTTTCCTGAACCGCCCTTTCGGGTTTTCGATTCACCGGGATGCCCATTTTTGCCCAAGTCGCCCTTTCGGGTTTTCAACTTGTCGGGTCGTTTTATGCGTAGTATCTTTTGACTATGTCTGTGTTTGCAGGGTGCAGCAAATCATCGTCATCCATGGTGGTCAGAATCATTGCTCCACCAGAAAAGATGCTCTTGATCACAAATGTTCCTTCATAAGTAGGAGTCCACTTTCCCCTGGGATCACTTTGCGGTAAGATGATCCGCTTGATTACAAGATCTCCGACTTGATATACCTGGCGTCTGACTTTCTTGTTGAAAGCCTTGATCATTCGTTTTTGATACGTCTGACCATAACAAACAGCAGTAAGTCGCTTCTCGTCGATCAAATTAAGTTGATCAAGCCGGGTCTGAATCCAATCATCTTCACTCAAACCGGCATCCTTCATAATCCTCAAGGAAGGAATCTGAACTTCCATAGGTAGAACAGCTTCCATGCCATATACCAAAGAAAATGGAGTTGCCCCTGTTGAAGTACGTGCCATGGTACGATATCCATGCAGAGAAAACGGTAACATTTCATGCCAGTCCTTGTAGGTGACTGTTATCTTTTGAATGATCTTCTTGATATTTTGGTTTGCGACTTCAACAGCACCGTTCATCTTCGGCCGGTAGGGAGATGAATTATGATGATAAATCTTGAACTGTTCGCATAGAGAGGTGATCATAGTGTTGTTCAAATTTGTACCATTATCTGTGATAATCCTGTCGGGGATACCATACCGGCATATGAGGTTTTTCTTGATGAAGCGGGCAACCACATTCTTTGTAACTGAGGCGTAGGAAGCTGCTTCAACCCACTTGGTAAAATAATCAATAGCGACCAAGATGAAGCGATGTCCATTGGATGCCGTAGGCTTGATCTCTCCAATCATGTCAATGCCCCACATTGCGAATGGCCAAGGAGTTGTCAGAACATTGAGAGGAACAGGAGGAATATGTACCTTTTCGGCATAGACTTGGCATTTGTGGCAGGTACGAGAATGTTGATGACAATCAGCTTCCATGATAGACCAGTAGTAGCCTGCCCTTAGAATCTTCTTAGCCATTGTATGTCCACTCAAGTGGGTTCCAAATGTGCCACTATGTATTTCGGTCATGATCAACTCTGCTTCAAGCTTGTCCACACAACGAAGTAGAACATAATCATGGCTGCGCTTATAAAGGATGCCATTGCTTAGGAAGAACTTGGCAGTAAATCTCCTTAAGAACTTTTTATCATTGACTGAAGCTCCCTCAGGATATTCTCTAGTCTGGAGATACCTTTTGATTTCATGAAACCAAGGTTGTTCCACTACTTCTTCGGTGTTAATCTCATGACAGTGCGCAGGTTCGTCCATTCGTTTAATGGTGATTTGGGGAGCCTCGTTATCCCAGTTGAGTTTAAACATGGAAGACATTGTAGCCAGAGCATCGGCTAACTGATTTTCTTATCGCGGGAAATACTCGAAGGTAATCTGCTCGAAATGAGGAAACAATGTCAAGACATGTTCTTTGTATGGGATAAGATTAGGATGTTTGGTGTCCCACTCTCCTTTGACTTGACTGATAACCAAAGCCGAGTCCCCAAATACAACCAAATATTTGATTCCCAAGTCTATAGCAGCCTTGAGACCAAAGATGCAAGCTTCATATTCAGCCATGTTGTTGGTACAGCTGAAGCAAAGTCGGGCAGTGAAGGGTGTATGGCAACCTTCCGGAGAAATGAGTACCGCACTAATACCGTTGCCAAGTGCATTTGAAGCACCATCAAAGTACAGGGTCCATCGGGATCCTTTTTCAGGTCTGTCATACGGCCGTTACTTTCAATGTTGTCCAATGTCATGATGTCCTCGTCAGTGAAGTTGAATCTCATAGATTGGTAATCTTCGACGGCTTGATGAGCTAGATGGTCAGCTAGTACACTCCCCTTTATAGATTTTTGGGTAGTATATTGGATATCATACTCAGTCAGGATCATTTGCCATCTAGCGATTCTTCCAGATAAAGCAGGCTTCTCGAAGATATACTTGATTGGATCCATCTTGGAAATCAGCAGAGTGGTATGAGTCAACATATACTGCCTTAGCCGGCGGGAAGCCCATACCAAAGCGCAACAAGTTTTCTAGAGCAGTGAGTAGCGAGTCTCACAGTCGGTAAACTTTTTGCTAAGGTAATAAATGGCATGTTCTTTTCGGCCAGACTCGTCATGTTGGCCTAGTACGCACCCTATTGAGTTATCCAACACAGTCAGATACATGATTAACGACCTTCCTTCTACAGGTGGCATCAAAATGAGACGTTCTAGTAAATACTCCTTGATCTTATCAAAATCAACTTGACAATCACTGTTCCATTCAACTACCTGATCTTTCTTCAACAGTTTGAAGATTGGCTCACAGGTAGATGTCAGATGAGAGAAGAACCTCGCGATATAGTTTAAGCGTCCCAAGAAACCTCTAACCTCCTTTTCATTGCGGGGGGAAGGCATTTCTTGTATAGCCTTTACTTTAGCTGGATCAACCTCAATGCCTTTGTTGCTGACAATAAATCCCAAAAGTTTACCAGACCTAACTCCAAAAGTGCACTTGCTTGGGTTCAGTCCAAGCTTATACTCCTTCAACCTGGCAAACAGCTTTTGCAAATGATCAAGGTGTTCTTCTTCTGTCTGTGATCGAGCTATCATGTCGTCTACGTAGACTTCAATCCCATGATGTATCATGTCATGAAATAAAGCTACCATGGCGCGTTGATAGGTTGCCCCTGCATTCTTCAGTCCGAATGGCATCACTTTGTAGCAGAAGGTACCCCACTGCGTGACAAAAGTAGTTTTCTCCATGTCCTCGGGGGCTATTTTGATCTGGTTGTATCCCGAGAATCCATCCATGAAGGAAAATACCTTGTGTTGAGCTGTTTTGTCAACCAAGATGTCGATGTGTGGCAGTGGAAAATCATCTTTAGGGCTAGCCCTGTTTAAATCCCGATAGTCCATGCACATTCTGACTTTGCCGTCCTTCTTAGGAACGGGCACAATGTTAGCAACCCATTGTGGATTGGAAGTAACAGCCAGAAAGCCAGTGTTGAATTGCTTCATTACCTCAGCTTTGATCTTCTCAGACATGTCGGGCCTCATTCGGCGAACCTTTTGCTTGATCGGTGGACAGTCTTCTCTGGTAGGGAGACGGTGAACCACGATATTTGTGTCCAATCCCGGCATGTCTTCATAGGACCAGGAGAAGATCTC
Organism: Vicia faba; assembly: GCA_948472305.1. NCBI lineage: Eukaryota > Viridiplantae > Streptophyta > Magnoliopsida > Fabales > Fabaceae > Vicia > Vicia faba. The sequence goes on from OX451736.1 coordinate 84,617,534, forward strand.
AACATATCCGTTCAACAACTGCACTAAGTGATCTTTGACTCTTGGGTCCAGGTTGGCACCCACTTTTACCTCTTTCTTGTCTTCCTCTGTTCCCAAGTTGATGGTCTCTAGCAACTCTTCATGAGGAAGATTAGCCCTCTCTTCTTGTTGCAAAAGTTTGGCTAACTCTCCCTGCACTTGACAATCTTCGTCAACTTCGTACTCAGCATGATTGACCAAATCTTCAGAGTTACCGAAGGCTAAAGCATAATAGTCACCCATGGAATCCGGAGTGGATGGGTACCTGCATTGGTGAGTGTGGGTGTGTGTAAGGGATAGCCATCCTTAAGCAAAACAAAATGCAAAAAGAAAGAAAATGAACACAACAGTTTATAGATGAAAACGTCCAATGATTCATTAAAACATGACATATGATAATGAAGAAAATCAAGCCCTTACAAATGGACCTATATGCCCCGGGCAAGGCATAAGGTGAAAATAGTGTACGAATTGTTTAGTTATTACAAACCAAAATAGGAAATTGTTCAAAGATAAATTTACTGGTTGATGAAGGTGATGGGAATAAAATCCTTTGCTTCCCAGTTTCTTAAACCCCCTTCGAAGGTTGGAAAGATCCAATCTTCAAAGTGGTCCTCTTCATTATCATCCTCTACAGCATTAATTCCGTGGTGAGTGATCCTTACGGGTGGCCCTCCAACCTTGGAGCGACGCATAGCTTTCTGTCCTGCAGCAGTAAACCCTAATCCAAACTTGTCCGTCTTATGGGGAAAATCAGGCAGTTGCCCCACACTGTGCTCTTTCCTTCTTTGATTACCGCCTCTGCGTCCTTGAGAGATGCCATCCTAGGCACATGCTTGGGAATGATAGGCACCTCAACCATTGTCTTCGCAACTGCGACCTCAGGAGAAACTTCCTCAAAATGTTGGAAAGGCGTTTCTATGAACTCGCTATCCAACTCCACATAGTGGAAGGAGTTGAGGTGACTTATCATGTACTCTTCCTCACCGTGCACCGTTATAATCTTACCCTTAACAGGATATTTTAGCATTTGGTGCAAAGAGGAGGTAACTGCCCCAGCATAATGGACCCATGGTCTTCCCAACAAACATGAATATGAAGGACAGATGTCCATCACATAAAAGGTAGAGTTGAAAAATTATGTGCCCACTTTGATAGGAATGTCAACCTCTCCCTGAACCATTCTTTTGGACCCATCAAAGGCCCTAACAACGATGTTACTGGGTTTGAGGGTCAATCCTTCGCAATCTAAACGGTCTAACGCTTTCTTTGGCAGCACATTCAAGGAAGAACCAGTATCAACTAAAACATGGACGAGGGTGGTTCCCCTGCATTCAACTGAGACATGTAGCGCGTCGTTGTGTTTCCTTCCCTTGGGAGTCAAATCAGCATCGGAAAAACCAAGACCATTATCAGCAGTAAGGCTGGCCACGCACTCCTGAAATTGGTCAGTCAAAGTTTCTTGGGGCACGTGTGCCATCTTTAAAAATTTGATTAAGGCCTTAGCATGGGCCTCAGAGCAGAGTAGAAGAGCCAACATGGATATTTTGGAAGGGGTCTACCATAGCTGTTCCACGACGTCGAAATCGCTCCTTTTGATTATTTTCAAGATTTCTTCCCTTTCTTTCTGGGTGGTTTCGGGGATAACCACAGTATGAGCCTTCATCCTGACATGCGCTTCTAGTATCCCCTTACCCTTATTGGTAGTATCAACAGATGGTCTTACTTCAGGAGTATCTAATTCTTCAATTATCGGGTCTTGCACAGATGGCTTAACAAGCACAGAATCTTTCGAGGGTCCGAAAACTGCTCGAGGGGGAGCAAGCTCCGGAGAAAAAATCCGTCCGCTGCGAGTCATCTTGCTTGTTCCCGCAATGTTCCCTATATCAGGGGTTTCCTCTTCAGAATTCTCTTGGACTGATTCAATCTATTTGATGCCATGATAGAAGATTTCTCCTCCATAGTTCCATGGTATCGTCTTGTTAGATTGATACGGGACAGGCCCCGGCATGGTGATTTTCAATAGTACAAATTTAGGGTCGGGTGTAATCTTGACAGGCCTTTTGTAGGCCTTGGGAAGATTGTCGGAGATGGTTATTATTGCGATGTCGTTGGTTGAAGTAGCAAAAGTAGCTGGAGTAACAGGAGTGAAGGTATCAACATGGGTCTTTTGGAAGAGTATCTCTTGGGTATCCATCAGGCGTTGGATGCTTGACTTTAATATTGGGCAATCACCTCGTATGTTTAAACAAAAGTAACAGTCCTTTCCACAGCCTGGGAATATCCCGGCTCTCATCAAATTCACTTTAATCACTGGTAAGGGAGTCAAAAGGTCAGCAACATTGGTAACATGAAAGTCTTCCATAATGGCATGAACATTATGACCGTGCTTGGACATCGGAGCAGATATCACGTTGGGCTTCTCAGGAGCATCAAACTCTACCTCCTTAGCGTCTATCAGGTCTTGGATTTTGTTCTTAAGCGCCCAACAGTTATTGGTATCATGCTCGACACTGTCAGAGTGGTAAGCACACTTTGCATTGGAGTGGTAATATGGCGAAGAAGTATTTGGGTTCTTTGGCGCTTCCTTCAAATTGGTAAGATTCAGCTTTAATAAATGAGGGAGTACTTGAGTTGGCATCATGTTGATTCGGGTGAACTGTCGTTGTGGACTTTCTACCCGTTGTTGATTAGATCTTGGCTGCTTGCTGCGAGGTTGATCATTTGAAGAGTTTTGAATCATCACAGCCCCTACAGTTGGTCGGCGCTCGGTTCTTCCTTGACTTTTCTGAGAATAAACAGCAGAGGCTTCCTTCTTAGCTGGGAAGGTTTTTTTAATAGCAGTGGATGCGGAGGTATCTTTCTGAATCTTACCACTTTTAATACCGGCCTCGACCCTTTCGCCGGTCAAAATTAATTCGGTAAATCCCGCGGAGGAACTCCCAATTAAATGATTGAAGAAAGGGCCAGACATGGTCCCTAGAAACATGTTAACCAGCTCTCTATCCGACAATGGTGGCTGCACCCTTCCAGCCAGGTCACGCCACTTTTGGGCATACTTCTTAAATCCCTCATTAGAAGCCATACCCATACTCTGTAGCTGAGTACGAGTGGGCGCCAAATCAGCATTGTATTGGTATTGTCAATATAAAGCAGCGGCTAAGTCTTCCCAGTTATGAACCTCTGATCTCTCAAGTTGATAGAACCAATCCAATTGTGTGCCTGACAAATTGTCTTGAAAAAAGTGCACCCAGAGGTCTTTATCAGATGAGTGGGGTTGGATCTTTCTGACATAGGATCTCAGATGCATCTTTGGGCGGGACAGACCGTCATACTTAGCAAATGTAGGAACTTTGAACTTGGGAGGAATGATGATCCCAGCGACCAGCCCTAGTTCTTTGAAATCTAAACCAGGTACCCTTTGCAACTCCATGGCTGCCAATCGATCCTCAAGATTTTTATATTTATCATCTGTCGGGGGATATTGCTGTTCGGAGTAGTCTTCATCCTCTTCCTCTTCTTCCTCTTCAACTTCAGATTCAGAAGGTCTCGCAGCTCCTTTTCCTTTACCAGCCCCTTCATCGGACGTTGAGGGGAACTCGAGAACTTTTCTAGCATTGCTTTCAAACCTTCTTCCAAAAGTGGCTACTCCGGGACTTTTCTTCTCTTTCTCTTTATTTTTCTCCAACAGTTTTTTAAGGTCCTCTTGACCCTTTGCTAAGGTCATGAGGAGTTGCTGGAATTGAGAATTTTGTGCTTGCAGATCCTTAACCGTCTGCTCCAAATCCATCTTGCTGAAATAAACAGCAGAAAGATAAGAAAACCTGGTGTGAAGACTTGTTTATGCATATGATGAATGGTATGTTATTCATGTAATGCATTCAAGGATTCAGAAATTCAATTTTTTGTTGCAAACAAAAGGAACACACGTCATATTAAGAAGAAATTTGTTAGTACATATGTGCCCCATGGGCAAAATATTACAAAATTTGTAATGTAAAAAGACATTACGCATCCTCTTAGGTGTGATGTAAGTGTTGAGACTTTCCTCCTCATGAAGTCGGCGGGTAAGCTCCAAAACCTTCTTCTCACTGGCATAGAAGCTGGCTTCAAAAGTATTTCGTTCTTCCTTGAGTTGGATCCAACTCTTTTGTAATTCTTCCCATGATGTTGGCATGTTAGGATGTAGGAGGGTGTATGGAACCTCTCCTTCCATAACAGGCTCTTTGATCAAGGGGAGAATGAGAGGATATGGCATCATAAGATTCTGGGCGCGGGTTCGCACCCACTTGAGATAAGGCTCAAGGGGGATGGAATTATTATGCCCCAGTGTCTTACTATCCACCTTGTTGGGCATCCTCCAAGCTCTAATGATCCTTTGTCGAAGTCCTGCGCATCGTTGTCGAAGTCAAAAACTAGGTCAGGAATCAGCATGTCATGAGGGTCATCCCTCCGAGCATATCCAAACTGTCTTAGAGCTAAACATGGGTTGTAGGTAATGCCTCCCATAATGCCAAGTAGTGGGACATTAGGGAATTCTCCATAACAATCAATGATGATGACATTTTCCCTGGACCGAGAACACCAATGAACATCAGAATGTGTGAGGGTCATCAACCGTTGTGACCACCTTAAACCCTGCTCATTCTTCAAAATTGATTGTGGAAGGTGAGAAATAAACCACCTTGCTAGTAGAGGAGTACAGCACATGAGAACACCTCTTTTCCTCATTATTCGTGTGTAAAATGAGTGTAGGATGTCCCCAAGCAATGTAGGCACAGGGTTCCGAGATATGAAAATTTTGACAGCATTCACATCTATAAGCTGATCAGGGTTTGGGAACAAGACCAACCCATAGATGAGAAGTGCTACAATCTCCTCAAAAGCTTGTAGATCTAAAGAATTCCAGCAGTCTTGTGCCTTCTCAAACAGAAACTTTACCAAGAATCCCTTGACACCACTTCTGGTTTCCTAATGTCCTTTGATGTCAGATGGTTGCAAGTGTAATGCTTGAGCAACATCTTCAGGCTTTGGTTCTTTTTCCGTACCATTGTATGGTAGTTGATGAAGAATAGGAATTTTCAGGAGTTGAGAAAATTCCTCCAAAGTGGGTACTAGTTGGTAATCAGGGAATGTGAAACAGTGGTGGTAGGGGATCAAAGAACTGGAAGAGAACTTTCACCATGTCTTCTTCAATGTTGGAGTTGACCAAGTTGAGAAGCCTACCATGTCTTTCACTGAAGAGAGAATTTTATGGAATCCTGGAAGTAAGCTCCTTGAGTTGAGGAGGGATTATCACAAGGTTGACTTGAATTGTTTTCCTGCAAAGAGATTTCGTGACCTACAAAACAAGAACAAAGATGAAGATCCAAACCCTTGAAATGGTTAGTGGATGCATATGATGCCTTATGATGTTCATTATGTATGCACAAGCAAATGTACAAACAAGTCACACAAAACCCTAGTTTAAGGCTTGCATGAGGTTTCATAGGTAAGTACCCTCTTGAGTTTAGTTGGCTCAAACCTGTCCTACAAATAGTAACCGGGTTCTAAGGAGCTCAATATCACTGGATTGTTTTCTATGTTCATTGTTTTGGTTTAGCCACTTAAGTAGAGACCAAAATATTCCAAGAAAACAACCCTCAATGAGTGTAGTATCGAGTATCTACCAACTTCGGACTGCACCAAATCGGGTCATCTCACTACCCCTAAAAAGGCCAAGATGGTCAATTAAGGTTCTAAGAGTTCATTAGTGCTTCATGACATCACTCAGCGGCCCCGTATTCTCTTTGATTGACTCAAAGGCTACCGGTACTCACAAATATGTCGCACCAATATAGCTATTGTTTTAACCATGTCGGTATACCCCGCACAGTTTCCACAACGTATTGCTATTTACCTATGAATGTTTCCTAAATCCAGGTAGAGGATTTCAAACACAAACAAGAGAATCAAATGTAAAGCAAACAAAGCAATCAAGACAAACATGCAAAGGTGATCTAAGCCCTAAGGTTACTCCACTTTTAAAGTTTTCCCCAGCAGGGTCTCCAGTTCTGTGATAGGTGGGAGAACTGACTTGAGGTTTTGCGTTTGTGTTTGCAAATGTTTCGGTTTAGCAAGAGTCGCCACCGACTTTTTATTTTATCCTAAGGAAAGGTCAAAAAGCACAAGAAAGACCTTTGAGATGTTTTCTTGGGTTCGGGGAGTAGATTATAGAAAGGGAAGGTATTAGCACCCTTTCTATCCATGGTTATCCATGGGCTCTTAGTTACTTATTTAGATCACTTGCTTTGCTTTTCAATTGTTTGAAATGGTGCTTTGTGTGTGGTTTTAAAATATGTTTTGAAAAGAGGTCATTGTTGTGGCAACCTTTGTAATGATTCTTGTTTGAATGTATACAAAGGTGTTTTTGTCTTTTGAAAAGTTTTCAATATTTGAAAATAGGGTTTTGAATTTATGTGGTGAAGTGTGTTTTGAAAATAGCAAGGATGTTTTTGCAAGCTTTTGATCAAGTAACTAAGAGTTATCTATCCTATTTTACTCAAAGATCTTTCTTATGTTTTTAACCCTTTTAACAGTGTTGCTTCACCATTGTATTTGGTGAACAAACTTGTGTTAGGATGTTAAACGGGACAGGCGCGGGTCATCGTGTAGACCATAATAGCAATTGTGTCAAGTATCTTGGGCAATTTTCTTGAGGGACTTGATCATTTTTGTTTAGGCAACCAAGATAGCGTCATCGAGGGACTATGATCTTTTGTTTTGTTCTTGTCTTGCCAAAGTACCCAACATGCATATCATGGCCCATTTTTGAAGGCAACAAGTGGATTGTAACCCTAGGGGTGCAAGTGTGTATTGTGTTTGATTTTCATGCATTTTTTGTCTTTGATTAGGTCAACTTATTTGTTAAGTGGATTTTGCATACAAACCCTAATTCTCTAGTCATGGCATAATTGAAAGTGTTAAATGCGAGAATTTAAATTCTAAGCTATTTCATCATGATTATGTGGATGGGGGCACAATTTTTGAATAGGGGGTATTTGACAAGAAATATAAACCCTAGTTACTATTACATCCAAATTGAATATCAAATGCAATCATAATTTAAATGTACAATATTTAAACAAAATGAACAAATATTTAAATAAAAATGTATTATGCAAAAAAAAAGTTTTTATTTGTTCATGTATGCAAAAGTATTTTTAATGTAAAAGGTATAAAGAAACAAATAAAAGATTAATTTTAATTTTTTAGGGCAAAAACCCTAATCTCTTAAGAAAATAAGTATGATGTATTTTTTATGTACAAAAAAAATCTTAATATGTGTAAAAATTTAATATATCCAAAAAAAGGGTATTTTTTAGTATAAATAACAATAAAAATAAAAATATAATATTTTTGTATTTTATTTCTAAGTATTTAATAAAACAAAAGTATATATATATATATATATATATATATATATATATATATATATATATATATATATATATATATATATATATATATATATATATATTAAATATGTTAAGTATGTAAAAAAAAAAAATATTTACAAAAATACAATATATTCAAGAAAATGTTTTTGGTGTAAATAAAAAATAGAAATGAAAATAAGAGTATTATTTGCACTATTTTCAAGTTTAAACAAAATAACATATGTATTTAAATTGTTGTTTATATTAGAAAAAATCAAAATAAAATATCTAATAAATGAAAAAAATTGTGAAAATACTTTTAGAGTATTTTTTATATTTGAAAATAAAATATCAAAGTCAGAAAAGAAATTAAAATGCAAAAATAATGAAAATACAAAGAAATGGGCCAGGGGGTGCTGAAAGTAAGATGGGAGGTGTTGAAAGTAAGAAAGCCAGGCCCAGCCCAGACTTCATCTTCAACCTCCAGAAATTTGAAAAACGCGCGCATGCCTGTACAAACTTGTATCTCCTGTATTTGTGATCTTTTGACAAAACTCAAAATATGAAACTTGTAGAGCATCAAATCACGAATCTAACCATATAAAAAACTTAATCTAACTCTCAAAGACCAGAGAGAATTTCTCTGGCCCTAATTTCTAACCTAGTTTTTTCAGAAAGTTCATGGATGAAATTCTCCTAGCACGATTAATATAAATGAAAGCTGAGCATATGTATGGTTTCAGGGAAATGAGTACAACATCTTTCATTCACAAACCTAAGGCTAAATGTTCCTAAATATAGAGATAGAAGTTCATGAAATACCTGTTTCAGTTGAGTTTGAGTTGGCCAATACAGCAACTTTCAATGGGGCATGAGGTTCTTTTGAGCTTTCTTGATGTCCCCTGAACCTTTCCCAATGCTTAGTTTGTTTTGAAGTGGTCTGAATCGTGCTACAGAACTCAACCTGCAAAGCTTCCAAACAAAAATGGTGATGTGTGTAAATGGAGTTACAGTAGCTTGTGAATGGTCTGGACAGCTTAGGTGTATTGTTTAGAATGTGTTTGAAGTGATTTGGGATTAAACGCACGAGGGGATTTGATTGTGGCTTGTGATTTGCAGAACTTGCCCTAGTTTGTGCAGAAATGAAGATTTTGTGCACAAGGGGGTTTTAGAGGTCAAAGACTCGTGTTTATGGCTTACAAGGATCTGAGAAACTTGTTTGAAAACTTTGTTTGAGTTCAATATATTAGATGTTTGTGTTATGAGCTTTTGGCCATTTGACTTGTTTTGAAAGCAAATATGTGAAGTGACCAAGCTATGGCATGTACAGGCTAGTTACAAGCATGCTCAAGTTGGTGTACTATGCCTGAGATTAGGGAACTTGTTTGCTGCAAGGAAAAAAGTCCAAGGCTCAAGAAAATGCAATTTGACATAAAGTTGCCTTTATGAAAATGGAAGTGTGACCTTTAAGCTCAAAATGGAAATGTTCATTATACAATGCTCTCTTGATCAGAACAATGCCAATGTCCAATGTATTTGCATTCAATTTTTGAGTGTAACATGGTTTAGAGGCATGTAATTATGTACTAAGCTAGTTTGGTCAGATTTGCAACTTGGTATGAACATGTATTGGCCATGGTTACAAAGTGAGTTTTTGCCAACTTCAAGCATTCGATTCTCCATAACCACAAATGTGTTTGAGGATTTCTTGGACAATTTGGAAAGCTTGCAACATGTACTATAATCCATATTTTAAATGCAACTTGAAACTCCAAGTGGAACCATGTTAAAAATGGCCAAGAAGATGGGTCAAAATCCTGCCTAAACTAGGGCAAAATTTCTCTAAGTTAAAAGTTTTAGGGACCCTTGTTCCAAAAATCATAACTTGAGATCCAAGCTTCTTTTGAGAAAACTTTGTGCATCAAAGTTGTAGAATTTGTGGAGTAATACAACTTTCATGTTGTAAGTTTTGTTTGAATCCCTTTGCATATTGGTGAAAATGTGGGGCAAAGTTAGGAAAAATTAAGAAATTTTCATAACTTAGAAAATTTCTAAGTTATGAAAATTTTCAATTTCAAACCCTAATTTGTAATTTTGGGTTTCTTGATGAACAAGTTTCGTAATTTGACATGTCTTGATGAAAAATGACCCTTGGCACTTGATTTTGACCAAAAAAATCAAAGTTTGACTTTTCAGCATACAGTTAAATTTTGATCAGTTAACTGAAAAATTCATTTGTCAATCCTATGCATTTGAGATCTTTTGAACTTGTTGAATGGGTCAAGATGATGTCATTGAGTCCTTGAGTCCATGGTTGGGCTTTATTTGCTATTGGCTAGGTCAAACAGTCAAAAATTGCCTTTGTACAGCCAAAACCCTAAAAATGACCATTTTGCCCTTTTGGTGATCTGATCAAATTTCTTGTGGAATTGTGATCCAAACTTAACCAAATGGTTCATATGAGTTCATAATGTTGATGTGGGTCAAAATTCATGAGGTTTGACTTTCAATTGGCCACAATTGACTTTTTCCCCAATACAGTTGATTTCTAGGTCAATTGTCCAATTGACTGGGCAAAAGTTTGAGTCAAGGCTTGAAACTTGGTATGGGCAAGCTTATGAGTCCAACATGAAGTATGAAAGTCATTTTGGGCATTGTGGGTCAAAACATCCCTGTGCAAACTCAAACCCTAATTTAGGTCAACAGTGCAAGGAGGTGTCTTGAGCAGAGCAAACCCTAGCTTGATCTTGAGTTCCAAGAGCCTTGTGATGAGAAATGTTGATAAAATGAGAGGAGAAGTTTTGGGGTACAACACCCGGTATATCAAGCATAACCTCATCTGTCGTTATGGTATCCCCAAAAGGATCATCACTTACAATGGAACCAATCTTAATAATGCTATGATTACGGAACTCTACACTCAATTCAAAATCAAACATCACAATTCTTCTCCATACTGACCTATGATGAATGGCACAGTGGAAGCTGCCAATAAAAACATAAAGAAGATTGTGAAAAAGTTGGTAGTAACCTACAAAGACTGGCATGAGATGCTATCATTTGCTCTTCATGGCTATTGTACTTCAGCTCGAACGTCAACTGGGGAAACTCCTTTCTCTTTGGTCTATGGCATTGGAGTTGTCCTGCCTGTCGAAGTTCATATTCCTTCTCTAAGGATTAAAAAAGAAGCATACTTAGACGAAGACGAATGAATTCAAACTATATTGGATCAGTTGAACTTGATCGATGAGAAAATACTGGCTACTATGTGTCATGGACAAATTTATCAAAAGAGTATGATAAACGCGTTCAACAAGAAGATCAAGTCTCATGTATATCAGATTGGCGACTTGGTAATAAATCGCATCATTTTACCACAAGGTGATCCCAGGGGCAAATGGAATCCCACTTAAGAAGGACCATTTGTTGTCAAGAAAGTATTCTCTGGCGGTGCCATGATGCTAACAACTATGGACGGTGAAGATTTCCCACATCATGTGAATGTAGACATAGTCAAAAAATACTACACATAAAGAATGACCCATTAGGTTGACATACCTAGGCAAAAATAATGGCATCTCGACGAACCAAAAGGGTTCGGGAAAAAATCAGGGATATATACAAAAGATTGTACACCTGGCAAGTCAAAAACTCGAAAGGGCAGCTTGGGCAAAAATGGGTATCCTGGTGGACTGAAAATCCGAAAGGGCGGTCCAGGAAAAAGTTAGGGATTAAAGCGTACGACTATGTCCCGTTGGATCTCTGCAGCCAGCTTTATTACCAAGGTCAAAAGTTCAAAAGGTCCAAGATCAATTCAATCAACTTCTTTGAACGGCAAGGGATGATGTCTGAAGACATAGGGGCAATAGCCGAGTTGGAACCCAATGAGATCACTTCCACATGGCTATTATTTGAGTTTTCACTTTGTATTCCTTTCATTCTTTTGACGATTTCCTCTTACTAGGATCTCTGTCTCCTTTTACAAAAATGCCTATTCATAGGCAAACATCAATACAAATATACTTTGAAGTGAAAACTTTTTGTTTTTCTGTTTTGAGTGCAAAAGTGTCCAATGACTAAAATTGAATGAACATATGAATATGAACATGATTAAATTGTTAACAAATGTATACACAAAAATAGTAACAAGCATCTCCTAAATGATTTGGGATATCCCCATAGAGATGCTTCAATAAGATTATCCCCACAGAGACTGATTCATGCAATCCCCAACGAGATCCAATTTCTCAAAAACCCTCTCCCTAGCTGAGTTGGTCTTAAAAAAAGCCTTTATGGAATTCTCCCTAAAGAATTCCCTTCATAAGTAGGTCGTCAAAATATTCTATTCAATAGGGTTTATTTCCCCAACAAACTACAAATTCCCCGACTTGAGTTGGCCTCTCAGACTATTACAAATCAATGGACAAAACCCCTTAATCCCCAATATAGTCATTGCAATCCCCAACAGAGTCATTACTATTCAAGCAAGTTATTGTGAAACTTGGAATCAAACCAGATAATAGTTAACTTCGTCCTTTCAAGTAAGTTATTGCGAAGCATGAAAGCCGACAAGATAACAATTAACTTCATCCTTTCAAGCAAGTTACTGCGAAGCCTGAAATTTGACCAGATAACAGTTTAACTTCATAAGTTGATGCGAAGCCTGGAATCCGACCAGATAGCAGTTAACTTCATCCTTTCAAGCAAGTTATTGTGAAACCTGGAATCCGACCAAATAACAGTTAACTTCATCCTTTCAAGCAAGTTACTGTGAAACCTGGATTCTGACCAGATAACAGATAACTTCATCCTTTCAAGCAAGTTACTGTGAAGTATGGAATCCGACCAGATAATAGTTAACTTCATCCTTTCAAGCAAGTTACTACGAAGCCTAGAATCCGACCAGATAACAGTTTAACTTCATAAGTTACTGCGAAGCCTGGAATCCGACCAGATAACAGTTAACTTCATCCTTTCAAGCAAGTTATTATGAAACCTGGAATCTGACCAGATAATAGTTAACTTCATCCTTTCAAGCAACTTAGTGTGAAGCCTGTAATCCGACCAGATAACAGATAACTTCATCCTTTCAAGCAAGTTACTATGAAACCTGGGATCCGACCAGATAACAGTTTAACATCATAAGTTGCTATGAAGCCTTGAATTTGGCCAGATAATAATTTAACTTTAATTTTTTGCGAAGCCTAGAATCGAAAAGACAACAATTAATTTCATCTAAGTTACTGCAAAGCCTTGAATCCCACCAAATAACAGTTAATTTCATCCAAGTTACTGCGAAGCCTGGGATCCGATCAGATAACAATTTAACTTCAATTTGCTGTGAAACTTGGAATCTGACCAGATAATAGTTAACTTCATACTACCGAGTAATTTTCTGCAAAGACTGGAATCTGACCAGATAACATTTTAACTTCATAAGTTGTTGTGAAGCTTGGAATCCGACCAAATAAAAGTTAAACTTCATTCTTCTAAGTAATTTTCTGCAAAGCCTGGAACCCGACCAAATAACAGTTAATTTCTTCTTCCACAGTAAGTTACTACGAAGCCTGGAATACGACCAGATAACAGTTAACTTTATTACCCCCAGCAAGTCAGAAGTTTCTATGAAGCCTGGATTTTGACCAAATAACAACTAAATTTCACTCTTCCCAGTTAAATATAATTCCCCCAGTAGAGTATTAGACAACTCTTGAACTCTATTCCCCAAGAAGAAATCCACATCTTCTCCATACTGACCTAAGATGAATGGCGCAGTGGAAGCTGCCAATAAAAACATAAAGAAGATTATGAAAAAGTTGGTAGTAACATACAAAGACTGGCATGAGATGCTATCATTTGCTCTTCATAGCTACTGTACTTCAGCTCGAACGTCAACTGGGGAAACTCCTTTCTCTTTGGTCTATGGCATTGAAGTTGTCCTGCCTGTCGAAGTTCAGATTCCTTCTCTAATGATTATGAAAGAAGCAGACTTAGACGAAGACGAATGGATTCAGACTAGATTGGATCAGTTGATCTTGATCGATGAGAAAAGACTGGCTACTATGTGTCATGGACAAATTTATCAAAAGAATATGATAAACACGTTCAACAAGAAGATCAAGTCTCGTGTATATCAGATTGGAGACTTGGTAATAAAGCGCATCATTTTACCACAAGGTGATCCCAGGGGCAAATGGAATCCCACTTAAGAAGGACCATTTGTTGTCAAGAAAGTATTCTCTGGCGGTGCCATGATGCTAACAGCTATGGACGGTGAAGATTTCCTGCATCATGTGAATCTAGACATAGTCAAAAAATACTACTGTTGCACCCTAAAATTTTCCCTCTCATATTTCTCAAAACATTGCAAGAAAAATCTCCAAGTTGCTCATGATTGCTCAAGAGTTGGACAGTCAAGCTATCTCCTAAAGCAGTCAACCTCAAATTAGGGTTTTGTGTTGCATCAAGGTCCTTGTATCCAAATGACCTAAAGTTCTCCCCAATGTCCTAATATGTTCTCAAGTTCATCCAAGTCAAATTTCAAGCCTTGCAGAGGAAGTTTGCTCAGTCAATTGCTTAAAGGGTCCAAAAATCGACTATGTTAGGGCAAAAGTCAACTGTGACCCAAATACAGTTAAACCTTAATATTTTTTGTCAACATTCTAACTTTGAAGGATATTTCATCATTTTATCAAGGGTTGATCATGATTCATCAAAGATTGCTCAAAGTTCATCAAGACACAAAAGTTGCTAAATTAGGGTTTTGTAGGAAAAGTCAACTCAACTTTGACCAAGCATAACTTTCTCATACTTTATGAGAAATGACCCATCCAAATCTCATTTTGAATAGGATGCAATTTCCTACAATCCATCTTCACACCCCAAGATCAAGAAATGCACTCACAAAGAGTTATGAGTTTGGACATTATAGGTCATTTTTGAAAGTCAACAAAAACACCTTTTTTCCAAAGCTTATAACTTGAGCATGGAATATCAAAATGATATTAGACCATAAGGGTTGGTTATAGGACATCTCAAGCTTTCTAAAAAGTCAAAGAACACTTCCAAAAGTTCAAAATTGAAGAAGTTATGCATTGTTGAAGTTGGGCATTTTTTCAAAATTACCAAAAGTCAACTATCCCCAAAACTTCAAATTTTGTCAAATGGGCCCATTCTTTTCCACTTGATTTGATCTTGTCACACTACACATGTGTCCTAGCTTCAGCCTTGAGCCCATTTATCAATTTTTCTATTTTATTTGATTTTTTATTGAATTATTCCATGTTAAATCAAATAAAATCACAAAACTGGATTACATGAGATCTTTTTCTATTTTCAGGACCTAATCATCATCAATGACATGATCAAATTTGTATCAAGCATTACATGTGCAAAAAGATTGGATTTTTGGCAAAATTGGAAAGCTTTCAATGGAGGATCAAATCCAATCTCAAGGCATTGATTGGGAAGGATTCAACCCACATTTGTTGACCTAATGCATTGCACATTACTTATACAAGCCAAAGCACACGAATTCAAGGGCTAGAAGCTGCAAAATCATCAAGAACCAAACTTGAAAAATTGACAAAAAAGTGCAAAACTGAAATCAAGCTTGGAGGCGTTTTCAAGGGCAAATCTCAACACCAATCCATTGCTGGACGGTCATTGAACCTCCTGCAATCAAAAGCAATCTCTCACACGCTCTCAAACGCACTATAAGCCTCACATTTTACCGCCCTACATTCTAAATCGTAACTCCATGTTCTTGCATTTTCTTGGCAAATCTTTGGTATATTCATGATACTTATTCAATTTCTGAACTTTTGGCATTGTTTGATTGCATTTATATGAGCTATAGCCCTGTAACCGAACCTAGGGTTTTGTAGTTGTGTTTTTGGGCATTTCTTCTACAGGTAAAATTGATGCCATTGATGGACATAGGCATGATCAGTGGAGGAAGACGAGCATGACCATGGTCTTGGATTGAGTTTTCATGGCCTAGAACCAATTTTGGGAACGACCTACGAATTTAGCTGCGGATCTAAATCCGCAGGTAAATTTACAGTGTTTAAAGGTTAGGGACGACCAACGTGGCACTCCCCCAATGGTGGATTCAAATTTGGCGAGTTTTCTTTTTTTTTTATTTCTGGCATATTAATGTTTTTTCCATACTATTATTATTGTCCAATACATTTACAACTAACGCACAATGGTTCAGTGGCAAAGGCGTGTATGCAATGGCCTACAGGACTTGGGTTCGAATCCCAGGTCCCCATATTTATTTGTTGTATTTTTTAGCCAAGTGATTCCATACAAAACTAAGTGTGTGGTTCATCATACTCCCTCATTCAATCACCTTCCAGATGGCCCCAGGCCAGATCTGGTGGTCCAGAAGGAGCGTGCATCATACTCCCAAGTCAACGTGCCATAGGGAACCAGGGAAGGTCAACACAGGCTTGCACAAATGGGCTACAAAATTGCCATTCTCACCCACTTAAACAGGCCCAAACCCTATACTCTCTCTATTTTTATTATTTCTTTTAATTAATTTATTATTATTATTATTTTATTTAACTAACCAATCAAAACTTTTTTCCTCATAAAATTAAAAACCAAAAAAATATTTTCTTATTTAAATTAATTTTCAGTATTTTATTTTGTTAATAAAATTAATTTAATTAATTTAGTTAAATTAGGAATAACTTTAATATCTTTTTTGCAATAATTAAAATTAACTTAGACAATTAGGTTTTTATTAACATTGACCAAGATTATTTTTATTTCTTTAAATATCAAAATCCAAAAAAAATTTATTTTCATTAATTAATTAATTAGCTTATTAATTTAATAACTAACTTAGTTTAATTTCTTTTTAATTCCAAAACCAACCAAAAAATCTTTTCTTGAATATTAATGGGTCAAAACCCTAGAACTCGGACGATTTAATTTCCCGCACGCGTTCCATTTTATCCAATATTGTATCTGTTTCCTGGGATGTAATAGTTTAATAGGACTTTACTATTTTTATTGCTTTATTTACTTTCCGCATTTTAATTTCAAGGGTTGCTTTTGGCGATGTAAATACCCGACGCCTTGTAATAGTTAGTTTAAATTCCACAATTTAATTTCCGCAACTTACAAACTGTTAGATGTTTGATAATAGGGAATGCATGACAAGATCGAATGTTTAAACTTAAAATCAACATAGATAACCATTGACATGTACAAAGACAAAATTAACTGAAAACAACACATTCGCACATGCGCACTCTTAGGGTACACCTCACTTGGTTGCCTTCAAACGCGGTCATTGAGTATAGGAATTTTTAGAGGACGCCCTCTTGTCCAAAGATCATAGTTGCCTCGAAATGGTTGCCTCGGAAAAATGATCTAAGACATTAGGGTTACCGCTAAGGCGTCCTAACATTGCTTTAGTGACCGCACGTCCCTTAATCAAATTGACCCTTAAAACTCCAACGACGGTGCTACCTACTCACTAATAGTGGGATAACATTGTCTAAAGGACATTAGTACAGATTGATTCCTTTTTCGAGTAGGTAGAGGGTTCTTAAGTACTTGCTCTTTCAAAAATAAAACAAATTTTCACACTTACACTCCTTTTCAAAACAAAACTCTTTTCAAACCCACAAACGCAATGAAAAAGCAAATTTTGAAAACACATTGAGCAAGTACCTAAGAGCCCGTGGATAACCACGGATAAAAAGGGTGCTAACACCTTCCCTTTCTATAATCTACCCCCCGGACCCGAGAAACATCTCGAAAAAGGAATTTTTCTGTGCTTTTTTCCTTTCCTTGTTGGATAAAATAAAAGACAGTGACGACTCTTGCTTACCGCGATATTTTGCAAAAACAAAACGCAAAATGCAAACCAGCATTCCAAAAACAGTCAGTTCTCCCACCGTATCACAGAACTGGCGACTCTGCTGGGGAGATCTTAATAAGTGGGGTGTACCTTAGGATTAGATCATTGTGTTTTCAATTGTTTGCTCTGTATGCTTTATATTTGTGGGCTTGTATCGGAGTTACTATAGATCTTAACCCGGATATGGGGATACCCTTTAGGTAAGTAGAAATAAACTGTGAGGGAACTGTACAGCGTAGACCAATACGATTGAAGAAGTAGCTATGTTGGTGTGGTACTTTAGATTGTACTGATATCCCTTGTGTTGGAACGAGGAGAATATGGGTCATCTAAGGGGTCATTAAGCACCAACTGACCTTAGAACCTTTAAATTGACCAACTTGGCCATAGAACAGTAGCAGTATGCTACACTCATTGAGACTAAACTCTCGCGATGATTTCGGCCGCAAGAAAAGGTTGCTAAACTGGAATTATGACTGATCAAGGGTAGTCAGTGATATTGAGATCCTCTATAACCTAGTTACTATTTTTAGGACAGGTTTAAACCAACTGAACTGAAAGAGGGTAGTACCTAAGCTTCTTGCCATCCTGAAATCTAAGGGCTCTCTGTGTGACTTGTGTGCCTTTACCATGTTTGCTGTTTGTGGATACTTGTGATGTGCTTTCCATCATGACATCATGACATCATAACATTGCATACATCTTGCATTGGACTAACCTATTTCAAAGACAGGAGGGATTCATCTTTGTTCTGTTTTGTAGGTCATGATGCCTATGCGTAGGAATACCATCTGGATCAACTTTGTCCAGGTTCCCACTGTGCTTAAAGAATTGATTGCAAAGATGCCTGATACTACCTCCTTCATCAGGAGACATGGTTACCTTCTCAGTTTGGTCACTTCCAAATTGGACGAGCAGATGATGAGTGTCCTAGTCCAATTATATGATCAGATGTACCATTGCTTTACTTTCCAGGACTACCAGTTGGTTCCCACCTTAGAAGAGTTCTCTGATCTGCTCGGTATCTCTATTCTGGAGCAGACCCCGTTTACTGGTTGGGAGAAGATTCTTAGGCCAGAAGAGATTGCTTCAGCCCTGCATATGCCCAAGGATGAGGTAATGGCTAATTCGGAGACTAGAAGTGGAGCAAAGGGATTTCTGACTAAGTTCTTGGTTGGTAAGGCTAATCATTTCTGGGATAGTCTAGACTTCAAGGCATTCGAAGATATTCTGGCTCTTCTGATATACGGCTTGGTATTGTTTCTGAATCCTGACTCCTTTGTTGATGTGAACACCGTGAAAATCTTCATCTCTCGTAATCCTGTACCCACTCTCTTGGGTGACATCCTTCATCAGCTTTATGCCCGTACTGCCTGAAAGAGGGGAACCTTGATGTGTTATGCTCCATTATTGGCGAGGTGGTTTATTTCGCACCTCCCAAAATCAGTGCTGAAGAACAAAGAAGGCATGGGTTGGGCTTATAGGGTTATGTCTCTCTCTCATAATGACATCATTTGGACTATCAAGGGTATGGACGAGGTGGCCGTTATTGATCGCTGTGGGGAATACCCCAATGTTCCACTGATAGGAACCCATGGAGGAATTTCTTATAATCCATGCTTAGCCTTACGTCAGTTTGGGCGAGCTAGAAGAGAAGGACCTCATGAGCTGCTAATGCCTAGTATCATCTTTGATTTTCAAGGGGATAGCGACGAGCAACACCGCAGATTCATAAGGGCTTGGGATAGAGTTCACAGATCTGATCCACATGAGCTGGGTCCAAAGACCTCTCTTCCGATAGAGCCATATCTCAGATGGGTCCGTATCCGTTCCCAAAAGCTGGGTATGCCATATGAAGCCTCCTACCTATCATTGTTGAAGTTGATAATGAAGAGGGGGTTCTTCCTACCATCCTCTATCCTTACATTACCACTGACATTGGGGAACTGAAAAGGTCTTGGATGCAACTGAGAGAAGAACGGGATGCTTACCGAGAAAAGTTTAACGAGCAAGAGCAGGACATCCAGAAGTTGACTAGGCAGCTGGAGAACGAGCGGATTCTCAATGACTATGTTCGCACCGACAAGAAGAGACCATGGGAGCACTGATTGTCCTTTGATTATTTCCTTTCCAATTTTTATTTACTTTTCAGTATTTCCTTTCTTGTAACGCCTTAAGGGCAATTTGTTGAACAATTTGAATTCAAAGTTTATCTAATAAAAGTGTGTTTCATTTCTTGTTTATGAATTTGAATCTCCCGATTGTCTTTGAAATCATATCATACGCGTTTCATCCCATGCACTTCATAACAGGTACTCATTACAGGTCTCTTATCTTCTTCGTTGTTTATTTCAGCACTCATCATGTCTACTGAACCATCAACTGAGCAAGCAATCAAGGCCCTACAGGCCCAGAATGCCCAATTCCAAGAGCTGTTCATGAATCTAGCTAAGGGTCAGCAAGATCTGAAGACCCTGATTCTGAAAGAGAAGAAGAAGAAGAAGAGGACAGTCTTGTTTAACACAGGTCACAGGTTTGGAAACAGGCTACGGGATGAAGTTGATTTGACCACCTCATCTGGAGGGAAAGACAGTCAAGAGGAAAGAAGGGCTCCTAGCCCTGTGGTCTCAGACAACGAGACGGACTTCGACGAAGACTAGTATCCTCCGGCTGAGGATAGAAACAAGCAACTGGAAGACGGGTTGAGTGCGATGGAAGTTCAGAAAGTGCCTGGTCTGGACTTTGGTGATCTGGGTCTATCATCTGGGTTTGTGATTCCCCACAAATTCAAAGCACCAGCCTTTGCTAAGTATGACGGAGTTTCTTGTCCGAAGCTGCACCTCCGGTCATATGTAAGGAAGATTCAGCCCTAAACCGCTGATAAGAACCTATGGATCCATTTCTTTTAAGACAGTCTCTCAGGGACTCAGCTTGAATGGTTTTACTAGTTGGACGGAGCCAGTATCCGCAGTTGGGAAGATTTGGTTACTGCTTTCTACAGGCAGTACCAATACAATTCCGACTTGCCTCCCACGCGTACCCAACTCCAGGGTATGTCAATGGGAACGGGATAAGGTTTCAAAGATTATGCTCAGAAGTGGAGGGACCTCGCCGGAAGAGTGCAACCACCCTTGGCTGATCGGGAGCTTGTGGATATGTTTCTGGGGACCTTGTCTGGTCCATTTTTCAACCATCTGATTGGAAGCTCTTCGTCTGGGTTTACGGAGCTAATTATGACCGGTGAGAGGATTGAGGCTGGTATTAAGGCTGGTAAGATACAAAAGGGTGCTTCATCAAGCACCGAGAAAAAGCCTTTTAAGAAAGAGTTCAGTGTTGTTTACAGTTCAAAAAACCAGAATAGACCTGAACGCCACCAAGCTGTTAATGTGATTGTTATTTCAAGACCTGCTGGTGCTACTCAGCACAACAATCAACAAAAAGCCGAGAGGCCTCGAAGGAAATTCACCCAGCTCAACATGACCTTATCCCAGATTCTGCCGTAGTTATTAAAAACCAACCTAGTGATTCCAAGGGAAGACCCGAAGAATCCAAATACAACATCACCAAAGTACAACCCTAATGCCCGCTGTGCTTTTCACTCTGATAGCTCGGGGCATAATACAGATGATTGTTGTTCTTTGAAGAATAAAATACAGGACTTAATTGATGCTAAGGAGATTAAGTTCGAGGCGCCCGAAAGACCTAATGTTATGGCTGCTCCTATGCCCAAGCATGGAGTGAATGCTATAGATGAAGACTTGTTTGTGGGTTCTGTGAACGACATTGTTACCCCTTTGATGACTGTGAAGAAGAACCTTTTGCTAGCCGGTTTATTTTCGGGCTGTGACGAAGGTTGTCGTATGTGTTTTGCCCTACCAACTGGTTGCCCACTTATGAAATCAGTGAAGATGTGAAAAACACAAGAAGGGGGGTTGAATTGTAAAACTTAAAACAAATGCTTAGACAACACGGTATTTTTATCCTGGTTCGTTTGATCTCAAACTACTCCAGTCCACCCGTCAAGGTGATTTCTCCTCTCTCCGACGAGGTCTTAATCCACTATATTCAAAGGATTACAACAGCTACTTTAACAATTGTTAAAGCCTTCTTGAGTATAACCATAAACCGGTTTATCTCAAGGAAATCTTTTACAAATAATTTGAACAATGATGTGTTAACGTTTTCTAATAAAACAATATATCACAATTGTGATAATTACACAATTTAAGCTTGGAATAAACTGAATTTGCTAAAGCGTTTGAGTAAGCGTGGTTTTGAAGGCTTGGCAAATTATGTGAGTGCATGCGTGCGTCTTTTCTCACACAGACTTATTTAAATAGGCAAGGCAGAGATATGTTGTCCATAAAGCACTTTTACTGATAATAACGCACTTTCCTTTTGAAGAAGATCTTGTCTGAATAAAGCCGTTAGCAATTAATTCTGTCTTGAATACTTAATAATGCTTCAGAGTCTTCTTTGCTTATGGTAACGCTTCAGAGTGCTGATGACTTGGAAAAGATCTTTGATCAGAGTCAGAGTGTATATGTTTATGCGCAGATTCTAGTCAACAAGCTCAAGTGTATGATCTGGTAGCTTCAGCGTGTAGCACATGTTACTAATCTTCTGATGCTTCTGATGTTGATGATGATTCCATCAGAACTTCTGTATATACAAAACATAATTTTAAGAAGCATATTTGTCTTATATATAAATCTTACAATTTATTTATTCTTTGTATTTTGTTATCATCAAAACTCTAATTGAGGGTTGTAGAATCAAACTATATTCTAACAATTTCCCCCTTTTTGATGATGACAAAAACCAGATTTTTTTCAATTAAAAAAGAATAAAAAGTATAGAATTAAGAAGAGAAAACTCCCCCTGAGTTGTTTACTTCCCTTTAATTCCATGATTCTTTGAGCATCAGAACTTTACTGTATCTTTCATCAGAGTTTTGTACCTGTAAGCTTTTCAGAAGAGAGAAATTTAAATGGATCAGAATGTCTGAGACTTATGTCTCAGTAATCCGTTATTGAAAAATATCATTCTTTCTCCCCCTTTTTGTCAGTTATCAAAAAGAACAAATAATCATAGTCAAAATGCGTTTATATTGAGACCAGAAGCAATGATAAGTTCAGAACAATGTAAGAATATTACAGATAAACATGTTATAAAAACGAGGAAATTCTAAGAGGGAGGAGGAAGACGTGTGAACAAAGCTTCCAACATGCTCTTGATCTGGGTGTTGGTTTCCTGTTGCTGGGTTAACATGCTCGTGATTGCATCAATTTTGTCGTCCTGTTTATCCATTCTTTCCTTCATCAAAATATCAGATCTTTTCAGGTCTTCTAGAGTCTGCCTATCAAAGGAGGAAGCTTGAGAATCTTCAGTAACAGGATGCTTCTCAGAGATTTCTGCAATATCCTCTTTTTGACCCAGTGCTTCAGCAGGAATCATCTGCTCTGGAGTATCAGTCAGATTGAGATCTTCTGACTCTGGTAGAACTTTGGATGTTGGACGATGTTCAGACCATGGAGCATTGTCCAGAGGGAGAACTTCTTCCTTAAGCAGCTGGCTTAGAATTGGACCTTCAATTTCTTTCAGTAGATTACTGAAGTTCTGTTGAACTTGTCCGTAGCTTTGTTCTTGCATTTTATGAGTTTCAGAAGATACCCATCTTCTGAACCTTGTCCAAAGGTAGTCTGATGCAGCAGGATCAACCAACTCAAGACTAGCTTGCTTTAGAGAAGTGATCCACTTATGTACTTCTGTTTCAAATATCAATAAGCTGGTACCAACATCTGGAGAGGGTTTAGATGGTTTTGGTTTTGGGATAGCTGTTTTGTGGGTTATGGCAGCAAGACGTTCAAAAATAGTTAAATCAATGACAGTCTTGTTGTGGTCATCTGGATTGTTCTTTGGTGAGGGAGTGGGAGAGTCAGGAATTATTATTGGACTGGTTGGGGAGTTTGGTGGAGTTGATTCTAGTGAGGAGGGAATTTGGGGAATATTCAGGATGGTTAGGGGCATACGAATGGCCAGAGGTTCAGTGATTCCAGGAATGGGAATGGTATCAGAATCAACAGTTTGGTTTGATTGATCATTATGAGGTTCTGGTTCATAGGATTCAGAAGGTTGAGCCTCAGAAGTTTGAACTTTTGGGTGAGATAGTTCAGGTTGTGGAGAAGGTGGATGAATTTCTGGTTGAGGAGATGGAGGTAGTGGTATTTCTGGTAGTGGAGAGAGGGGAATTTCTGGTTGTGGTGAGAGGGGAATTTCTGGTTGTGCTTCTGTGGTGGTTTCAGAGTTTGGATTTTCTGGTATGGGAGCAGAAGTATGTTGGTCAAAGGTTTCTATATCAGATAGAACTTTTGCAAGTTCTTGTTGGGTTGCATCAATATTTGGATTTGGAGGTTGGGAGAGAGATCTTCTAAGAGTTAAGGATTCAGAGGGGTCAAATTCAATGTCAAAGTCATAAAATGTTTGTGGTGTGGGGTTTTCTGATTGAGTGGGAATTGGGATAGATGTTGATATAGAAATTGAATCTAAAACAGTTACAGAAGAAGGATTACC
This sequence comes from Vicia faba, assembly GCA_948472305.1. NCBI lineage: Eukaryota > Viridiplantae > Streptophyta > Magnoliopsida > Fabales > Fabaceae > Vicia > Vicia faba. Next base: position 84,641,426 of record OX451736.1, read on the forward strand.
TCTCTTTTTAGGAGTCTGTTGGGATGATCCTTCTGCTACAGCTTTCCTTTTCTTGGTTTTCTTCAGCACAACTTCTGGAGCCTTCTGCTGTAGATCCTGAATGTTCAAATTTAGTGTTGTACCATCCGCCTTGCATGCATCCAGATATCTGACTATTATATCAGGTTTAGAATCAATCTCTGAGAACAGAGGAAAGTTATCCAGGGGGACTCTTCTGCTGGAGATTGTTGCAAAAGAAGTGACATTGGGTTCCTTCTTGATGTTCTCAATCAACTTCGTCTTCTTCAGATTCTTTGCATTCAGCGGTTTGCCAACAGTAGCTTCTAAAGAGTTGATTTCCTGAGCCTCTGTTAGATGATCAATCAGCTTATTCTCTGTTAGAATATCTGATATAAGCCTTCCTAGGGGTATCCAATCCTTTTTTGTGCGCTCCTCTTCTCTGGTTTCTTTAACACTTGTCCTTAGATGGTTAAACAGCAGATGAGCCAGATTCACCTTAATCTTTTGGAAGATGAAATAGATCAGAAATTGCTGATCAATATTGATGTAATCAGGAGAGTTGGTAGGCTTCCTGTGGTTTATGCATCCTAGAATGATCATAGCCCATATTCTGTGATGGTCTTTTAAATCCATTATCTTGCTGGAGGGAAGCCCCAGAGTGAAGATTTCTCTAGCAATTAGGGCAACATCAGCGCATCTTTCAGCCATGTCAATGCATCGTACACCACCACCACTGTAGCCTATTAATCTTGCAATGAGGTCCTCAGTAATAACTATCTTCTTCCCCATTATGTATGAAGTAACTTTATGGTTGGAAGATGAAGCATGAATCCAAAATTCCTTTACAAGAATTGGGAATGTTGGACCCACCAGACGGTCAAAGTATATGTCCCAGCCTTGAGCTTTTACTTCTTCAGAGAGATTAAACTCGTTCTCTTGAAGACTGTTGAAATCCACGATCAATTCTGAAAGAACTTCTAGATTTTTGATGGGTGTGAGAAGAGTTCTGTAGGGTTCTTCGTATTGTTCAGAGGAATCTGTTTTCTGAGAACTGGAAGTGGGGATGCTTGAGGAAGCCATATTCACACGAAGGTTTTGAGAAGAAAATGAAAGGGTTTTGAGAAAGGATGCAAACTGAAAACAATAAGTTTGTATAGAAAATGAAAGTGAAGGTAAAAGAGTGTAAATGGTGAGAAATGTGTTTAAATAGATTTCTAAAAAATTTTGAAAACATAAACAGCAAGAGAGAGAAATTAAATATAATGATTATGAGCATTTAATGATAGCTGATTTTGGGGGAATCAGAAAGATATTGGAACGGTTACCCATGACATGTGTCCCAATGCAACCAATCAGCGCTTTTGACCTTTCAGAAACGTGAACGCGTGTTCAGCCTCAGAAAGTAGTTGATCACTGGATGACACTTATTTGCTTGAGTGAACTGCACATTTCTATCCTTGATTTTGATAGATTCTGATACAATCTGTACTTCTAAAGATCTGAAGAAAGATTGATCAGTAGTTCATGAAAAAATAGATAAAGTTCTGAGGGTTAAGATATGGAATCAAAACAGTTTTATTCTGGGCAGAGCTTCATGCTGAGATGTTTCAGAATGAAGTTGAACCTATCTTCAGAAAGAGGTTTTGTAAAGATATCAGCCCATTGATGGTCTGTGTTAATAAATTTGAAATTTAGAATCCCTTTCTGAATATAGTCCCTAATAAAATGATGTTTTATTTCTATATGCTTAGCCCTAGAATGCAAAATAGGATTTTTACTGAGACAAATAGCAGAAGTATTGTCACAGAGGATAGGGATGTTACTCTCAAATATCTTGAAGTCCTCAAGTTAACTTTTCATCCAGAGCATTTGTGTGTTGCATCCAGCTGCTGCTATGTATTCAGCTTCTGCTGTTGATAGAGCTATTGTGGATTGTCTTTTGCTGGACCATGAGATCAGATTTTCTCCCAGAAACTGGCAGCTTCCAGAAGTTCTTTTACGTTCTACTCTGTCTCCAGCAAAATCAGCATCACAGTATCCTATCAAACTGTAATCACTTGATTTTCTATAAAACAAACCCAGATTAGTAGTACCTTTCAGATACTTGAAAATTCGCTTAACTGCTGTTAAGTGAGACTCTCTAGGATCTGATTGGAATCTAGTACAAATGCAAACACTGAATAGAATTCCAGGCCTTGAAGCCGTCAGATAGAGAAGAGAACCAATCATACCTCTGTAGACCTTCTGTTCTACCTTTTTACTTACCTCTTCTCTTTCCAGAATGCATGTGGGATGCATTGGAATATTTGATGGCTTACATTCTGAGAGATCAAATTTCTTCAGAAGTTCTCTGACATATTTGCTCTGATGAATGTAAGTTCCTTCTGGGGTTTGATTAATCTGAATGCCCGGAAAGAATTTTAGTTCCCCCACTAGGCTCATCTCAAATTCTGCCTGCATACATTTAGCAAACTTTCTTCCCAAAGAGGGTTTAGTGGATCCAAATATGATGTCATCAACATAAATCTGACATACTAAAATGTCATTCTTAACTGTCTTACAGAACAAGGTTGTGTCCACTTTCCCTCTGGTGAATTCCTTTTCTAGCAGGAAGTTACTTAGTCTTTCATACCAAGCTCTGGGAGCTTGTTTCATACCATATAGTGACTTCTTTAGTTTGAAAACATATTCTGGATTTTTGGAACTTTCAAAACCAGGGGGTTGGTGCACATATACCTCTTCTTCTATATAGCCATTTAAGAATGCACTCTTAACATCCATCTGATACAGAGTGATGCCTTTATTAACAGCAAATGAAATTAAGAGTCTGATAGATTCTAACCTGGTGACTGGAGCAAAGGTTTATGTATATTTTATCCCCTCTTGCTGACTATAACCTTGTGCTACCAGTCGTGCTTTGTTTCTGAACACCCATTTTGTACCAATGACGTTGAATCCTTTTGGTTTAGGAACTAGATCCCATACGTCATTTCTTGTGAATTGATTTAGCTCCTCTTGCATTGCTAGAATCCAGTCATTGTCCAGAAGTGCTTCATCAATTGTTGTTGGTTCAATTAGAGAAACCAGTCCCATGAGGGATTCTTCAGAGTTTCTGAAGCTAGATCTTGTTCTGATTGGATCTTCCTTTCTTCCTAAGATTGTTTCTTCTGGGTGATCCATGCTACTTATGGATGGTCTTTTCTGGAGTTGATCAACAGAAGGTGCTGGATTGCTTGCAGTGACTCTTTCTGATGTTGAGGGAGTGTCTCTGTTGAGAGCTTCTGATGATTTGTCTTCAGTACCTGTGAGTTTAACATCCATACCTGCAAGGAATTCATTCTGCTTTGACTTTTGAGAGTCAAGCTTATCATCAAAACGAACACTGATTGACTCTTCCACAATCTGGGTTTCTGTATTGTATACTCTGTACCCTCTTGAGTGTTCAGAATATCCTAACATAATACACTTTTGTGCTTTAGAGTCAAACTTGTTCAAATAATTTTTTGTATTCAGAATAAAACATGTACATCCAAATGGGTGAAAGTAGGAAATGTTGGGCTTTCTGTTCTTCCACAATTCATATGGAGTCTTTTCCAGAATAGGTCTTATGGAGATTCTATTCTGAATGTAACACGCTGTGTTTATTTCCTCTGCCCAAAAGATCTTAGCAACGTTAGTCTCGTTGATCATGGTTCTGGCCATTTCTTGCAATGTTCTGTTCTTTCGTTCTACAACTCCATTTTGCTGGGGAGTTCTAGGACAAGAGAAATCATGCAGAATGCCTTTGTCATTAAAGAATAACTCAAAATCTTTGTTTTCAAATTATCCACCATGATCACTTCTGACTTTGACGATTCTAAGATCCTTTTCATTCTGAACTTGGTTGCAAAAGGTAACAAACACAGAGTGTGACTCGTCCTTGTGCCTTAAGAAATTTACCCATGTCCATATGCTATAGTCATCTATGATTACTAACCCATACTTCTTGCCACTGACTGAAGCAGTTTTAACTGGTCCAAATAAGTCAATGTGCAGAAGTTCTAATGGCTTGGAGGTGGAAACAACGTTTTTGGATTTGAAAGCTGGTTTTGCAAACTTTCCTTTCTGACATGCTTCACACAGAGCATCTGAATTGAACTTCAGGTTAGGAAGTCCTCTGACTAGATTGAGTTTGTTAATCTGAGATATTCTTCTCATACTAACATGTCCCAATCTTCTGTGCCAGATTCATTGCTCGTTGTTAACAGACAGTAGACATTTTACATTCTGACTTTTTAGTTCAGAAAGTTTTATTTTATAAATGTTGTTTTTCCTCTTTCCATTAAATAGGATAGTCCCATCTTTCTGACTAACAGCTTTGCATGAATTTTGATTGAAGATTATATCATAACCGTTATCACTTAATTGACTTATGGATAACAGATTATGCATTAATCCATCAACTAGTAAAACATTACTTATAGAGGGAAGATTTCCATTACCTACTGTTCCAGAGCCAATGATCTTTCCTCTCTGATTTCCTCCAAAGCCTACGTGGCCTCCAGGCTTAAGTTCCAGGCTTTGGAACATATGCCTTCTTCCCGTCATGTGTCGTGAGCAGCCAGAGTCCAGGTACCATGATTGGTGTTTTTGCTTTGCTGCTAAAGATATCTGCCTCATGTATTATTTTATCCTTAGGTACCCATATTTTCTTGGGTCCTGATTTGTTAGTTTTACCAAAACTCTGGTTGAATTTTGGTTTGACAGAGTAATCACTACTTGTATATTTTATGTCATGTGTGTGCCCATATATAAAGTGTGAATCAAGTGGAGTACGTTTTATAACTAAATCCATGGCATTTTTTGGTGTAGGTACCTTACCTTGATATCTGTGATCGGTGGAAATAGAACTGACTGTTTTGGAATGCTGGTTCGCGTTTGCGTTTCGCAAAATGTCGCGGTAAGCAAGAGTCACCACCGTCTTTTATTTTCTCCAACAAGGGAAGGACAAAAGCACAGCAAAATTCCTTTTCGAGATGTTTCTTGGTTCGGGAGGTAGATTATAGAAAGGGAAGGTGTTAGCACCCTTTCTATCTGTGGTTATCCACGGGCTCTTAGGTACTTGCTCACTATGTTTTCAAAATGTCTTTTCTTTTCTTGTGTTTGTGGGTTTTGAAAAAGTTTGTTTGAAAACTTCGATTTAACTCTTGTATCTGTCCTCAAGAGTGTATGAAGTGTTTGTTTGAAAACTTTTGTCAGAAAAGTGTAGGTGCGAAAAGTATTTTTGTTTTGAAAGAGCAAGTATCTAAGAACCTCTACCTACTCAAAAGAAATTAAGCTGTGTAAATGTCCTTTAGACAGTACTATCCCACTATTGAGAAGTAGGTAGCACCGTCGTTGGAGTTTTTCGGGTCAAATCGATTATAGGGACATGTGGTCACCAAAGCAATAGTAGGACGCCTTAGCGGTAACCCTAATGTCTTAGATCATTTTTTTATCAAGGCAACCGTTTCGAGGCAACTTTTTTATCTTTAGACAGGAGGGCGACCTCTAAAACACCCTATACTCAATGACCACATCGAGGCAACCAAGTGAGGCGTACCCTAAGAGTGGCACGTGCGAGTGTGTCAGGATTCAGTTAAGTTATCTTTGTACATGTTATGGTGAGCTACGGATTGATTTTAATTTCAGAGATAAGTCTTATCATGCATAGCCTAATTAGCATACAACTAGCAGTTAATAGTTGTGGAAAATAAAACTAAACTATTACAAGGCGTCGGGTATTTACATCGCCAAAAACAAACCCTTGGAAAAAGTAAATGCGGGAATTTAAATGAAAGCGATAAAAAGTCCTAATTAAAGCTATTACATCCTCGGAGCAATTACATAATATGGTAAAAATTATAAATCAGAAATAATATGCGCGCGAGAAAAATTGGATCGGAAAGTCTTTAGGGTTTTAACCCTTTTTTGAGAAAGAAAGAGATTTGATTATTTTGCATTTAATTAAATTAAACCTAAAACTAATTAATTAATAAAAAGAAATATTTTTTGGTTTTTTATGTTTTAAGGAAATAAATAAATAAATAAAATGATTAAAAGTTGTCAAGAAACCCTAATTCTATGTTAATTTTATTTATTGTGAAAAATATCAAATTTAACCTAATTAAACTAAGTTAGTTAATTATATTTATTTTTAAAATAACTAATTAAAGGTGAAATTAATTTTAATAAATAATAATAAGAAGAAATATTATATTTTTAGTTTTCTGAATTTATTATGAAAATAATTAATTATTTTGGTTAGTGAAAATAATAATAATTAATAATAGTGAAAACAATTAAATATAAAATATAAAAGAAGAAAAAAAGGAAATAAAACCCAGGGGGTGCTGGCCCAATTAGGAGGTATGTTTGGAAAATTGTGGCCCAACAAATTGCAAGCCTCTTTGACTTTTTTGGATCGTCCACACGTGCATTGACTGGGGAGTACAATGGTCCTTCATCTTTGGCCAATGGGTTTGAGTGTGAAGACACTTGGCACGTTGAGAGGTGAGGTATATGGTGAATTACATTTGGAAATCTGCATGTGAATATGCCAAGAGAAAAGAAATAAATGTTTTGGGGGACCTGGGGTTCGAACCCAGGTCCCAATGCTTCCAAATCAACACGCTAACCACTCCAACCACCTGCTTTAGTTGTTATTAGGATAATAAACAATCAATATATTAATAAACACACAAATATGCTGTACAAAAGAAAAAAACGCGCGTGTTTTCAAACTGTCCAATGGGAGGCTAACACCTAGTCATCTTCTCCGTTTGCCCTGTAAATATAATATCAGATAGCGGGGGTTTTTAACCCCCACAATATGCTGCGAGGAAAAATAGCGATTAGAGCTACAGCAAGCATAAATATTTCGCGATAGGTGGGTTAAGTTCGTCTGGTTCTCATGATTCCAACCATGTGTCTTAGGGGTCCTAATTTTTCCTGGATTGCAAAGCCCCAATTTCAAAGCTTAAGAACCCTAGAAATCGTTCATGGCATCTTGTGATTCAGTGCATTATAATTCAATTAAATGATACCATTAGCTTCATATGGTTCCTAGCAATGCAAAACAATCAAGAAATCATGTTAGATGCTCATGAATTAGGCAATACGATTTTGAATAAGAAAAGCAAACCGTGGTTCTCTTTTCAACGATTTCTTGAGCTTTAAGGTCTGAATTTGATTGCAAAACCTTCCTGGGATCTCCTACAATGTATTGGAATCAATAAAAACTCTTAAATCGCCCAAGAATACAAAAACCAGTTTTCAATTTTCTTGGAATTTCTTGAATATGCTAGGGTTTGTTTCTGCAGCTTTTTCACGTTCTCTAGGTTAGGGTTTGCTTGAATATATATAGGGGAATGGAATTAGGTCAAGAACTGGGCAAAAATCCATTGAATTGATGATTGAATCTTTGATTGGAAATCAAATATTTTTGAATCTTCATGATTGAACAAAGTTGCCAATTTTGGATTTTTGTATCTTTGACTTTGAGCACGAAATTACCAGCATATCTTGACCATATTTGCTTCACAAATTGATTGAAACATCAAATCTTGCATTTTCCTACAATTTAAATTAATTAAATGAATTAATATTAATTAAAAATCCAATTAATTAATAAAAATAAGAAAATAAATCCCATTAAGCTTGATGGGTCGTGCATAGGCCATGGATGAAGTTTCAAGAAGAGATTTGAGGCCCATTAGCAAAAATAAGGTGTTTTGAGCAAAGTTGACTTTTGCAAATTCCTAAAAATTTCCCAACTTCTCCAATGCATATCTTGCTCAATTTTGATCATATGACCATGTTCTTGGACATTTTGGAAAGTTATTGAAGTCCTCTAACCAATGCCTTTGGTCCCATGTCATTTGGATTTACCAATCTCAAGTTATGGTCTTTGACTTAAAGTGCACTTTTGTTGACTTTTGAATTTGACCTATAATGTAGAAATTGATAAATTTTTGTGAGAGCATTTCTTGGATTTGGAATGTGAAGATGGATTGTAGGAAATGTCATCCCCTTCAAAATGAGCATTGGATGGAATTTTTCTGATGAACCATGAAAAAGTTATGCCCTGGTCAAGATACAGTTGACTTTTCTACTGTCCAAAAATAGTAACTTTTTGCATCTTGATGATTTTTGAGCCATCCTTGTGGAATCATGATCAAAACTTGATCAAATGATGATTGTGACCTCAAAATAAGATGTTGACCAAAATTCTGACTTTTGACTGTGAAATGACCATTTTGCCCTTGTAGTTGACTATGGGTTAAATGAGGCTTTTGACTGTGCCAATTGGTACTGTGAGTCTTGAAACTTGGCATGTAGGTGCTTGAGAATGCATATAGGCCTATGAGACTTGATTGAACCATTGATAACCCCAAATTCATTAAAGGAACCAAAACCCTAATTTCAGCTGTCTTAGGAGGTGGTTTGACTGTCTACTTCTTGAGCCATCTTGAACAATTTGAATATTATTCTTGTCAAATCTTGAGGGATATGGGAGGGAAAATTTTGGGGTACAACAATATCCTATCCATTTTCTACCATTTCTGCTAACTCCATAGATCATTGAAGCCATTTTGCTTTTGTCTATGTTTTTAGCTAGAAACTTCTGAAAGCTGTGATCATACTCCTTGATGATCTCATCAGCATTGCTGGGAGTTTCAGGGATTGTTTCCTTCTGAGAGTTTTGCAATTGGTTTTCTAATTTTGAAATTTTATCTTTTAACTCAGAATTCTCCAATTTGAGACTCTCAGTCTTATCAGAGTCAGAAGCAAGATTCCTTTTCAGGTTTCTGAATTTGACTCTGATCTGCTGATATCTTTCTAGAATTTCATTAAGGATTTCAGCTAGTTCAGCCTTAGTAAAGTTTATAGTAAAGTCAGGGAATACCTCTTCTGTATCTGATTCAGATTCTGACTCATAAGCTTCAGTGTCTTCTGTTATGTTTGCCATGAGAGCTATGTTTGCTCTTTCATCATCTGATTCTGAGTTAACTTCAGATGTGTCAGAATCATCCCATGTAGCCATGAGACTTTTCTTCTTTTCCTTTCCAAACTTCTTTTTGGGCTTCTACTTCTGAAGCTTTGGGCAATCACTTTTGTAGTGCCCTTGCTCGTTACATTCATAGCAGATGATGTCTTTGTTGTTTGGCTTTCTGTTTCCTGAAGAACCTTCAGATCTTCTGTGTCCAGAGGAGGATTCTGACCTTCTGTATCTGGAGAAAGATTCATTCTGATTTTTTGATCTTCTGGGATTCCTGAACTTCCTTTGCCTCTGCTTCTACAATTGGTTCACCCTTTTGGAGAGGAGAGACAGTTCATCTTCTTCTGATGAGGACCCATCAGAGGTTTCTTCCATAGCCTGCAAAACTTTGGAGTCAGATTTTCTGTTAGATTTTAAAGCTAATGGCTTACCTTGCTTTTGAGGTTCATCTGCTTCTAGCTCTATCTCGTGACTTTTGAGGGAGCTGACAAGTTCCTCCAGAGAGATTTTGTTGAGATCCTTGGCTAGCTTAAGCGCTGTGACCATTGGCCTCCATTATTTTGGAAAGCTTCTGGTGATCTTCTTAACGTGATCAGCAGTAGAATACCCTTTGTCAAGAACTTTTAGACCAGCAACAAGAATTTGAAATCTTGAAAACATAGTTTCTATTGATTCACTCTCTTCCATCTTGAATGCCTCATACTTCTGAATGAGTGCAAGGGCTTTGGTTTCTTTGACTTGAATGTTGCCTTCATGCGTCATTCTCAGAGAGTCAAACATATTCTTTGCAGTGTCTCTGTTTAATATTTTCTCATTTTCTGAATAAAAGATGGCGCTGAGAAGAATTGTTCTGGCCTTGTGATGATTTCTGAACTCACGCTTTTGCTGATCAGACATCGTTTTCCTGTCAATCTTCTGACCACTTCCATCCACTGGGTGCGTGTACCCATCAGTCACCATGTCCTACAGATCAGCATCATGGGCCAGAAAGAAACTCTCAATTCTGTCTTTCCTGTAGTCAAAGTTCTCTCCACCAAAGACTGGAGGTTTGCCACTGAATCTGTCTCTTTCTTCATTGTTGTCATTGCTGATGTTTTGATTTGGTCCTACCATTGTGTTTTTATGACGCTGGATCTTGTACTGACACGGTTAAGTGTTATAAGCTCAAAACCAGGCGCTCTAATGCCAATTGAAGATGTGAAAAACACAAGAATGGGGGTTGAATTGTAAAACTTAAAACAAATGCTTAGACAACACAGTATTTTTATCCTGGTTCGTTTGATCTCAAACTACTCCAGTCCACCCGTCAAGGTGATTTCGCCTCTCTCCGACGAGGTCTTAATCCACTATATTCAAAGGATTACAACAGCTACTTTAACAACTGTTAAATCCTTCTTGAGTATAACCACAAACCAGTTTATCTCAAGGAAATATTTTACAAATAATTTGAACAATGATGTGTTAACGTTTTCTAATAAAACAATATATCACAACTGTGATAATTACACAATTTAAGCTTGGAATAAACTGAATTTGCTAAAGCGTTTGAGTAAGCGTGGTTTTGAAGGCTTGGCAAATTATGTGAGTGCATGCGTGCGTCTTTTCTGACACAGACTTGTTTAAATAGGCAACGCAGAGATACGTTGTCCATAAAGCACTTTTACTGATAATAACGCACTTTCCTTTTGAAGAAGATCTTGTCTAAATAAAGCCGTTAGAAATTAATTTTGTCTTGAATACTTAATAACGCTTCAGAGTCTTCTTTGCTTATGGTAACGCTTCAGAGTGCTGATGACTTGGAAAAGATCTTTGATCAGAGTCAGAGTGTATATGTTTATGCGCAGATTCTGGTCAATAAGCTTCAGCGTATGATCGGGTAGCTTCAGCGTGTAGCACATGTTACTAATCTTCTGATGCTTCTGATGCTGATGCTGATTCCATCATAACTTCGGTATATACAAAACATAATTTTAAGAAGCATATTTGTCTTATATATAAATCTTACAATTTATTTATTCTTTGTATTTTGTTATCATCAAAACTCTAATTGAGGGTTGTAGAATCAAACTATGTTCTAACAATCAGGTGTCCAACGCCTGATGGATAGTAAATAAATTATGTTTGATAAGATTGTTTTTCCTTTAGTTCATACTGAAGAAGTTTCTATTATCACCATTCTCGATAATTCTTCCAAGGCTTCCTCGAGAAAGTCTGTTAGAATTACATCTGTTCCAAGAATCGCACCGTTGATCATCATTGTTCCTGGGCCTATCCCCTATACCTCGGATAAAGTTGTCCCTTGGCATTACGGGGCCAATGTTTATTTTCATAGAGTTAAACAAGAGTTAGATGCTGATACTGACGTCAGCAATATTGTTGGACCTGCTAAAGTCACCTGCAGCGGAAGACTTTTCTCACCTGATATCTCTCCACCAACTGCCCGAAAACCTGTTGTTATTACACCTGCCAGTGTACCTGCTACTATTCCTGCTCAAGTTCCTATTCTTACCCCTGTCGTCGAGTCATCTAATACTCGGGGAAAAGGGACCACCGATGAGCCTGCCCAGACGGAGGCACCAAAGATGATTATTGTTGAAGCTTCTAGACAAGAGATGGAAGAAATTTTAAAGATCGTCAAAAAGAGTGACTACAATGTAGTTGAACAGTTGGGGCAAACCCCGTCCAAGATTTCTATGTTGTCAATGTTGCTATGCTCAGAGGCCCATGCCAAGGCTCTGATTACATTTTTGAAGACTGCACACGTACCACAAGAGACATCAGCTGATCAGTTTAAAGATTGCATGGCCAATCTGACTACTGATAATGGGTTGGGTTTCTCTGACGCTGATTTAACTGCTAAGGGGAAGAATCACAACGATGCCCTGCATGTCTCCATTGAATGCAGGGGCACCACTCTTTCTCATGTATTAGTGGATACTGGCTCCTCATTGAACGTCTTGCCTAAGAAGGCTCTAGACCGGTTGGACTGTGAAGGATTGGAGTTGAAACCAAGCAACATTGTCGTCAGGGCCTTTGATGGGTCTAAAAGAATGGTGCATGGAGAAGTGGATATTCCGATTAAGGTTGGTTCTCAGGTTTTCAACTCTACATTCTATGTGATGGACATTCGGCCATCTTATTCTTGTTTGTTGGGTTGTCCATGGATCCACAAAGCTGGGGCCGTAACCTCAACGCTCCACCAGAAGCTGAAGTACCCAGTGAAAGGGAAGATTGTGACAGTACAAGGAGAGGAGGAGTACATGGTGAGCCACCTCAACTCTTTCCGATATGTAGAGATGTATGGGGAGTTAATTGAGACCCCATTTCAGCATTTTAAAGAGGTTCCCCAGACGCTGGCATCAACTGAGCCTGTTGTTGAAGATTCTCCTATGAAGATGGCTTCCTTTAGGGATGCCCGGGCTGTTGTCAAGAAAGGTGGGTGTGCGAATTGGGGCCAACTCCCTGATTTTACACAGAAGACTAACAAGTTTGGTTTGGGTTTCACTGCAGAAGCTCGGAAGGCTGTTCGGAATGCGCGGACCGAAAGATTTCCCGTGTTCATCAGCAACTCGGGAGTGAATGCCATTGAAGACAATGTGGAAGAGTCTGAGTTCGACAGCTGGATCTATCCTACGACCAATGGTGGACCAAGAAACTGGACAGCAAAGGAATTCATCCCTGTTTCTTTTGTTACCCAGTAATGAAACCTTTTTATTTTGAACTTGTAACAGACAATGTTTTAAACTCTATGGCCCAGTGTCTTACCCGGGGCACCGTGGCTTAATTTGTGAGGGCTTTATGTGTGTCATTTTCATATATCATTAATAAAAGCATTGGACGTTTCTTGCATTTCAAATTTTGCGCTCCTTGTTTTTCTTTTATTATACATTGCAAAATAGCTATTTTACACACACTCACATATACATGTCTACATCCACTCTGGATCCTACTGGTAACGACCCTGCTACTGCCAGTTATGACTTCGAAAATCCGATCAACTTAGCCGAAGATGAAGGTGAAGATGATTGCGAAGTTCTTGGTGAACTTGCTAGACTGCTACTTCAGAAAGAGAGGGCTATACAGCCGCACGAAGAGCCTGTGGAATCGGTAAATCTGGGTACAGATATAGACAAGAAAGAGGTCAAGATCAGTGCAAATCTGGAGCTTAGTGTGAAGCAACGGTTGATTCAGATGCTGCATGACTATGTTGAAATCTTTGCCTGGTCTTATGAAGATATGCCTGGGCTGGATGCTGATATTGTGGTTCACTGATTGCCTACTAAGGAAGATTGCCCTCCCGTGAAACAGAAAGTCCGCCGAATGCGCCCAGAGATGTCTGAGAAAATCAAGGCTGAAGTTATGAAACAGTTTGACGCCGGTTTTATAGCAGTTACTTCTTACCCTCAGTGGATGGCCAACGTGGTTCCTGTGCCGAAGAAGGATGGTAAGATTCGAATGTGTGTTGACTACAGGGATCTGAACAGGGCGAGCCCCAAGGATGACTTCTCTCTACCTCATATCGACGTTCTGGTTGACAACACCGCTCAGCATAAGGTCTTCTCCTTTATGGATGGTTTCTCCGGTTATAATTAGATTAAAATGGCTCCCGAAGACATGGAGAAGACAACCTTTGTTACTCAGTGGGGTACTTTTTGCTACAAGGTCATGCCTTTTGGACTGAAGAATGCTGGGGCAATGTATCAGCGTGCCATGGTCGCTTTGTTTCATGACATGATCCATCATGAGATTGAGGTATATGTCGACGACATGATTGCAAGGTCCCAAACTGAGGAGGAACACCTTGACCATCTGAAGAAGCTGTTTGACAGGCTGAAGTTGTACAAGTTGAGGTTAAACCCGAACAAGTGCACCTTCGGGGTGAGATCTGGTAAGCTGCTGGGTTTCATTGTAAGCGATAAAGGTATTCAAGTGGATCCTGCAAAAGTAAAAGCTATACTGGAAATGCCCGCTCCCAGAACAGAGAAAGAAGTCAGAGGCTTTCTGGGACGACTGAACTACATTGCCCGATTCATCTCGCACCTGACTGCTACTTGTGAGCCAATCTTCAAGTTACTGAAGAAAGATCAAGTAGTACGTTGGAACGATGAATGTCACACCGCTTTCGAAAGGATCAAAAGGTATCTCCAAGAGCCACCTATTCGGATGCCACCAGTTGAAGGGAGACCCTTAATCTTATACTTGACAGTACTCGATAACTCAATGGGGTGTGTGTTGGGTCAGCATGACGAGTCTGGCCGAAAAGAGCATGCTATTTATTACCTTAGCAAAAAATTTACCGACTGTGAGACCCGATACTCGTTGCTTGAGAAAACTTGCTGCGCTTTGGCATGGGCTGTTCGCCAGCTGAGACAGTATATGCTGACTCACACTACTCTATTGATATCAAAGATGGATCCAATCAAGTATATCTTCGAGAAGCCCATCTTATCCGGAAGAATAGCGAGATGGCAGATGATCTTGACTGAGTATGACATCCAGTATACTACCCAAAAGGAAATTAAGGGAAGTGTGTTGGCAGATCATTTGGCACATCAAGTAGTGGATGACTACCAGTCTATGAACTTTGAATTTCCGGACGAGAATATCATGTTGGTAACTGATTGTGAGACACCTGGACCGGATGAAGGACCTGAGGAAGGATCCTGATGGTCTATGTACTTTGATGGAGCTTCGAACGCTTTGGGTAATGGAATTGGCGCCGTGATCATATCTCCTAAAGGCTCTCATACTCCATTCACCGCCCGATTATGTTTCAACTGCACCAACAATATGGCGGAATATGAATCTGAGTGTCTTCAGAGATTCCGCTCTTGTGATCAGTCAGATCAAAGGCGAGTGGGATATGAAACACCCTAATCTTATTCCTTACAAGGAGTACGTATTGACATTGCTTCCCCATTTCGAGGAGATAACCTTTGAACACTTCCCTAGAGAGGAGAATCAGTTGGCGGACGCGCTAGCTACGATGTCTTCTATGTTCAAGGTCAATTGGGACAACTAAGCTCCCCGAATTATCATTGAAAGATTGGACGAACATGCACATTGCTGTGATATTGAGACTGAAGAGATAGCAGACAAACCCTGGTTTCATGAGATGAAAAGGTATCTTGAAGCTCAGGAATACCCCGAGGGTGCATCTGTTAATGACAAGAAGTTTCTAAGGAGGTTCGCAGCAAAGTTCTTCATCAGTAATGGCATCCTTTACAAGCGCAACCATGATTTAACCTTACTGCGATGTGTGGATAAGAATGAAGCAGAAAGGATCATGGCGGAGTTACATGAAGGTACTTTCGGAACTTATTCCAGTGGACACACCATGGCAAAGAAAATCCTTCGGGCAGGATATTATTGGTCCACAATGGAAGCTGATTGTTATCAGTATTCTCGGACATGTCACAAGTGTCAAGTCTATGCTGATAAGGTGCACATACCTCCAGTTCCTCTGAACGTCTTGACGGCACCTTAGCCTTTTACAATGTAGGGCATTGATATGATTGGCGAGATCAGACCTACGGCATCCAACGGGCATCGTTTCATCCTGGTAGCAATTGATTACTTTACAAAGTGGGTTGAAGTAGCTTCCTTTGCTACTGTAACCAAGAACATCGTGGCACGGTTTATTCGGCATAATCTGATTTGTCGATATGGTGTACCAGAGAGGATCATTACGGACAATGGAACCAATCTCAACAACAAGATGATCACCGAGCTCTGCGAGCAATTCAAGATACAGCATCACAACTCTTCTCCCTACCGGCCGAAGATGAATGGGGTTGTAGAAGCAGCTAATAAGAACATTAAGAAGATTGTGTAGAAGATGACGGTGACATACAAAGACTGGCACGAGATGTTACCATTTGCTCTTCATGGGTACCGTACCTCAGCGCGGACGTCAACAGGGGCAACACCCTATTCCTTGGTATATGGCATAGAGGCAGTCTTGCCTATTGAAGTTCAGATACCCTCTCTTCGAATCATGAAGGATGCAGGTTTGAGTGAAGATGACTGGATTCAGACCCGGCTTGATCAGCTGAACCTAATCGACAAAAAGAGACTTACTGCTATTTGTCATGGTCAGACGTACCAAAAACGAATGATCAAGGCATTTAAAAAGAAAGTCAGGCGAAAAGAGTATCAAGTTGGGGATCTGGTAATCAAGCGCATTATCTTACCTCAAGGTGATCCCATGGGCAAATGGACCCCTACTTATGAAGGGCCATTTGTGGTTAAGAACATTTTCTCAGGAGGAGCTATGATTCTAACCACCATGGGTGGTGACGACCTTCCTCACCCAGTCAATGCAGACATAGTGAAAAGATACTACACATAATCAAAGACCCACTAGGTTGACTGGCCTAAGAAAAAATAAGGGCTTCCCGACGAACCAAAAGGGTTCGGGAAAAAATAAGGGATGAAAATGAAAAAATCTGTACACCCGGCAAGTCGAAAACCTAAAAAGGCGACTTGGGCAAAAAAGGGTATCCCGGTGGACTGAAAACCCAAAAGGGCGGTCCAGGAAAAAATTAGGGATCAAAGCGTAACACTATGTCTCATTGGATCACCTTGTATCCAGACTTCGGTATCAACTATCAAGCTCGGACAGCCCTAAACAATCTGATCTACCTTCAACCAACAGCAAAGCAATGAGATGCTCGAGGACATAAAGACAATAGCAGAGTTGGAACCCAGTGGGATCATTCACATAGTTGTTTTGTTTTCTTTTCACAAATTGTATAAATTCTATTTGTTCGGCGGCGTTCTCTTACTAGGACGTCAGCCTCTTGTACAAAAATGCCTATTTACAGGCCAAACTTCAAAGTCAATACAATTCATTTTCCAAAGAAATTTCAAATTGTTTTTCCTTTATCTATTTTGTTTTGCAAAGAACGTCCAATGTTCATTTTTTATATATGCATTTGACATTAATTGCTGCTCAAAAATATTTACATGCGAAACAAAAGACGAATTACTGGTAATATCAGAAACAGGGGCAATAGAATTGTCCAAGCTGTATAGTTGCTCTGTCTACCAGGTATTGGGTAAATTCATCTGAAGAATATGACTAAGATACCTTCACTCCCCGCGGAGTAAGACAGTAATGATAGCTCTCCTCAGCTAAGACTTGCAACTATGAACAAATCAGTAATGCTTTCCCCAAGCAGAGTTTATCTACCACCAGCACTGAAAAGGCTTGATATCCCCGACAATCTTAATATTCCCCAGCAGAATACAGGATACCCCCCAGTGGATTCAATATTTTCCCAACACGGTCTGAGAAAAAGCTTCCCCAACAGAGTCGAAGCATCATCCCCAGTAGACTCTAGAAGTTTATCCCCAGCGGAGTACAAAAATAAATCTCCCCAGCCGAGTTCAAAGGATTATCCCCACAAAAGTATAACAGGGTTATCCCTAGCAAGTCGCAACTGAAAGATCATCCCCAGCAGAGTTCTTGCCTTTCACAAACAGGAATTCAATCCTCAAGAGATTTAGTATCACCAGCAACGGTAATCTATCCCCAGTGGAGTCCTCAACAGAGCGTCTCTACCCCACAGAGTAATCTCCTCATCAGTTTATTCCCCAACGGAGTTCTCTTCTCCTGCAGGTTTATTCTCACAGTCATCTTCGTTCACCATCCCCAGCGGAAACGAAGAATTCAACTCTATTCTCCAGCAGCTATCTGGGATTTATTTTCCCCAGCTAAAGCATTACATTTCCATACATCATGATACATGCATATACACATCATACCATACAATCTCATTGTTGAGAGCATCATTGCTTGATCCATATCATGCATTGCATAGGACTGACCTTTACCTTTCAGGAAAGATGCAGTTAAATTCTCAGCAATATCAAAGACCTCCTCTGGTTCAGTCAGATCGACGCGAAGATCTTCCTGATTCGTATTCCAGTTGAAGTTATTCCAAGACTTTCGTCTGGTCTAGTTAAATCGATTCGAAGATTTTTCTGATGCCGATCCAGTCAAAGTTAATCCAAGACCTCCTCTGGTTTAGTCAGATCGACGCGAAGATTTCCCTGATTCGTATTCCAGTTGAAGTTATTCCAAGACTTTCGTCTGGTCCAGTTAAATCGATTCGAAGATTTTTCTGATGCCGATCCAGTCAAAGTTAATCCAAGACCTCCTCTAGTTCAGTCAGATCACGCGAAGATCTCCCTGATTCGTATTCCAGTTGAAGTTATTCCAAGACTTTCATCTGGTCCAGTTAAATCGATTCGAAGATTTTTCTGATGCCGATCCAGTCAAAGTTAATCCAAGACCTCCTCTGGTTCAGTCATATCGACGCGAAGATCTCCCTGATTCGTATTCCAGTTGAAGTTATTCCAAGACTTTCGTCTGGTCTAGTTAAATCGATTCGAAGATTTTTCTGATGTCGATCCAGTCAAAGTTAATCCAAGACCTCCTCTGGTTTAGTCAGATCGACGCGAAGATCTCCCTGATTCGTATTCCAGTTGAAGTTATTCCAAGACTTTCGTCTGGTCCAGTTAAATCGATTCAAAGATTTTTCTGATGCCGATCCAGTCAAAGTTAATCCAAGACCTCCTCTAGTTCAGTCAGATCGATGCAAAGATCTCCCTGATTCGTATTCTAGTTGAAGTTATTCCAAGACTTTCGCCTGGTCCAGATAAATCGATTCGAAGATTTTTATGATGTTGATCTAGTCAAAGTTAATCCAAGACCTCCTCTGGTTCATTCAGATCGACGCGAAGATCTCCCAGATTCGTATTCCAGCTGAAGTTATTCCAAGACTTTTGTCTGGTCCAGTTAAATCGATTCGAAGATTTTTCTGATTCTTATCCAGTCAAAGTTAATCCAAGATCTTCCCTGGTTCAGTCAGATCGACGATAAGATCTCCCTGATTCATATTCCAATTGAAGTTCAGACCACCTATCAAAAGTCTCCAAATGGCATCTGTAAGCCCATTCCCGACATCACCAGGCTGATACTACTTCATGCGAGTGCAAATTTCTGGGCACTCTAGTGTTCAATCATCTTCCACCTTCGGATCACGAAAGGCCCGAAAGCCAATCTATATCCTCAAGTTTAAGAAAATTGAACAGGGGAAGTTGTTGCACCCCAAAATTTTCCCTCTCATATTTCTCAAAACATTGCAAGAAAAATCTCCAAGTTGCTCAAGATTGCTCAAGAGTTGGACAGTCAAGCTATCTCCTAAAGCAGTCAACCTCAAATTAGGGTTTTGTGTTGCATCAAGGTCCTTGCATCCAAATGACCTCAAGTTCTCCCTAATGTCCTAATATGTTCTCAAGTTCATCCATGTCAAATTTCAAGCCTTGCAGAGGAAGTTTGCTCAGTCAATTGCTCAAAGGGTCCAAAAATCGACTGTGCTAGGGCAAAAGTCAACTGTGACCCAAATACAGTCAAACCTCAATATTTTTTGTCAACATTCTCATTTTGAAGTATATTTCATCATTTTATCAAGGGTTGATCATGATTCATCAAGGATTGCTCAAAATTCATCTAGACTCAAAAGTTGCTAAATTAGGGTTTTGTAGGAAAAGTCAACTCCACTTTGACCAAGCATAACTTTCTCATACTTATAAGAAATTACCCATCTAAAGCTCATTTTGAATAGTATGCAATTTCCTACAATCTATCTTCACACCCCAAGATCAAGAAATGCACTCACAAAGAGTTATGAATTTGGACATTATAGGTCATTTTTGAAAGTCAACAAAAACACCTTTTTTCCAAAGCTTATAACTTGAGCATGGAATGTCAAAATGATATTAGACCAAAAGGGTTGGTTAGAGGACATCTCAAGCTTTCTAAAAAGTCCTATAACACTTCCAAAAGTTCAAAATTGAAGAAGTTATGCATTGTTGAAGTTGGGTATTTTTGCAAAATTACCAAAAGTTAACTATCCCCAAAACATCAAATTTTGTCAAATGGGCCCATTCTTTTCCACTTGATTTGATCTTTTCACACTACACACGTGTCCTAGCTTCAGCCTTGAGCCCATTTATCAAATTTTCTATTTTATTTGATTTTTTATTGAATTATTCCATTTTAAATCAATTTAAATCAAATAAAATCACAAAACTTGATTACATGAGATATTTTTCTATTTTCAGGACCTAATCATCATAAATGACATGATCAAATTCGTATCAAGCATTACATGTGCAAAAAGATTGGACTTTTTGGCAAAATTTGAAAGCTTTCAATGGAGGATCAAATCCAATCTCAAGGCATTGATTGGGAAGGATCCAGACCACATTTGTTGACCTAATGCATTGCACATTACTTATACAAGCCAAAGCACACGAATTCAAGGGCTAGAAGCTGCAAAATCATCAAGAACCAAACATGAAAAATTGACAAAAAAGTGCAAAACTGAAATCAAGCTTGGAGGCGTTTTCAAGGGAAAATCTCAACACCAATCCATTGCTGGACGATCATTGAACCTCCTGCAATCAAAAGCAATCTCTCACACGCTCTCAAACACACTATAAGCCTCACGTTTTACCGCCCTGCATTCCAAATCGTAACTCCATGTTCTTGCATTTTCTTGGCAAATCTTTGGTATATTCATGATACTTATTCAATTTCTGAACTTTTGGCATTGTTTGATTGCATTTATATGAGCTATAGCCCTGTAACCGAACCTAGGGTTTTGTAGTTGTGTTTTTGGGCATTTCTTCTACAGGTAAAATTGATGCCATTGATGGACATAGGCATGATCAGTGGAGGAAGACGAGCATGACCATGGTCTTGGATTGAGTTTTCTTGGCCTAGAACTAATTTTAGGAACGACCTACGAATTTAGCTGCGAATCTAAATCCGCAGGTAAATTTACAGTGTTTGAAGGTCAGGGACGACCAACGTGGCACTCCCCCAATGGTGGATTCAAATTTGGCGCGTTTTCTTTTTTTTATTTCTAGCATATTAGAGTTTTTTCCATATTATTATTATTGTCCAATACATTTACAACTAACGCACAATGGTTCAGTGGCAAAGGCGTGTATGCAATGGCCTACAGGACCTGGGTTTGAATCCCAGGTCCCCATATTTATTTGTTGTATTTTTCAGCCAAGTGATTCCATACAAAACCAAGTGTGTGGTTCATCATACTCCCTCATTCAATCACCTGCCAGATGGCCCCAGGCCAGATCTGGTGGTCCAGATGGAGCGTGCATCATACTCCCAAGTCAACGTGCCACAGGGAACAAGGGAAGGTCAACACAGGCTTGCACAAATGGGCCACAAAATTGCCATTCTCACCCCCTTGAACAGGCCCAAACCCTATACTCTCTCTATTTTTATTATTTCTTTTAATTAATTATTGTTATTATTTTATTATTTAACTAACCAATCAAAACTTTTTTCCTCATAAAATTAAAAACCAAAAAAATATTCTTATTTAAATTAATTTTCAGTATTTTATTTTGTTAATAAAATTAATTTAATTAATTTAGTTTAGTTAGGAATAACTTTAATATCTTTTTTGCAATAATTAAAATTAACTTAGACAATTAGATTTTTATTAACATTGACCAAGATTATTTTTATTTCTTTAAATATCAAAATCCAAAAAATATTTATTTTCATTAATTAATTAATTAGCTTATTAATTTAATAACTAACTTAGTTTAATTTCTTTTTAATTCCAAAACCAACCAAAAAATCTTTTCTTGAATATTAAAGGGTCAAAACCCTAGAACTCGCCCGATTTAATTTCCCACACGCGTTACATTTTATCCAATATTGTATATGTTTCCTGGGATGTAATAGTTTAATAGGACTTTACTATTTTTATCGCTTTATTTACTTTCTACATTTTAATTTCAAGGGTTGCTTTTGGCGATGTAAATACCCGACGCCTTGTAATAGTTAGTTTAAATTCCGCAATTTTATTTCCGCAACTTACAAACTGTTAGATGTTTGATAATAGGGAATGCATGACAAGATCGAATGTTTAAACTTAAAATCAACATAGATAACCATTGACATGTACAAAGACAAAATTAACTGAAAACAACACACTCGCACATGCGCACTCTTAGGGTACACCTCACTTGGTTACCTTCGAACGCGGTCATTGAGTATAGGAAGTTTTAAAGGACGCCCTTGTGTCCAAAGATCATAGTTGCCTCGAAATGGTTGCCTCGGAAAAATGATCTAAGACATTAGGGTTACCGCTAAGGCGTCCTAACATTGCTTTAGTGACTGCACGTCCCTTAATCAAATTGACCCTTAAAACTCCAACGACGGTGCTACCTACTCACTAATAGTGGGATAGCATTGTCTAAAGGACATTAGTACAGATTGATTCCTTTTTCGAGTAGGTAGAGGGTTCTTAAGTACTTGCTCTTTCAAAAATAAAACAAATTTTCACACTTACACTCCTTTTCAAAACAAAACTCTTTTCAAACCCACAAACGCAATGGAAAAGCAAATTTTGAAAACACATTGAGCAAGTACCTAAGAGCCCGTGGATAACCACGGATAGAAAGGGTGCTAACACCTTCCCTTTCTATAATCTACCCCCCGGACCCGAGAAACATCTCGAAAAAGGAATTTTTCTGTGCTTTTTTCCTTTCCTTGTTGGATAAAATAAAAGACGGTGGCGACTCTTGCTTACCGCGACATTTTGCAAAAACAAAACGCAAATGGCAAACCAGCATTCCAAAAACAGTCAGTTCTCCCACCGTATCACAACTACACATAAAGAATGACCCATTAGGTTGACATACCTAGGTAAAAATAATGGCATCTCGACGAACCAAAAGGGTTCGGGAAAAATCAGGGATATATACAAAATATTGTACACCCGGCAAGTCAAAAACTCGAAAGGGCAGCTTGGGCAAAAATGGGTATCCTGGTGGACTGAAAATCCAAAAGGGCGGTCCAGGAAAAAGTTAGGGATTAAAGCGTACGACTATGTCCCGTTGGATCTCTCCAGCCAGCTTTATTACCAAGGTCAAAAGTTCAAAAGGTCCAAGATCAACTCAATCAACTTCTTTCAACGACAAGGGATGATGTCTGAAGACATAGGGGCTATAGCAGTGTTGGAACCCAATGAGATCACTTCCACATGGCTATTATTTGTGTTTTCACTTTGTATTCCTTTCATTCTTTTAATGATTTCGTCTTACTAGGATCTCTGTCTCCTTGTACAAAAATGCCTATTTATAGGCAAACATCAATACAAATATACTTTGAAGTGCAAACTTTTTGTTTTTCTGTTTTGAGTGAAAAAGTGTCCAATGACTAAAATTGAATGAACATATGGATATGAACATGATTAAACTGTTAACAAATGTATACATAAAAATAGTAACAAGCATCTCCTAAATGATTTGGGATATCCCCACAGAGATGCTTCAATAAGATTATCCCCACAAAGACAGATTCATGCAATAACCAACAAGTTCCAATTTCTCAAAAACCTTATCCCTAGCTGAGTTGGTCTAAAAAGAAGCCTTTGTGGAATTCTCTCTAAATAATTCACTTAAAAAGTAGGTCGTCAAAATAATCTCTTCAACGGGGTTTATTTCCCCAACAAACTGCAAATTCCCCGACTTGAGTTGGCCTCTCAGACTATTACAAATCAATGGACAAAACCCTTTAATCCCCAATGGAGTCATTGAAATCCCCAACAGATTTGTTACTATTCAAGCAAGTTATTGTGAAACCTGGAATCCGACCAAATAACAGTTAACTTCATCCTTTCAAGCAAGTTACTGTGAAACCTGGATTTCGACCAGATAACAGTTAACCTCATCCTTTCAAGCAAGTTACTGCGAAGTCTGGAATCCGACCAAATAATAATTAACTTCATCCTTTCAAGCAAGTTACTGCGAAGCCTAGAATCCGACCAAATAACAGTTTAAATTCATAAGTTACTGCGAAGCCTGGAATCCGACCAGATAAAAGTTAACTTCATCCTTTCAAGCAAGATATTATGAAACCTGGAATCTGACTAGATAATAGTTAACTTCATCCTTTTAAGCAACTTACTACGAAGCTAGTAATCCGACCAGATAACAGTTAACTTTATCCTTTCAAGCAAGTTACTACGAAGCGTGGAATCCGACCAGATAACAGTTTAACTTCATAATTTGCTACGAAGCCTTGAATTCGGCCAGATAATAATTTAACTTTAATTTTTTGCAAAGCCTAGAATCGACAAGACAATAATTAATTTCATCTAAGTTACTGCGAAGCCTAGAATCCCACCAAATAACAATTAATTTCATCAAAGTTACTGCGAAGCCTGGGATCCGATCAGATGACAATTTAACTTCAATTTTCTGTGAAATCGGGAATCTGACCAGATAACAGTTAACTTCATACTACCGAGTAAGTTTCTGCAAAGCCTGGAATCCGACCAGATAACATTTTAACTTCATAAGTTGTTGCGAAGCTTGGAATCCGACCAATTAAAAGTTAAACTTCATTCATCTAAGTAATTTTCTGTAAATGCTGGAACCCGACCAAATAACAGTAAATTTCTTCTTCCACGGTAAGTTGCTATGAAGCCTGGAATACGACCAGATAACAATTAACTTTATTACCCCCAGCAAGTCAGAAGTTTCTATGAAGCCTAGATTTCGACCAAATAACAGCTAAATTTCACTCTTCCCAGTTAAATATAATTCCCCCAGTAGAGTAATAGACAACTCCTGAACTCTATTCCCCAAGCATAAATCAACATCTTCTCCGTACTGACCTAAGATGAATGGCGCAGTGAAAGCTGCCAATAAAAACATAAAGAAGATTGTGAAAAAGTTGGTAGTAACCTACAAATACTGGCATGAGATGCTATCATTTTCTCTTCATGGCTACTACGCTTCAGCTCGAACATCAACTGGGGAAAGTCCTTTCTCTTTGGTCTATGGCATTGAAGTTGTCCTGCCTGTCGAAGTTCAGATTCCTTCTCTAAGGATTATGAAAGAAGCAAACTTAGACGAAAACGAATGGATTCACACTAGATTGGATCAGTTGACCTTGATCGATGAGAAAAGACTGGCTACTATGTGTCATGGACAAATTTATCAAAAAAGTATGATAAATGCGTTTAACAAGAAGATCAAGTCTCGTGTATATCAGATTGGCGACTTGGTAATAAAGCGCATCATTTTACCACAAGGTGATCCCAGGGGAAAATGGAATCCCACTTAAGAAGGACCATTTGTTGTCAAGAAACTATTCTTTGGCGGTGCCATGATGCTAACAACTATGGACGGTGAAGATTTCTCGCATCATATGAATGTAGACGTAGTCAAAAAATACTACACATAAAGAATGACCCATTAGGTTGACATACCTAGGCAAAAATAATGGCATCCCGGCGAACCAAAAGGGTTCGGGAAAAAATCAGGGATATATACAAAAGATTGTACACCCGGCAAGTCAAAAACTCGAAAGGGCAGCTTGGGCAAAAATGGGTATCCTGGTGGACTGAAAATCCGAAAGGGCAGTCCAGGAAAAAGTTAGGGATTAAAGTGTACGACTATGTCCCGTTGGATCTCTGCAGCCAACTTTATTACCAAGGTCAAAAGTTCAAAAGGTCCAAGATCAATTCAATCAACTTCTTTCAACAGCAAGGGATGAAGTCTGAAGACATAGGGGCAATAGCGGAGTTGGAACCCAATGAGATCACTTCCACATAGCTATTATTTGTGTTTTCACTTTGTATTCCTTTCATTCTTTTGACAATTTCCTCTTACTAGGATCTCTGTCTCCTTGTACAAAAATGCCTATTCATAGGCAAACATCAATACAAATATACTTTGAAGTGCAAAATTTTTGTTTTTCTGTTTTGAATGCAAAAGTGTATAATGACTAAAATTGAATGAACATATGGATATGAACATGATTAAACTATTAACAAATGTATACACAAAAATAGTAACAAGTATCTCCTAAATGATTTGGGATATCCCCACAAAGATGCTTCAATAAGATTATCCCTACAGAGACTGATTCATGCAATTCCCAACGAGTTCCAATTTCTCAAAAACCCTCTCACTAGCTGAGTTGGTCTTAAAATAAGCCTTTGTGGAATTCTCCGTAAAGAATTCACTTCATAAGTAGGTCGTCAAAATATTCTCTTCAACTGGGTTTATTTCCCCAACAAACTACAAATTCCCCGACTTGAGTTGGCCTCTCAGACTATTACAAATCAATGGACAAAACCCCTTAATCCCCAATAGATTCATTGCAATCCCCAACAGAGTCGTTACTATTCAAGAAAGTTATTGTGAAACTTGGAATCCAACCAGATAACAGTTAACTTCGTCCTTTCAATCAAGTTACTGCGAAGCTTGGAAGCCGACCAGATAATAATTAACTTCATCCTTTCAAGCAAGTTACTGCGAAGCCTGAAATATGACCAGATAATTGTTTAACTTCATAAGTTGATGCGAAGCCTGGAATCCGACCAGATAGCAGTTTACTTCATCCTTTCAAGCAAGTTATTGTGAAACCTGGAATCCGACCAAATAACAGTTAACTTCATACTTTCAAGCAAGTTACTGTGAAACCTGGATTCCGACCAGATAACTGTTAACTTCATCCTTTCAAGCAAGTTACTACGAAGTCTGGAATCCGACCAGATAATAGTTAACTTCATCCTTTCAAGCAAGTTACTGCGAAGCCTAGAATCCGACTAGATAACAGTTTAACTTCATAAGTTACTGTGAAGCCTGGAATCCGACCAGATAACAGTTAACTTCATCCTTTCAAGCAAGTTATTATGAAACCTAGAATCTGACCAGATAATAGTTAACTTCATCCTTTTAAGCAACTTACTGCGAAGATTGTAATTCGACCAGATAACAGTTAACTTCATCCTTTAAAGCAAGTTACTACGAAGCCTGGAATCCGACCAGATAACAGCTTAACTTCATAAGTTGCTACGAAGCCTGGAATTCGGCCAGATAATAATTTAACTTCAATTTTCTGCGAAGCCTAGAATCGACAAGACAACAATTAATTTCATCTAAGTTACTGCGAAGCCTATAATCCCACCAAATAACAGTTAATTGCATCCAAGTTACTACGAAGCCTGGGATCCGATCAGATAAAAATTTAACTTCAATTTATTGTGAAACCTGGAATCTGACCAGATAACAGTTAACTTCATACTACCGAGTAAGTTTCTGCGAAGCCTGTAATCCGACCAGAAAACATTTTAACTTCATAAGTTGCTGCGAAGCTTGGAATCCGACCAAATAAATGTTAAACTTCATTCTTCTAAGTAATTTTCTACAAAGCCTGCAACCCGACCAAATAACAGTTAATTTCTTCTTCCATAGTAAGTTTCTATGAAGCCTGAAATACAACCAAATAATAGTTAACTTTATTACCCCCAGCAAGTCAGAAGTTTCTATGAAGCCCGGATTTCGACCAAATAACAGCTAAATTTCACTCTTCCCGGTTAAATATAATTCCCCCAGTAGAGTAATAGACAACTCCTGAACTCTATTCCCCAAGCAGAAATCAACATCTTCTCCATACTGACCTAAGATGAATGGCACAGTGGAAGCTGCCAATAAAAACATAAAGAAGATTGTGAAAAAGTTGGTAGTAACCTACAAAGACTGGCATGAGATGCTATCATTTGCTCTTCATGGCTAATGTACTTCAGCTGGAATGTCAACTGGGGAAACTCCTTTCTCTTTGGTCTATGGAATTGAAGTTGTCCTGCCTGTCGAAGTTCAGATTCCTTCTCTAAGGATTATGAAAGAAGCAGACTTAGACGAAGACGAATGGATTCAGACTAGATGTGATCAGTTGAACTTGATCGATGAGAAAAGACATGCTACTATATGTCATGGACAAATTTATCAAAAGAGTATGATAAACGTGTTCAACAAGAAGATCAAGTCTCGTGTATATCAGATTGGTGACTTGGTAATAAAGCGCAACATTTTACCACAAGGTGATCCCAGGGGCAAATGGAATCCTACTCAAGAAGGACCATTTGTTGTCAAGAAAATATTTTGTGGCGGTGCCATGATGCTAACAACTACGGACGGTGAAGATTTCCCGCATCATGTGAATGTAGACATAGTCAAAAAATACTACACATACAAAATGACCCATTAGGTTGACATACCTAGGCAAAAATAATGGCATCCCGACGAACCAAAAGGGTTCGGGAAAAAATAAGGGATATATACAAAAGATTGTACACCCGGTAAGTCGAAAAATCGAAAGGGCAACTTGGGCAAAAATGGGTATCCTGGTGGACTGAAAATCCGAAAGGGCGGTCCAGGAAAAAGTTATGGATTAAAGCGTACGACTATGTCCCGTTGGATCTCTGCAGGCAGATTTATTACCAAGGTCAAAAGTTCAAAAGGTCCAAGATCAATTCAATCAACTTCTTTCAACGGCAAGGGATGATGTCTGAAGACATAGGGCAATAGCGGAGTTGGAACCCAATGAGATCACTTCCACATGGCTATTATTTGTGTTTTCACTTTGTATTCCTTTCATTCTTTTGACGATTTAATCTTACTAGAATCTTTGTCTCCTTGTAAAAAAATGCCTATTCATAGGCAAACATCAATACAAATATACTTTGAAGTGCAAACTTTTTGTTTTTCTGTTTTGAGTGCAAAAGTGTCCAATGAATAAAATTGAATGAACATATGCATATGAACATGATTAAACTGTTAACAAATGTATACATAAAAACAGTAACATGCATCTCCTAAAGGATTTGGGATATCCCCACAAAGATGCTTCAATAAGATTATCCCCACAGAGATAAATTCCTGCAATCCCCAACCAGAGTTCCAATTTCTCAAAAACCTTCTCCCTAGCTGAGTTGGTCTTAAAACAAGCCTTTGTGGAGTTCTCCGTAAAAAATTCACTTCATAAGTAGGTCGTCAAAATATTCTCTTCAACAGGGTTTATTTCCCCAACAAACTACAAATTCCCCGACTTTAGTTGGCCTCTCAGACTATTACAAATCAATGGATAAAATACATTAATCCCCAATAGATTCATTGCAATCCCCAACAGAGTCGTTACTATTCAAGCAATTTATTGTGAAACTTGGAATCCGACCAGATAACAGTTAACTTCGTCCTTTCAAGCAATTTACTGCGAAGCCTGGAAGCCGACCAGATAACAATTAACTTCATCCTTTCAAGCAAGTTACTGCGAAGCCTGAAATCTGACCAGATAACAGTTTAACTTCATAAGTTGATGCGAAGCCTGGAATCCGAACAGATAGCAGTTAAATTCATCCTTTCAAGCAAGTTATTGTGAAACCTGGAATCCGACCAGATAACAGTTAACTTCATCCTTTCAAGCAAGTTACTGCGAAACCTGGATTCCAACCAGATAACAGTTAACTTCATCCTTTCAAGCAAGTTACTACGAAGTCTAGAATCCGACCAGATAATAGTTAACTTCATCCTTCCAAGAAGGTTACTGCGAAGCCTAGAATCTAACCAGATAACACTTTAACTTCATAAGTTACTGCGAAGCCTGGAATCTGACCAGATAACAGTTAACTTCATCCTTTCAAGAAAGTTATTATGAAACCTGGAATCTGACCAGACAATAGTTAACTTCATCCTTTTAAGCAACTTACTGCGAAGCCTGTAATCCGACCAGATAACGGTTAACTTCATCCTTTTAAGCAAGTTACTACGAATCCTGGAATCCGACCAAATAACAATTTAACTTCATAAGTTGCTACGAAGCCTGGAATTCGGCCAGATAATAATTTAACTTCAATTTTCTGCGAAGCCTAGAATCGACAAGACAATAATTAATTTTATCTAAGTTACTGTGAAGCCTAGAATCCCACCAAATAACAGTTAATTTCATCCAAGTTACTACGAAGCCTGGGATCCGATCAGATAACAATTTAACTTCAATTTATTGTGAAACCTGGAATCTGACCAGATAACAGTTAACTTCATACTACCGAATAAGTTTCTACGAAGCTTGGAATTCGACCAGATAACATTTTAACTTCATAAGTTGATGCGAAGCTTGGAATCCGACCAAATAAAAATTAAACTTCATTCTTCTAAGTAATTTTCTGCAAAGCCTGTAACCCGACCAAATAACAGTTAATTTCTTCTTCCACAATTAGTTGCTATGAAGCCTGGAATATGACCAGATAACAATTAACTTTATTACCCCCAGCAAGTCAGAAGTTTCTATGAAGCCTGGATTTCGACCAAATACCAGCTAAATTTCACTCTTCCCAGTTAAATATAATTTCCCCAGTAGAGTAATAGACAACTCCGGAACCTTATTCCCCAAGCAGAAATCAACATCTTCTCCATACTGAGTTAAGATGAATGGCGCATTGGAAGCTGCCAATAAAAACATAAAGAAGATTGTGAAAAAGTTGGTAGTAACCTACAAAGACTGGCATGAGATGCTATCATTTGCTCTTCATGGCTACTATACTTCACCTCGAACGTCAACTGGGGAAACTCCTTTCTCTTTGGTCTATGGCATTGAAGTTGTCCTGCCTGTCAAAGTTTAGATTCCTTCTCTAAGGATTATGAAAGAAGCAGACTTAGACGAAGACGAATGGATTTAGACTAGATTGGATCAGTTGACCTTGATCGATGAGAAAAGACTGGCTACTATGTGTCATGGACAAATTTATCAAAAGAGTATGATAAACCCGTTCAACAAGAAGATCAAGTCTCGTGTATATCAGATTGGCGACTTGGTAATAAAGCGCATTATTTTACCACAAGGTGATCCCAGGGGAAAATGGAATCCCACTTAAGAAGGACCATTTGTTGTCAAGAAAGTATTCTCTGGCGGTTCCATGATGCTAACAACTATGGACGGTGAAGATTTCCCGCATCATGTGAATGTAGACATAGTCAAAAAATACTACACATAAAGAATGACCCATTAGGTTGACATACCTAGGCAAAAATAATGGCATCTCGACGAACCAAAAGGGTTCGGGAAAAAATCATGGATATATACAAAAGATTATACACGCGGCAAGTCGAAAACTCGAAAGGGCAGCTTGGGCAAAAATGGGTATCCTGGTGGACCGAAAATCCAAAAGGGCGGTCCAGGAAAAAGTTAGGGATTAGAGCGTACGACTATGTCCCGTTGGATCTCTGCAGCCAGCTTTATTACCAAGGTCAAAAGTTCAAAAGGTCCAAGATAAATTCAATCAACTTCTTTCAACGGCAAGGGATGATGTCTGAAGACATAGGGGCAATAGCGGAGTTGGAACCCAATGAGGTCACTTCCACATGGCTATTATTTGAGTTTTCACTTTGTATTCCTTTCATTCTTTTGACGATTTCCTCTTACTAGGATCTCTGTCTCCTTGTACAAAAATGCCTATTCATATGCAAACATCAATACAAATATACTTTGAAGTGCAAACTTTTTGTTTTTCTATTTTGAGTGCAAAAGTGTCCAATGAATAAAATTGAATGAACATATGCATATGAACATGATTAAACTGTTAAAAAATGTATACATAAAAACAGTAACAAGCATATCCTAAAGGATTTGGGATATCCCTACAGAGATGCTTCAATAAGATTATCCCCACAGAGACTGATTCATGCAATCCCCAACCAGAGTTCCAATTTCTCAAAAACCCTCTCCCTAGCTGAGTTGGTCTTAAAAGAAGCCTTTGTGGAATTCTCCCTAAAGAATTCACTTCATAAGTAGGTCGTCAAAATATTCTCTTCAACAGGGTTTATTTCCCCAACAAACTACAAATTCCCCGACTTGAGTTGGCCTCTCAGACTATTACAAATCAATGAACAAAACCCCTTAATCCCCAATAGAGTCATTGCAATCCCCAACAGAGTCGTTACTATTCAAGCAAGTTATTGTGAAACTTGGAATCCGACCAGATAACAGTTAACTTCATCCTTTCAATCAAGTTACTACAAATCCTGGAAGCCGACCAGATAACAATTAACTTCATCCTTTCAAGCAAGTTACTACAAAGCCTGAAATCTGACCAGATAACAGTTTAACTTCATAAGTTGATGCGAAGCCTGGAATCCGACCAGATAGCAGTTAACTTCATCCTTTCAAGCATGTTATTGTGAAACCTGGAATCCGGCCAAATAACAGTTAACTTCATCCTTTCAAGCAAGTTAATGTGAAACCTGGATTTCAACCAGATAACAGTTAACTTTATCCTTTCAAGCAAGTTACTGCGAAGTCTGGAATCTGGACAGATAATAGTTAACGTCATCCTTTCAAGCAAGTTACTGCAAAGCCTAGAATCCGACCAGATAACAGTTTAACTTCATAAGTTACTGCGAAGCCTGGAATCCGACCAGATAACAATTAACTTCATCCTTTCAAGTAAGTTATTATGAAACCTTGAATCTGACAAGATAATAGTTAACTTCATCCTTTTAAGAAACTTACTGTGAAGCCTGTAATCCGACCAGATAACAGTTAACTTCATCCTTTCAAGCAAGTTACTACGAAGCCTGGAATCCGACCAGATAACAGTTTAACTTCATAAGTTGCTACGAAGCCTGGAATTCGGCCAGATAATAATTTAACTTCAATTTTCTGCGAAGCCTAGAATCAACAAGACAACACTTAATTTCATCTAAGTTACTGCGAAGCCTAGAATCCCACCAAATAACAGTTAATTTCATCCAAGTTACTACGAAGCCTGGGATCCGATCAGATAACAATTTAACTTCAATTTGCTGTGAAACCTGGAATCTGACCAGATAACAGTTAACTTCATACTACCGAGTAAGTTTCTGCGAAGCCTGTAATCCGACCAGATAACATTTTAACTTCATAAGTTGCTGCGAAGCTTGGAATCCGACCAAATAAAAGTTAAACTTCATTCTTCTAAGTAATTTTCTGTAAATGCTGGAACCCGACCAAATAACAGTTAATTTCTTCTTCCATAGTAAGTTGCTACGAAGCCTGGAATACGGCCAGATAACAGTTAACTTTATTACCCCCAGCAAGTCAGAAGTTTCTATGAAGCCTGGATTTCGACCAAATAACAGCTAAATTTCACTCTTCCCAGTTAAATATAATTCCCCCAGTAGAGTAATAGATAACTCCTGAACTCTATTCCCCAAGCATAAATCAATACTCCTCACAGATTTTCCTCAAGAAAATATCTAAAGTTAATGTTCCCCAGTGGAGTTCTCCTCAAACAACAAAATAGGAATACTCAGCAGAAACATTCTAAACAAGGTCTGAAGATGTGCATACTCTTCATCCCTAATAACGGTCCAGGATTTAACTTCGCAGAGCTCCCCAACATTTGTCAAGGATTTATTTTCCAAGACAAAGATACACTTCAACAATATTTCACATTCATACATCATATTACATACATGACAAATGCATACGGCACAATCTCATTTGTTTTGAGAATATCATTACGCCATGCATACGTCTGCATACAACTAACCCTTTTCCTTGCAGGAAAAGTCAATCAACAAAACAAAAGACCTCTTCTTGTTAGATTTACTTCTTGCAATTAAAGACAGGAAAACAATAAGACCTCTTCTGGTTAGATGTACTTCTTCCAGTTAATGACAGGCAATCAACAGACCTCTTCTGGTTAATATTATTTCCCTAGTGAAGTCGCCAAACAACAGACCTCTTATGTCACTCTGGATGGCATCTGTAAGCCCATCTTCGAAGAATTATTTATCAACTCTCCAAATGGAATCTTTAAGCCCATTCCTGACACAATCAACCAACACATCATCAAGTGCAAATTTTTGGGCACTCTAGTGTTCAATCATCTTCCACCTTCAAGTCACAAATGGCGGACCCGCCTACCTAACTTTTCAAGTTTAAGAAGATTGAACAAGGGAAGTTGTTGTACTCCAAAATTTTCCCTTCCTTTTCTCAAGATGTTTCTGTAATTCGATGTCAAAATCGAATGTTATACTGGTTTTGCATTTGTATTCGCAAATGTTGCGGTAAGCAAGAGTCACCACTGACTTTTCTTTTATCCAACAAAGGAAAGGGTGAAAAGAATAGAAAAAGACCTTTTGAGAGTTTTCTGAGTAAGGGGGTAGATTATGGAAAGGGAACGTGTTAGCATCCTTTCCATCCGTTGTTTTCTACGGGCTCTTAGATGCTTAGCTCATTTTGAAAATACTTTGTACTTTGTGTGTTTTTGAAAAGTATTTTTGACATGCCAATAGTAAGGCAATTTGCTTTATGATAACTCTTGTATCAGTCCTCAAGAGTGTTGATAAAGTGTTTTGAAATGTTTTTGAAAGTATTTTGTATAAGTGTAGAAATTTTGTTTTGAGCATAGCATCTAGGAAGTATCTACTTTTACTCGAAAGGTTGTTCTTTTCTTATTTTCCTTTAGACAATGCTATCCTACTATTAGTGAGTAGGTAGCCCTAGTCGTTGGATGTTTGAGGGACATTCGAAGGGACGTTTATAGTCACAAAGGCAACTGGGCAAGAAACCTTAGTAACTACCCTAGGGTTTTAAGATCATTTTTACCGAGACAACATCGAGAGGGTCATCGAGGGACTTATGATCTTTTAAATCAGAGGGTAGCCACTAAAATCTCTCACGTTTCGAGAGTTGTGACTATTTTCCGAAGGCAGCCAAAGTGGGATACCCTAGAGGTGCGCATGTGCAATTGTGTTGTTTTCAGTTATTTTAGTCTTGTGTTAAGTTTGCTAGTGTTTTGTTTTTCATTCTCTTTCCATACAATCCTAGTTAGCATACATCTAAATAGTTCATAATTTGCAGTAATTAAAGGTGCAGAAATGTAAAATCCTAACTATTACATGGCTTCGGGGAGGGGGATTATTACAAGTCCAAAATGGGAAAAATTTAAAAATCAGCAAAGTAAAGTCCTAGTTAAGTCTATTACATCCCAGTAAGCAGATACAATAATATGAAAAGGTGCGACGGTAAAAGTAAATGCGCGAGTTGAAAATATGTCTAAAATTCCTAAGAAAAATGAAATCTTTTTGTTTGTTTTTGACCTATGGAAATAAATTTAATTTAAAAATCCTATGTCTTTTTATTTTTAAATTAAGAAAAGGGTTAAAATAATTAATCAATTAATTTACAAAATTTTAATTGAGAAAATACTAACCTAATATTTCGTGATTTTTTATCTGATTTTATAATGCTATAAAAAAACAATTAAAAGCAAAATAAAATGGGCCAGGATAGTAAAGGGTAACAGGGGGTGTGAATTAGATTTTTGTTTAGCCCAAATTATAATAAACCCAAGCCACATTGGGATCCTGTGCTATTGGCCATTGAGGGTCCATCATGAGGTGGTACTCCTGGAGCATTGGATCTGATCTCCTTGTTATCCATTGGCTAGAACTTGAAGGCGCGTGGGAAGTGTTTGAAATGCAGCACACTGAATCTGCAAGATAATTGTTAGAAAAAACATAATACATGACCTGGGTATCAAACCCAGGCCCTTTCCACTTCACACGTTCCCCTTTACCATCTGAGTTGTTTGTTCATTCGTTGGTACAAATAAAATTATGACATTCCATTAGAAAAACAAATTATATATATATAATTCGAAATCAACACATGCGCGCTGCACAAGCCAAAAGGACAGAGATGCCTGGATTTTGAGATTCGAAGGAATCCGTTTCACATGCCCTAGTAATGATATCATGTTACTTTAGTACTGGTTTCACATGTAACACGTTAAAACAATCACAAACATCAATCATTGCATGGATATATGATCAATATGGATTTAAATTACATATTGAATGAGTTTGAGATCGAAGGCCTATTACCAACGGAGAGAATGAGTGGAATGTTTGCTTTGGATTGATGAGGCCTATAAAGATTGCTTTGATTCTGACAACTTTGTGAAGGTTTGGAGAATTTGGGGTGGTTTTGTAGGCAATGTTTTTGTCTCTGGAAGCAATGTTTCGTCTGGCTAATGTGTGTGTGTCCTCTTTTGCTTGCGCTTTAGCTCTGTATTTATAGGGGTGCAGTGATGAGCGAAAATGGTAAGAATAAGCCATTAACCATGGCTTTGAAGGCAGAATCGAGAGTCTTAAAAGGTTGACATTTGCTGATGAATTTCTACCATTTTGGGTTTTTGAGTGAACTTGGACAGGTTTCACTCCTACATCTTGACTTTTTGAATGCTCCCATGTTTTGTTATTCAATGGTTCTGAGTTCCAATTCGAATAATCCAAGGCCTCGTCATTGTGGCTTCTTCAATTGAGCCATTATCTGCCTTAGTTGCTTGATCTGAAAACTATCCAATTAGCCCAATCGAACTCGACTCTTGTCCCTTTCGAATCTCTTTTCCTTCAGTCAGACCAATCCAAGCATCACCTCTTTCATCTTAGCCTGTCGAAGCTTCATTTTACTCAATTAGAATACTTCTTCATCTTGGCCCGTCGAAGCTTAGTTTTGTTCTTTCCTTCAAACATAGTAGTGTAGGTGGTCCTTCGATTCCAACTCTCATCCTTTGCTTTTGCTTACAAGAAAACATTTTTTGCTTATTACTTTACCTTCGATTGGTGAATATGGCTTGTATTCACTAATAGAAAGGTAACTGTTGTACCCCAAAATTTTCCCTCTCATTTTACTCAACATATGCTCATTAAAATCCTCAACTTGCTCAAGGATGCCCAAGGATTGATCAAACAAATGCTCTCCTAAGACAATGAACCTCAAACTAGGGTTTCCATTTTCATCAAGATGGGTGAAATCCAAAGGTCTCAAATATTTTCCATGGTCTTAATATGTTCTCAAGATCATCCATGTCAAGTTTCATGCCTTGCACAAGGAGTTTGCTCAGTCAACTGCACAAATGCCTGAAAATCAATTGTGCTAGGTCAAAAGTCAACTGTGACCCTCATACAGTCAAACTTTAAGATTTTTGGTCAACATCAACATTTTTAAGTAACATCCATCATTTGATCAAGGGTTTATCATGATTCCTCAAGGAATGCCCCAAATTCATCAAAACTCAAAAGTTTCTAAATTAGGGTTTCTATAAGAAAAGTCAGTCAAACTTTGACCAGGTATAACTTTCTCATACTTTATCAGAAATTTCCCATCCAAGGCTCATTTTGAAGAGGATACAATTCCCTACAACTCATCTTCATCCCTCAAGTTCAAGAAATATACTCATGAAAAGATATGAATTCAGACGTTATAGGTCATTTCAAAAAGTCAACAAAGACACCTTTTGGTTCAAAGCTCCTTACATGAACATGGAAGATCCAATTGAAATGAAACTAAAAGGGTTGTTTAGAGGACATCCTAAGATTTCTAAAAAGTCCAAGAACACCCTATTAGGATCAAAATTGAGAGAGATGTGCCTTGTCAAAGTTGGCCATTTTTGGAAACTTGCACAAAGTCAACAATGCCCAAAATGTTATTTTCTCCACATGGGCCTATCTTTTCAAGATTGGAGCTTGTTCCTAAAATGGTCCACGACCCATGAACCACTCCATGCCTTATTAACTTATTTATTTAATTTATTGTGATTTAATTCAAATAAAATCAAATGAAATCAAAATAAATCATATAAATTGCTTTTGGAATGATTTTGGCATTGAATGAAGACGATATATGCTGACATATCAAGATCAAATCATGCAAGGGGTGATTGGAGCAATAATGGCATGATTTGGCTTATTTTGGAAACAAATGATGCAAGGAACAAATCAAATCTTCTCTTCATAATTGTGCAAGATTCAATCTGTTTTTGTTAACCTAATACGTTCCAATACATATACACAAGGAGGCCAGACCTAGAGGACACGAAAAGACTGCCTCCATAAGAAGAACAAAACTCAATTTTTTTGAAAAAAGTGTGTTTCGAATTCTGAGTTAGAGGGAAATTTAAGGCGATTCAAAGCCAACAATCTATTCCAGGGCGTGTATTGAAGCTATTCCAATCGCTCTCAAGTCATAAAGCCTCCAGAATCGTAAGATGCAGGTCACGGTTTACCCCCTTTTGCTTTCAATTTGTTTTCTTGGTTTTACAGGTTTTAAATCAAATTCATTTGCATAAATGTGTTTATAATCATGCTTAGAATCTGTTTGAATGCCTGGATTTGAGTTTTAGCACAGGAACAAACTTACGCCATTGCTAGGGTTTGGAAGCTTCAAATTAGGGATTCTCTATAGACGCAAAATTAGGGCAGATCAAGGGTACCAATGAACTCAGGGCACGATTTCTAATTGTCCTATTCCCTTGGTTAGAATTTATTTGGCTTGTGTTGCATTTTTAATTGTTGCAGGTTTGTAGCTATGGATAAAAATTATCACTATATCCTTTAGTAACAGTTTTGTCCGTAGGTAAAGGGTTAGCATCAAAGACGATGCTCTGAGGAAAGAGACGATGAGGTGACTGACTCCCACTGGCCGGTTTTGAATCTCGCGCGTTTTCTTGTTACACTGACTTTTCATTTAATATAATGTATTTGTGTTATTATGTTGACAAATGAACAAAATAGCAGGGATGGCAAGGGGTGACGCTGGTAAGAGGAAGGACCTGGGTTTGATCCCAGGTCCATAAATTTTACATTTTCTCAACACTTTCCACAAGATTCTATGTGCCTCCCAACTAGTGCGTCCATCCTACAACCCAGGATCTGGCCACCAGATCCATCCTCAAAGTAGATCTGGCACTCATGCAAGCAAGGTCCATGGTGCACCCTCAGGCGTGGCCCTCACTGGATCCAGACAATTGATTAGGTCAAATGATTTGGGCTCAACGAGAATCAATAATGCACCCCCCTGATCTGCTTTCATCACAGGCCCAAAATTATTTATTTTCTTTATTTCTTTTACCTTTTAATTATTTGTTAATTATTTCTTTTTACAAAACAACAAAAATCATTTTTTTATTAAATAAAAAAAATAACAAAATATATAGAATTAGGTTTTTTTATTTAAATTAATTATTATTGAAAATAAACTAGTTTAATTAGATTAACCTGGTTGTTTTTATATTAATTAAAATTAATTATAAATTAGGTTTAATTTGCAATTAAATTGTTTTTCTCATTAAAAAATACACAAAAAAATATATTTTTTAGGCTTCCAATTTGTTCTCATATTTAATTCGTCTCACGCGCATTTATTTACTTTTTATTCAAATTATTGTAACTGCTTCGAGGTTTGTAATGGTTTTTAATTAGGGTTTATCTTACCGCTTTTTATTTACTGTTTATTCCCCAAGTTTTTGGTTATGTAACCCCTTCCCCAAAAGCCTTGTAATAGTTAGGACTTTAATTTCTCGCATTTTCTTAATCTCTGCAACTATTAAACTCCTAGATGTATGGATATTAGGATTGTAGGCAAAAGATAAATCAATGATTGAAAGGTAGACAACCCTAATTGTGCAAATATAATTAACTGAAAAAAGCACACTTGCACATGCTCACTCTTAGGGTTTGCCCCACTCTGGTTGCCTTCGGTTAACGGTCATGAAGCATAGGGAATTTTAGTGGTCGTCCTCTAGTAACAAAAGATAAAAAATGACTCGTTCGAATGTTGCCTCGGAAAGATCTTTAGGACTTTAGGGTAATTACTAAAGTTTCCTAACCATTGCTTTTGTGGTCGTACTTGTCCCTTCGAATGTCCCTTAAAACTCCAACGACGGGGCTACCTACTCCTTAATAGTAGGATAGCACTGTCTAAAGGAAACGAGAACGAACAGTCTTTTTTCGAGTAGGTAGAAAATCTTAAGTACTTGCTCAAAACAAACAAAACTTTTTCACAAACACTTTTCAAAACAGTTTTTCAAAAATGACTTTGTCACACTCTTGAGGACAAATACAAGGGTTACCACGAAGTTAAACAAAAACTTTTCAAACACACACAAGCAATTTCAAAATGAGCAAGTACCTAAGATCCCGTGGAAAAACACGGATAGAAAGGGTGTTAACACCTTCCCTTTCTATATTCTACCCCCCGTACTCAGAAAATCTCGAAAAAAGGTTTTTCGTTTCTTTTTTCCTTTTCCTTTGTTGGTTGAAATAAAAGTCGGTGGCGACTCTTGCTTACCGCAGAATTTGCAAATACAAAACACAAAACTGGTATTAACAGTCGGTTCTGCCACCGTATCACAGTAACCTATGAGCATCGAGATTTTACTTTCGATCACCCAACTCCTTTCTTGTCTATTCAGGCACATGCGTGAAACACTTTGCTCCCAAAACTCTAAGATGACTCATATTTGGCTGCTTCGTCTCTAACTATCCTTAGATCATACCATGTTTGAAAATTTCATGCCCTTTGAACCATTAGGCTTCCACGTGCTTCTTTGGATAAGATAAAAGCTTTCGAATTCAAAATATTCTTCTATTCGAAGCACCCCTTGAAACCACATGGCAATCGAAAGGTCTCTCCTTGTAACGCTTCGAATGGCTTACATCTCCATGTTCGAAAACGAACCTTTCGATGGCACTCATTACCAACTCTCCCAATTGAAGGCTTCATAAAATCCTTCTTACGCTTTCTTTCAAACTAGCCCTCCTTTGATTCTAGTGTTTCGTTGGGCATTAAATTAGCCTGCATACTGCTGTCGAAGCTGTTTCGACCCAAAATCCCTTAGGCATATTTTCAGCCTTCAACCTACACTTTGTCATGTACACTTCTTTTCTTTCTTTCTACTGTGCCTTTATGCTGAGGCATATACGGTGTCATGGAAATCATTTGAAGCTCTGGAACTCACACATCTTGGTGAAATGTGAAATTAGTTGAAAGGCCATTGCTTAGGAGGAGAATTTATCTGATCAATTCTTGGTCAACCTTGAGCAATTGGGGACCTTAATGAGTATGCCTTGAATGAAAATGGGAGGGAAAATTTTGGGGTACAACTGTTTCCCACAAAGATCTTCAATGATTCAAGCTTGCACAAGTATTGACTAGGTAAAGCCATCTCCTCAACACTGATGCCTCAAATTAGGGTTTGAGTTTGCACAAAGGCAGTTGGACTTCTAATATTTCAAATGAATTTCATGGATCATTATGGACCCTCAGTATTGCCCCTGTCAAGTTACAAGTCTTGGATCACAAAATTGCTCAGTCAATTAATCAGATGGCCTAAAATCAGCTGTATTGGAAAAAAGTCAAATGTGCTCAACCTAGCCAAACTTCAAGATTTTGGACCAATACCAACCTTTTAAACTCATGTGCATCATCTGATCAAGATTGGATCACAATTCTCCAAGAAAATTGTTCAAGTCGTCAAAAGGGCAAAATGGTCAAAATTAGGGTTTTGACTGAGAATGACCAATCTTTGACTTTTGACCTAGTACATGACTTATTGGTTTGAAACATGATCTCAAGGATTCAAGTACATCATTTTGACCTAATCTCATATTTCAATTCATCTCCCGAGATCAGTAGATTGATTGATGAAATTTGGTCAACTGATGAAAAAATCAATTGTACATTGAAAAATCAAATTTTGACTTTTTGTTCAAATTTGAGTTTCAAAGATCACATTTCATCAAGACATTCAAAATATATGAAATTTGATCATCAAGAAATCAAGAAAGTCAAAAATCAAACTTTGCAAGACTTGGAAATTTTTCTAAGTGTTTTCTATACATGTTAATTTCATGACATCTTTTCACCACAATTCAAGATAATTCAAGTTGTTACAAGCTTTCAAGTAAACAACAAGGATGCATTTTTAAGTTAAAAATTGCAAGTTATAAATCCTAAGCTTTATCTTGTTTGAACTTTTCCCTTTGACTCAATCTTCAAACTTTGCCACTATGTTGTCCACAAATATGCCTTGTCTTTGTTACAAGCTGCATAAATTTGTCCACAAAACCAGACTTGTATCATGCTACAAATGTTGCTGTCCAAAAAGCCCCAAAATCAGATATGCTGCCAAGTCCAAGCCTGCTGCTACTAGCCTAAAACTATGTCAAAAAAATAGTCTGTTGTCATGTACAAAGCCAACCCTACACTAACCTGCCACTCAACTCCAAAACTGCTACAAAACAGCCCTGCTATGCTGCCCCTAACCCTGTCCAAACCTGCACTATATCAGTCTCATATTTACACAAAATTAGCACATAAGAGCTGCATCTAAAAAGCAATAAGACAGTATTCCCAAACAGTTCAAAAACTTATCTATTTCCCTCCCAAATTTCAGTCATTTTCATCTACAAATAAGCTGTTTCACAACACACAAAGGGGTGGGATTTTGGAGAGGAAAAAGGGAAGAGAAAAAAAATAGATTTCTTTGTAAACTCTGCTCATCTTCAGCTCTATCTTCATTCACAAAAATAAAACCTCAACCCACTGTTCCACCTTGCAAGCTTTCCCATAAACCAACTACCCAAACACTTCACATCACATAGAAATTGTTAAAACACCAGAACAATTTTTGTATAACCAATATAACCATCTTCCAAACTAAAAAAGAAAACAGTATTGTACAACTTAACTAGGTTGGAGTGGTTCAGCAGCTTTCAATACAAAGTAAGTATTGGAGCAACTTCCTGGAGGTCCACTGAAGCCATTCTGGCCATCACAGCATCTTGAAAGGTGTTCAAACTCAAAACAAGAATTTCAGTTTCAAGGTAAGTTTTTCTTGACTTTTCATTTTTCATACACACATCATTAGTGGTTCATTTATGAAGATAAAATGTATATATCACAGCCTTAAATCTAACCATATTCTGGCTTTTCATTTTTATCAATCATATGTTGAGAACTGACTTGTACATGTAGCAGAACAATGTTAACAGTAAAAAACAGCAGTATGAGTCGACACATATCTCTACGATTCGACACATAAGAGGCACAAAACAGGTTATAGTCGACACAAAACACGCATGTGTCGATGTAAAACAGATATGAGTCGATACAAACTATTATGTGTCGACTCATACTGAGTTGATTTTGACTTCTAGGGGCAAGAAATGAGTATGAGTCGACACAAAACGTGCATGTGTCGATACAAAACGGAAATGAGTCTATACAAGCCCTTATGTGCCGACTCATACTGTGTTGTTTTTTACTTCCAAGGGCAATAAAAGATATGTATCGATGCATACCACCATGTGTCAATACATTTTTTTTATCTTTACATTCTTGCGTACTATTTATTCATTCAACATGGTTGTAATAATAAAATTAGGTTTTATTTACTTTTACCTCCCCATTTGTAAATTTGTACCCCCATCCCCAAATGATGTAATAGCGTGGGATTTTAATTTCTGCAATTTATCGCTTTTAATATGATTTTTAGCAATTAGGGTGTGTATGGCAAGATAAAATCAATCTTAAAAAACCCTAATCTCAAAACAAAAAAATGCATGCAATCAAACATACTATTCACACGTGCACCTCTAGAGTAACCTCACTTGTTGCCTCGGAAAAATAGTCATGTCCCTCGAATATGGGACGCTTTAGCAAAGAACCACGATAAAAAAGATTGTAGTCCCTCGATGACCCTTCGATGTTGCCTTCAGTAAAACAATCTTAGTCCCTTACGATAATTGCTAAAGCGTCTCATAGGTTGCCTTTTATGACTATACCATGACCCACACCCGTCCCTTCACATCCAATGATAGGGCTTCTTATCAATCAATGGTAAGATAACAACATCTAAAGAAGGACGAAAAGAACTAAGACCCTTTTGAGTAGGTAGAATATTCATAGTTGCTTGCTTACAACATTTACAAAACAACATCTTTTAAACACACCAACACTTTCAAAAAATGAAATATTTTCAAAAGTCAACACTTTGTATACATTCTTATAGAGACGAGAATCATTAAAAAGTTCTCCTAAACAAAGGCGCTTTCAAAAATATTTCCAAAACAATCAAAAACACATTTCAATCAAAGCATTTTAAAAGTGAGCTAGCAATTAAGAGCCCGTACATAACTACAGATGAAAAGGGTGCTAACACCTTCCCCTTTCATAACCTACCCCCAAACTCAAGAAAAATTCTCAAAAAGGTCTTTCCTGTTCTTTTCACCCTTTCCTTTATTGGATAAAAGAAAAGTAGGTGGCGACTCTTGCTATCCACAATAATTGCGATAAAACACAAAACACCCAAGTCAGTTCTCCCACTATATTACAGCGGGGAAGATGATGTGCTTGAACCTCTTCTTAGATTGTTCTCTCAATGATGTATCGAGGAAAGAGATATGCTTGAACCTTTTCTTAGATCGTTTTGATACTCCTAGGATTTGAATGCATTGTCGAATTAATTAAAATCTACCCTGCCCCTGGTTAAGATTAAGGATTTTGTTAGAAAATAGAAAGAACTCCAACTTCTGGATGAAGGGATTTAACTACGTATTATCTCCTTATATCTCCACTGTTTGGGAAGTGAAACAACACCTTACATTTTTAGCTAAGCCTTACTATTAAAAAGCATACGTCAGGAAAAGAGGAGTGAAACGGAAAAGAGGAGTGAAAATGGAAAATCGTTGATTATTTGCCGAATGAATCAATTTCAAAAACATTCATACATATTTTATTAGAAGTACTTGACCAAAGAGTACAAAGTTTATAACAAAAACACTTAGTGTAACACCCCAATTCTACCCCAAGCAATTATATAAATAAATCAGAGTTATAAAAATCATTCATGCAAACGAATCGGGACGTCACAAATTCTTATATCAAATTCATTGCATTCATCATGGATATATAACACTTTCAAAACATCGGATGAACCATCATCATAACATCTTTAATTAAATAACTCAACATCTACGCAGCGGAATTCTAAATAACATCTTTAACTACAATACAACAACTTCAAAACAGCACATAGTTAATAATAATCAACTTAAAGTTCAACAATTGAAAATCAACAATAAAAAACAGCAAGCGTTCATCCC
This sequence comes from Vicia faba, assembly GCA_948472305.1. Lineage (NCBI taxonomy): Eukaryota > Viridiplantae > Streptophyta > Magnoliopsida > Fabales > Fabaceae > Vicia > Vicia faba. The sequence goes on from OX451736.1 coordinate 84,686,283, forward strand.
CCCGAGTGTTACATATCAGAGCAATGACACCAACTCGAACTACCGAAGGTATACAACCTTCACTCTCGATTACCTGCACGTTACCAACATAAGGGAAACATTCAAACAGAAGGGGTGAGATATCTAACAATATAATAAAGCACATGATAATTAATATATTAAATTAGATCAATAACATCACCACTTCTCATCTCATAATCAACAATAATTACAATGTATATACACATTCATCAACATCAAAATACACTTCTTTATGCAATCATATAATGCGACTCAATACTATGCAAATGCATGTGGTACCATTGGAGCAGAACTCCCATCTCAAAAATTTCCAATTAATAGAGGCATCAACAAGGCATAAGCCTTCATCTCAAAATTCACCAATACAGGCCATCTCAACGAGCATAAGCTCCATCTAAAAAATGCAATGTATGCGACACAACCATGAATGTAATAACACCACCCAAGTTAACAACATCTCAAATTAACAACATCTCAAAAGCATCTCAAATTAACAACATCTCAAAAGCATCTAGAATTAACAACATCTCAAAAGCATCTCAAATTAACAACATCTCAAAAGCATCTCAAATTAATAACATCTCAAAAGCATCTCAACGTCTCATCATCAACATCTCATATCATCATAATAATTCATCAAACATCATTTATTTATTATAAATCATCAACACAATATCATTAATAACTTCTCACTAACAACTCAGTTGTACATTAATTCCACAGTAAATCAATACTGCTATTCTGTAACTCTTACGTCACTACCGTCACTATTCCTACTGTTATAGTTAAAACAACAACCTCTAAGCATCTAGCCTTCATCATTCTGTACGAAAACAATGTAACGTCCAACATAACTTCTGACCAACACAACTTCTGACAACACAACTTCTAACCAACACAACTTCTGACCAACACAACTTATAATAACACAACTTCTGACGACACAACTTCTGACAACACAACTTCTAACCAACACAACTTCTAACAACATAACTTCTGACAACACAACTTCTGACAACACAACTTCTGACAACCCAACTTCTGACAACACAACTTCTAACCAACACAACTTCTACCATCAGAACTTCTACTTTTTACTAATCCAACACAACTTCTAACCAACACAGCTCCTACCATCAGAACTTCTACTTTTCACTAATCCAACGCAACTTCTAACCAACACAACTTCTACCATCAGAACTTCTACTTTTTACTAATCCAACGCAACTTCTAACCAACACAGCTTATACCATCAGAACTTCTACTTTTTACTAATCTAACGCAACTTCTAACCAACACAGCTTCTACCATTAGAACTTCTACTATTTTAATTCATATCCTGATATCAACCTAACTAAAAACAGTACCACTAACTCTATCCCCAATTTAATTTATTGTTCTAATACAGCAGCACCTGATATCCTTCACGCATAATTATGCTTTTTTCTTCCCTGCATAATTCTGCATTTTTATTCCCTGCATCTCACTACGGGATTCATATTTAAAGCCCTAAAACTTAATATAATCATGACAATTCATCACCTATAATCATCCTATAATACTACATCGATTAAACAACATCATGACATCATTATTCATCTAAAATTCATCAATTCTCATCATACAACAATCATATATTTTCAATTCAAGAACAAGATAGCAATCACCTTTAACCCCACATACCAATCATCATGAACCCAATTATAGAATCAGAACCCCACCCTTACCTTGGATTGAAGGTCGCTCTATAATCTTCCGGTTGAATTCTTGTTCTGCCGCTATTCCTCTTTTTCCAGCAGCTTCACGTTCTCCTCTCAATCCTTATTCTTCTACTGCTTCTTCTTTCTATTCTATTCCAACAACAATAAAATAACCCTATTATTATTTATTCCTTATTGGGTTCAAATTAATACACCCCCTTATTACTTCTATTCCTTTAAAAACAAGCCCACATCAAATAATATTATACTTATAATATTATTTCTCCACTTAATAAAATAATTAAATCCAATTAATCACAACACATCTTCACAAATATTCCAAAAATAAATTAATTAAATAATTAATTAAATTACGGGCGTTACAACTCTCCCCCACTTAGAATATTTCCGTCCTCGAAAATGTACCTCAATCAAACAATTCAGGATATGAGTCTCACATCTTGCTCTCCAACTCCTAAGTCATGCTTTCACCAGTAGCTCCTAGCCAAACCACTTTAACCAAGGAAATCTCTTTGCCCCTCAGAGTATTCATTTCACGATCTGCGATCCGTACAGGCATCGTCTCCACCGAAAGATTATCCCGTACTTACACATCGTCCATATGAATCACATGAGATGGATCTGAAATATACTTCCAAAGTTGCGACACATGAAACACATCATGCAAATTCGAAATATTAGGCGGTAAAACCACTTTATAAGCAATATTTCCCACTCTCTCTGAAATCTGATACGGTCCAATAAAATGATAAGTGAGCTTCTTAGACTTCAATGCTCGCCCAACACTAGTCACAAGTGTAACTCTTAAAAACACATGATCACCAGCTTGAAATTCTAAATCCTTCCTTCGTTTGTCATGATAACTCTTATGTCTACTTTGTGAAGCTTTCATCTTTTCTCGAATTAACTTCACCTTCTCAGTGGTCTCACGAACAAGTTCAGGTCCAAGTACTACACTTTCTCCAGATTCATGACAACATAACGGAGTTCTACATCTTCGACCATAAAACGCTTCAAAAGGTGCCATCCCAATACTGGAATGGTAACTGTTATTATAAGTGAACTCTATCAACAGAAGATAAGTATCCCACGAACCTCCCTACTCAAGAACACATGCCCTCAGCAAATCTTCCAACGATTGAATAGTCTGTTCAGTCTGACCATCTGTCTGAGGATGATATGCTGAACTCAACCTCAACTTAGAACCCAACGCTTCTTGCAAACTCTTCCAAAAATCAGAAGTAAATCTTGGATCTCTATCTGACACAATGCACAAAGGAACACCATGCAGCTTCACAATCACACTAATATAAATCTCAGCCAACTTCGGCATTGGAAAACTGATGTTAATAGGAATAAAATGAGCTGACTTCGTAAACCTATCAATAATCACCCAAATCGAATCATGTCCTCTTAAAGTATTAGGCAACCCTATCACAAATTCCGTTGAAATGTTATCCCATTTCCATTATGGAACTTCTAACGGTTGCATCAATCCCGCAGGCTTCTGATGTTCAACTTTCAACTTCTAACAAGTCAAACATGAATACACAAATCGAGCCACATCACTCTTCATCCCAGGCCACCAAAACAAACCTTTCAAATCTTGATACATCTTTGTAGCTCCTGGATGAATACTCAACTTATTTCTATGACTCTCTTCAAGTATCACTTTCTTCATCTCAACATCATCAAGAATACAAATCCGGTTATGAAACCTCAACACACCTTGCACATCTAGCTTAAAATCATTATTCTCAGACTGATCAATCCTAACCATCAAATCTACCAGTTTCACATCTAACTTCTGAGCTTCTCTGATACTGTCTAGAAATTCATTATTAATCTTCAACATACCCAACGTAACACTCTGCGGAGTAACCTCGCAAACTAAGCTCATATCCCTGAACTGCTCAATCAATTCCAACTCTTTAATCATCATTGTTGACATATGTAAAGTCTTTCGACTCAACGCATCAGCTACCACATCCTCCTTTCCTGGATGATAATTCAAACTGAAATCATAATCCTTTAACAATTCCAACCATCTTCGTTGCCTCATATTCAGCACTTTCTGGTCGAATAAATACTTCAAACTCTTATGGTCACTAAACACTTCAAATCTAGAACCATAAAGATAATGCCTCCAAATCTTCAACACAAAAACAACTGCAGCAAGTTCTAAATCATGCGTAGGATAGTTCTTCTCATGAGTCCTCAACTGCCTTGACGCATAAGCAACTACCTTGCCATTCTGCATAAGCACACCTCCTAAACCCATCTTATAAGCATCACAATACACCACAAAAGGCTCTCATGGATTAGGCAATATTAAAATCGGAGTCAACGTCAACCTCTTCTTTAATTTCGTAAAATTGTCTTCGCATTGAACATCCCATACAAACGCTCTACCTTTTTAAGTCAACTTAGTCAACAGAAGTGACAACTTAGAAAACCCTTCGATAAACCTTCTATAATAACCAGCTAATCCCAAGAAGCTTCTAATCTCAGTAGCTGACTTTGGAGTTTCCCATTGTAACACAGGATCAACCTTCGATGGATCTGCAACAATGCCACTACCTGAAATCACATGACCAAGAAAACTAACCTCCTTCAACCAAAATTCACACTTGGACAGCTTTGCATACAACTTCTTCTCTTTCAAAACATGCAATACTACTCTTAAATGTTCAGCATGCTCTTTTTCTAACTTAGAGTAAATCAAAATATCATCAATGAACACCACTACGAACCGATCCAAATAAGTATGAAAGATACGATTCATATATTCCATGAATACTCCTGGCGCATTAGTAACACCGAAAGGCATCACCGAATACTCGTAATGTCCATAACGCGTTCTGAAAGCCGTCTTCTGAATATCTTTATCCTTCACTTTAATCTGATGGTAACCCGACCTCAAATCAATATTATTAAACACACGAGCATCCACCAATTGGTCCATCAAGTCATCTATTCTTGGAATCGGATACTTGTTCTTAATAGTCACTTTATTCAGTTGTCTATAATCAACACAAAGCCTCATACTTCCATCTTTCTTCTTTACTAACAACACTGGAGCTCCCCACGACGATACACTTGGTCTTACAAACTTCGCTTCTTCAATTCTGACAATTCAGATGCAGACATCTTGTATGGTGCCATAGACACAAGTCTGGTACCAGGTATAAGATCAATTGCAAACTCAACTTCTCTCTTCGGCCGTACATCAGGAATTTCATCAGGGAAAACTTCAGGAAATTCACACACCACCTGCAATTCCTCAATTATAGCTTGAGTCTCTACAGATAGCGATGCCATCAACAAGAACATTTGTGCTTCCTCTTGCATCAACTTTCTCAACTGTCTAGCAGACAACAAACCATCTTCCTCTTCTTCAGGAGTAGAAAACTTCACAGACTTGTCATAATAGTTAATATGAACATAGTTATGCTCTAACCAGTTCATACCCAAAATCACATCCAAACCTCTTAACGGTAAACAAACCAAATCAACAGCAAAGTCTCTGTCGAAGATCGACAAGGGACACTTCAAACACACAAAAGAAGTAGTCACCGACCCCTTGGTTGGAGTATCGACGACCATTTCTCCATTTAAAGAAGACAACATAAGACCCAATCTTTCAACACAATCATCAGCAATAAAACAATGCATAGCACCGGTATCAATAATAGTAATTAAAGGAGTGCTATTAATGAAATATGTACCTCTGATAAGTCCGTCCTCAGCAGCTGTCTGATCCTCAACCAAAGCAAACACTTTACCACTTGACTGAGCCCTCTTCAGTTTCAGACGCTGACTACCAATGTGCCCTTCTTCTCTACAGTTGAAACAAATCACATCCTTGCATTCACACTCAGATACAACATGTCCATTCTTACCACAACGAAAACACATCTTCACTTCAGTAGCGCACACATTACTCTTGTGCCTATATTTTCCACACTTAAAGCAAACCACACCAGCAGGAGCATCCCTCCCACTAGTCCTTTGACTCTGAGCAACTTTCTGTTTACCTTTACCAGCTGGGGCATCATAAGGCTTACCATGATTCTGTTGGTGCTTACCCCTCTTCTCACTGATAATCTTGTAATGAGAATTATTATCCTCTTCATACATCCTACAGCTATCAACTAAATCAGCAAAGACACGGATTTTCTGGTATCCAACTGCCTTCTTAATCTCCAGGCGCAACCCGTTCTCAAACTTCATACACTTCAAAAACTCAGCATTTGCCTCAGCGTAGTGCGGATAAAACTTAGCCAACTTAGCAAACTTGGCAGCATACTCAACAACTGACATACTTCCTTGCTTCAGCTCAAGAAATTCAATTTCCTTCTTACCACGGACATCTTCAGGAAAATACTTTCTCAGGAATTCCCTACGGAGCGCGGCCCAAGTGACATTCTCACCTTCAGCTTCCAACTTCTGACAAGTCTCTAGCCACCAGTCATCAGCCTCGAATGTTAGCATATGAGTACCATAACAAACCTTCTGCGTTGGAGTGCAGTCCATCACACGAAATATTCTCTCAATCTCTTTCAACTACTCCAATGCTCCGTCAGGATCATACTTTCCCTTGAACGTAGGTGGATTCTCTCTCTGGAAAGTCGCCAAGCTACGAGATCCAGCATTCCCGTCAGCATTCGACTGATTTTCCATCGCATGAGCCATTGCTTCAAGAGCAGCAGCAAGTGCAACATCATTCCTTCCAGCCATCTCAACTTCTCACTACAACATAAACAACGGTTAGAACTCAAAATAATAATACTCGATTGTTAGACAACTACGACTCGACGACAAGGTCGGACCAACCTTTTGCTCTGATACCAACTTTGTAACACCCCAATTCTACCCCAAGCAATTATATAAATAAATCAGAGTTATAAAAATCATTCATGCAAACGAATCGGGACGTCACAAATTCTTCTATCAAGTTCATTGCATTCATCGTGGATATATAACACTTTCAAAACATCAGATGAACCATCATCATAACATCTTTAATTAAATAACTCAACATCTACGCAGCAGAATTCTTAATAACATCTTTAACAACAATACAAAAACTTCAAAACAACACATAGTTAATAATAATCAACTTAGAGTTCAACACTGAAAATCAACAATAAAAAACAGCAAGAGTTCATCCCCCCGAGTGTTACATATCAGAGCAATGACACCGACTTGAACTATCAAAGGTATACAGCCTTCACTCTCGATTACCTGCACGTTACCAACATAAGGGCAACATTCAAACAGAAGGGGTGAGATATCTAACAATATAATAAAGCGCATGATAATTAATATATTAAGTTAGATCAATAACATCACCACTTCTCATCTCATAATCAAAAATAATTACAACGTATATACACATTCATCAACATCAAAATACACTTCTTTATGCAATCATATAATGCGACTCAATACTATGCAAATACATGTGGTACCATTGGAGCGGAACTCCCATCTCAAAAATTGCCAATTAATAGAGGCATCAACAAGGCATAAGCCTTCATCTCAAAATTCGCCAATACAGGACATCTCAACGAGCATAAGCTCCATCTCAAAAATGCAATGTATGCGAAACAACCATGAATGTAATAAAAACACCCAAGTTAACAACATCTCAAATTAACAACATCTCAAAAGCATCTCAAATTAACAACATCTCAAAAGCATCTCAAAAGCATCTCAAATTAACAACATCTCAAAAGCATCTCAACATCTCATCATCAACATCTCATATCATCATAATAATTCATCAAACATCATTTATTTATTATAAATCATCAACACAATATCATTAATAACTTCTCACTAACAACTCAGTTGTACATTAATTCCACAGTAAATCAATACTGCTATTTTGTAACTCTTACGTCATTACCGTCATTATTCATACTGTTATAGTTCAAGCAACAACCTCTAAGCATCTAACCTTCATCATTCTGTACGAAAACAACGTAACGTCCAACACAACTTCTGACCAACACAACTTCTGACAACACAACTTCTAACCAACACAACTTCTGATCAACACAACTTCTAATAACACAACTTCTAATAACATAACTTATGACGACACAACTTCTGACAACACAACTTCTGACCAACACAACTTCTGACCAACACAACTTCTAACAACACAACTTCTGACAACACAACTTCTGACAACACAACTTCTGACAACCCAACTTCTGACAACACAACTTCTAAACAACACAGCTTCTACCATCAGAACTTTTACTTTTTACTAATCCAACACAACTTCTAACCAAGACAGCTCATACCATCAGAACTTCTACTTTTCAATAATCCAACGTAAGTTCTAACCAACACAACCTCTACCATCAGAACTTCTACTTTTTACTAATCCAATGCAGCTTCTAACCAACACAACTTCTACCATCAGAACTTCTACCATCAGAACTTCTACTTTTTACTAATCCAACGCAACTTCTAACCAACACAGCTTCTACCATCAGAACTTCTACTTTTTAATAATCCAACGCAACTTTTAACCAACACATCTTCTACCATCAGAACTTTTACTTTTTACTAATCCAACGCAACTTCTAACCAACACAACTTCTAAAATTAGAACTTCTACTATTTTAATTCTTAGCCTGATATCAACCTAACTAAGAACAGTACGACTAACTCTATCCCCAATTTAATTTATTGTTCTAATACAGCAGCACCTGATATCCTTCATGCATAATTCTTCTTTTTTCTTCCCTGCATAATTCTGCATTTTTATTCCCTGCATCTCACTACGGGATTCATATTTAAAGCCCTAAAACTTAATATAATCATGACAAATCATCACCTATAATCATCCTATAATACTAAATTGATTAAACAATATCATGACATCATTATTCATCTAAAATTCATCAATTATCATCATACAACAATCATATATTTTCAATTCAAGAACAAGATAGCAATCACCTTTAACCCCACATACCAATCATCATGAACCCAATTATAGAATCAGAACCCCACCCTTACCTTGGATTGAAGGTCGCTCTATAATCTTCCGGTTGAATTCTTGTTCTGCCGCTATTCCTCTTTTTCCAGCAGCTTCACGTTCTCCTCTCAATCCTTATTCTTCTACTGCTTCTTCTTTCTATTCTATTCCAACAACAATAAAATAACCCTATTATTCTTTATTCCTTATTGGGCTCAAATTAATACACCCCCTTATTACTTATATTCCTTTAAAAACAAGCCCACATCAAATAGTATTATACTTCTAATATTATTTCTCCACTTAATAAAATAATTAAATCCAATTAATCACAACACATCTTCACAAATATTCCAAAATTAAATAAATTAAATAATTAATTAAATTACGGGCGTTACACTTAGCAAGAAAGAAATTACAATCTGAAATGATAAAGTGATTTTCCATCATATACAGGCCATATTCCTCAAAAGTTAATTGCTTATTGTCAATCAAATCTTGGACCTTGTGTCTGAAAGGCCAACATTTTTCTATGGTATTCCCTTGAGAGTTGCCATGATATTTGCACCTGTCATTTGCATCATACTTAGGCAAGAGTGTCGCAATTGAAGGAGCTAGAGGCTTCTTCTCTACCAAAGATGCTTCGAGTAGATGTTGCAGTACTTGACTGTGCGGTATGGGAAGTGGATCAAATCTTCTAGGTGATAGCTTTTGTCTTTTCCTTTGTTGGTCATATCCCTTATATTGATAAGGTTGTTGTAGTTGCTATTGAGGTGGGGGAACTTCCCATGGTGGTGGAATATGTGGTGCTGAATAGGCCCGTGGCTGGGATGATGAAGGGTTACCTTCGCTCCTCAGTAATAATTGCATGATCAAGTTCATTTTAGTCTTCAACTGGTGGACCTCCTCCTTCAACATTTATTGGCTTCTTTCGAGTTCCTCCTTGGTTTCTTGAGACATGCTCTATGTTTGCTTGTGAGTATCGAGAATCTTGCTAGCTGGACCATAGTTGGATATGGGTGGAAGTTTTCTGTAAGTGGAGGAGATATGAGCTTTATGTAGATAACCGAAAATGGAAATGTATGAAAAATGCTTGAGTGTGCAAAACATTTTTGGCTTTTTAGGCATGCAAAAAGCTTCATGGATATGCAATGCGATGTGGATGTAGTATGATGGTAGACGTAGGGGTATCCTATACAAGTTTAATGGTAGATATGAAAAATGATGATGTCCTACACCGTCTCATAGATGAGACAGGCAGGAACTCCTTAAGGACGAAAATAACGATAGACATGGAATGAGGATACCCTATACTGACTCAGATTGAGACAGACATGAACTCCTTAAGGATAAAGAAAGACGAAGAAGAATCCCTACAGGCTAGGGATTATAATAGAGGGAAGGGAATTCCTACATGCTAGGAATTATGATAGACCAATGGGCGGTTGAGGAATACCTACAAGCTAGGGGTTATATCAGAAAGACGGAAAGACAAAATGGACGAAAAGATAACCCTTCCGGGTTTAGGGATTATAGTGGGACTTGTGAAATGTATCCTTAGAATGTAGGTTCCTAGTTTTTGCTTACGGATAGTCTACCCTCCCATAAGATGGTTTCCTTAAGGATATCATGACTAACACTAGAGGGAAAGTCACAAAGGCCTCCCTTAAGCGGAACCTCTATAGAGACCAAAACTTTCGTCTTTAGGTCATGAAAGGTCTCATCATGAGTTTTTGGTTTAAAGGTCTTACAAAGAGTCATAGGTGTCATTCCAAAGTCCTAATTCCCAAGAGGATGTCTCTTGAGAGGCATTCCTTTTGCAAAATTCCACTGACTCTAGGCGAAGTCGTCACATAAACTCATAGGGATGATGTATCCCCTTGGCTAATAGACGAACCTTCTTTCTAAGGGTTTTTAAAAATATTTTTGCAAAATTTAAATTCCACCACAGATAAATATGATAAATAAAATAATAAGAAAAAAAATAAAGAAATAATTAAATAAAAAAAATAAAAACCAAAAAAATAAGAAAAACCCTAAAAACCCTAAAACAAAAGGATAAGGCTTCTAAACTTAGGACTGAGTCCCCAACAGAGTCGCCAGCTGTTGCAACTGGTTTTCAAATCAGAGTCGCCAGCTGTTGCAACTGGTTTTCAAATCAGAGTCGCCACCCTTAATTTTTATCCTAAAGGAAGGGAATATAAAGGAATAACCATAAAATTCAGAGATTCTAGATTTGGACTTGGTTCCAGATGAGGGGAAGGTGTTAAGCACCCCTTATCTACCTTGTTCGCAAGGATACTAGGTTTAGAAGCGCAATTTTTTTAAGAAATCAGATTTTAATTTTAATTAGGGGAACTCGCCACGATTTTAATCGTATGCCTACGTATCATATTATGAGGAACCAAAATCCAATTTCGAAGTTCGCAGTCAGTTGGTGTTTTTTATGGATTGTGTAGAATTACTTTCGAATTTATTCTTGAACCTTGTCTGAGTTGAAAATTGTGTGAGCGTAGACGTAGTTCGCAGTTAATTTTGAAAGAAATTCCCCTTAATCCTTTTTCAAAAACATCTTGTTTTTGATTATGTTAGTAGAAAATCTTTTGATGTTGGTTAGCTGTTTTAGTATTTTATTTGATTAAGACACAAAGCGGGAAAGTCTGATATAGTCTCCTCATTACGTGGTCAGATATTGACCATGTGTCACTCGCAGATGGAGTATTTGGTTAATCGCGTGAGTTTTAATATCATCGTAAAATATTAATTAATTATTTTTGTTATTATATTCCTAATAATAATTATTATTATTCTATTAAAAAAGGCAATTAAAATCAAAAGGGGGTTATTAATTGACTAAAGATGGTGTTAGTTAGTACATGCTTTCTATGGGCCTAGAGCCCAAAATGTAAATTATTCTATTACCCCTTTTAAATATTAAACTAAAATTAGAATTAATTACAATAAGTAATAACTAATAAACAATACATAAAAAATAAGAAAAGTGGAATGGAAAAAGGGTGCCGAAACGGTTACGTAAATCAAGTAAGAAAAATAGCATTTTTCTTTAAATATAATATTAGTGAAAAGAAAACAGGCTATGATATTAACTAATATCAGGAATTCAATAAAACATAAGATGGACCAATTCAAATACACTAAGAAAAACATAACATACTAACAAGTGACATTTTGATTTAGTAATAAATAATAATGAAATAAATGAATAACAATAAATCACACAATACCCCACATGAGAGAGGAAAAATAAGCCAAAGCCTTCTTCTTCCTATGCTCAGTGTTCTATTTCACAAACTCTCTCAACTCTTTCTTATTTTCACAACCCAAGAAAACAACAAACTCAGTTCTTCTTCTTTTCAAAGCCTTTTCTTCAAAATCACATAAACTCTCCTCAAAATCAACAAATATAACACAAATATTCACCTGAAAGCATGAAATCAAATGAAAATAAAGTTCACCCATCAGCGATTAACAGACGGTGGCGAGTGTTGCTTTGCCGACGGAGATCGACGGTGAAGAGCGGCTGATTTGTGATTGTTCTGCCGGTGATTGGAAATCTGAAGTGGAGGGTGCATTGTAAGGTGCGGATCAAGGGTGCTTCCGTCGCGGCTTCTGAGTTATTGATTGCGGTTTGGTTTTTTCCGTTGGTGGCTGATGACCGACCGATTGGAGGTTGCTGACCGATTATGTTGTTGTGCGGCCAGAGTTGTGTCGAAAGCGGTGATAAAGTTGCACACGAGAGTGTGTTATGAAGGGATGGCCACTGTCGGATTCGAAACTTGTTCGTCTTTTTCCGGCAAAACAAATTCAAAATTGTATCGATATCGTTGGTGAAGTTTAGTGTAGAGATTGTCTGTTTGGTCATATGAAATTGTGTCGACGGGAGTTTGTCTGCGTGACGGTGGATTCGCGTCGGAGATGGATTGTTAGTTTATGTTGCTGTCAATTTGTCTCTCTTTCTTATTCCCTTCTCAAAAATAAAACTCAAACTGTACGGAAATGTTGTAATTTTTGAAATCGTGTTCTATTTTATGATGTTGTTACTTTTCTATTGCCGGTTAGAATATGGCAAAATTGTTAGAACATAATTAAAGTTGCAAGTTAGAACATGAGTTTGGCCATAGTGTTATATTGGTTAAATTGGAGAATAATAGGAATATCATGGACAACACACTCTAGAATCTCCGTCTCTTAAATTTTGTGTGACTGTGAGTGTTTTGAAAAAAAAATCCGCAGGTAATGTGAGTGAAAATAAGTGATGTTACTTTAAAAAAAAAATAGAGAAAATAGGAGTAAAGAAAATTAGCATAAATTCAAACGTAAATTGTTGAAACAAAAATATTATAAATGTGTATATAAAAAAAAAAATCTTTATTAAAAAGAAGTTAGTAAATATTTGTTAGATGATGGAATTGATAAGAAACAAAGACGAAAGAAATATGAAATATGCATAAGAAATATTGTACAAACCAATAGATCTAATCGAACCATCAGATTATTGTCATCATATGACTTAAATAATAAATAAATTAAAATTAAAACAAGATAAACTAGAGAAAATAGGGAGGGGGCCTCATATAGAAATCTTTGGCCAAGAATAGTTTGTGTCTGATATAGACAACAATCCTTGAATAAGCTAAGAACAAGAATTATAAGAAAAAGAATAAGAAGTTTTTATGGATACGACCTTGTACTTGCAAGCTTTACTCTTTACCAATTGTGTTGTGTTACTCATTTGTAAATAAACTCAATTTGAAGGAATGTGAAAGGTGTGTAAATATTTTCTATTTTAAAAATACAAATAATTTAAAATGAATCATTATATTTTTAAATAGGTTTGAAAGCAAATATTTATAAAAATCAAATAATATTATAAAAATAAATTTTAAAATATTTTTGACTGGACTTGAGAATGAACATCTATAAAAAATCAAATAATATTATAAAAAGAATGTTTAAAATATTTTTGATTGTAGAAATAAAAGGGCGGGCAAATTTGGGGTATGACAATAGTCATACTTTGTAGTTGCACACGAGTTGGTGCAAGGTCAACATTGTATTGATATTGTTTATAAACGGCCGTAGCTAGGTCTTCCCAGAACTATGACAAATCATTCTAGAAATTTCTTGCTAGAAGCCTGGGTAGAAGCATCATGGCTTCAATGATCTTTGGCGTAAGCAGAAACGGTACAAAATGTATTGGTTATGATTCTTATGAAGAATATGATTATGAAAAAGAAGATAAACCAAATACTCTTCATTCTTATTTTTTCTCTGCTGGTTCTGAGCCTAAGGTAAAATAAAAAGTTAAAATTCTTTATCTTTCTAAGGCTAAGTCTAAAGCAAAGCCCCGTTTTAAGAGTCCAATTAAATATGTTTATCCTGCTCCTAAGCCCGAGTTTGTGAACAACTCTACGAAGACTAACAAAAAAGGACCAAAGAAGCTATGGGTACCTAATAAGTAGATAATATATGTTGCAGATATCCTTAGCAGTAATGTCAAGACACCAATCATGGTACATGGACTCTGGCTGCTCGCGACACATGACAAGAAGAAGGTATATGTTCCAACGCATGGAACTTAAGTCCGGAGGCATCATGGGTTTCAGAGGTGATCAAAAAGGGAATGTCATAGGCTCTGGAACAATTGGTAACAGTTCTCTCCCTTCTATAATAATGTTTAGGTTGATGATAGATTAATACATAACTTATTGTCCATAAGTTAATTAAGTGACAATGGTTATGATATAATATTTAATCAAAACTCTTGTAAGATTGGTAGTCAAAAGAATGGCTCAATCCTTTTCAATGGAAAGAGGAAGAACAACATATATAAGATTAAACTTTCTAATCTTAAAGAGAAAAACGTAAAATGTCTTCTGTCTGTTAATTAAGAGTAGTGGATATGGCATAGACACTTGGGCCATGTTAGCATGAGAAGAATTTCTCATCTAAATAAGCTTAATATTGTTAGAGACCTTCCAAAACTGAAGTTCTCTTCAGAAGCTCTTTGTGAATAATGTCAGAAAGGAAAGTTTTCAAAAAATTATTTTAAAGCAAAGAATGTTGTTCTACTTCTATGCCATTGAAGCTTTTGCACATTGACTTGTTTGGACCTGTGAAAACTACTTCTGTTAATGGTAAGAAGTATGGATTAGTCTTTGTTGATGACCATAGTCGTTGGACATGGGTTAAGTTTCTTAAACACAAGGATGAGTCACATTTTATGTTTACTACCTTCTGTTCTCAATTGCAAAATGAGATGGATCTCATAATTGTCAAAGTCGGAAGTGATCATAGTGGAGCGTTCAAAAAGAAAAACTTTGAAAAGATTTTTGATGAAAATGGAATTTTCCATGATTTCTCCTGCCCTAGAACTCCACAGCAAAATAGAGTTGTAGAGAGGAAGAATAAGACTTTTCAAGAAATGGCCAAAACCATGATCAACGAGACTAACATGGAAAAACACTTATGGGAAGAGGCAGTCAACACATTGTGTTACATTCAGAACATATTCTCTATAAGACCTATTATAGGTAAGACTCCTTATGACTTATGGAAGAATACAAAACCCAACATTTCATATTTTCATCCTTTGGGATGTGATTGTTTTATGTTGAACACTAAAGAGAATCTTAACAAGTTTTATTCTAAAGCATAAAAATGTATCATGTTAGGATACTCTGAAAGATTAAAAGGCTACAAAGTGTATAACACTGAAACTTTTATTGTTGAAGAATATATTCATGTTAGAATCGATGATAAGCTTGACTCTGAAAGTTCAAAGCTAGTTAAAAAGTTTGTAGATTTGGAGATTACCTTTTTAGACTCAGAAGGTAATGATGTTGCAACAAAGGAATCAAAGCAGAAGGTGTAACACCCCAAAATAATTAGATTATTTGTTTAATTATTTAATTTTAATATTGTGAGTAATTTTGATGTATCTATATGTGATGTTTTGATGTATGTGAAGTGATATTGGATGTTTTAGTAATTTTATATAATTAGTTTTGATTATTTAGAATTATTATTATTAATTAAATAAATAAAATAATAAGAGGTAGAGACTATGAGGAAAAAGTAGTAATATTGTGAAGTAAGTGAGGGTAAGATGGGAAGATCATAGAAAGGGTCCAAGGATTAAACAAGGAAAAGTGAGTGTCAATGTTCATTTTGCGATTGTAAAAGTGAGAAGAATGTTATGAAGAGAGCTAGGATATTGGGGAACTCAAAGGGTTCTGTGGAATGCGATAAGAGATTGAATTATTGCTAGAAATCTAAGGTAAGGGGAGTTTAGGATTGTTATTATGATCGATATAGGGCTTAGATAATTGTAGGTTTGTGTTGGGGTTTTGGGTGATTATGTTAATATGATGATTTGATGAGAATTGATGAAGTTGTGATGTTTTTTTGCAATGAATTGATGCATATGATGTATATTAGAATGTGTTGGTATTGTATGATGAAAACATGAGTATTTTTGATGAATTAGAACATGTTATGTGTTGAAATCGCAAGAAAATTGGTACCGGTACAATGCAGAAAATGCACAGGAAATTCCCTATTCGCATTGCATCACCGGGTGAGCTTTATGCTTCGCCG
This sequence comes from Vicia faba, assembly GCA_948472305.1. Lineage (NCBI taxonomy): Eukaryota > Viridiplantae > Streptophyta > Magnoliopsida > Fabales > Fabaceae > Vicia > Vicia faba. Next base: position 84,702,645 of record OX451736.1, read on the forward strand.
GACGAGTGAGATTTTTCCAAGAAGCTCCAAGCGAGCAAGAGGCGAAGGGAAGGGGTGAAAAATAGAGCCCTGAATTTTGTATGGAGAGGGTGACTCGCCCCAGCTTCGTCGGGCGAAGTGGAAGCGAGAGGAGCTCGTTGGGCGAGCAAAGAGCTTTACTAGGCAAGGGTGATTGAAGAAAAACAACGCTCCTAGATTTTTGTATAGGGGAAGGCTTTTGCCCCAGCCTCGTCGGGAGAGCCTCAGGCGATCAAGATGCTTCGTCGGGTGAGCCTCAGGCGATGGGTGTTTAATAAAAACTTCGACAAGCCATAACTTGAGTTTTAAGACTCTGTTTGACGCGTCGTTTGAAGCATTAGAAAGCTAATATGATGAATGATAATTTGGTGGAATATGATGAATCATATGATGTAGTTTTTCTAGTGATTGTTTTATGATGTGATGATGAGATTATGTGTTGATATGATAATACATGTGTTGTCTATTATGAATTGATGTAACCATGTCTTATTGTAACTTGACTTGTGTTCTTTGATGTATTGACATTGTTATGAGGATGTGTGTACGATGAATTATATGATGATATTATGATGAATTCATGAATGACGATGCCTTTTGACTAACTATGGTCATGTTTTAATGTGTTGTTGTGCATCATGTATTCATGGCATATGATTAGGACTTCGGTCCAATGATGTTGTTAAGGCTTAGGTCTAGTGATGTTGTTAAGGCTTCGGACCAGTGATGACCTCAATCCCATAGTGTATACTTGAGTGCAATTTTGTGATGTGCTCTAGTTCCAAGCGAGAACCGATCTTATTGGTGAGGATCTTTGAAGAAACAATGACTGAGTCCTCAATGAAGTTTTGGTACCATATTCACGAGTCTAATGAAGTTGCATTACATTCTTTGTAGCATTGCATAATGATTGATTAAGTGATGCTTTGTGAATATGTGAACTAATGATATCTTGATGATGACTGTTGACTGATGATATGATGATGCTATGAATAAATAATGAAGTGAAGGTGTAAATATAACATGAAGTTTTTGATGGTGTGTGATGTTTTTCTATTATTCTATAACTACTATATCTGTTCCTTATGTCTTTTATAATGATTATGATTACTCACCCTTTCTGTTTGGAAATGTTGCCTCTATACATGGGTAACTTGCAGGTGATTAGGATTAGTGCGTTGAAGCTTAGAGGATTAGCTTCAGAGTGCGTTGTTTATTTATGTTGATTTTAGAAGGTCTTGCTCTGATACGTAACATCGGGGTTGGGAATATTTATTTTGAAACTATTATACTTTTGTTTATTTTGAGATGATGAGTAACCTTTCATGGTATTTAGTTGTTTAATTTTATGAATCATGAGCGATGAAGTGTGAGGAAGACTCTATGAAGTATTTTTAATAAATATGTTTTGAGACAATGATTACGATGCAATAATATGAATTTTGATATATGATGATATTAAAAAATTAGTTGTTTTAGATGTTTTGAGAACTCGTGTTACGAAGCAGGATGTTTATATGATGCTTTTATGAAGATGTGACACCCTTGTTGATGATTTTATTTGATTTAATTTCGTAAAATCTATGAGTATTATATGTGAGTTTAAAAGGGTGTTACGTTAGTGGTATCAAAGAAGGTCGGTCCGTACAACCAGGTTTTCTTATGATGTGCATATCCTGTCGGTCGATCAATGTAAGTACATTATCGATATGTTGTTTTCTGACGATTATTTTTCCATGTGTAGATTGACTGGAAGAAATGATGTTGTGATTGTTGCTGCTTTGCATGCTATGGCTCAGGATGTGCAACATCAGCCTTATGCTGGCGTGATTTACGGGTCACGTGTCTTGGAGACGTTTTAAAGGAACCATCCTCCTACTTTTAAGGGTCGGTACGATCCTGATGGAAGTTATACTTGGCTTAAGGAGATTGAAAGGATATTTTGAGTCATGGATTTCTCAGAGGCATAAAAGGTGCGGTTTGGTACCCATATGTTAGTAGAAGAAGCTGATGACTGGTAAGTTGGCACTCGTCAGAGATTAACTACGGTGGCTGAAGTTGTTACTTAGGTTGTGTTCAGTAGAAAGTTTCCGAGGAAGTATTTTCCTGAAGATGTGCGCGAGAAGAAAGAGATAGAATTCCTTAAGCTGAAACAAGGGAATCTGTTGGTGACTAAGTATGCTTCGAGGTCGTGGAGTTGGAAAAGTATCATCCACATTACAGTGAAGAATCTATATGTTGTTTCTAGAGTTGGTGACCAGCTGTAGAATCTATGAAGAAGATAGCAAAGCTCATTCGGATCACTACAAGAGTCTGAATGAGAATAGAGGAAAACGATATCATGATTGTAGGAAGCATTATGATGCTTCACTTGATAAAGGGAAACATAAGGTTTCCGATGGAAAGAAGAAAATTGGGGGAGGAGCTCCCGCTCCTGTTAAGTGTTATAGGTATGGTGAAAAAGGTCACCATTCTAATGAATGTGAGAATAAGGTTCTGAGATGTTACAAATATGGTAAGACAGGTCATCGTGCTCCTGAATGCAAGAACGATGGTACAAGTTATTTTAATTATGGAGAACGAGGTCATATCAGTACCCAGTGTTTGAAGCTAAGGAGGGGCGTTGCTTCCTAGACCAACGATATGGTGTTCACTTTGAGTGGATCAGAAGATGATAAGAAAGACAACTTGATTTGAGGTACTTGTTTTATTAACAATGTCGAGTGAGTTATTATTATTGATATTGTGCTACTCATTTGTTTATTTCGCGTGAATGTGCTAACATGTTCAAATTGAAGTTATCTGATATGAATAGTAGAATGGTAATAGATACTCCCTCTAGTGGTTCTGTTACTACTACTCTTATTTGTTCAAGATGTCCTTTGACCATTTATGGTAAGAGTTTCGTGATGGATTTGGTGTGTTTTCCCTTACACCAAATTGATGTTGCTCTTGGGATGAACTGGTTGGAGTTCAACTATGTACATATCAATTATTATAGTAAGACTTTTAGGTTCCCTAAGTTTGGTGATAATGGAGAGTTGATGTTGTTATCTGCTAAGAAAGTGAAGGAACTCTTAGAAGATGAAGCCTTGATGTTTGCAATTTTTGTGTCGTTGCAAGTTGATTATGAAGCTGGGAGTGTGGAATTACCTGTTGTTTGTGAATTCCCAAAAGTGTTTCTAGAGGACATAAGTGATTTTCCTCCGGAACATGAAGTGGAATTTTCTATAAAATTGGCACCAGGTACAAGTCCGGTGTTAATGGATCCTGACAGGATGCCAACTTCAGAGCTAAGTGAGTTGAAGAAACAATTGAAAGAATTTCCCGAGAAGAAGTTCATTCGATCGAGTGTTTCCTTTTGGGGTGCACTTGTATTGTTAGTGAAAAAGAAAGACATAAGTATGAGATTATGTGTGGATTACAGGAAACTGAACAAAGTGACTATTAAGAATAAGTATCCACTTCTGAGGATTGATGATTTTATAGATCAGTTGGTGTGTGCTTGTGTTTTTAGAAAGATTGATTTGAGGTCGGGTTATCTCCAGATTCGTTTTAAACCATATGATATTCTAAAGAGGGATTTTCGAACAAGGTATGGTTATTACGAGTACATTGTGACCCCGTTTTGTGTATCTAATGCGCCTGATATTTTCATGGAGTATATGAGTTGAACTTTCTATTCTTACCTGGATAAGTTTGTTGTGGTCTTCATTGACAATATTCTGATTTATTCTAAATCGAAAGAAGAACATGTTAATCATTTGTGAATTGTATGCAAAGCTGTCAAAGTGTGAATTTTGGTTGAAGGTGGTGAGTTTCCTTGGCCATGTGATTTCTAGTGGTGGGATTGTTGTGGATCATTATAAAGTTGATGCAGTGGGAGACTCTGAAGTCTGCGGCTGAGATTCGAAGCTTTCTTAGTTTAACAAGTTATTATCAAAGGTTCATTGAAATATTTTCTAAGTTAGCATTACTGTTAACTTAGTTGACTCGAAAGGTTCAAGCTTATGTATGGGATGTTGCATGTGAGGAAAGTTTCATTGAATTAAAAAAAGAAGTTGATGACCGCTCCAATTTTGATTTTGCCTAATCCGAGTGAGTCTTTTGTGGCGTATTATGATGCTTCTAAGATGGGTCTTGGTGGTGTGCTAATGCAAAATGGACATGTTTTTGCTCATGCTTCTAGACAAATGAAATTTCATGAGAGGAATTATCATACACATGACTTAGAGTTAGCAACAGTGGTGTTTGTGTTGAAGATTTGGAGACATTATCTTTTTGGCTCTAAATTTGAGGTGTTTAGAAATCACAATAGTCTGAAATACTTGTTTGATCAGAAAGAGTTGAACATGATGCAAATAAGATGGCTTGAACTTTAGAAATATTATGACTTTGATTTGAGTTACCATCTTGGTAAAGCAAATGTAGTAGCTGATGCATTAAGTAGAAAGTCGTTACATATGTCGATGCTTATGGTTCGAGAGTCAGAAATCATCAAACAAGTCAAAGATATGATATTGGTATGTGGAGAGACTCCTATTAGTGTAAGATTTGGAATTTTGAAACTAACTAGTGGAATTTTTGAAGAAATCCGAGAAAGTCAGAAACTTGATTTGAGTTTAGTCGATTGAATGACGTTGATTAACCAAGGTAATGGAGGTGAGTTCAGAATTGATGAGAATGGAGTAGTGAGATTTGGTGATAGAGTTTGTGTTCTATATGTGCCAGAACTAAATAAGGGTATCCATGAGGAAGGACATCGAAGTGACTTAAGTATTCATCCAGGTGTTACAAAGATGTATCAAGATTTGAAGAAATTGTTTTTGTGGTCGGGTATGAAAAAGGAGGTTGCCAAATTTGTTTATGCTTGTTTAACTTTTCAGAAGTCGAAGATTGAGAATCAGAAGCCTTTGGGTCTTATGAAACCTTTGAGTATTCCATAGTGGAAATGGGACAATATTCCTATGGACTTTGTGCCGTGTTTGCTGAAGACTACTAAGGGCAATGATTCAATTTGGGTGATAGTGGATAGGTTGACTAAGTCAGATCATTTATTACCGATGAGGATCAATCATCCTATGAAGAAGCTAGCTGAGATGTATATTGAAGAGGTTGGGAAATTGAATGGTACTAATTTAAGATTGAATTCCACATATCATCCGCAGACGGACGATCAGACAGAGAGGAATATCCAGTCTTTGGAGGATATGATGAGGGATTGTGTGCTAGAACAAGGTGGAGCTTGGGATAGTCATTTTACATTCATTGAATTTGCTTATAATAATAGTTTCTATTCTAGTATTGGAATGACACTGTATGAAGCATTGTATGGTAGGAGGTGTAGAAATCCATTGTGTTGGTATGAGTCAGGAGAGAGTGTTGTACTCAGACATGAGATTATGCAAGAGACGACTAAAAATATCAAGATGATCCAAGAGATGATGAAATATTCTCAGAGTTGTTAGAAGAGTTATCACGATAAGAGGATAAATGCACTTGAGTTCCAAAAAGACGGTCATGTGTTTTTAAGAGTTACTCCGGTGACTGGTGTTGATAGATCTTTGAAGTCGAGAAAACTTATGTCACATTTTGTTGGTCCATATCAGATATTAGAGAAGATAGGTGAGATGGCTTATCAGACTAATTTACTATCGTCGCTTGTGAATCTTCATGAAATGTTTCATGTGTCTCAGTTGAGGAGATACATTCTGAATCCTTCACAAGTGATTCAAATGGATGATGTACAAGTGAGAGATAACCTGACTATTGAAGCATCACCAGTGAAAACAGAAGGATGGGAAGTGAAGAAGTTGAGGGTTAAAGACATCGCCTTAGTGAAGGTATTGTAGGATGAACCAGCTAGTGAGAGTTGAACTTGAGAACGCGAGGATCAAATGAGAGAGTCTTATCCATTTTTGTTTTCGCTAGGTAATTTTCGAGGGAAAAAATTATTTTAAGTGGGGGAGATTTGTAACACCCCGAAATAATTAGATTATTTGTTTAATTATTTAATTGTGAATATTGTGATTATTTTTTATGTATCTATGAGTATATGTGACGTTTTGATGTATGTAAAGTGATATTGGGTGTTTTAGTAATATTAGATAAATAGTTTTGATTATTTAGAATTATCATTAATTAAATAAATAAAATAATAAGAGGTAGAGACTATGAGGATGAGGTAGTAGTATTGTGAAGTAAGTGAGGGTAAGATAGGAAGACATAGAAAGGGTCCAAGAGTTAAACAAGGAAAAGTGAGTATCAATGTTCATTCTGCAATTGTAAAAGTGAGAAGAACATTGTGAAGAAAGCTAGGGCACTGAGGAACTCAGAGGGTTCAGTGGAATGCGAGAAAATATCGAATTACTGCTAGGAATCTAATTTAAGGGGAGTTTATCATTGTTATTATGATCAATATAGGGCTTAGATAATTGTAGGTTTGTGTTGGGGTTTTGGTTGATGATGTTAATATGATGATTTAATGAGAATTGATGAAATTGTGATGTTGTTTTGCAATGAATTGATGCATATGATGTGTATTAGAATGTGTTGGTATTGTATGATGAAAACATGAGTATTTGTGATGAATTGGAACCTGTTTTTTATTGAAATCGCAAGAAAATTGGGACCGGTATAGTGTAGAAAATGCACAGGGAATTCCTTGTTCGTGTTGCATCACCGCGCGAGCCATATGCTTCACCGGGTGAGTGAACTTCGCCCAAGCAGCGCCAGGCAAGCAAGAGGCAAAGGGAAGGAATGAAAAATAGATCCCCTAGATTTTTTATGGAGAGGGTGACTTTCCTCAGCTTCGTCGGGCGAACTAGAAGCGAGAGGAACTCGTCAGACGAGCAAAGAGCTTTGTTGAGTGAGCAAAGAGCTTTGTCGGGCGAGGGTGATTGAAGAAAAACAACGCTCCTGGATTTTTGTATGGGGGAAAGCTTTCTCCCCATCCTCACTGGGCGAGCCTTAGGCAAGCAAGCTTCTTTGTTGGGCGAGCCTTAGGCAAGAAATCTGCTTCGCCAGGCGAGCCTCGGGCGATGGGTGTCTGACAGAAACTTTTGGCTGGCCGTAACTTGAGTTTTTGGACTCCTTTTGACGTGCCGTTTGAAGCGTTAGAAAGCTAACGCGATGAAATATACTTTGGTGGAATAGGATGAATCATATGTTGTAGTTTTCTAGTAATTATGTTATAACAAGATGATGAGATTATGTGTTTATATAATAACACATGTGCTTTCTATTATGAATAGATGTAACCATGCCTTGTTGTAACTTGACTTGTGTTCTATGATGTATCGACTTGTTATGAGGATGTGTGTACGATGAAGTATGTGATGATATTATGATGAATTTATGAATGATGATGCCTTTTGACTAGCTGTGGTCATGTTTTAATATGTTGTTGTGCATCATGCATTCATGGAACATGAATAGAACTTCAGTCTAGTGATGTTGTTAGGGCTTCAGTCCAGTGAAGTTTATAGGACGATTAGTCCAGTGATGGCCTAAATCCCATAGTTTGGATTTGAGTGCAATTTTTTTATGTGCTTGATCTGGAATTTATGAGTCTGTCGGGATACTAACTGCAAGTATACAGTTCAGTCGTTCTAGTTTTAAAAGATTATCAAACCCACAGAGACTGAGGATCAATCGCATACGATCTAATGCTACAATTTGTTTAACTAAGCGATGAATATTCGATTTTTGGGGGAAACAGTTTAATTAAAAATTATAGTAATAGTTATACCGGTATGTGATAATCGGACTTCGGGAATTCGGTGAATCGCTTGGCCTATAAAGTATTTCGGTAAAAGCTAATTGTTTAAAAACCAGAGACATACACTCTCGTGTTCATGAAATAAGTTATGCTACTAAACCTAGTGGATGCACTTTAAATTTAATAACACTTTTTGAAAACAATTTGAATTTAATTAATTTATTAAAACACTCGCGTGTATTTAAAAATTAATGTTTCGTTACCACTATCTGGGTTGAACCCCAGCTCTCGCATGCAGATTCTTGCCTTAATTAATTTCCCACTCTCGTGGAAAAATCGTGTTAATTAACCTCTCACTCTCGTGACAAGGGTAGTTAAATTAATCTTGGAAATTGGAAACCAGAAATTGTTTTATAAATATTTTTGGCCAAGGTATCACTGAATTCTTTCAGTTCTTAAGAGTCACATACCGGTATTAATAATTTAGCCGGACATAATAAATTTAACAGCAATGCAATTCAAAATATAATTCATAACAATAATTGGCATAATATAAAAATGAATAAATATTAGGCAAAATACCCTTTTTAGTCCTTTAAGTTTATCCCAAGGTCCATTTTGGTCATTTATCTAAAAAAAGTGTCAAATTGGTCCTATAATACTTTCAAAAGGACCATAGGAGTCCTTTCCGTCCATTTTGGTCCTTTTTGGTTCATTGGAGAAGCTGCAAAATGAGCTTGATGGAGCAAAGATGGAGATACATCATCTAAAGGAAAGGAAGGATGGGCTGAAACATAAGATAGTGGAGTTACAAATTGAAATAAAGAAGGATGGGCTGAACCAAAAAGGACCAAAATGGACGGAAAGGACTCCTATGGTCCTTTTGAAAGAATTATAGGACCAGTTTGACACTTTTTTTAGATAAAGGACCAAAATGGACCTTGGGGTAAACTTAAAGGACTAAAAAGGGTATTTTGCCTAAATATTAATTGCAATAAAAACTTGGAATCAAAGTTGCTATGGTAATCTTGAGGTATTACAATAATCCTTGAGCTTGATTGCAGTAAATAAATTGTGTTAATTCTTGAATGAAGAATTAACACCTAAAACTAAAAACTAAAGCTTGGAATGAAAATTACAGCAACGTAGAAAAACTCTAAAACAAGGAAATAAAAATAATTGCAAAAGAATAATAAATTTGTTCTGAGAAAATTCCTTCGACCCCTGGTACTTTGCACTAGCACACATATATATAGCAGAGGAAAAATAGCAGTTGAAAATCTTGAGGAAAGGTTGAGTGGAGAAAATATAGGGAGCACTATTAGTGGGTGGAGGGAAAATAGGAGAACGAGTCTGCCATTGCACTGCCCACGTCTCCACCCATTTACAACGTCCATCTTCACGCGCGTGACGGTCGTCACAGGTGGGTGACGGTCGTAACGCACTTAAGTAGCGCATTACGCTCGTCAGTGATGTGTGATGAGCGTTATTCCAAGTTGGGGGGCGTTACGCCCGTCACAAGGGTGTGACGACCGTCACTGCTCCAAAAATCCAAACTTTGTATTTTTTAATTCTTTTTCTCTTTGTTTATTGTCTAGCCTTCTTCATGTTGTCCTTTTCCATTGGTTTGAGTTGACAAATGTTATACCTGTAAAAAGACAAATAATCTCGGAATAATCAGGGGTTAGACGACTTAATGAAATATAAAATCGGTAAAAAGCGTGGTAATTATATGATATGTTTTCTCGTTATCAAATTCCCCCATACTTAAACCTTTTCTTATCCTCAAGTAAATAGTCATTCGAAAGGTCGGACAAGTTTTGTCAAGCGCATAAGCATGACATACCTTGGATTTTTAAAGTAATTTCGGGAAATCCTCGTCGGTTCGGCCAATACTTGAGTAAAACACTAAAGATACGCTAATGACACAAGCAATAAGCTTAGTCGAAGGCTTCCATTTAAAACGAGCTATCCAATGGTTCCGTTATAATTCTTCCCGGAGTTCCTCGTATCTATTTCACTCGATTTCGTTCTGGCGCAATCACATTAAGCCCTTTGTCTTAGCACGCATGTAGTGGAGTAACCGGTTAGTGACTTTGATCCTTTTAGCACGGGGTCTGGTACATGAATGTGGAAACCCTACATATGTTATCCAAATTGGAGGTTGTGGGGGATCGGGCTGTAGCACGCCCTACTGAGTTCAGAACCAGATACCTATGAACCAACCAGCACTGGATTCCTTCATTATTTGCTCAGCTCTTATATGTGCCCGTATATTTTGGTACACAAATTTTCTTTTCTTTTAGAAGCGAGATAGGAAGGATATTTTTAGAATCAGGCATCAAACACTTATATTCATCGATTCTCCATGTGGTTTATGTCAAGACGGTGCTGACTGCTAGTATTAACTACTAGGGGTTACTTCTAGAACTTGAAACTCCAGATGTCGGTATAATGGTTATTGAAACGGATCACGTAAGTAGGAAGTCTACGGTGTCATAACCGTATCGATCTTGTTATGTCATTTTCGGCTTCCTCAACTGGGATTTCGTTAAAATAGGTATGTCGGGCTAATGCGAAGATAAAATTTTTTCGGTATGGCTAAATAAAGCGAAGAATTTGAATTGAGACATATCGTAAGAATTTACTAGTTTATAAAAGATTGAAAGGTACCTCTCCCACACAAAATCCGACATTGTCCTCAATGTTGCGGTATATAGGAGGGGAAGTACAATTACAAAAACAAACGGAAAAGAAATGAAACAGAAAAATAATAAATTACATAGAAATTAAAGAAAGACTACTGGTGACCACGTCCTCTACTCCTGGTGTGAGAGCGTCTGGTAGGAGTGGCTTCAGTGTCAGTGTCTTGGAAACCAAGGGTGCTGACGTCCATCCTTAAGGCGTTAAGCTCTGACAGGGCCTCATCTAACCTCTCATTCATGTTGCGCTGCCCAGTCAAGATCTGAGCGTTTTGAGCGCACAAAGACTCAAATTGCTCATGTTTCCTTCTCTCAAGTGCCGCGTTCATTTGGTTTTGCATATGGAGGGCGCGGAGGATGTCTTCAAGATTAACAGGAGGAGGTGCAGATGAGGATCCTGGAATGTCATGGACTGGAGGAGCACTATCCAACTCTTCTTGTATTTCGTCTACGGGGGCTGCAAGTTGGTCTTCATGGGCAGGTGCACGCTCTACGGGAATTGCAGGATCGAACAACCAGTTTGCTCGGTTTCTTGGATCGATTCGGTCCCTGCACGGAAAAATGATATTCTGATAGACAGTGTTCCTGATTACAGGGTGGAATCTGCTGTCTTCCCGCTCGTAAATGAGATGTGCGGCTTTGCAGTGATCCAAAGTTAGAAAAGCCGGTGCCATAGAAGGCAGCGTTGCGAGAGAAGCACCGTAGTTCAGACCTATGGCAAGTGAAGTAACCAGCCCTCCGAAATAAAATGGTTTTCCACCTCTAGCACAAATAGAGTGGATGTGAGCGAGTAAGAACGGGGCGGCATTGATCTTTTACCCTGTGAACGCGCAATGCAAAAAGAAGAGCTCCTTGGAGTTGAGCTTATGGTTGCTGTCGCGGGCGAAGATTGTGTTGCTAAGGATGCGGTGGAAGTAGCGGATGGCCGTATTATGAATGTGGGTGGAGTTCAGGTTGTCGTAGGATCCGACACGGATATTCGTCAAACTGTGCCATAAGTTAAAAGCTTCCTCACCAAAATTATCCGGCACCCAGAGATGAACACCTTCGTCCGAACAAAAACCTAAAAGTCGCGCGATGTTGGATTGAGGAAACTCGTGCTCAATGCCAAACATGCGGAATTTGGCCAGGCCTGACAGTTGGTTCGTGGCACCTGGCGGAGTGATGTAAACAAATGAACTCAAGAACTCAAGAGTAAGAGTTTCATAGATCGGTCTTGGTTCGCGGCACAAGTTCCACAAATCCAAACTTTGCAATAATTGGTGGACACTGTCAAGTAGTCCCAAACTCCTTAGGCAGTCAATATCAACGTACCTTGTGGGTTGGAGACCTCGACATTGAAATTTCTGAAACTTTTCCCATTGATTTTCTCCTTGTTCGTCGATTCTGAAAGTGAGGGCGGGAGCTTGTGGGTTGTTAGCCATGGTGTAGGTAGAATTTGATTTTGGAATATGAAATTGGGGTACTGTGTGGATGGTAATTTGGTGTTGGGAGTTTAGAAGTTAGAAGAAAGATGAAGTGTAGTGGGTAGTTTTCGTGTGATGTGGTAACAATGGAGGAAATGGCTTTATGAAGGGAATGGTTGGAACAGTTCTGTAATAGCCGTTCTGATACACTGTATGCGTGACGGTCGTCACGAGGGTGTGACGGTCGTCATAAGGCAAAAAGGCCTGCTACGCTCGTCACAAGGGTGTGACGGTCGTAACGCGTTCAGCGTCATTAATGAGACGACCGTTACAGGACCGTTGGGGGTGTTTATAAATTTTTATATTTTATTATTTTCTTGGTAATAAGGTTTGAAGTATTTTAATTTTTTGAAATATTTTAATTAATTAAAGTTTTGAATATATTAAAGTAATCTAATAATTAAAGTTTTATAATATTAGTTACCAGCACATAACGAAATAGTAATATTACAGTAAACATAAACCGTAAATAAAAAGAAATAAACAGTAAGCTGGAAATGAAAAGAAATGAAAATTTAAAATAAACTTGGTACTTTAAATAATTGAATAAATTCATAAGAAATTGTTTCGAAATAACTAGAAATAAAAATGATAAAATGCTGAAATAATAACTAGAATCCCTCCCACACTAAAACTAAACAGTGTCCCCACTATATGTACAAATGCGAGAGAAAAGAATAGGATAACAATGGCAACTCTAGCCACGGGGAGGCGGAAACATATGCTGGTGCATCTAATCCAGCTGATCGGTCACCAAATCCATGAAAGTGATGAAGTCCACCCGGAGAGATGTCAGCTCACCCCGCATGTCAGTAATTGCTTCATGCAAAGAGTGCAGGGTAACAGTAGGTGAAGGCGGTGTAATCTCTGGAGCCTGGGTGGCAGTCTCAGCGGAAGTAGCCTGCTGTTCCCAAGGATCGGGGAACTCATGGTATCCTGGTGGTGTGGCAGGATCTTCATCAGCATTAGTAGTGTTAGGGACCTCGTAAATGTCAACAGTAGATGGTGAGGAGGGCGGTGTAGAAGGATGGTGAAGGTCAAAAAGCCAGTTATCTCTGTTATGCACACTGGTGATAGGATCCGGAAGCTTAAACTGGTGGACGATCTGATGATTAACTAACAGGTAAAATTGATCTGGTCCAAGGTTCCCGATAATGCTAGTGTTGAAGCAGAATGCAATGTCCATCGGCTTTATTCCATAAAGCGGGGCTGATCCGAGCATAGGCCTGCGGAGTCCAATTGCATTTGATAGCATGGTAACTAAACCACCCAACAGGATTGGTGCATTTGGAGTCTGGATGGTACGCTTCATATTAGCGAGCATATAAGCGGCACCGTTTACCGGACGGCTCTGGGATGCATAATACATAATGAATAGCTCATCGCGAGATACAGATGTGACATTTTGCTGTTTGCCAAAGATGGTGTGGGCGATGATCTTGTGAAAATACCTGATAGCCGAGTTATGGGTGCATTCAGAATAAAGATCATACGGATCAGGATGGTTATTACCAGCGATGCTTCCCCAGAAAAAATCAAGATCAGAGTCAGGCAAGAGGTCCTCCTCTGTCATAGTGATAACATCAGGTCCAAAGGGGAACCCAAGCAGATGGCTAAACTCCCTGAGGTTATAGGTGTAATCCATGTCAAACATCCTGAAAGTGATCAACCCACAGTTGAATCCTATCCCGTGATTTGGAATGAAGCTCAGGGTGCTCAGGAACTCAAGGGTCAGCTTCTTGTAAGTACAGTACCGTCTTCGGATAGGAGCAGTGTCCCAGCCAATCTGATGCAGCAAGTACATGACACTCTCACGAATGCCAAGGGCGGTCATAGCATGGTCATCTGCGTAGATAGTAGGGCATATTTCCCACTCAGCCAGGTCCTCAAATCGTCTTCTTTGGTGTCTGCTTCTCAAATTGACATTCATGAAGTTTACACGGGCCATAGCTCTAAATATGAAAGCAAAAGAATTACCCCCCTGAAAATATTTAATAAATGTTTGAAAGAAAGAGAAACTAAGTTAGTATTTTCGGGTTAAGAAATTGCCAAAGTTAAATCAAAAAGAAAAAGAAAGTTTAAAGGGAAAATAAAAACAGAAGAAAAAATAGAAAGGAGTAAGAGATGCAATCATGAAAATGTTTTAAAGATTAAGAAAAAGAAAAAGAAAAACATGTTAAATCAGTAAAAATAATTAAAGTAAAACATGGGTTTCCTCCCACGAAGCGCCTTTATTTTATGTCGACGGCTCGACAGTTAATACCTATTCAGTTAGGTATCGGGGTAGGCGGCTCACTTAACTGAAGATAAGCCGAATAGTTGATATTTCCGACGTTAAAGTAGTGCTTTAAGCGCTGGCCATTGACTATGAATGGTTCGATAGAAATGCCTTTAATTTCTATCGCACCACTTGGGAAAAATTTGTTAATTTCGAATGGTCCGGACCATCTGGAACGTAATTTTCCCGGGAAAAGTTTCAGTCTAGAGTTGAATAGGAGTACGATGTCTCCTTCCTTAAATTCTTTCCGCGAGATACGCTTATCGTGCCATTTTTTTGTTCTTTCTTTATATAGATTCTAGCATTTTCATAAGCGTCTAAACGCAATTCTTCTAATTCATGGATATCTAACACTCGTTTCTCGCCAGCAGTCTTGTAATTTAAGTTAAGGGTTTTTATGGCCCAATAAGCTTTATGTTCTAATTCTACTGGCAAATGACAAGATTTACCATAAACTAACTTGAACGGAGTTATTCCGATAGGGGTTTTAAAAGCTGTCCGATATGCCCAAAGAGCATCATTTAGCTTGGAGGACCAATCTTTTCTGGATGAGGTTACGGTTTTCTCAAGGATTTGTTTTATCTCCCTATTTGACACTTCCACTTGTCCGCTCGTTTGAGGATGGTATGGTGTGGCTATGCGATGTTTAACGCCATATTTTGAAAGTAACTTTTCGAAGATTCTAGAGATAAAATGGGACCCACCATCACTGATTACTAGTCTTGGTACACCGAATCATGGGAAGATAATATGCTTGAATAATTTTAGTACCACACGTGTATCGTTTGTGGGTGCGGCGATGGCTTCAATCCATTTTGATACGTAGTCGACGACTACCAAAATATACTTATTTCCAAAAGATGCGGGGAAAGGTCCCATGAAATCAATTCCCCATACATCGAAAACTTCTACTTCGAGGATTCCTTTTTGCGGCATTTCGTCGCGTCTAGATATATTTCCTGTGCGTTGACATCTATCGCAGTTCATAATTTCTACGTGGACGTCTTTCCATAAGGTAGGCCAAAAGAAGCCAGCTTGAAGTATTTTTGCACAGGTTTTCGACGTACTAGCGTGTCCACCATAAGGGGCAGAATGGCAATGGGAAATGACGTCGTCTATTTCATCGTTGGGAACGCAGCGATGGTAGATACCATCGACGCCTCTTTTAAAGAGTAATGGTTCATCCCAAAAGTAGTGTTTAAGATCATGGAAAAATTTCTTCCGCTGTTGGTACGTTAAATCAGGTGGTAAAACACCGGCAGCTAAATAGTTGACGAAGTCAGCGTACCATGGTAATGTGGTGTTAGTACAAATGGCTTTTACTACCGCAGTTGTTAAAGGTTCATTGTGTTGATCTAAATTGTCGGTAAGGTTTATCTCTAGCTTAGAAATAAGGCGTTCATAAGGGAAATCTTTGTTTATGGGAACACTCTCGGTTTGGATTCCATCTAATCTCGATAAATGGTCAGCTACCACATTTTCAGTTCCTCTCTTGTCTTTTATTTCTAAGTCAAACTCTTGTAGGAGTAAGATCCATCTGAGTAGTCGCGGTTTGGCGTCTTTCTTGCTTAGTAAGTATCGGATCGCAGCATGATCCGTGTAAATAATGATTTTGGCGCCTACTAAGTAGGAACAAAATTTATCCAATGCGAATACCACAGCTAAGAGTTCCTTCTCCGTAGTGGCGTAATTCATTTGTGCGGGATCGAGTGTTCTACTTGCGTAGTAGATAGCGTGAAGCTTTTTTCTTTGCGTTGTCCTAGGACTGCGCCTACAGCATAATCGCTTGCATCGCACATTATTTCAAATGGTAGGTTCCAATCAGGAGGTTGCATAATAGGTGTTGAGATTAAGGCTTCTTTAAGTGTCTCAAATGCGTTCAAGCATTTATCGTCGAAAATAAACTCAGCCTCTTTCATTAATAATTCAGTTAGTGGCTTGGTGATTTTAGAGAAATCTTTTATAAAACGTCGGTAAAAACCCGCGTGTCCTAGAAAGCTTCTTATTTCTCTAACTGTTTTGGGTGGTTGAAGGTTTTTGATAATTTCGCTCTTTGCTTTGTCGACTTCAATCCCTCTATTTGATACAATGTGACCCAACACAATTCCTTGTCTCACCATGAAGTGACATTTTTCCCAGTTAAGCACTAGGTTGACATTGACACAACGTTTCAGTACTAATTCAAGATTTGATAAACATCCGTCGAAACTCTCTCCACAGACAGAGAAATCATCCATGAATACTTCCATAATTCCGTCTAAAAAATCTGCGAAAATCGCCATCATGTATCGTTGGAAAGTTGCAGGTGCGTTACATAGTCCAAATGGCATTCTTCGGTATGCAAAGGTACCATAGGGACATGTGAACATGGTTTTCTCTTGATCATCATGATGAATGGGAATTTGAAAGAATCCTGAGTACCCGTCAAGATAGCAGAAATGGGAATGTTTGGCTAAACGCTCGAGCATTTGATCAATGAATGGTAATGGGAAATGGTCCTTGCGCGTAGCTTTGTTTAGTTTTCTATAATCGATACACATTCTCCATCCTGTCTGGGTATGTTGTGCTACCGATTCGCCTTTTGTGTTCGTTATAACCGTAACACCTCCTTTTTTAGGCACCACGTGAACTGGACAGACCCAGTTGCTATCTGATATTGGGTATATGATACCTGCCTCTAGTAGTTTCTTCACTTCCTTCTTAACGACTTCACTTAGGATAGGATTTATTCGTCTTTGATGTTCTCTAGAAGTCTTGCAGTCCTCCTCCAGCATAATGCGGTGCATACAGAGAGAAGGGCTTATTCCTTTGAGATCTGATATATTATAGCCTAACGCGGTTGGATATTTCCTTAACACGCTAAGAAGTTTTTCGGTTTTGACCTCTCCTAATTTGGCATTGACTATAACTGGTCGTTCGAGTTCTTTATCTAAGAATTCATACCTAAGATCTTCAGGTAATGTTTTAAGTTCTATACCAGGTTTCTTATTAGTTGGGGCAGGATCGGGTGTTTAGGCTAAACATTCGTTTAGGTTGGCATCTAAGTGTTCTTGTTTCCAGTCCTCGTTCTTAAGGATAGTTGGTGTCTGAATTTTCAGCATCTCATAATAGGTTTCCTCTTGGCATTCAAGTTCTTTGACACATTCATCAATAATATCTAGGAGACAACATGAGTCATCTATAGCAGGGGCTTTAAAGAATTGGGAAAGAATGAATTCTACTTTTTCTTCTCCTACCTCGAAGGTAAGTTTTCCTTTCTTAACGTCTATGATGGCTCCTGCAGTAGCTAAAAATGGTCTTCCTAGTATGATGGGAATGTTTTAATCTTCCTTGATGTCCATTATTATAAAGTCAGTCGGTATGTAAAATTGTCCTATTCGGACATGAATGTTTTCTAGCATACCAACAGGAAATTTGACTGATCTGTCGGCTAGTTGTAGGGACATCTTGGTAGGTCTCATGTCGCCTAATTTGAGCTTCTCGCAAATAGATAAGGGCATTAGACTGACACTGGCTCCTAAATCGCATAGAGCTTTGTCTATGACATATTTTCCAATTACACATGGTATGGAGAAACTACCAGGATCTTTTAGCTTTGGAGGCATGTTATTTTGAATTATGGCGCTACATTCGGCAGTTAGCATAACGGTTTCGTTTTCAATGATTTTTTTCTTATTAGACAATATTTCTTTTAGGAATTTAGCATATGACGACATTTGGGTTATAGCTTCTGTAAATGGGATAATGACGTTTAATTGTTTCAGAAGTTCTACAAATTTCTTGAATTGCCCCTCGTTCTTGGATTTTGCAAGTCTTTAGGGGTATGGAATTGGTGGTTTATATGGTGGTGGAGGCACATAAGGTTTTTCTGAAGCCTCTCTGTTCTCATTCGCGTCTTCCTCTACATTTTCAGATTGATCTTTCGACTTCTCTATTTCTTTTTTAGGTTTTTGATACATGGTCGGGTTTTGGAGTCTAGGATCTACCAGTCCATCAAGGGTTGTCCCACTTCGTAATGTGATAGCATTTGCATGTCCTTTAGGATTGGGCTGTGGCTGTCCAGGAAATGTACCAGCAGGTGCGGCAGAACTAGCTTGGTGTTGTGCTACTTGGGAGATTTGGGTTTCTAACATTTTATTGTGAGTTGCTAGGGCATCTACCTTATTTGCTAATAGCTTCAACTGTTCACCGGTGTGAATGTTTTGATTGAGGAATTCTTTGTTTTGTTGGGCTTGATTAGCGATAAAATTTTCCATTAGGATTTCAAGGTTAAATTTCTTAGGAATGTTAGGAACATTAACAACAGGTTTTTGATACCCTGGAGGTACAGCAGGTGCTTGGCCAGGTGCATATAAAGCGTTATTGCTCTTGTACGAGAAGTTAGGATGGTTCTTCCAACCAGGATTATAGGTATTGGCATAAGGATTACCTTGAGCGTAATTTACTGACCAGCTGATATTCCTACTAAGATTTGACATTCGGTTCCAACATGACCAGGAACTCCATAAACTTCGCAGCTTGGGGTAACTGTAGCCACGGTAGCTGCAGGAGGTAAGGTCAAGCTTTCTATCTTTTGGGTAAGAGCATCTACCTTAGCATTAAATTTATCTAGGCTACTAATCTCGTACATCCCGCCTTTGGTTTGAGTTTTCTCCACAAATGTTCTTTCTCCTCCCCACTGATAGTGGTTTTGAGCCATGTTTTCAATGAGTTGGTTAACTTCGTCATAAGGCTTGTCCATCAGTGTACCACCCGCGACGACATCTATAGATAGTCTTGTGTTGTACAAGAGTCCATTATAAAACGTGTGGATTATCAGCCATTTTTCTAATCCGTGATGTGGGCACATTCACATCATATCTTTGTAGCGCTCCCATGCATCGAATAGCGATTCAGTATCCTTCTGCCTAAATCCGTTGATTTGGGCTCTTAGTGCAGCGGTCTTGCTTGGGGGAAAGTATCGTGCTAAGAATACAATCTTCAGTCCTTCCCATGTAAGGACGGAATTTGATGGCAAGGATTGCAACCAAGCCCAAGCTCTATCTCTTAGTGAGAAAGGGAAAAGACGTAATCTTATCGCATCTTTACTAACACCATTTGCTATAACTGTGTCGGAAAATTGAACGAATTTTGTAAGATGTTCATTCGGATCCTCAGAAGGATCTCCGGAGAATTGGCGTTGTTGGATAGCTGATATCAATGATGGTTTCAACTCGAAATCGTTTCGGTTTATTGCTGGAGCAGCAATGCTGTTGTGGGGTTCTTGTTGTGATGGAGCTGCGTACTTATTCAGTGGACGGGTCCTTTGTTCTTCGGCCATGTTTAATTCTGGATTGGTTTCGGTCTCAGAGGAAGAATTAGAATCTGTTTCAGAATCAATCTTGATTTCGGGTTTGGGTAAAGGAATAGCGTGATTTAAACAGTAATCCCTGACTACACGTCTTACGGAAAGAATGCGTTCAGGTCCGTCCGTCGATTTGTCAAGTGGTTCGCCTTGTGAGCGAGTCCTTGGCATACATATCGAAAAAGGGTATCTGTTGCCTAGTCTAAACGCGCAACAGAAGAATCGTAATTAATTAACTACCAATCCCCGGCAACGGCGCCAAAAACTTGATCGGGACTTTATGAGTCTGTCGGGATACTAACTGCAAGTATACAGTTCAGTCGTTCTAGTTTTAAAAGATTATCGAACCCACAGAGACTGAGGATCAATCGCATACGATCTAATGCTACAGTTTGTTTAACTAAGCGATGAATATTCGATTTTTGGGGGAAACAGTTTAATTAAAAATAATAGTAATAGTTATACCGGTATGTGATAATTGGACTTCGCGAATTCGGTGAATCACTTGGCCTATAAAGTATTTCGGTAAAAGCTAATTGTTTAAAAACCTGAGACATACACTCTCGTGTTCATGAAATAAGTTATGCTACTAAACCTAGTGGATGCACTTTAAATTTAATAACACTTTTTGAAAACAATTTGAATTTAATTAATTTATTAAAACACTCTCGTGTATTTAAAAATTAATGTTTCATTACCACTATCTGGGTTGAACCCCAGCTCTCGCATGCAAGTTCTTGCCTTAATTAATTTCTCACTCTCGTGGCAAAATCGTGTTAATTAACCTCTCACTCTCGTGACAAGGGTAGTTAAATTAATCTTGGAAATTGGAAACCAGAAATTGTTTTATAAATATTTTTGGCCAAGGTATCACTGAATTCTTTCAGTTCTTAAGAGTCACATACCGGTATTAATAATTTAGCCGGACATAATAAATTTAACAGCAATGCAATTCAAAATATAATTCATAACAATAATTGGCATAATATAAAAATGAATAAATATTAATTGCAATAAAAACCTGGAATCAAAGTTGCTATGGTAATCTTGAGGTATTACAATAATCCTTGAGCTTGATTGCAGTAAATAAATCGTGTTAATTCTTGAATGAAGAATTAACACCTAAAACTAAAAACTAAAGCTTGGAATGAAAATTACAGCAACGTAGAAAAACTCTAAAACAAGGAAATAGAAATAATTGCAAAAGAATAATAAATTTGTTATGAGAAAATTCCTTCGACCCCTAGTACTTTGCACTGGCACACATATATATAGCAGAGGAAAAATAGCAGTTGAAAATCTTGAGGAAAGGTTGAGTGGAGAAAATATAGGGAGCACTATTAGCGGGTGGAGGGAAAATAAGAGAACGAGTCTGCCCTTGCATTGCCTACATCTCCACCCATTTACAACGTCCATCTTCACGCGCGTGACGGTCGTCACATGTGGGTGACGGTCGTAACGCACTTAAGTAGCGCATTACGCTCGTCAGTGATGTGTGATGAGCGTTATTCCAAGTTGGGGGGCGTTACGCCCGTCACAAGGGTGTGACGACCGTCACTGCTCCAAAAATCCAAACTTTGTATTTTTTAGTTATTTTTCTCTTTGTTTATTGTCTAGCCTTCTTCATGTTGTCCTTTTCCATTGGTTTGAGTTGACAAATTTTATACCTGTAAAAAGACAAATAATCTCGGAATAATCGGGGGTTAGACGACTTAATGAAATATAAAATCGGTAAAAATCACGGTAATTATATGATATGTTTTCTCGTTATCAGTGCTCTAGTGGGAATCGATCCTATTGGTGGGGATCTTTGGAGAAACAATGACTAAGTCATCAGTGAAGTTTTGGTACCATATGCATGAGTCTAATAAAGTTGCTTTTCATTCTTTGTGACATTGAATAATGATTAATTAAGTGATGCTTTGTGAATATGTGAACTAATAATGTCTTGATGATAATTGTTTACTGATGATATGATGATGATATGAATAAATAATTAAGTGGAGGTGTGAGTATAACATGATGTTTTGATGGTGTGTGATGTTTTTCTTTTATGTTGTAACACTATATCTATTCCTTATGTCTTTTATAATGATTATGATTACTCGCACTTTCAACTTGAAAATGTTGTCTCTATATGTGGGTAACTTGCACGTGATCAGGATTAATGCGTTAAAGCTTAGAGGATTAACATTGTAGTGCATTCTTTATTTCTGTTGATTTTAGAAGGTCTTTCTCTGATATGTAACATCGGGGTTGAGAACATTTATTTTGAAACTATTATACTTTTGTTTATTTTGAGATGATAAATTACCTTTCATGGTATTAGTTGTTTAATTTTATGAATCATGAGCGACGAAGTGTGAGGAAGACTCTATGAAGTATTTTTAATAAAGATGTTTTGATACTATGATCTCGCTGCAATAATCTGAATTTTGATATATGTTGATATTAAAGAATTAGTTGTTTTAGATGTTTTGAAAACCCATGTTACTGAGTAGGATGTTTATATGATGCTTTTATGAAGATGTGATACCCATTTTGGTGATTTTATTTAATTTAATTTCATGAAATGTATGAGAATTATATGTGGGTTTAGAAGGGCGTTACAGAAGGAATCTGAAGAACCTCAACCAGAAGCTGTTGAAGCTCGGACTCTTCTGAGGAAGTACATAACCAGATCCTCACATTTTAAAGAATTGATTTTGGGTGATAGATCTGAACCAGTCAGAACCAGATCCTCTTTCAAACCTTTAGAAGAGACACTTCTGGGTTTGGTGTCCCTTATAGAGCCTACATCTATTGATGAAGTGCTTCTAGACACAAAATGTGTTGCGTCTGTGATTTTATGATTGACAATAATTTTTGTAAAACATGTTTCATTTGGTAAAACATGTATCACATCCAGATGTTGAGCAAGATGTTGCAACATATTGAACAACTATTATACTAGGTTCTACTTCCTAAAGATGTTGAGCAAGATGTCATGACATATTGAACAAATGTTACAACATGTTCTGCTGTTACTTTCTTGACAAAATTGATTTGATTTTGTGAGATTATCTTGGATATATCTCACTTATTTATGCAGGTCAAGAAGATTTTATTTGGAACAATTGATTTTATCTCTAACTGTACATTAGTTTCTAAAATTTGATGTTGAGACAATTTAGGAAACTTATGATGTTTTGATCATTTTGTGTTAGACATTAGGATCGAACCTTTTGCATGATAATTTTAGGATAAAAATTTTCCTTTCAAAATTAACTTTAGATTCAAACTTGCATGATAATCATTAGGATCAAGTCTCCTCTTAGAAAATTTTCCTTCTCTTGTATAATTAAAACTAAAATTTCTTTTCATAATAAAAAAACACAAAAACACTTATTACTTTTCAAACACTTTCAAAAATTAAAGGAGGAAAGACTTAAGTATCCCTTATTTAAGGGATCCACTTAAGATATTTCTCCTAACAAAAACACTTCACAAGTCCAAAGTTTTTTTCTCTTGGCATTTATCTTTAAAACATTTTCAAAAGGGTTCTTCACCCATAAAAAACATACAAAAAACCATGTTTTTTAGAAGAAATGCAGTGTTCTGATTCCTTCACGGGATACATATGCATTAGGTCGCAAAACTCAAGCGAACACAATAATAAAAATATTTTCTTTTTCCCAATAATTCATTCATGCATTTCCCTTAGAAAGTAACGCCTTTAGATATACACACTTAGATTAGAACAATAAAAGTGGATCCTTTTGAGTACAACGGACGTGAAGTGTTACACCCCAGTTTTAATTACTAGTTATTTTAGAAACTATCACAGTGGAGGCCGCTTAGCGCGCCCTGGGACAAATTTTTTTTATATTTGCATGAATTGGATGGGGGTCTGTATGCTTATGATTTATCATTAATTTCCATGAAATTTAATAATTTATTCGGTGTGTTTTGGATTGGTTTTGGATGATTTTTGATGAGAAACGCGATGCTTGAATTTGTGTATGAGAATGATGTGAAATGACGATGAATGTGAATAACATGATTAGAATCTGTTTAATACATGTTATAATGATGTTTTGAGATGATTAACGCTATGATAATGCATTGTGTGTGATTGATGACATGAAATATGTATGTTATGCAATTTGGTGAAGATAATTCAAATGTGTTGAGTTATGTGAAATATGCTTATATGATTAAGATATAGAGATGGTCTTAATTGTATATTATTGTTGAGATTGCACATGCATCATTTGTGTCAAGAGGTAATGTTTGGTAATTCAATGGGATTTATTGACTTGTCCTAAACCTAATGCTGAGGGGTTTGAAAGCTTAAGGATGACTGGCTTTTTTTAGTGGTTATTTGTCTTGGATGTGGACCCAATATGACTGGTAAGGATAACAATTTGTACCACATGCACATTGCATTGAGTTGCATTGGAGTCACACGTGTCAATGTGAAATGTTGAATTGGTGTGCATTATGTGATATTGGTATGAATGTTACATATGTGGTATTTGTGATTGATTATCTTTGAATAATGAATTGTTGAGCAATGTTGTATATGTAATCATGTGAATTATGTTAGAATATGTTGGTTACATGATTATGTGAAGTATGATGAATTCTTTTGATGGATTTTTGTTATGCATTACTTATTATTATATATTTCCATAATGATATGAATTTCCATCCTTCTATTGATATGATGTTTTATTCGACATTTCTCAGGTACCAAGGATATCAGTGGTGCTTCTAGCATGGAGTATTTAGAGGAGCTAGTCCTTTATTTGTTTGTTTTACTAAGTGGTGATTCATACTATGGTCTATGTAACACAACGGACATATTGAATCATGTTATTTTTATGCTATTCATGTTTATTTGAGAGATGTTGTTATACTCTCTGGATATTTATGTTGGATTGAGATGTATGTGATGATGGTCTTTAGTGCCGAACATATCTATGATATTATTGTCATTATGGGATTTCAATCATTAGTATTATTATTTTGAGATGAGAATTAATCTGCTTCGAGATGCATATGTGTTGTGGTATGGAACATGATTCTAAATGCATGTTATGAATATGACCAGTGTATTTGTGTTGTTGTCGTGAAGTAAATGTGGCGCCCTCTTTGATATGCATGATAACTTACTCTGATTATGCTATATATATATATATATATATATATATATATATATATATATATATATATATATATATATATATATATATATATATATTGTTGGTGTGAGATGGTACTTTGAGAGATAAGCCTACTACCCAGGCTTGAGTTTACCACATGATTAGAGTGGATGGACATGTCGAATACCGTGGCGTTTGACACGTAAGAGTTGACATGAGACCCACTCCCTTATATGGTGGAGTTTATTTACATGAACGTCATTAGTATCTTCATGATGAAGAATCATGTTCCTACCATTCTTGGAGATTTCTATCATGCAACACACAAAATAAATTCTAAGAAAGGTGGGGTTCTTCTTTGATGTGCTCCTTTACTTTACATATGTTTCATGAACTATCTTCCCATGGTTGGAGATTTCATGGATACTAGGAATACGTTGAAGTGGTCAGAGAGGTTGATGGGTCTTGATGCTAAAGACATCATCTAGTACAACATGGAGTATGGTGGCATTGAAATTATATTCAGTTATGGAAACTTCTGAAATGTACTTCTAATAGGGATAAGGGGGGAATAAATTACAATCCTGTCCTTTCTCAATGTCAGTTGGGATACGCTATGAAGGATCCACCTAAGAACAAGGAATTATAGGAGTCTCTTTATTACCAAGAGGGTAGGGATTCTGAGTTTTAAAAAAAACTATTGATGCTTGGAAAAGGATTCATTGGAAGTGGAAGTATTATCCGGGGAAGAAGGATTATGTGGACTATCCTTCTTATGTTGAGTGGGTAAGGAAAATGGTCCAGACCTATCCCTTGACTTTTTCCCGAAGAAGTTCTCTTGTTTCCACTAAGACTTGTTCAACCTACTCCTGTACCAATTGAAGAGTTCGAGAAGCTTCAAATCCTTAATCAATAACTTTGTGCTGAAAATGAAGAATTGGAGAAGGAAGTATCTAGAGTTTCCACTACAAAGAATGAAAGTGCTCATCAATTCAAGTTGAAGAACAAGCTGCTCACGAAGAAAAACAAGACTATTGAGGAAGAGACTAAAAGAAGATTGAAAATTGGTGAAGACCTAAGAGCTTATTTTCTCAACATTGACAACAAGAAGAAGGATCTGAATGAAGTTCTGAGGGAGAATTTCAAATTGAAATAAATATGGGCACCCTTTCAAAATCTAAGAAAGATATGAAGGACGAGTACGAGACCCATATTGAAGATTTAAAGGAGAAGCTCAAGGCTAGAGGATGGGTACTCGAGGAAGAATGTATTCAGAAGATTAAGGCCGATCATCAGCTTATGGGATGCCAAAGTCAGTTAAATAAAGCCTTAGAAGAATTTGAAAAGCTTAAAATTCAAGCTGAAGTCAAGAAGCCCAGAGGTAAAGTTCAATAAGAAGAAGCACTTTAGATTTGTTTTATCTTTTATGTTAAGTGATCACCATCAGTCTTGTTGATTAGTATCCTTCACTTTGTATTTTGTTGGTTTTTGGCTTCTGACTTTGTAATGAAGTCATTATGTTTATCTTAACGTTACCATCTGTTTTGATAGTGTTCCACTCCTCTTTTGTTACTTTCTTGCCTAAAAACTTGAATCAATGTATAGAGTCATGGGAAATGAATAGAACATGTCATTTGCATACACATTCATGCATTTCATACATACATGCATAACAAGTGGAGTTCTTTTTCTGATCTTTTCTTTTCTCTTCAGAATGACAACCTGACTTCTCACCAATACGCTACTCGAAACAACAATCAATGACTAGCAATGGAGCATCTTTGTGAAGACATGAATGAGATGAGATCTATTATGACAACCTAAATAAATCAATTCATGGAGGTCATTCAGAATATGGCTAAGGGACAAGAGGAGTTAAGGGTGGATGTTTAGAGGCCCGCTGTGATTGGTGGATCTAGAACTGACTGTTTAACGCTGGTTCGCGAAATGTCGCGGAAGCAAGAGTCGCCACCGTCTTTTATTTTCTCCAAAGGGAAAGGACAAAAGCACAGAAAAATTCCTTATAGAGATTGCTCTCGGTTCGGGAGGTAGATTATAGAAAGGGAAGGTGTTAGCACCCTTTCTATCCATGGTTATCCATGGGCTCTTAGATACTTGCTCATTTGTGTTTTCAAAATGGTTTGTTTGCTTTTCAACTGTGGGTTTAAAAAGTTTCTTTGAAAATTTCAGTTCGACTCTTGTATCAGTCCTCAAGAGTGTTTGAAAAGTTGCTTTCGAAAGCTTTTTGAAAAGGTGTCGGTGTGAAAAGTATTTTTGAATTTTGTTTTGAAATTAGAGCAAGTATCTAGAGTCGTCTACCTACCCTAAGGAATTCGTCTGTGTAAATGTCCTTAAAGTAGTGCCATCCCACCATTGAGAGGTAGGTAGCACCACCGTTGGAGGTGTTCGGGTCAATTCGAGGGTTCGGGACATGGTGATCACCGGAGCAATAGGAAGACACCTTAGAAGCTACCCTCATGCCATGTTCATGGACATGAGGACTTACTAAAACGTCCTCTACTCGACGATATCACCTTTCGAGGGGCAAGGCAACAATGAGGCGTACCCTAGGGGTGGTGTGTGATTTGTGTGTCGTTTTCATATATTTTTGTCTTGTTCATGCAATGGTGATCTACGCGTTGCTTTTATTTTTGACATTCATTCTTTCATGCGATTTATTAACAGTTAAAAAAGATGTGAGAAGGTAAAAGATCCTACGCTATTACAAAGGCGCGGGTCCACATCGCCAAATTTAATCCAGGACCCGATTTGAGATAAAACAAAATGCGAGAAATATAAATGTCTAATTAAGCTATTACATGGCTTTGGGAGAATTACATGAATATTCACAAAAAGAAAATAAAAATGCGGAGAGAATAAAAAGTCGGGAATGCGAGGGCGTTGGACCCTTTTTAGGAAATTAAATTACGATTAACAAATTAATTAAGTTAAAATAAAAAGAAAAGATTTTTTGGAGTTTTTTGTATTTATGGGCTTTTAGTAAGAATTAATGGAATTTAAACCTAATTCTAACTATTTTTAATTTATTAAGAAAAATATGTTAAAATTGAATCTAAAATTAACCTAATTAATTAATACAATTTTATTTACAAAAATAAATAATTAATTATTAATAATGGTAAAAGAAAAGAAAAAAAGATAAAAGTGATTAAAACCCTAATTCTACATTTTTTAATTTATTAAGAAAAACATTTAAAATTAAATCTAGAATTAAGACTAATTAATTAATAAGACTTTTTTACAAAAAAAATAACATTAAATAAAATATATTTTTATTTTTATCTTTCTGATTTTTTATTATTTTTTATGTTATGAAAATATATTAATTTAAAGAATTAAAAAGAAATAATTGAATTAACACAAATAATGGAAAATAGAAAAAAGAAAAGAATTGCAAACCCTTGGGGGGTGTTGACCCCAGTTTGGAGGTCATGTTGCCAGCAATTAGGCCCAATAGAATTAAGGCCTTCAGTTGACTTTCCAGGGCGTATGTGTACGCGTTGACTGGTGAGTATGATGTTCATCAGATCAGGGCCCTTGGATGGACATTCTGAGACATGTGGCGTGCTTGGATATTGAGTGTATGGTGAACCCTTGGGTGTGCGCTGCGTAGGAATATGGAAAGGAAAATAATATGAGAAAGGGAGGGGACCTGGGAATCGAACCCAGGTCCCAGAGTTTACCAAATGCCTTGTCCACCAACTGTGCCAACTGCGCGTTTTGTATATAATATAAACAATAATGAATATAAGGTAAAACGAACGATTAGTGGGTATTTCGCGCGAAATTCAAATGCACCACTTGCTGGCTTACACATCACCTTCTTCTCCAATTGTTTGTTGTGCCTGAAAAAAAAACAAACTGAATAGCGGGGGTTTTAAACCCCCACTAAGTGATAAGCATAAAAATAGCGAATAGGCCCTGGTTGCTCATAAATTGAGCGTGACATGTGTGTTCAATTCGCATGAAGCTTCTGAATCCAACAGTCCTGGTCTTAGGGTCTAATTTTTCTGGACAAGAGAAACCCCAAATTTAAAGTCATGAAACCCTAGCAAGCTTCAATGGTAACTTCATGTATAACGCACAAAAACTCAATTAAATTACATGATTAACTTTAGAATGGTTAGATTAGTCTAAATCAATAGAAAGAATGCAATGAAAATGCTTATAAATTAAAACACGAATATGCACAAAATTTGAAACAGGACCACTTGATTCTACCGTTTCTTGACGTTAGAGGTTATGATTTTGATTCAGGAAGCTCCCTTGATATCTCAGGAAGGTGATGGAATGGTCCTCTTGCCTTGAAACGCTTTGGAATGGTGTTTTCAGTTTCAAAAAATATCACCAAAAGTGCAAAGTGTATAAGAGGTTTTTAGCGCCGCTTCCAGGTCCTTGGCTTTAGGTTTAGCTTCTGACTTATGTATGGAATGAATTAGGGTTGGGTTTTGAGTCCAAAAATCCTTGCATTGATGTATGAGATATTTGATTTTCATGGCATATTTTTCAAATCTTTTCCATGTGATTTTGATTCCAATCATGGCCAATCTTTCCAATTTTGGTATGCACGAAATCTTGAGTATCCAATGAGTGATTACACTGCATAAAAAGATTCAAATGCATTGGTTTAGTATTTTTTCCATATTTTATTTAATTAAATGAATTAATTGTGATTAAAAATTCAAATAAATAATAAAAATGATGAAATAAATCCCCTTTGGGCCAAATGGTCGTGCATATGCTTTGGATGATGAATCTTGGAAGAAAATGTGGCCCATTAGCCATTTTGAGGCATTTGAAGCAAAGTTGACTTTTCAAAATTCCCAAACATTTCCCAACTTCCACAAGGCATATCTTGCTCAATGTTTAAGCTTTGATCATGTTCTTGGACATTTTGGAAAGGTCCTGAAGTCCTCTAACCAATGCCTTTGGTCCCATGTCATTTTGATTTACCAATCTCACGTTATGGCCTTTGACTTAAAGTCCCTTTTTGTTGACTTTTGAAAATGACCTATAATGTTGAAATTGATAACTTTTTGTGAGAGCATTTCTTGGACTTGAAGTGTGAAGAGGAGTTGTAGGAAATATCTTGGTCTTCAAAATGAGCTTTGGGTGGAATTTTTATGATAAACCATGTGGAAGTTATGCCCTGGTCAAGTTACAGTTGACTTTTTCAACTATCCAAATATGGAAACTTTTGCATCTTGAGACTTTTTGAGCCATGCCTTGAAAATCATGATCAAGAATTGATCAAATGATGTTTGTGGCTTCAAAATAAGATGTTGACCAAAAATTTGAACTTTTGACTGTCAAATGACCATTTTGCCCCTACAGTTGACTATAGGGCAATTAGGGTTTTTGACTGTGCAATTTTGTGCTGTAAGTCTTGAAACTTGGCATGAGGATGTTTGACCATGTTTATAGGCATGTGGGACTTGATTGGACCCTTGGAAACTTCAATTTCTTTGTCAGAACCAAAACCCTAGTTTTTGACTGTTAGGAGGCCCTTGAACTGTGCAACCCTTGGGGAGACTTTGAAGCATGCTCTTTGAAAATCTTGAAGAATATGGGAGGGCAAATTTTGGGGTGCAACAGTTGCCCCTGTTCAATCTTCTTAGACCTGAGGATGCAGATTAGCTGACGTGCCTTTCGTAATCCGAAGGTGGAAGATGATTGAACACTAGAGTGCCCAGAAATTTGCGCTCACATAGTAGTGTGATGATGGGAATGGGCTTATAGATGCCATTTGGAGATTGATGGATAGGATGATGGGCTTATAGATGCCATGCTAAGATGTGATGGAAGATGGATGGGCTTATAGATGCCATCTGGATGTTGATCGCGTAAGAGATTCCTTAGCGAGAACTTGCGTACCTGCAAAAGAAAATGATTATCTGACCTGTTATAGGAGCTGGTCTTCAAACTCTTTGTGTGGATGTGTCCTGAATGGTTACAGGAATTGAATCATGAGCTTTAAACGGTGATGAATGAACCAGGGATGGTTACTACCTCAACGGGACGGTGAGAGAACCTTGGATGATTACTACCTCAACAGGAACGCTGAGAGAACCTTGGACGATTACTACCTCAACAGGAACGCTGAGAGAACCTTGGACGATTACTACCTCCACAGTAACGGGGAGAGAACCATAGGCGACTTAAACCTCAACAGTAACACTGAGAGAATCTGGGGCGATTACTACCTCCGCAGTAACGGGGAGAGAACCATAGGCGACTTCAACCTCAACAGTAACGCTGAGAGAATCTGGGGCGATTACTACCTCCGCAGTAACGGGGAGAGAACCATAGGAGACTTCAACCTCAACAGTAACGCTGAGAGAATCTTGGATGTCTTCTACTGAGTCTTCATCAGGAAAATCTTTTAGGGATCGATTTAACTGGACTAGAGAAGGCCTTTGACTGGATAAGAAATAGGAAAATCTTAGGGTCGATTTAACTAAACCGGACAAGGTCTTGAAATCTCCAACTGGATAAGAAACAGGGAGATCTTAGGGTCGATCTGACTGAACCAGAGAAGGCCTTTGACTGGATAAGAAACAGAAAAATCTTAGGGTCGATTTAACTGAACCGGTCTAGGTCTTGAAATCTTCAACTGGATAAGAAACAGGGAGATCTTAGGGTCGATCTGACTGAACCAGAGAAGGCCTTTGACTGGATAAGAAACAGAAAAATCTTAGGGTCGATTTAACTGAACTGGTCTAGGTCTTGAAATCTTCAACTGGATAAGAAACAGGGAGATCTTAGGGTCGATCTGACTGAACCAGAGAAGGCCTTTGACTGGATAAGAAACAGAAAAATCTTAGGGTCGATTTAACTGAACCGGTCTAGGTCTTGAAATCTTCAACTGGATAAGAAACAGGGAGATCTTAGGGTCGATCTGAATGAACCAGAGAAGGCCTTTGACTGGATAAGAAACAGAAAAATCTTAGGGTCGATTTAACTGAACCGGTCTAGGTCTTGAAATCTTCAACTGGATAAGAAACAGGGAGATCTTAGGGTCGATCTGACTGAACCAGAGAAGGCCTTTGACTGGATAAGAAACAGAAAAATCTTAGGGTCGATTTAACTGAACCGGTCAAGGTCTTGGCCATAGCTGAGAATTTAACTGGATCTTTCCTGAAAGGTAAAGGTCAGTCATATGCAATGCATGATATGGATCAAGCAATGATGTTCTCAATATAAATGAGATTTGTGAAATATGATGCGTATATGCATGCTATAATGTATGGAAATGCAATGTTTATGAATGTATGTTTGTCGTCTAGGAAAGTAAATCCTTGACGGGTGCCGGGAAGTCACATCCTGGGCTGATGTAGAGCTTCTGTTTCCACTGGGGATGATAGTTGCAAGAATACCGGTAGGAGAAGATGACTCCGTTGGGGAATAAACTTGGCGAATGGATTACTCTGCGGGGAGAAAGATACTCTAGCGATCTTGCTGGGGAGCAATACTCTGTGGGAAGAGAGGTGCGTTGTTGAGATGTTGATGGTAACCTTGATGGGGATACCATTGTTGTGCTGGGAGTGTTAATAGATTTTGCTGGGGATAAGAAGATTTCTCCGAGGACGATCTTCCCGTGACTTTTGGCTGAGGATAACCCAGTTATATCCTGGTAAGGAAATAACTCTTTGAATAAAGCCGGGAGACGCGTTCGTGCTCTGCAAGGATAAGCTTCCAGAATCTACTGGGGATAAGCTTACTGCTGGGGAGATGGATCCCAACTTTCCTGGGGAAACTGGATTGGACTCTCCTGGGGAAGCTTTGAACTGTATCGGGGAAGTGACCGCATT
Organism: Vicia faba; assembly: GCA_948472305.1. Lineage (NCBI taxonomy): Eukaryota > Viridiplantae > Streptophyta > Magnoliopsida > Fabales > Fabaceae > Vicia > Vicia faba. The sequence goes on from OX451736.1 coordinate 84,735,152, forward strand.
GGATGTTTGATATGCCGCCGGGGAACAATCTTTAGACCAAGACTTCCGGGGATGCTTGTTAAGAATATCTGTATACTGTGCTGGGGAATGTTGAGATCTGCTGGAGGATACCCAACTTCCTTAAGGCTGATAATAGTTTTGCTTGGGGAGAGTGCACTGACTTGCTGGCTCACTCTCTGGGGAATTGAGATGTACTGGTTATGTTCTTCAGCCGAACCCACCTTGGTACTTTGGCGGATAGAGCAATTAGATTGCTTAGACAACTCTTTATTGCCCCTGTTTCTAATGTTACCCGTAATTAATCCTTTGTTTCGTATGCAAATATTCATGAGTTAGCAAATTATTGTCAATGCATATATCACAAATTGAACCTTGGACGTTCTTCGCAAAACAAAACAGAAAAAGGAAAAACAAAAGGCAGTTTTAACTGAAAGTATATTTGTATTGATTTTTGAATTTGCCTGTAAAATAGGCGTTTGTGTACAAGAGGCTGACGCCCTAGTAGGAGGACGCCGCCGAATAAAAGAATTTATACAAATTTGTACAAAGGAAAATAAAACAGCTGTGTGAAATGAATGATCCACTGAGTTTCAACTCTGCTATTGCCTTTACATCTCCGAGCGTCTCATCACTTGATGACCTTAGTTGAAAATGAAGCTGACTGATTGATGCCGTCTGAATTTGATGCAGATACCGGATTCTGGATGCAAAGTGATCCAATGAGACATAGTATTACGCTTTATCCCTAACTTTTGCCTGGACCGCCCTTTCAGGTTTTCAGTCCACCGGGATACCCATTTTTGCCCAAGCCGCCTTTTCAGGTTTTCGACTTGCCGGGTGTACAGATTTTTTCATTTCATCCCTTCATTTTGCTCGAACCCTTTTGGTTCGCCGGGAAGCCCTAATTTTTGCCTAGGTATGTCAACCTAGCGGGTCTTTATTATGCGTAGTATCTTTTTACTATGTCTGCATTAGCGGGGTGAGGAAGGTCGTCACCATCCATGTTGGTTAGAATCATGGCTCCTCCTGAGAACACATGTTTAACCACAAATGGCCCTTCGTACGTAGGGGTCCATTTGCCCCTTGGATCACTCTGAGGAAGAATGATGCACTTGATTACTAGATTCCCAACTTGATATTCTTGTGGTCTGACCTTTTTGTTAAATGCCCTGATCATCCGTTTTTGGTACGTCTGACCATGACAGATAGCAGCAAGTCTTTTTTCATCAATAAGGTTTAGCTGATCAAGTCGTGTCTAGATCCAATCATCTTCGTTCAGATCTGCATCCTTCATTATCCGGAGAGAGGGTATTTGTACTTCGATCGGTAAGACTGCCTCCATACCGTATACCAAGGAGAAGGGAGTTGCCACGGTTGATGTGCTGGCTGAGGTACGGTACCCATGTGGAGCGAACGGTAACATCTCGTGCCAATCTTTATAAGTCACTGTCATCTTCTGCACGATTTTCTTAATGTTCTTATTTGCTGCTTCTACAGCCCCATTCATCTTCGGCCTGTAAGGAGAAGAGTTGTGGTGCTGTATCTTGAACTGCTCGCAGAGCTCAGTGATCATCTTGTTATTAAGATTGGTATCGTTGTCTGTAATAATTCTTTCAGGGACGCCGTATCGACAGATCAGATTATGCCGAATGAACCGTGCCACAACAGTCTTGGTTATCGTAGCGTAGGAAGCTGCTTCAACCCACTTCGTGAAGTAATCAATTGCTACCAGGATGAAGCGATGCCCATTGGACGCTGTAGGTTTAATCTCACCGATCATATCTATGCCACACATTGCAAAAGTCCAAGGTGCAGTCAGGACATTTAGAGGAACTGGGGGAACGTGCACCTTGTCTGCGTATATCTGGCATTTGTGGCATGTCCGAGAGTGTTGGTAACAGTCGGCTTCCATTGTGGACCAGAAATACCCTGCCCGAAGGATCTTCTTCGCCATAGTGTGTCCACTGGAATGTGTTCCGAAGGTCCCTTCATGTAGCTCTTCCATGATCCTTTCTGCTTCAGTCTTATCCACACAACGCAGTAAGGTCGAATCATGGTTTCGCTTGTACAGGATGTCGTTGCTAAGGAAGAACTTCGCTGCGAACCTTCTTAGAAACTTCTTATCGTTGACAGATGCCCCCTCAGGGTATTCCCGAGCTTTCAAATATCTCTTCACCTCATGGTACCAAGGCTTCTCAGTCACCAATTAAGTCTCAAGATCACAACAGTATGCTGGTTCGTCCAGTTTCCAGATAGTGACCTGGGGAGCCTCATTGTCCCACTTGACCTTGAACATAGAAGACATCGTAGCTAACGCGTTTGCCAACTGATTCTCCTCTCTCGGAAAGTGTTCAAAGGTTATCTCTGTGAAGTGGGGGATCAGTGTCAATACACATTCTCTGTAAGGAATAAGATTCAGATGTTTCGTATCCCACTCTCCTTTGATCTGATTGATCACGAGAGCGGAATCTCCGAAGACACTCAGAAACTTGATCCTTAAGTCAATCGTAGCTTGGAGACCCATGATGCATGCCTCATACTCCGCCATGTTGTTGGTGCAGTTGAAACATAGTCGGGCGGTGAGTGGAGTATGAGTGCCTTGGGGGGATATGATCACAGCGCCGATGCCGTTACCCAAAGCATTGGAGGCTCCGTCGAAGTTCATAGACCATCGGGATCCTTCCTCAGGTCCTTCATCCGGTCCAGGTAATTCACAATCAGTCACTATCATGATGCTCTCGTCCGGAAACTCGAAGTTCATTGACTGATAGTCGTCTACTGCCTAATGTACCAAGTAGTCTGCCAATACACTTCCTTTAATGGCTTTCTGGGTCGTGTACTGAATGTCGTATTCTGTCAAGATCATTTGCCATCTTGCTATTCTCCCAGACAGAGAAGGCTTTTCAAATATGTACTTTATAGGATCCATCTTTGAGATCAACAAGGTAGTGTGAGTCAGCATATACTGTCTCAGCCGGCGAGCAGCCCATACCAAAGCGCAGCAAGTTTTCTCAAGCAGTGAGTATCGGGTCTCACAGTCGGTAAACTTTTGCTAAGGTAATAAATGGCATGCTCTTTTCGGCCAGACTCGTCATGCTGCCCCAGCACACACCCCATTGAGTTGTCGAGTACCGTCAGGTATAATATCAGAGGTCTCCCCTCAACCGGTGGCATAAGGATGGGTGGTTCTTGGAGATACTCTTTGATTCTGTCAAAAGCAGCCTGACATTCATCATTCCAACGTACTACCTGATCTTTCTTCAGCAGCTTGAAGATTGGCTCACAGGTAGCAGTTAGGTGCGAGATGAACCGAGCAATGTAATTCAGGCGTCCTAGAAAGCCTCTGATCTCTTTCTCTGTTTTAGGAACTGGCATCTCTTGAATAGCTTTGACCTTGGCAGGGTCCACTTGAATACCCTTATCACTTACAACGAAGCCTAACAACTTTCCAGATCTTACCCCGAAGGTGCACTTGTTCGGGTTCAACCTCAGCTTATACAACTTTAGTCGGTCAAACAATTTCTGCAGATGATCAAGGTGTTCTTCCTCAGTCTGGGACCTTGCAATCATGTCGTCAACATACACTTCTATCTCATGATGGATCATATCATGAAATAAAGCAACCATGGCACGTTGGTAGGTTGCCCCAGCATTTTTCAGTCCGAAAGGCATGACCTTGTAGCAGAAGGTGCCCCACTGAGTAACAAAGGTAGTCTTTTCCATGTCTTCAGGAGCCATCTTGATCTGATTGTACCCTGAGAAACCATCCATGAAAGAGAACACCTTGTGCTGAGCAGTATTGTCAACAAGGACATCAATGTGAGGTAGGGGGAAGTCATCTTTGGGGCTGGCCCTGTTCAGATCCCTGTAGTCGACACACATTCTGACCTTTCCATCCTTCTTTGGTACTGGCACCACATTAGCAACCCACTGAGGGTAAGAAGTCACTACAAGAAAACCGGCGTCAAACTGTTTCATAACCTCGGCTTTGATCTTCTCAGACATCTCTGGACGCATACGGCGGACCTTTTGCTTGACCGGAGGGCAGTCTTCCTTGGTAGGCAAATGATGGACCACAATGTCGGTATCCAACCCGGGCATGTCTTCGTAGGACCAGGCAAATATCTCCACATAATCATGTAGCATCTGAGTCAATCGTTGCTTCACGCTGAGCTCTAGGTTGGCACCAATCTTTACCTCCTTTCTATCTGTCTCAGTACCCAGATTTATCGTTTCCACTGGCTCTTCGTGTGGTTGAATTGCCCTCTCTTCCTGGAGTAGCAGTCTTGCAAGCTCGCCAGGCACTTCGCAATCATCTTCACCTTCGTCTTTGGCTAAGTTGATCGGATTTTCGAAGTCATAACTGGCAGTAGCAGAGTCGTTACCAGTGAGATCCAGAGTGGATTGAAACCTGTATGAGTGAGTGTGTGTAAATATAGCTGTTTTGCAATATATAAAGAAAGGAAAGAAAGAAAAGGAGCATAAGATTTGAAATGCGAGAAAACGTCCAAGATTTTTATTCATGATATATGAGATGACAATTTATTATACCCTCACAAATGAAGCCAACGGTGCCTCGGGTAAGACACCGGGCCATAGAGTTTTAATTGTTTATTACAAATAACAAAACATAGAATTTTATTACTGTGTAACAAAAGTAACAGGAGTATGATCTTTAGCAGTCCAATTGGTCAATCCACCATCAGTTGTCGGGTAGATCCAGCTTTCAAACTCTGACTCTTCCACTTCATCTCCGTCCCCAACAACATTCACTCCTGGATTGGTAATGAGCACAGGAGGTCTTCTGATCTTTGCCTTATGCACAGCCTTCTGACCCTCTGCAGTAAAACCCAGTCCAAACTTGTCAGTTTTCTGTGTAAAATCAGGGAGCTTTCCCCAGTTAGCACATTCACCTTTCTTGACCACAACCCGGGCATCCTTCAAGGAAGCCATCTTCAAAGGAACATCCTCTTCGACCACTGTTTCTGCTGCTGCCAATGTTGGAGGTACCTCTTCGAAATGCTGAAAGGGGGTTTCAATAAACTCCCCGTCCATCTCAATATACCTGAAGGAATTCAAATGGCTCACCATATACTCCTCCTCTCCCTGCACAGTGACAATCTTCCCTCTGACGGGGTACTTGAGCTTCTGGTGCAGGGTAGAAGTCACTGCGCCAGCTTTATGGATCCAAGGTCGACCCAGTAGACAAGAATACGATGGACGGATATCCATTACATAGAAAGTAGAGTCGAATACTTGTGAACCCACCCGGATAGGAATGTCTACCTCTCCATGAACCATCCTCTTAGAACCGTCAAAGGCTCTGACGATGATGTTGCTAGGCTTCAGCTCCAAGCCCTCGCAATTCAAACGGTCTATGGCCTTCTTGGGTAGCACATTCAGGGAAGAACCAGTGTCCACCAACACGTGCGCAAGAGTAGTGCCCCTACATTCAATAGAGACATGCAGGGCGTCATTGTGGTCCTTTCCCTTAGCAGTAAGGTCAGCATCTGAGAAACCCAAACCATTGTCCACCGTTAAATTGGCTACGCAATCAGTGAACTGGACTGCAGATGTCTCCTGTGGCACATGGGCCGTCTTGAGAAATGAAATCAAGGTCTTAGCATGGGCCTCTGAGCACAGTAGCAAGGAGAGCATGGAGATCTTGGAGGGTGTATGCCCCAGCTGCTCAACAACATTAAAGTCACTCTTCTTGATTATTTTCAAAATTTCCTCCATCTCTTGTTGGGAGGCCTCAGCATTCACAGATTTTGGCGCCTCCATCCGGGCAGGCTCATCTTCAATCCCTTTGCCCCGAGCATTGGATGACTCGGCAGCAGGGGAAACAACTTGATCAGAAACGGGAACAGGTACACTTGCAGGTGTTATAGTGAGGGGTCTTCGAATAGCTGGTGGTGCAATGTCAGGCGAGAAGAGCCTGCCACTGCGGGTAACTTTTGCTGGACCAGTGATATTGCTGATGCTGGTGCCAGTGTTGAACTCTTGCTTGATTCCATGTACATACACGTCTGCCCCATAGTGCCAGGGGACAGCCTTATCAGATTCATAGGGGAGAGGCCCCGAAACAGTAATAACAACAGGTGCGAAAGTCATGATTTTAACCGGCTTCCTTGGGAGAGCCTTGATCGGATTATTAAAGATTGTAACAACAGAAACTTCTTCCACCGGAACCAACTGAACATCAGTCTTCTTGAACATAATCTCTTTGTTGTCCATTAGGCTTTGGATGCCCAACTTCAGCAAAGGACAACCAGAAAGGGAAACAACACAGAAAAGGCAACCTTCACTACAACCCGGAAATAAACCGGCCAGCAGTAGGTTCCTCTTAACAGTCATCAAGGGAGTAGCTACATCATTCACAGGAACGACATATACCTCTTCACCAATGGCATTTACTCCATGCTGGGGCATAGGAGCAGTCACCACATTTGGCCTCTCAGGCGCTTCAAACTGTATCTCTTTTGCGTCAATAAGGTCTTGCACCTTATTCCTTAAGGCCCAACAGTCATTAGTGGAATGCCCCGGGCTATCGGAGTGATAAGCACAGCGGGCATTTGGATTATACTTGGGAGAGGCAGTATTCACAACTTTTGAGGCCTCTCTAACAGTCACTAAGTTGGTGGACAGCAACTGCGGCAAGATTTGCGATAGGGTCATACTCAAACGGGTGAACTCCCTTCTAGGTCTTTCAGCCCTTTGAGGATTGGTTTGCCGAGGAGCGGCAGCAGGCTTGGCAATCATCACCGCGTTGACAGATTGGCGGCGCTCAGGTTTCTCTTGTCTCCTAGACCCATATACAGCACTGGCCTCCTTCTTAAAGGGCTTCTTCTCAGAACTTGCAGATGCACCCTTCTGAATTTTGCCGGACTTCATCCCAGCCTCTATTCTCTCTCCAGTCAGAATAAGATCAGTAAAACCTGCAGATGAGTTACCGATAAGATGATTGAAAAACGGCCCAGATAGGGTCCCTAAGAACATGTCTACCAACTCCCGGTCAGTCAACGGAGGCTGCACCCTACCAGCCAGATCCCTCCACTTCTGTGCATACTCTTTAAAACCTTCGCTTGACCCTAGCGACATACCCTGGAGTTGGGTACGTGTAGGGGCAAGGTCAGAATTATATTGATACTGCTTGTAAAAAGCAGTAGCCAACTCCTCCCAGTTACGAACTTTGGTCCCATCCAGCTGATAGAACCATTCGAGATGAGTCCCTGAAAGACTCTCCTGGAAGAAGTGGATCCACAAATTCTTGTCCACTGAGTACGGCTGAATCTTCCGCACATAAGATCTGAGGTGTAGCTTGGGACAAGACGCCCCGTCGTACTTGGTGAAAGATGGTGCTTTGAACTTATAAGGGATAATCACACCAGTAGACAAACCCAAGTCTCCGAAATCCAGCCCAGGCACTTGTTGGATCTCCATAGCATTCAGTCTGTCTTCCAACTGCTTGTACCGGTCTTCAGCAGGAGGATACTGTTCCTCATCAACATCAGTCTCGTTGTCAGAGACTACCGGACTAGGACCTTTTCCCCCTTGGGGACTGCTCTTGCCTATAGAAGAACCAGCCTCTTCATTCTGCAGAGTATTGCCAAACCTTCGGCCCAAGTTAAAAAGAACAGTTCTCTTCTTCTTCTTCTTCTCCTTCTTCAGGAGCAAAGCCTTCAGCTCTTCTTGGCCCTGAGCCAAACCCATGATCAGTTCCTGAAATTGCGTGTTCTGCGCCTGAAGAGCCTTGATAGACATCTCGGTTGAGGATGAGTCAGGATTCATGATGCTGAAATAAACAGCGAAGAACGGTAAGCAACCTGAAAAGAAGAAAACCTGCTATGCACATGATGAATGATATGTGTTTATGCAATGCATTCAAGGGTTCGAAAGTTCAAATTTGTTGTAGACAGAAAAGGAACACACGTTATCATTAAGGAAATAATTGTTCAGTACATCAAAGCCTCATGGGCAAAATAATACAAAGCAAATCAATCCCAAAAGACACTACGCATCCTCTTTGGAGCTATGTAGGTGTTGAGATTCCTCTCCTCGTGCAATAGGCGGGTGAGCTCCAAGACCTTCTTTTCACTAGCATGTAGACTGGTCTCAAGAGAATTCCGTTCTTCCTTAAGCTGGATCCAGCTCTTCTGCATCTCTTCCCAGGACGTGGGCATGTCAGGATGCTGAATGGTGTAGGACACCTCTCCTTCCAAGACTGACTCTTTGATCACAGGGAGCATATGAGGATATGGCATTACTAACTTCTGGGAGCAGGCTCGTACCCACTTGAGATAAGGTTCCAACGGGATGGAGTTCCTGTGCCCCAGTGTCTTGCTGTCTATCCTACTTGGCATCCTCCAAGCTCTGATAAATCTCTGGCGAAGTCCTTGTGCATCGTTGTCGAAGTCAAAAACTATGTCAGGAATTAACATGTCATGAGGGCCGTCCCTCCGAGCATAACCAAACTGTCTCCAAGCCAGGCATGGGCTGTAAGTAATACCTCCTCTGATTCCAAGTAAAGGAACATTAGGGTACTCCCCGCAACGATCAATGATAGTGACATCCTCTCTGGACCGAGGGCACCAATGTATATCTGCATGTGTAAGAGTCATCAACCGTTGTGACCATCTCAAACCCCGCTCGTTCTTCAAAACTGATTGTGGAAGGTGCGAAATAAACCACCTTCCCAGGAGAGGAGTGCAGCACATAAGAACACCTCTTTTTCTCATGGTTCGAGTGTAACATGAGTGAAGGATGTCCCCCAGCAACGTAGGTATATGATTCCTGGACATGAAGATTTGGACAACACTGATATCTATAAGTTGATCTGGGTTAGGGAACAACACCAAACCATAGACAAGGAGGGCCACAACTTCTTCAAAAGCTTGTAAGTCAAGGGAGTTCCAACATTCATGGGCCTTTTCAAACAGAAACCTGGCTAAGAACCCTTTGATACCACTTCTAACTTCCCAATGTCCTTTGAGGTCAGATGGTTGTAGGTGTAAGGCTTTAGCAATCTCTTCAAGCTTGGGTTCCTTTTCCGTACCATTGTAGGGTAGTTGATCAAGGATAGGGATCTTCAGAAGCCGGGAGAACTCCTCCAATGTAGGTACCAGCTAATAATCCAGGAAAGTGAAACAGTGATGCAGAGGGTCAAAGAATTTGAACAGGACCTTTATCATATCTTCCTCAATGTTGGTATTGACCAAGCTGGTGAGTCTTCCATGTCTTTCACTGGATGAAGAGCTCTCGGGAATCCTGGATATAAGCTCCTTAAGCTGAGGAGGGATCCTTACAAGGCTGACTTGAATTGTCTTTCTGCGAACAGTTTCCATGTCCTACAAAACAAGAACAAAGATGAAGATTCGAACCCCTGAAATGGTTAGTCAATGCATATGATGCTGGATGATGTTATGATGCTATGATTAAGCACACCAGATATTTACAAAGACAAACATGTAAGGCACACAAGCCACACAAGACAAGCCCTTAGAGTTTAGGCCAGCATGGGGTCTGGGTATTACCCTCTTGAAGTTGGTGGGCTCAACCTGTCCTATTAGAAGTAACCGGGTTCTAAGGGTCCCAATATCACTGGATTGCTTTCATTGTTCATCGTTTCGATTTAGCCACTGAACTGGCGATCGAAATATTCCAGGAAAGCAACCCTCAATTGAGTGTAGTATCGAGTATCAACCAACCTCGGACTGCACCAAAGTCAGTTATCTCACTACCCTAAAGAGGCCAAGATAGTTCAATTAAGGTTCCTAAGGTCTGTTGATGCTTCACGACACCACGCGGAGGCCCCGTACTCTCCTTGACTGAACTCAAGGGTTACTGGTACACACCAAAGTGCCACATCAACGTAGCAGACTGTTTCAACCATGTCGGTATACCCCGCACAGTTCCCTCACAGCCTTGTTGCTACTTTCTAAGGAGGTATCCCCAGATTCGGGTTAGGATCTATAGAACTCCCAAGACAGTCCCACAATTTAAAGCAAGCAAATCAATACAATTGAAAACACAGTTATGAACTAATCCTAAGGTACACCTTACTTTCAGTTTAGTTCCCCAACAGAGTCGCCAGTTCTGTGATCGGTGGATCTGGAACTGACTGTTTAACGCTGGTTCGCGAAATGTCGCGGAAGCATGAGTCGCCACCGTCTTTTATTTTCTCCAAAGGGAAAGGACAAAAGCACAGAAAAATTCCTTATAGAGATTGCTCTCGGTTCGGGAGGTAGATTATAGAAAGGGAAGGTGTTAGCATCCTTTCTATCCATGGTTATCCATAGGCTCTTAGATACTTGCTCATTTGTATTTTCAAAATGGTTTGTTTGCTTTTCAACTGTGGGTTTAAAAAGTTTCTTTGAAAATTTCAGTTCGACTCTTGTATCAGTCCTCAAGAGTGTTTGAAAAGTTGCTTTCGAAAGCTTTTTGAAAAGGTGTCGGTGTGAAAAGTATTTTTGAATTTTGTTTTGAAATTAGAGCAAGTATCTAGAGTCGTCTACCTACCCTAAGGAATTCGTCTGTGTAAATGTCCTTAAAGTAGTGCCATCCCACCATTGAGAGGTAGGTAGCACCACCGTTGGAGGTGTTCGGGTCAATTCGAGGGTTCGGGACATGGTGATCACCGGAGCAATAGGAAGACACCTTAGAAGCTACCCTCATGCCATGTTCATGGACATGAGGACTTACTAAAACGTCCTCTACTCGACGATCACCTTTCGAGGGGCAAGGCAACAATGAGGCGTACCCTAGGGTTGGTGTGTGATTTGTGTGTCGTTTTCAGATATTTTTGTCTTGTTCATGCAATGGTGATCTACGCGTTGCTTTTATTTTTGACATTCATTCTTTCATGCGATTTATTAACAGTTAAAAAAGATGCGAGAAGGTAAAAGATCCTACGCTATTACAAAGGCGCGGGTCCACATCGCCAAATTTAATCCAGGACCCGATTTGAGATAAAACAAAATGCGAGAAATATAAATGTCTAATTAAGCTATTACATGACTTTGGGAGAATTACATGAATATTCACAAAAAGAAAATAAAAATGCGGAGAGAATAAAAAGTCGGGAATGCGAGGGCGTTGGACCCTTTTTAGGAAATTAAATTACGATTAACAAATTAATTAAGTTAAAATAAAAAGAAAAGATTTTTTTGGAGTTTTTTGTATTTATGGGCTTTTAGTAAGAATTAATGGAATTTAAACCTAATTCTAACTATTTTTAATTTATTAAGAAAAATATGTTAAAATTGAATCTAAAATTAACCTAATTAATTAATACAATTTTATTTACAAAAATAAATAATTAATTATTAATAATGGTAAAAGAAAAGAAAAAAAGATAAAAGTGATTAAAACCCTAATTCTACATTTTTTAATTTATTAAGAAAAACATTTAAAATTAAATCTAGAATTAAGACTAATTAATTAATAAGACTTTTTTACAAAAAAAATAACATTAAATAAAATATATTTTTATTTTTATCTTTCTGATTTTTTATTATTTTTTATGTTATGAAAATATATTAATTTAAAGAATTAAAAAGAAATAATTGAATTAACACAAATAATGGAAAATAGAAAAAAGAAAAGAATTGCAAACCCTTGGGGGGTGTTGACCCCAGTTTGGAGGTCATGTTGCCAGCAATTAGGCCCAATAGAATTAAGGCCTTCAGTTGACTTTCCAGGGCGTATGTGTACGCGTTGACTGGTGAGTATGATGTTCATCAGATCAGGGCCCTTGGATGGACATTCTGAGACATGTGGCGTGCTTGGATATTGAGTGTATGGTGAACCCTTGGGTGTGCGCTGCGTAGGAATATGGAAAGGAAAATAATATGAGAGGGAGGGGACCTGGGAATCGAACCCAGGTCCCAGAGTTTACCAAATGCCTTGTCCACCAACTGTGCCAACTGCGCGTTTTGTATATAATATAAACAATAATGAATATAAGGTAAAACGAACGATTAGTGGGTATTTCGCGCGAAATTCAAATGCACCACTTGCTGGCTTACACATCACCTTCTTCTCCAATTGTTTGATGTGCCTGAAAAAAAAACAAACTGAATAGCGGGGGTTTTAAACCCCCACTAAGTGATAAGCATAAAAATAGCGAATAGGCCCTGGTTGCTCATAAATTGAGCGCGACATGTGTGTTCAATTCGCATGAAGCTTCTGAATCCAACAGTCCTGGTCTTAGGGTCTAATTTTTCTAGACAAGAGAAACCCCAAATTTGAAGTCATGAAACCCTAGCAAGCTTCAATGGTAACTTCATGTATAACGCACGAAAACTCAATTAAATTACATGATTAGCTTTAGAATGGTTAGATTAGTCTAAATCAACAGAAAGAATGCAATGAAAATGCTTATAAATTAAAACACGAATATGCATAAAATTTGAAACAGGACCACTTGATTCTACTGTTTCTTGACGTTAGAGGTTATGATTTTGATTCAGGAAGCTCCCTTGATATCTCAGGAAGGTGCTGGAATGGTCCTCTTGCCTTGAAACGCTTTGGAATGGTGTTTTCAGTTTCGAAAAATATCACCAAAAGTGCAAAGTGTATAAGAGGTTTTTAGCTCCGCTTCCAGGTCCTTGGCTTTAGGTTTAGCTTCTGACTTATGTATGGAATGAATTAGGGTTGAGTTTTGAGTCCAAAAATCCTTGCATTGATGTATGAGATATTTGATTTTCATGGCATATTTTTCAAATATTTTCCATGTGATTTTGATTCCAATCATGGCCAATCTTTCCAATTTTGGTATGCACGAAATCTTGAGTATCCAATGAGTGATTATACTGCATAAAAAGATTCAAATGCATTGGTTTAGTATTTTTTTCCATATTTTATTTAATTAAATGAATTAATTGTGATTAAAAATTCAAATAAATAATAAAAATGATGAAATAAATCCCCTTTGGGCCAAATGGTCGTGCATATGCTTTGGATGATGAATCTTGGAAGAAAATGTGGCCCATTAGCCATTTTGAGGCATTTGAAGCAAAGTTGACTTTTCAAAATTCCCAAACATTTCCCAACTTCCACAAGGCATATCTTGCTCAATATTTAAGCTTTGATCATGTTCTTGGACATTTTGGAAAGGTCTTGAAGTCCTCTAACCAATGCCTTTGGTCCCATGTCATTTTGATTTACCAATCTAAAGTTATGGCCTTTGACTTAAAGTCCCTTTTTGTTGACTTTTGAAAATGACCTATAATGTTGAAATTGATAACTTTTTGTGAGAGCATTTCTTGGACTTGAAGTATTAAGAGGAGTTGTAGGAAATGTCTTTCTCTTCAAAATGAGCTTTGGGTGGAATTTTTCTGATAAAACATGTGGAAGTTATGCCCTGGTCAAGTTACAGTTGACTTTTTCAACTGTCCAAATATGGAAACTTTTGCATCTTGAGACTTTTTGAGCCATGCCTTGAAAATCATGATCAAGAATTGATCAAATTATGTTTGTGGCTTCAAAATAAGATGTTGACCAAAAATTTGAACTTTTGACTGTCAAATGACCATTTTGCGCCTGCAGTTGACTATAGGGCAATTAGGGTTTTTGACTGTGCAATTTTGTGCTGTAAGTCTTGAAACTTGGCATGAGGATGTTTAACCATGTTTATAGGCATGTGGGACTTGATTGGACCCTTGGAAACTTCAATTTCTTTGTCAGAACCAAAACCCTAGTTTTTGACTGTTAGGAGGCCCTTAAATTGTGCAACCCTTGGGGAGACTTTGAAGCATGCTGTTTGCAAATCTTGAAGAATATGGGAGGGAAAATTTTGGGGTGCAACACCCGCCACTGTAGAGAACCCTGGTCAAACTTCTGGTTCTGTGCCTCGTGTTGGTAGCTTTGTGCCTCATATTACTGGTTTTATGCCTCATGTTACTAGTTTTGTAGCTCATGTAGATGGTTTCGTTCCCCTGTTGGATTTGTTCCCCCTCTTATTGTTGGTCTTATCACTCCTGTTGGTTTTGTTTTTATTTCTCTTGTTAGTTTCCAACAAAATGTTGTTGATCCCCCTCAACCCACTCCAGAAGAGTTACAAGCGCAACAAGGTAGAAGAGTTGTTACTCCACTTCTGGTGGATGACCAGCAAGATCTGTTTTCAATGCACAATGCTTATATGGGGTTACCTGCTGAGGCTGAGACAAAGTTTCATCTATTTGAAGAATGATTGAAGGAAATGGAGGGTCACGTTGCCTTTGGGATAAATGTTGTTGATATGGGCCTAGTTCCAGGTATCAGAGTTCCTGTTAAGTTTAGCGCCTCAAATTTTGATACGTACAAGGGAACAACATGTCCTAAGATGTATGTTGGATCATATTATAGAAAAATGTATGCATACTCTGAGGATGAAAGGATGTTAATGCATTACTTCCTAGACAGCCTATCCGGGGCATCATTGGAATGGTACATGCAGTTAGAGTAAACTCATATCCACACATGGAGAGAATTGGCTAAAGCATTCATTAAGCGTTACCATTACACCACCACTATGGCTCACAGTAATGCCCAACTTCAGAGTATGGCTCAGAAATTTGAGGAATATTTCAAAGAGCACGCCCAGAGGTGGCGTGAACTAGCTGCAAGGGTTAAACCTCCTCTCACAGATCGGGAATTGGTAGATTTGTTCATGGGTACCCTGCGAGGTCCTTATCTTTAGCACATGATTAGCAGTACTTCTACTTCTTTCTCTGATATGGCAATTATTGGCATGTGTGTCGAGACTTATATCAAGGCCGGTACAATCCAAGGTACTCCTAGCACTAACAACAACACTGGAAATGGCAAAAGTCGTATTCTAGCTTTAACAAAAAGAGAGAAGGAGAGACCAGTGTGTATTCCTCAAAAGTAAAAGACCGAGCATATCAGGCGCCATATCAACAAGCTAATATGGTAATACCTTCAGCTTCTCAATAAGTTATTTCCCCTCAGACAACTAACGCCCCTCAATGACCACATCAATATTATCAGAATTATGCTCCTAGGAAGTATCAACAAAGTTCCAAGTACCCTTAAAGGATTATTGACCTAATACCAATGCCTTATGCACACTTGTTGCCTCCTTTTTTAAACTAAAGTTATTTGAACTCCGCACTTTGAATCCTCCTACAAAGTTGCCTCCCAATTTTGATGCAAATGCCAGATGCCTATTTCATTCTGGAGTGCCAAGGCATAACATTTAATAGTACAAGGCTCTAAAGTATAAGGTTCAGGACCTACTTGATTCAAAGGCTATCGTGTTTTCTCCCAATGATTGTCCAAATGTATTGCAAAATCTGATGTCGTCGCACAATGGTCCTTCAGTGAATGCTATTGAGGGTGTTGAAGGTCTAAACCTGGTGAAGGATATGAATCAGTTAAAAATTTCTTTGGCTTTTTTCAAGAAGAAGTTACGTGAACATAGTGTGTCTCCTAATTCTTCTATGGATTGCCAGCAGTGTATCAATCAGTCGAAGGGGTGTGATGAGTTGAAGATGGGTATTTAGAGAATGACTGGCCATAATTTAATTAAGTTTGATAGGAATCCATATGATGTTGATGTTGGTAGTGATAGTTTTGCGACTATTTCTATTCCATATGATCCCATTCTTATTCCTACACCAGCTAAACGGTCTCCGTTGGTGATAACCATGCCTGGTCCTGTTCCGTTTGAAAGTACCGAACTATACCAAGGTGTTATGGTGTTGAGGTATATTATCAAGGGAAAAAGCAAGAAAACTTAACCCTTGTTGAAACAGGGGTAAACAATATCATTGGGATAGGTCGTTTCACCCACAATGGTAGAATATTTCCCCCTCCACAAGTTGCTCAAGATAGAACTGATGAAGCTCTAGCTAATGCTAAAGGGAAGCAAACAGTTATGGATATTCAAGTGCAAAATTTTGATCCAAAGTCATCTACTTCTAGGTAAGAGAAAGAGATCAAGGAGTTAATGAGGATAATTAAGAAGATTAACTACATGATAGTTGATCAGCTCAATCACACGTCATCTAAGATATCTATCTTGTCACTGCTACTTTCTTTTGACGCCTACCGCAACACATTAATGATTCTCTTGAACACCGCCTATGTGCCTCAGGAAAACTTTGTAAATCAGCTTGAGGGGATCGTTGCCTAAATTACTACAGGAAATGGTTTGGGATTCACCGATCATGACTTGCCTCCTGAGGGAAGGAACTATAACAAGGCATTACATATTTCTATGGAGTGTTCTGATACAACCTTGTCTCGTGCATTGATTGATATCGGGTCTTCCCTAAATGTTTTATGAAAGACTTCTTCGAACAAGATGAAAATCGAGGGGTTGGTGCTTAGGCCCAATGGTCTATTTGTTTGAGCTTTTGATGGATCAAAAAGTTCAATTTTTGGAGAGATTGAGCTGCTCATCAAGGTGGGATCCCATGTTTTTGGGGCTACATTCTTTGTCATGGACATTCATCCAGCGTACAACTGTCTTTTGGGTAATCCTTGGATACATGGTGCGAGTGCTGTGACTTCAACTATTCATCAAAAGTTGAAGTATAGTGTTGATAATAAAGTTTTTACCGTCTGTGGTAAAGAAGACATTGTGATCATT
Organism: Vicia faba; assembly: GCA_948472305.1. Lineage (NCBI taxonomy): Eukaryota > Viridiplantae > Streptophyta > Magnoliopsida > Fabales > Fabaceae > Vicia > Vicia faba. The sequence continues at coordinate 84,751,749 of OX451736.1, forward strand.
CACCTGACCTCGTTCAAATATGTGGAGGTAGAAGGGGAGATCCATAAGACTCTGTTTTAGAATTTCGAGGTTGTTCCAGTAAAAAAAGTTCCTCCTCCAAAGGTTAAGAACCCAGAGGTCTCTATGGCATCATTAAAAGAAGCTAGGGCTATTATAATACGGTGGGAGAATTGACTTGGGTGTTTTGTGTTTTATCGCAATTATTATGGGTAGCAAGAGTCGCCACCGACTTTTCCATCCGTAGTTATTTACGGGCTCTTAGTTGCTAGCTCACTTTGAAATGCTTTGTTTGAAATGTGTTTTGTGATGATTTTGAAAGTATTTTTGAAAAGGGATTTCGTTTAGGCGAACTTTGTAATGATTCTCGTCTCTATACCAATGCATACAAAGTGTTGACTTTTGAAAATATTTCATTTGAAAGTGTTGTTGTGTTTGAAAGATGTTTTTGAAAATGGTTGTGAGCAAGAAACTATGAACGTTCTACTTACTCAAAAAGTATTAGTTCTTTTCCTCCTCCTTTAAATATTGCTATCTTATCATTGATTGATAAGAAACCATATCATTGGATGTGAAGGAGCAAGTGTGCGTCATCGTACAGTCATAGAAAGAAACATTGTAGGATACCTTAGCAATTTGTCGTAAGGGTCTAAGATCATTTACCGAATGCAACATTGAAGGGTCATCGAGGGACTACAATCTTGTATTCGAGGGTCCTTGCTAAAGTATCCCATGTTTGAGGGACATGAATGTTTTTATCTTTAGGCAACAAGTGAGGTTAACCCTAGAGGGGAAAGTGTGTCAAGTGTTTGTTTTTCATGCATTTTTGTATTTTGATTTAGGGTTTTCTACTTATTGATTTTATGTCTTTCCATACAAACCTTAATTACTAGTATTTATATTGAAAGCGATAAATTGCGGAAATGTAAAGTTCTATGCTATTACATCATTTGGGGGATAGGGACATAATTACAAATGGGGATGATAGAAATTAAAACCTAATTACTATTACAACCATATTGAATAATAGAATGTAAAATGTACAAAAATGTGAGATAATATACAAGAATGTGAGGTACTATATAAGGAAAAGATAATTGTTTTTGTTTGGATTTTTTTTTTGTATAAAAGGGTTTATCTTAATTAAACTAAAAAGAAAATAGTTAATTTGAAACTAAGTTAATTTAAATTTATTTAATGAAATTAAAATAAGAAACATATTTTTAGGGTTTATGTGAAAGGGTTTTGATTTAATTAAACAAACTAAAGTGAATAGAAAAAAACAATTAAATTCCTAAGTCCTAAATAATTTAGAAGAGCATTTTAAAATAAAACCTAAGTCTAAGATGGTTTAATTTAATTTAATAAGAAAATATTTGTTAAGAAAATGTTTTTTAATCTTTTGCTTTAAATAAGATAAAGGTGTACTAAATATATAAATAATAAATATTAAATATTTTTGGGGTTTTTGATTAATAAAATAATAATAATAATAGTAATAATAAAACTAAATAAAGAAAAAAGAAATAAAATAAAAATATAAAATTAAGTCAAAGGGGTTTGAAAATGAAGAGGGTGGTAAACAAGTAAAACATATTTGGTTTTGGTTAAGCCCAAAAGTGTTTTTGTTTGGAATCAGAAAAAAAGAGAGTAAATAAAAGGTACATGGGCCTGCGTATATTGTTAGTAATCCTGGGGGTGAGAGAGAGAGAGAGAGATTAAAATGACTAGGCTCAAGGTGAGGAAGCCCAAGCGCGATGTCTTTTTTAAACAAAAAATGAGATGGAAAAATATGAAAAAATCACAAAATGTCTCGCTGGGGCTCGAACCCAGGACCTTCCATACCAAAGCCTTTACGCACGCGCTTGCTGCCACTGGGGTGGCCTGTTTCATCCGTTAGTAGACCATGTTGCAATAAACTTAAAATAAACTAAGTTCACAGTTTTAACTTTGTCTTCAACCTCACGCCATAACCATCATGAATTTAAATCCTGTAACTTCTTCATCTCTCAACCATTTGCAAAAATGTAAACATCAATCTTGCTCTAAATTTCATCACGATTCCAGAAATGTAAATAACTAAAACTATAAATCAAAGACGAATGATAATTTCTAATGGTACCAAATTTTGACTTAACTTTTTCAGTAAGTTCAAAGTTGAAATTCACACAACTCGGGAAATATAAATGAAATCTAAGGGCATGGTTAGCTTAAGGGCTATGATGTCTACATTTTATCTTTGAAAATGAAAAGCTAACAATGCATATATGAAGAGATTGAAAATCAGAAAACTTATCTCAAAACTGGATTTCGTGTTTTGAGTTAGAGCTCTCATCAAGGTGCTGCAATGATTTGGTTAGCTTCCTTGAACCTCTAGGAAGCTATTCCAATAGTTACTTTGAGATGAGAGTGCTTGAAATGTCCTAGAGAAGTCCAAGTGTAGACTTGTGTTTTTGAAAATGGAAGATGATGATGGAGGTGTTACATAAGTGTAATAGGTATTGGGATGGTTTCTATATGAAGTGAGGAAGTTTTAGAAATGATTTGGCCAAGAAACGCACGAGTGGAATGGAAGTTTGATGTACAAAGTCAAAAATTGAACAACAATGGTGTTTTAAGGCAATTTCTGGCTTGAGGGAGTTTGGGGGATTTTCCATGCTTGTGTATTCATGTGGTATGTTGCAAATGAAAGTTTAATTTATAGGCAAAAGGTTTGGAGGTTTGAAATGATCAGAAAACCAAGATCACATGTTATGGATTTTTGCTTGTTTTTGAAGCAAGCTTGAAACATCTTGTTCCAATGTGAAGTACAAGGCTTGTAGAGTGGTTGATCACTTTATACATACCTCTTATGATCTTTAGAGACTTAATGTGTGCATAAGGAACAAGTTAGGAGCTCAAAACAATTTGACTTTGCATAAAGCTTGCTTTACAGGAATGGAATGGTTACTTTCTTCCCAAAATGGCAAGTTGACTTAGATAATGCTTGAATCAATTGGATAATGGCTCAATCTGTTCTGTAAACCATTATTTATGGAGTGAAACACAAGTTTGAGGCCTGTAAAGCAAGGATTATACATCATGGCTATGGATTTGGTCAAGTGTTCATCACAAAATTGACTTGTAATTCAAGTTTGAAACCCTAACTTCATCTCTTTGATTCTCTTAGCTAAAAAATGATCTCATTAAGTTCTTGGACATTTTGAAAAGCTTGAAACATTATCTACAACTTTCATGTTGACCATTTTGACAAAATTATCTTGGAGATTGGTGAAAATTGGCCAAGAAGTTAGGTAAAATGTTTCCTAAACTAGGTCAAAATTTCACTGTGTTTAAGAAAAAGTGCATGACTTTGTGAATTTATAACTCAAGATACAAGCGTTTCTAGAACTTGATAAGTAAATAAAATTTGTATATCTCATCAAGATATACAACTTTCATGTTGGAAGTTTTCTTTGAATCATCTTGCATCTTTGTGCAAAGTTGGCATGAAGTCATGAAAAAGTAAGACTTAAAACACTTAGAAAATTTTCTAAGTCTTCAAAACATTGACTTTGCAAAATGACTTTTGACTTTCTTGATTTCTTGATGATCAAGTTTCATGTTTTTGAATGCCTTTATGAAATGCAATTTTTGAAACTCAATTTTGATCAAAAAGTCAAAGTTTGACTTTTGGTGTATCAGTTGACTTTTCATCAGTTGATTGGATTTCAACTATCAATCAGATGATCTTGAGAAATGTATTGAGCCATGAAACTAGGTCAATGTGTTGTATTTAAATCATATATGTTGTTATCTAAGCCATTAGATCATGTATTAGGTCAAAAACCCTTGATCAGTCAAATACAATCAAAACCCTAATTTTGACCATTTTGCCCTTTTGGTGATTTGAACAATTTTCTTGGGGAATTATGATCCAAACTTGATCAATTGACACATATGACTTTAAATTTTGATATTGGTCAAAAATCTTGAAGTTTGACTATAGGTTGACCATAGTTAACTTTTTTACAAAATACAGTTGATTTTAGGTCATCTGATCAATTGACTGGGCAATTTTGTTATCCAAGACTTGAAAGTTGACACAAGTAATATTGAGGGTCCCTAATGATCCATGAGAGTCACTTGAAGTATTAGAAGTCCAATTGTCCTTGTACAAACTCAAGCCCTAATTTGAAGTATCAGTGTTGAGGAGATGGCTTGACCTAGTCAATACTTGTGCAAGCTTGAGCTTTTGAAGATCTTTGTGAGAAATGTATTTGAGAAAAGAGAGGGAAAATTTTAGGGTACAACAGCTGCCCCTGTTCAATCTTCTTAAACCTGAAGAGTTAGATTTGCGAGTCTGCCATTTGTGACTTGAAGGTGGAAGATAATTAAACACTAAAGTACCTAGAAATTTGCACTCGACTATTTGCTAGTTGATTATGTCGCGAATGGGCTTAAAGATGCCATTTGGAGAAGTGATAAAGAATTTGTCGGAGATGGGCTTACAGATGCCATCCAGAGTGACTGTCGAGGGAGAAGTATCAGAATAAATCTTTGGTCGAATTATACCGAAATTATAGAGGTCTTTTTCCTGTTTTTAATTGGAAGAGATATATCTAACCAGAAGAGGCCTGTTGTTTGGTGACTTCATTGGGGAAATGAACCTAACCAAGAAAGGTTTGTTGATTTCCTGTCTTTAATCTGGAAGAAATAAATCTAAACAGAAGAGCTCTGCTCGCCTGTCTTTAATCTGGAAGAAATAAATCTAACCAGAAGAAGTCTTTGTTCTCTTGTCTTTAATCTGGAAGAAATGAATCTAACTAGAAGAGGTCTTCGTTCGCCTGTCTTTAGTCTGGAAGAAATAAATCTAACCAGAAGAGGTCTTCGTTCACCTGTCTTTAATCTCGAAGAAATAAATCTAACCAGAAGAGGTCTTTGTCTTTCCGTCTTTAATATGGAAGAAATGAATCTAACAAGAAGAGGTCTTCGCTCGCCTGTCTTTAATTTGGAAGAAATAAATCTAACCAAAAGAGGTCTTTGTTCTCCTGTCTTTAATCTGGAAGAAATAAATCTAACCAGAAGAGGTCTTCGTCTGTCTGTCTTTAATCTGGGAGAAATAAATCTAACCAGAAGAGGTCTTTGTTCGCCTGTCTTTAATTTGATAAATAAATCTAACCAGAAGAGGTCTTTGTTCACCTGTCTTTAATCTGGAAGAAATAAATCTAACCAGAAGAAGTCTTTGTTCGATTGTCTTTAATCTGGAAGACATAAATCTAACCAGAAGAGGTCTTTTGTTGATTTATTTTTGCTGCAAGGAAGAGGGTTAGTTTTATGCTGATGTATTCACGACGTAATGATGTTCTCAAAATAAATGAGATTAGGCTGTATGCATTTGTCATGTATATTCTATGATGTATGAATGTGAAACGTTGAAGTGAATGTTTGTCTGGAAAATAAATCCTTGATAAATTTCTGGAGAAGATTGGGAAGCTGAATCCTGGACTACCACTGGAGATGAAGAGTATGTGTATCTTCAACTTTGTTTAGAATGCTACCGTTGGGAATTCCTATTTGCTGTTTAAAGAAACTCCATGGGAAATATTGGTTTCTGCTTGGGAAGTAGGGTTCAAGGACTTTTCATTGTCCATCCCTCTACTGAGGAATTTAATTCTTATTTACCCTGAATGGGGATAAAAAAGATGGTTAAACTTCCGTCTTGGAGAGGATAGTTGATTGGTATCTGGTCGAAATCCAGGCTTTACAGTAACTTTCTAGGGAGGTTGAATTGATCTTACATCCAAGAACTTGGACCTTTGTAATAAAGTTGGTTGTAGTGATTTCACGGGACATAGTCATATGCTTTCATCCTTAACTTTTTCCTGGACCGCCCTTTCAGATTTTCAGCCCACCAGGATACCTTTTTATTGCCCAAGTCGCCCTTTCGGGTTTTACTGGGTGTAAAATCTTTTGTATATATCCCTAATTTTTGCCCAAACCTCTTTGGTTGACCGGGATGCCCTTGTTTTTGCCTAGGTATATAAACCTAGAAGGTCATTTTATGCGTAGTATTTTTTGACTATATCCACATTCATAGGATGCGGGAAATTTTCGCCATCCATAGTAGTTAGCATCGTGGCACCACAAGAGAATACTTTCTTAACAACAAACGGCCCTTCGTAAGTTGCAGTTTATTTGCCCCTGGGATCGCCTTGAGGAAGAATGATGCGCTTTATTACCAAATCGCCATTCTGATACACGTGAGGTTTGATCTTTTTGTTAAAAGACCTGACCATACGTTTTGATATATTTGACCATGACAAACAGCAGCCAGTCTCTTCTCATCAATCAAGTTCAAATGATCCAACCTAGTATGAATCCATTCATCTTCGCCTAAATCTGCTTCTTTCATAATCCTTAAGGAAGGAATTTGAACTTCCACAGGCACGACAACTTCCATGATGTAGACTAAAGAGAAAGGGGTTGCCCTAGTTGAAGTTCGAGCCGAAGTACGGTAGCTATGAAGAGCAAACGGTAGCATCTCGTGCCAATATTTATAGGTTACCACCATCTTTTGCACAATCTTCTTTATGGTTTTATTGGCAGCTTCCACTGTGCCATTCATCTTAGGTCTATATGGAGAAGAGTTGTGATGCTTGATTTTGAACTGAGTGCAGAACTCTATAATTATAACATTGTTGAGATTGGTTCCATTGTCAGTGATGATCCTTTCAGGGATACCGTAACGACAAACGAGGTTATGCTTGACAAACCGAGCTACAACGTTTTTTGTAACTGAGGCAAATGAGGCAGCTTCAACCCATTTTGTGAAATAATCAATGGCAACAAGGATGAAGCGATGTCCATTGAAAGAAGTGGGTTTGATTATCAATGTCAGTGCCTGCAAATGGCCACGGAGCAGACATGAAATTCAAAGGAATTAGAGGCACGTGAACATTGTCGGTATAGATTTGACACTTATGGCAAGTGCTCGAATGATGGTAACAATCAGTTTCCATTATTGACCAATAATAACCAGCCCTAAAAATATTCTTGTCCATAGTGTGCCCACTAGAGTGAGTTCCAAAGATACCATCGTGCATGTCCTCCATGATTTTATCTACCTCCTTCTTGTCCATACAACGGAGCAAAGTAGAATCATGGTAGCGCTTGGACAAGATCCCTTTACTTATGAAGAACTTGGCTGAGAACCTCCACAAGAATTTCTTATCATTGATGGAAACTCCTTCAGGATACTCTTGTGCTTCAACATATCTTCTCACTTCATGATACCAAGGCTTCTCTTCGTCAGTGTCAATCTCATAACAGTGTGTCAGTTCGTCAAATATTTCGACTGTAATTCTAGGAGCCTCGTTGTCCCACTTGACTTTGAACATGGATGACATTATTTCTAAGGCATCCTCCAACTGACTTTCTTCTCTTGGAAAGTGTTCAAAGGTAACCTCCTCAAAGCATGGGATCAGGGTTAACACAAGCTCTTTGTAGGGAATCAGATTAGGATGTTTGGTATCCCATTCTCCTTTAACTTGACTGATTACTAAAGCTGAATCTCCATATATGCTTAAGAATTTGATTCTTAGGTCAATGGAAGCCCTAAGACCCAAGATGCATGCCTCATGCGTAGCCATGTTTTTCATACAGTCGAAGCATAGTCTAGCAGTGAAAGGCATATGGTAGCTTTTGAGAGAAATAATCATAGCATCGATTCCGTTACCCAAAGCGTTGGAATCTCCATCAAAAACCATAGTCAATCAGGATCCTTGTTCAGGTCCGTAATACGGTCCAAGCTTTTCACAATCAGTTACTAGCATGATATTCTCGTATGGGAATTCAAAGTTCATGAATTGGTAATCATCAACATCTTGATGGGCCAAATTATCCGCCAATACACTTCCTTTGATTACTTTTTGTGTAGTGTATTGAATATCATACTCAGTCAAGATCATTTTCCATCTAGCTATTCGTCTGGAGAGAGTTGGCTTCTCGAAGATATACTTGATAGGGTCCATCATAGAAATCAATAAAGTGGTGTGAGTCAACATATAATGTCTTAGCCGGCGAGCAGCCCATGCTAGAACGCAGTGAGTTTTCTCGAGCAACGAATATCTTGTTTCACAGTCAGTAAACGTTTTTCTCAGGCAGTATATTGCATGCTCTTTTCGGCCACACTCGTCATGGTGGTCCAACACACACCCCATTGAATTCTCTAATACATTCAAGTACATAATTAGAGGTCTTACTTCAACTGGAGGCATCAGGATGAGAGGTTCTTTTAAGTATTTATTGATCTTGTCAAAGGCTGCTTGGCAGTCGTTGTTTCATCTGACTACTTGATCTTTCTTTAAGAGTTTGAAGATTGACTCACAAGTAGCAGTCAGGTGAGATATGAATCGAGCGATGTAGTTAAGTCGACCTAAGAAACCCCTGACCTCCTTCTCAGTATAGGGAGTTGGAATTTCTTGTATGGCTTTGACTTTTGCAAGGTCGACCTCAATACCTTTTCCACTGACGACAAACCCTAAGAGTTTCCTAGATCTTACCCCGAAGGTGAATTTGTTGGGATTCAACCTTAGCTTGTATTTATTCAATCTTTCAAACAATTTATGTAAGTGATCCAGGTGTTCTTCCTCAATATGCGACCTTGCAATCATATCATCCACATAGACTTTTATCTCATGATGGATCATGTCATGAAATAGGGCTACCATAGCTCGTTGATAGGTTGCCCGTGCATTATTTAAACTGAAAGGCGTGACTTTGAAACAAAAAGTACCCCACTGTGTAACAAAAGTGGTTTTCTCCATGTCTTCGAGAGCCATTTTGATTTGATTATAGCTAGAGAATCCATCCATGAAGGAGAAGACTTTATGTTGAGTAGTGTTGTCGACCAAGACGTCAATATGCGGTAGTGGGAAATCATCTTTGGGGCTTGCCCTATTCAAATCTCTATAGTCTATGCACATACAGACCTTTCCATCCTTCTTTGGAATGGGGACCACATTTTCCACCCATTGGGGATATGACGTTAATGCTAGAAAGCATGCATTGAATTGCTTCATTATCTCAACTTTTATCTTTTCACACATGTCTGGCCACATACGACGAACTTTTTGCTTGACTGGAGGACAATCTTCCTTTGTTGGTAGAAGATGAACCATAATGTCAGTATCAAGTCCCGACATATCTTTACATGACCAAGAAAACACCTCAACATAGTCATGCAACATCTGGATCAATGTGTCTTTGACACTGCCTTCCAAGTTGGCGCCAATCTTGACCTCTTTCTTATTTGCCTTAGTACCAGGTTGATCACTTCAACTGGATCTTCATGCGGTTGAATGGATTTTTCTTCTTGCATCAGAAGTCTGGCTAATTCCCCAGGTATTTCACAATCTTACTCGCTTTCATCTTCATCTTGGTAGATTGGATGTTCAAAATCATAGTTGGCAGTAGCACAGTCGTTGTCAATGAGACCCGGGGTGGATGAGAATCTGCAAATGCGTGTGTGTGCATGTAAGATACATGGTTATTTTGAAAATGCAATAAAGTGAAAGAAAGACAACAAGTGCAAAATTTGAATGCAAAAGAGTCTAATGTTTTGTCATTAAATGATCATATGGCGTATGAAAATGAACAAACCCTTAACAAATGGACCATGGTGCCCCAGGTATGACACATGGCTTAAAGTCATTGTTTCAATAAAATTACAGAGAATTTTTAAATTAATAAAAAATTAAATGGTAATTACTCCTTATTAAAGGAGATGGAATGAAATCCTTGGGACACCAGTTGTTGAGTCCTTCCTCGGTAGTCGGGTAGATCCAGTCATCAAAATCACAGTCGTCGTCAGAGTCTTCAAGAGCATTCACTTCATGATTACTGATGTGAAGAGGTGGTTTTCCTATGCGAGCACGTCTGACCTCCTTTTGGTCTTTGGCAGTGAAACCCAAACCACTTTTGTCTGATTTGAAAGGGATGTCAGGGAGTTTTCCCCATATGGTACAACCTCCGTCTTCAATCACAACACAAGCATCTTTGAGGGAAGCCATCATAGGAACATCTTTAACAGCTTTTGGAACATCAGGAGTAGCCTTGGTAGCAGCAACCATCGGAGAGACCACTTTGAAGGCTTGATAAGAAGTTTATATGAACTCTCCATCCATATCAACATACTTAAACGAATTCAGGTGGCTAACCATAAACTCTTCTTCACCACAGACAATAATGATCTTTCTTTTGACTGGATATTTCAATTTTTGATGAAGAGTGGATGTCACCGCTCCTGCCCCATGTATCCAAGGGCGTCCAAGCAAGCAAGAGTAGGCAGGACTGATGTCCATCACATACAAAGTCGAGTTGAAAGTTTGAGAACCAACTTTGATGGGGAGGTCGACCCCTCCATGTACCATCCTCTTTTATCCATCTAAAGATGTTACCACTATGTCGCTTGGCTTCAATACCAAACCTTCGCAATCCAACCAATCTAGGGAACCCTTGGGTAAGACATTTAGAGAGGACCCAATATCCACCAATACATGGGCTAGAGTGGTTCCTTTGCATTCAATGGAGACATGAAAAACCTTGTTGTGATTTCTTCCGGCTGGAGTTAAATCAGTATCCGAGAATCCCAAACCATTATCGGCAGTCAAACTCGCCACTCAAATTTCAAATTGATCGGTTATAGTCTCTTGAGGAACATAAGCTTTCTTCAGAAATTTTATCAAGGCTTGAGCATGCGCATCAGAACAAAGTAATAAGGATAACATAGAAATCTTTGAGGGGGTTTTCCCAAACAACTCTACTATCTTATAATCACTTTTCCTTATGATGTTAAAAATCTCCTCCATCTCTTGGGTGGAGGGTTCCTCAGTTGTAATGTATTTGGCGGGCGCCTCCATCCTGGAAGGCTCAATCATCCTTTCTTTGGTCCTAGCATCAGTACTAGGTTTGTCAACAGTAATGCGAATAGGTGTAATTGTGGTGGTTGGAGGTGAAATGTTAGGAGAGAAATTTCTCCCCATCCTTGTCACCTTTATAGAGCCAGCAATGTTGGTAACGCCAACAACTTTATCTTCATCAATCCAGGAGTCTTTCTTAATACCATGGTAGTATACTTCAGCGCCATAATTCCAGGGTACCGCTTTATCATAAGAATAAGGGGTTGGCCCCGATGTGGTAATTATTAATGGAGCTATCTTCGGTTAATTGGAAATCCTAATAGGACGTTTTGAAGTGATCCTAATAGGTTTGTTGGAGATAGTGATAATGAATATAATTTTAACTTCTTGAGGTACAACTTCAGTCAAGCTTTTTATGAATGAAGTTCTTTCAAATAGGATCTCATGGTTGTCCATTAGGTGTTGGACACCTCTTTTAAACCATTCACAGCCATTGGTTTGCATAGTACAACAACCACAATCTTCAAGGCAACTAGGGTAAACTCCAACTTTCAGTAAGTTATTTTTAACACACTTCAACGGAGTGGTCAAGTCATCAACAGAGGAAATAAAGACAGTATCTTCAATAGCGTTGACACCTTTTCCATGATTTGGCATTGGTACGGTGATTACATTCGGAGCTGGAGGAGGATCAAATTCAATGGTCTTGTTGTCAATGAGGTCTTAGATCTTTCATTTTAATGCCCAACAATGATCAGTGTCATGTCTGGGACTATTGGACTGGTAAACACATTTTGCATTCGGGTTATACTTTGGAGATGAAACATTGGGATTTGAAGGGGGATCGCGTAATGTTACCAAATTAGCCTTCAAGAGGTGTTGTAGGGCTTGAGATAGTGACATGTTGATGCTTGTAAATTTCCTTCTTGGAATATCAGGTATTTGGTAGCCAGCTTGTTGTTGTGGTCTTTGAGTAGAGGTCGGATTGGAGATTAGAACTGTATTTACAGATTAACGATGGTCTTTCTTGATATGGCCCCTTGACCCATACACGCCATTCATTTCCTTTTTATCGGTAAAAGGTTTCTTCATAGCATTTGACATAGAGGCAGAGGCCATAGGAATCTTTCCACTTATAATACCTCTCTCGACCCTTTCACCAGTCAAGATTAACTTAATGAAACCAGATGATGAGCTCCCAATTGAGAAATTGAAAAATGGTCCAGTCAAAGTTCCCATGAACATATATACCGGCTCCCTATCAGTCAACGGTGGTTGTACCCTACCTTCCAGGTCTCTCCATTTTTGTGCATATTCTTTGAAACTTTCGTTGGAACCCATGGTCATTCTTTGTAATTGCACTCTAGTTGGTGCAAGATTGGAATTGTACTGATATTGATGATAGAAGGAAATGGTCAAGTCTTCCCAGGTATGGATGTTGGAACCCTATAACTGGTAAAACCAATCAAATTGAGTCCTAGACAGACTCTCTTGAAATAAGTGCACCCATAACTTCTTATCAGTGGTATGTGGTTGAATTTTTCGGACGTAAGATCTTAAGTAAAGCTTCGGGCACGAAACGCCATCGTACTTGGCAAAAACTGGAATATTGAATTTGTAGGGGATTTCCCCCCAGGAACCAAACCCAAATCACCAAAATCTAGGCCAGACACATCTTGAACTTCCATAGCCTTTAATCTGTCCTCCGGTTGCTTATACTTGTCTTCAGACGGTGGATATTATTCGTCAAAAAAGTGCTCATCCTCAGAGATTGGATTGTTACCACCCCCAGCACGGGTGCTCCTTTCATCTTCATCCTGATTCTCATCCTCCTCGGAGGAGTCTTCTACCACTTGAACTTGTTGAACTGAGCCCTCAAATCTCTTTCCCATGTTGATCAAATCTTTCTTCTTGGTCTTCTTTTTTGCAACCAGAAGTGTCATCAGATCTTGCTGCCCTTTGGCCAAGTTGAGCAAGGTTTCTTGAAATTGAGAATTTTGTGTCTACAAGTCCTTCACAGTCTGCTCGAGATCCATCTTACTGAAATAGACAATAGAGAGATGAGGAAACCCGTGTTAGAAAACATGCTTATGTTATGATGCATGTAATGAGAATGAAAATGTTTTCAAGAACCTTTAGGATTTAAATTTGTTTAAACAAAGAAGGAACAAACATTAATTGTATTTAATAAGTTCCAACAGTTTACAAAAGTGAATCTTGGGCTTATAATGGAAAAATAAAAAAATACAAAATAAACTCTTAAAACAAAAGGACTCAAATTTCCCATGAGCGCATCCTCTTTGGCGCAATGTAGGCGTTCATGCTTCGCTCTTCATAAAGCTGTCTTGTGAGCTCCAAAACCTTTTTCTCGCTTGCGTAGAATTGGGCTTCAAAGGTGTCTCTCCCCCCTTTTAATTGAATCCACAACCTTTGCAAATCCTAGAGAGTAGTAGGCATGTCAGGATGAAGAATAATGTAAGGAACATATCCTTCGGCAATAGGCTCCATAATGATAGGTAAGATGGCAAGATATGGCATCATGAGGCCTTGAGTGCAAGCTCACACCCATTTGAGATAAGGCTCCAATGGAATGGAATTATTATGCCCCAATGTCTTTCTATCAACTTTTTTCACCATGTCCCAAGCTCGTACAAATCTTTGACGATAACCTTGGACATTGTTCTCATGGTCAAATACAATTCCTTGGACAAGCGCGTCATGAGGGTCATCCCTCCGAGCATACCCAAACTGTCGTAGAGCCAAGCAAGGATTATAAGTGATACCTCCCCTAATTCCAAAGAGAGGTACATTAATGAGTTCCCCATAATGATCAATGATGGTGATATCCTCCAAAGATCGAGAACACCAATGGATATCTGAATGTGAGAGTGACATCAACATTTCAGACCAACTTATACCTTGTTCATTCTTCAAAACTGATCGAGGAAGGTGCGAAATAAACCACTTATCCAACAAAGGAGTACAACACATAAGAATCCCCCTTCTCCTCATGGTGCGAGTATGAAAAGAATGCAAAATATCTCCAAGTAAGGTAGGCACCGGGTTACGAGATAGAAAAAATTTGACCGCATTCACATCTATGAGTCGTTTTGGGTTAGGAAATAGTACCATCCCATTGAGTATAAGAGACAAAGTTTCTTCCAAAGCTTGTAAATCCAAAGCATCTCAAAATTTTTGAGCCTTCTAAAACAGAAAATTGGCTAGAAAACCTTTAACACCACTTCTTGTTTCCTAATTTGCCACAACGTCGGACCATTGCAAATGTAAAGCTAAAGCAATATCCTCAGGTCTTGGGTATTTCTTAATACTGGTGAGGGGTAATTGATCAAGAATAGGCACTCCTAAGAGTTGATAAAACTCCTCCATGGTGGGCACTAATTGGTAGTCAAGGAATGTAAAGCAATGGTGCTTAGGGTCAAAGAATTGAAAGAGTACCCCCATCATTTTTCTTCAAAATCTGAGGTACCCAAGTTGATGAGACGACCATACTTCTTGGTGAACAGAGAATCCTGGGGAATCCTTGATGCTAACTCCTTGAGTTGAGGAGGCACTTTCACAAAGCCGATCAGATAGTCTTTCTACGAGTGGAATCCATGTCCTACAAAACAGCACAAAGATAAATCCCAAAGTCCTTGAAATGGTTAGTGCAAATTCCATGGTATGATGTCATGATGTTTTGTACATATACAAACAAAGAAAACAAGTCCTTAGGTTTATGCTTGTATGAGGTTCATAGGTAAGTACCCTCTTGAAGTTTAGTTGGTTCAACCTGTCCTACAAAGTGATTGGGTTCTAGGGAATCTCAATATCATTGATCTTTCTTAATTGGGCATTATCTCAGCACAATGAATCTTTTCTTGCAACGAAATATCCCAAAAGCCCGATCTCAATGAGCATAGTATCGAGTATCAACCAATTTTCAGCTTTCCACCGAAACCAACTATCTCACTACTTCCTAATGACCAAGTTGTTCAATTAAAGGTTCTAAGGTCAGTTAGTGCTTCATGACACCACACAACAACCCTGCATTCTCCTTGATTCAACACAAAGGATACCAGTACCCACAAATGTGTCACACTAACGTAGTCATTGCTTCAACCATATCGATCTATGCCGTACAGTCTCCACAATCTTTGACACTTACCTAATAATGTTCCCAGATTCGGGTAGAGAATCTATAAAAACCCAAACAAAACCCATAATGTAAAGCATACAAGCCAAACAATGAAGGCATTTTAAAGGTGATCTAATCTCTAAGGTAACCCCACTTTTTAAGAATTCCCCAGCAGAGTCGCCAGTTCTATAATACGGTGGGAGAACTGAATTAGGTGTTTTGTGTTTTATCGCAATTGTTGCGGATAGTAAGAGTCGTCACCGACTTTTCTTTTATCCAATAAAGGAAAAGGTGAAAAGAATAGAAAAGACCTTTTGGGATTTTTTTTGAGTTTGGGGGGTAGGTTATGAAAAGGGAAGGTGTTAGCACCCTTTCCATCCGTAGTTATCTACGGGCTCTTAGTTGCTAGCTCACTTTGAAATGCTTTGTTTGAAATGTGTTTTGTGATGATTTTGAAAGTATTTTTGAAAAATTCCTTCGTTTAAGCGAACTTTGTAATGATTCTCGTCTCTATAAGAATGCATACAAAGTGTTGACTTTTGAAAATATTTCATTTGAAAGTGTTGGTGTGTTTGAAAGATGTTTTTGAAAATGGTTGTGAGCAAGCAACTATGAACATTCTACCTACTCAAAAAGTCTTTGTTCTTTTCCTCCTCCTTTAGATATTGCTATCTTACCATTGATTGATAAGAAACCATATTATTGGATGTGAAGGGACAAGTGTGCGTCGTCGTTCAGTCATAGAAAGTAACATTGTAGGATACCTTAGAAATTTTTCGTAAAGGTCTAAGATCGTTTACCGAAGGCAACATTGAAGGGTCATCGAGGGACTACGATCTTGTATTCGAGGATCTTTGCTAAAGTATCCCACGTTCGAGGGACATGATTATTTTTATCTTTAGGCAACAAGTGAGGTTAACCCTAGAGGTGCAAGTGTGTCAAGTGTTTATTTTTCATGCATTTTTGTCTTTGAATTTAGGGTTTTCTACTTATTGATTTTATGTCTTACCATACAAACCCTAATTACTAGGATTTATATTGAAAGCGATAAATTGCAGAAATATAAAGTTCTACGCTATTACATCATTTGGGGGATGGGACATAATTACAAATAGGGATGCGAGAAATTAAAATCTAATTACTATTACAACCATATTGAATAATAGAATGTAAAATGTAGAAAAATCTGAGATGATATACAAGAATGTGAGGTACTATACAAGGAAAAGATAATTGTTTTTGTTTGGATTTTTTTGTATAAAAGGGTTTATCTTAATTAAACTAAAAAGAAAATAGTTAATTTGAAACTAAGTTGATTTAAATTGATTTAATGAAATTAAACTAAGAAACATATTTTTAGGGTTTTGATTTAATTAAACAAACTAAAGTGAATAGAAAAAAACAATTAAATTCCTAAGTCCTAAATTATTTAGAAGAAAATTTTAAAATAAGACCTAAGTCTAAGAAGGTTTAATTTAAGAAAAGAAATTAGATTTAATAAGAATATATTTTTTAATCTTTTTCTTTAAATAAGATAAAGTTGTACTAAATATATAAATAATAAATATTAAATATTTTTGGAGTTTTTGATTAATAAAATAATAATAATAATAATAATAATAATAATAATAATAATAAAACTAAATAAAGAAAAAAGAAATAAAATAAAAATATAAAATTAAGTCAGGGGGGTTGAAAATGAAGAGGGTGGTAAACAAGTAAAACAGATTTGGTTTTGGTTAAGCCCAAAAGTGTTTTTGTTTGGAATCAGAAAAAAAGAGTAAATAAAAGGAACATGGGTCTGCGTATATTGTTAGCAATCTTGGGGGTGAGAGAGAGAGAGAGAGCAAAATTACTAGGCCCAAGGTGAGGAAGCCCAAGCATGTTGCTTGTTTGAAACAAAAAATGAGATGGAAAAACATGAAAAAATCACAAAAGGTCTCGCTAGGGCTCGAACTCAGGACCTTCCATACCAAAGCCTTTACGCGTGTGCTTGCTGTCATAGGGGTGGCATGTTTCATTCATTAGTAAACCATGTTGCAATAAACATAAAATAAACTAAGTTCATAGTTTCAACTTCGTCTTCAACCTCGCGCCATAACCAGTCATGAATTTAAATCCTGTAACTTCTTCATCTCTCAACCATTTGCAAAAATGTAAACATTAATCTTCCTCTAAATTTCATCACGATTCCAGAAATGTAAATAACTAAAACTATAAATCAAAGACGAATGAGAATTTCTAATGGTACCAAATTTTGACCTAACTTTTTCAGGAAGTTCAAACTTGAAATTCACACTACTCAGGAAATATAAATGAAATCTAAGGGCATGGTTAGCTTCATGGCTATGATGTCTAAAGCTTACAATGCCTATATGAAGAGATTCAAAATCAGAAAACTTACCTCAAAAATGGGTTTCGTGTTTTGAGTTAGAGCTCTCCTCAAGGTGCTGTAATGATTTGATTAGCTTCCTTGAACCTCCACGAAGCTATTCCAATAGTTACTTTGAGCTGAGAGTGCTTGAAATATCCTAGAGAAGTCCAAGTGCGGACCTCTGTTTTTGAAAATGGAAGATGATGATAGAAGTGTTACAGAAGTGTAACAGGAATTGGGATGGTTTCTATATGAAGTGAGGAAGTTTTAGAAATGATTTGACTGAGAAATGCACGAGTGGAATGGAAGTTTGATGTACAAAGTCAGAAATTGTAAAATAATGGTGTTTTGAGGTAATTAATGGCTTGATGGAGTTTGGGGGATTTTCTAGGCTTGTGTATTCATGTGGTATATTGCAAATAAAGGTTCAATTTATAGGAAAATGGTTTGGAGGTTTGAAATGATCAGAAAACCAAGATCACGTGTTATGGAATTTTGCTTATTTTTTAAGCAAGCTTGAAACATATTGTTCCAATATGAAGTATAAGGCTTGTAGATTATTTGAGAACTTTATACATAGCTCTTATGAAATTTATAGACTTAATGTGTGCATAAGGATCAAGTTAGGAGCTCAAGACAAGTTGACCTTGCATAAAGCTTGCTTTACAAGAATGGAATGGTTACTTTCTTCCCAAAATGGAAAATTGGCTTGGATAATGCTTGAATCAATTGGATAATGGCTCAATCATTTGTGTAAACCATTAGTTATGGAGTGAAACACAAGTTTGAGGCCTGTAAAGCAAATATTATACAATATGGTTATGGATTTGGTCAAGTTTTAATCACAAAATTGACTTGTAATTCAAGTTTGAAACCCTAACTTCATCTCTTCGATTCTCTTAGCTAAAAAATGATCTCATTAAGTTCTTTGACATTTTGAAAAGCTTGAAACTTTATCTACAACTTTCATGTTGACCATTTTGACAAAATCATCTTGGAGCTTGGTGAAAATTGGCCAATAAGTTAGGTAAAAATTTGCCTAAACTAGGTCAAAATTTCACTGTTTTAGAAAAAGTGCATGACTTTGTGAATTTATAAGTCAAGATCCAAGCATTTCTAGAACTTGATCAGTAAATAAAAGTTGTATATCTCATCAAGATCTACAACTTTCATGTTATAAGTTTTCTTTGAATCATCTTGCATCTTTGTGCAAAGTTGGCCTGAAGTCATGAAAAAGTAAGACTTAAAACACTTAGAAAATTTTCTAAGTCTTCAAAACTTTGACTTTTCAAAATGACTTTTGACTTTCTTGATTTCTTAATGATCAAGTTTCATGTTTTTGAATGTCTTGATGAAATTCGATTTTTGAAACTCAATTTTGATCAAAAAGTCAAAGTTTGACTTTTGGTGTATCAGTGGACTTTTCACCAGTTGACTGAATTTCAAATATCAATCAAACGATCTTGAGAAATGTCTTGAGCCATGAAAATAGGTCAATATGTTGTATTTTGATCATAGAGATTGTGCTTAAAGCCATTAGTTCATGTATTAGGTCACAAACCCTTGATCAGTCAAATACATTCAAAACCCTAATTTTGACCATTTGCCCTTTTGGTGATTTGAACAATTTTCTTGGGGAATTGTGATCCAAACTTGATCAATTGACACATATGACTTTAAATTTTGATATTGGTCCAAAATCTTTAAGTTTGACTGTAGGTTGACCATAGTTTACTTTTTATCAAATACAACAAATTTTAGGTCATCTGATCAATTGATTGAGCAATTTTATGATCCAAGACTTGAAACTTGACATGAGCAATCTTAAGGGTCCCTAATGATCCATGAAAGTCATTTGAAGTATTATAAGTCCAATTGTCCTTGTGTAAACTCAAACCCTAATTTGAATTATCAGTGTTGAGGAGATGGCTTGACCTAGTCAATACTTGTGCAAGCTTGAGCTTTTGAAGATCTTTGTGAGAAATGTCTTTCAGAAAATAGTGGGAAAATTTTGGGGTACAACAGCTATGGTTGATGAAGGTCTCCCTACCCTAAAGGTTAAGGACGAGTTCTTGATTTACTAGCAAAGTTTGACAAGTTTGGATTGGGTTATCATGCTGATCAACATGGACAGAGAGGATTGGTTCCCAGGGGTCGATGAGGTTTAGTTCCAAGAGGTCACGGTTCTCCATCTACCATAAAGTTTTCAAGTGCAAGGATCGTTTATGAAGACCACATTCATGTTGTGGATGATGAGGTTGATACGACATAGACAATTGGATCCATCCTTGTGTTCTTGGACAAGAACTCAACAATTGGAACTCTAAAGACATCATTCCTGTTACTTTCTATCAAGAGTAAATTTCTTTAGTTTTTAAAAAATTAGTGTTGCTCTGCCCAAGGCAGAGTAAAATCTTGTAGGGCCTCATTATGTTTGCATTCACAAGTTTATCATTAAATAAAGGACGTTTTTCATTCAAATTATGTTCCATGTCTTTCATTTTCTTTTACTTTCACCTTTTTATCATTAAGAATGTAAATTTTTTTCTCCTTTCTTTAAATCACTCACACTCTTTTAAAGCGTGAACCATCATTCATACAGATCCACCCTGGTTTCCATTGATAATGATATTGCTATAGCTCACTATGACTTCGTTAATCTAACCTACCGAGCCGAAGAAGATAATGTGAAAGATTGTGAACTCCCTGAAGAGATAGCCCGACTGTTGAGGCATGAAGAAAGAGTTATTCAACCATATCAGGAATCCTTGGAAGCTATCAACCTCAGTGCCAAAGATGCAAGGAAAGAGGTCAAGATTAGGGCTTCTTTAGAAGAAAGTGTGAAGAAGAGGTTGACTGATTTGTTGCAAGAGTATGTTGACATTTTTTTCCTGGTCGTATGAAGACATGCCTAGACTTGACACAAATATTGTACTACATAGGTTGCCTCTCAAAGAGGATTGTCCACCCGTCAAGCAGAAGCTCAGAAGGTCACATCCAGATATGGCTATGAAGATCAAAGAAGAGGTTCAGAAGCAGTTCGATGTTGCAGGTGATCAATTATACTCCATGGGTTGCAAACATTATGCACATGCCCAAAAAGGATGTTAAAGTGCGGATGTGTGTCAATTATAGGGATTTGAATAGAGCAAGCCATAAGGATGATTTTTTGCTTCCCCACATTGATATTCTGGTTGAAAATAATGCTAACTCAAAGGTGTTTTCCTTCATGGATGGCTTCACTGGGTACAACCAAATTAAAATGGCTCCATAAGACATGGAGAAAAATACTTTCATTACCCCGTGGGGAACCTTTTGCTACAAGGTGATGCCTGTTGGTTTCAAGAATTCAGAGGCAACATATCAACGTGCCATGGTGACTCTTTTCCACGACATGATTCATAAGAAGATTGAGGTGTATGTTGATGACATGATCGTGAAATCTCAAACTTTGGAAGAGCATCTAGTGCATCTTCATAAGTTGTTTGAATGGTTGAGGAAATTCAGACTAAGGTTGAATCGAAGCAAGTGCACCTTTTGGGTAAGATCTGGAAATTTATTGGGTTTTATAGTGAATCGACGAGGCATTGAGGTTGATCCCTCCAAAGTAAAATCTATACAAGAGATGCCTGAGCCTAGAACAGAGAAAGAAGTCTGTGGTTTTTGGGGAGATTGAACTACATAGCTAGGTTCATCTCTCATCTTAGAACTACTTGCAAACCGATCTTCAAGTTATTACGAAAAGATTAAACTTTCACATGGAATAATAATTTTCAAAAGGCCTTCAATAAGATAAAAGAGTATTTGCAAGAACCTCCCATCCTCATGCCTCCAACGCATGGGAGACCTTTGATTATGTACCTGCCAATACTTGAGAATTTTATGGGATGTGTACTCGGTCAACATGATGAGACAGGAAGAAAGGAGCACATGATATATTATCTGAGTAAAAAGTTTACCGACTGTGAGTTAAGGTACTCCATACTTCAAAAGAGATGTTGTGCACTTGTATAGGCCGCCAAATTCCTAAGGCAATACATGTTGACTTATACAACGTTCTTGATATCTAAGATGGATCCAGTCAAGTACATCTTCGAGAAGCCTTCTCTGTCAGGAAGAGTTGCCAATTAGAAAATGGTTTTAACAGAGTCTAACATTCGTTATGTTGTACATAAAGCCATCAAGGGTAGTGTATTGTCTGACCATTTGACCCATCAGCCAATGGATGTCTACCAACCAATGAAGTTTGAGTTTCCATATGAGACTATCATGTTTATCAGAGATTTTGTGATGCCTGGCCTAGAAGAAGGATCTGAACCAGGATCGCAATGGATGCCCGTGTTCGGCGGTGCCTCAAGTGCTTTAGTTCATGGTGTTGGAGATGTCATCACGTCTCTGAAATAACAGGCTGAATAGTAATCTGATAATAAAATCAATGAAATCACCATCAAATGTTTTTATCCCACATGAAGGGAAAGGTAAACATTGAGAAAACCTGAGAAGGGAGAAATCACGGTCTTGCGATCGAGAGATCGGGTAAGGGAGTCTGTTACGCGAGGGGAAGGTATTAGCATCCTACACGAATGTAGTACTCTACGGTATCCATTTTTGTTGTCTATCTTATAGGTGTTTTAGGATCTATATCTAGCATCAAATCTGAAAAGGGAATTGTTATAACCCAAAATTTGCCCTCTCATTTCATCAACATTTTCTCATCATAAGACTCATATACTCAAGATCAAGTTAGGGTTTGCTCTGCTCAAGACTCCTCCTTGCACTGTTGACCCAAATTAGGGTTTGAGTTTGCACAAGGATATTTTGACCTAAGATGCCCAAGGTGACTTTCATGCTTCATGTTGGACTCACAAGTTTATCCATACCAAGTTTCAAGCCTTGATTCCAATCTTTGCCCAGTCAATTGGACAGTTGACCTAGAAATCAGCTGTGTTGGGGAAAAAGTCAACTGTGGCCAATTGACAGTCAAACCTCATAAAATTTGACCCACATCAACATTATGAACTCATATGGACCATTTGATCAAGTTTGGATCACAATTCCACAAGAAATTTGATCAGATCACCAAAAGGGCAAAATGGTCATTTTTAGGGTTTTGACTGCACAAAGGCAATTTTTGACTGTTTGACCTAACCAATGGCAAATCAAGCTCACGAATGGACTCAAGGACTCAATGGAATTGTCTTGACCCATTCAACAAGTTCAAAAGATCCTAAATGCATAGGATTGACAGATGAATTTTTCAGTCAACTGATCAAAACTTGACTGTGTACTGAAAAGTCAAACTTTGACTTTTTGGTCAAAATCAAGTGCCAAGATTCATTTTTCATCAAGACATGTCAAATTATGAAACTTGTTCATCAAGAAATCCAAAATTGCAAATTAGGGTTTAAAATGAGAAAATTTCATAACTTAGAATTTTTCTAAGTTATGAAACTTCCTTATTTTTTCCTAACTTTGTCCCATTTTTTCACCAAGATGAAAATGGATTCAAACAAAACTTGCAACATGAAAGTTGTAGTCCATTGCAAAATGTACAACTTTGATTCACAAAGTTTCCTCAAAAGAAGCTTGTATCTCAAGTTATGATTTTTGGAATAAGGGTGCAAAACATTTTTAACTTAGAGAAATTTTGACCTATTCTAGGCAGGATTTTTGTCCAACTTCTTGGCCACTTTTCACATGGTTCCACTTGGAGTTTCAATTTGAATTTCAAAGATGGATTGTATTACACATTCCAAGCTTTCCAAATTGTCCAAGAACTTCTCAAACACCCTTGTGGTTAGAGAGAATCGAATTTGCAAAGTTGGGCAAAATTCACTTTTGTTCATGGCCAAAGCTTGCTCATAACAATTTGCATTTTCAAATCAGCTTGTACAATGCTAGCTTGCAGGCCTCAAAACCAGTTTCACACACCATAATTAAATGCCAAATTATTGTGTTAAGGTGTTATTTTGTTCATTTGGACAATACATGCAAAATTAACCCTTAATTGGAAAAAGCACATTTGCCATTTTGATAAAGTATCACTTTATGTCAAATACCAAATCCAAGAGGTACAAGCCAGATCTTTGAGGCAAGAGTTTGTAGACAAATCCCACTGATCAAGAGCAAAGTGTGCATCATGCTTGAGGGTATTGGACAGGCCTATATCACAACTTGCACTCTCTTGCTTACATGAGAAGAAAACATTGCAAAAACTCTCCATCTTTCATTCCTGTAAACACCAGCCAAAGAAAACTCTATACACATCTTCCATACACCAAAAAAGACCTAAGGCACGAATCAACCACCTCTCAAACCTCCTCATACATCAAAACACCATCTTGTTGCAAAAATAGGGCATCTGTTGCAGTTTGACTTCCACAACTCAATCCACTCGTGCACTTTGGCTAAAAACCTTTCAAACACATTCCATATCATCCACACAAACTATCCCAAGCCCTAAATATAAACTGTAACACCCCTAACCTCTGTTGCCATTTTCATTTTCCAGTTGTGCAGGTGAACTTCCATAGCATGATTCAGAGAGTTTCAAAGCAAGTTAGGTACTTGGGAAGCATCCTTGGACTTCAGGCAAGCTGTACAAAAGCTCAAACTCCATTGAAGATACCTACATTGCTCTGTTCAAGTCAAGATGAAACAGGTAAAACCATGAACTTCTATCTCTCAATCTAGGAAGAGTTAGGCTTAGGTTTGTGAATGAAACATGCTCTAATCATAGCTCTGAAGCCATACATATGATTACTTTTCATTTATGTTAAACGTGCTGTGAGAATTTTAGCCATGAACATTGAAGAAAAATTAGGTCAGAAATTGGGGATGAAGAAATTCTCCCTGGTTTCTTAGAGTTAGGTCAAGTATTTTATATGTTTAAACTCGTGATTTGATGCTCTACATTGTTTATGTTATGAGTTTTGGCTAAAAATCAAGGAATCAGGAGTTTGAATGAAGCAAAGAAACGCGCGTTTTTGTTGTTCAAAGGTTGCTGGAGGTTGAAGACAAAGTTGACTTGGGCTGGGCCTGAGTCAACTTACTTTTTGCACCCCTTTTTTCCATTTGCACCCCCTGGCCCATTGTGTGAAATATTTGTCATTTTTGCCTTTTTCTTTTTGATTCTGATTTTATATTTTTTGCTCAAACATAATAAACATTAAAAATATTTTTTCCACATTTTTTACATTTATTTGGCATTTATTTGTTTTATTAAATATGAATATGTAAATAAATAGATTTCCTTTTCTTTTTAAAACCCTAAAAAAATAATACAAAAAATATTTATTTTTAGTTATCATTTTTTATTTACATTTTGAAAACATTTTCTAAAATATACATTTTTTTGTAAATAATTAATACTTTATTTTTTGCACATATTTAGCATATTAAATATATATAAATATACATATACATATTTTATTAGATATTTAGGGCAAAAATACAAAAATAATACTTTTTATTTTTTATTTAATATTTGACACTAAAAATACTTTTTTTACAATAAACTTTCTATTTTTTGTGTATAAATAATAAATATTGTATATAATTAATAAATAAATACAATTATCCAAAAACTAGGGTTTTTCCCTAAATAACAAAAATATTCAAAATTTGACCTTTTTTATTTTTGTTTATATTTCACATTGAAAAATACTTTCACATACATAAAAAAATCATTTTGTGCATGATACATTTTGCATATTTATTGTATTTATTTAAATATTGTACAATTAAATATTTGTATATTTGATATGGATGTAATAGCTTAGAATTTAATTTCTTTTCAAATACCCTCATTCAAACATTTGTACCCCCATCCCCATAATCATGTTGTAATAATTTAGGACTTTAAATTTCCGCATTTTAAAGCTTTCAAATTATGCCATGATAGACCTAGGGTTTGTATGCAAATAAAACCAACAAATAGCTTGACTAATACAAAGACAAAAAAGCATGAAAATGGACAACACAATGCACACTTGCACCCTTAGGGTTACTCCCCTTGTTGCCTTCAAAAAAAGGCCATGTTTGCATGTTAAGTGTCTTTGGCAAAGCAAAAACAAACAAAATGATCATAGTCCCTCGATGACGCTATCTCAAGTTGCCTAAAAAATGATCATAGTCCCTCAAGAAAATTGCCAAAGACATTTGACACTATTGTATCCATGGTCTATACGATGACCCGCGCCCGTCCTGTTAACATCCTAACGCAAGGTTTTTCACCAAATACAATGGTGAAGCAACACTGTTAAAAGGGTTAAAAACATGAGAAAGATCTTTGAGAAATTTAGGGTAGATAGCTCTTGGTTACTCAAATCGAACTTGCAAAACATCCTTGCCTTTTTTTCAAAACACACTCCACACAATCTCAAAACAACTTTCAAAAACATTGAAACATCTTTTCAAAAAGACAAACACCTTTGTAAAACATTCGAGTAAAGAATTGTTACAATGGTTGCCTAGACAAGGCATCTTTTTTAAAACATTTTCAAAACCACACACACAAAGCACCATTTCAAACAATTGAAAAGCAAAAGGCAAGTGATCTAAGTAAGTAACTAAGAGCCCATGGATAACCATGGATAGAAAGGGTGCTAATACCTTCCCTTTCTATAATCTACTCCCCGAACCTAAGAAAACATCTCAAAGGTTTTTCCTATGCTTTTTAACACTTCCTTAGGATAAAATAAAAAGTCGGTGGCGACTCTTGCTATACCGCGACATTTGCAAAAACAAACGCAAAACCCAAGTCAGTTCTCCCACCGTATCACAGAACTGGCGACTCTGCTGGGGATAGAAAAAGTGGAGTAACCTTAGGGCTTAGATCACCCTTTTGCATGACTAATTGTTTGCTTTGTTTGCTTTACCTTTTGTTCTCTTGTTTGGGCTTGAAATCCTACACCCGGATTTGGGAAACATTCATAGATAGCAATACGTTGTGGAAACTGTGTGGGGTATACCGACACGGTTGAAGCAATAGCTATATTAGTGCGACATATTTGTGAGTACCGGTAACCCTTGAGTTCAATCAAGGAGAGTACGGGGCCGCTGAGTGATGTCACTAAGCACTAATGACCTAGAACCTTACTTGACCATCTTGGCCTTTTATTAGGGGTAGTGAGATGACCGGCTTTGGTGCAGTCCGAAGTTGGTAGATACTCGATACTACACTCATTGAGGGTTGTTTTCTTGGAATATTTTGGTCTCTAGTTAAGTGGCTAAACCAAAATAATGAACATAGAAAACAATCCAATGATATTGAGCTCCTTAGAACCCGGTTACTATTTTTAGGACAGGTTTTAAGCCAACTAAACTCAAGAGGGTACTTACCTATGATACCTCATGCAAGCCTAAAACTAGGGTTTTGTGTGACTTGCTTGAACATGTGCTTGTGCATACATCATGAACATCATAAAGCATCATATGCATCCACTAACCATTTCAAGGGTTTAGATCTTCATCTTTTTTCTTGTTTTGTAGGTCATGGAATCTCTTCGCAGGAAAACCATCCAAGTCAACCTTGTGAGAATCCCTCCTCAACTCAAGGAGCTTACATCCAGAATTTCGGAAAGTTCTCTCTTCAGTGAAAGACATGGTAGACTGCTCAGCCTAGTCAACACCAGCATTGAAGAAGACATGGTGAAAGTGCTGTTCCAGTTCTTTGACCCCCTTCACCACTGTTTCACATTTCCCGACTACCAATTGGTGCCTACTTTGGAGGAATTTTCTCAACTCCTGAGAATTCCTATTCTTAATCAACTACCCTACAACGGTACAGAAAAAGAACCAAAACCTGAAGATGTTGCTCAAGCACTACACTTGCAACCATCTGATATCAAGGGGCATTGGGAAACCAGAAGTGGTGTCAAGGGCTTCTTGACAAAGTTCTTGTTTGAGAAGGCACAAGAGTGTTGGAACTCCTTGGATCTGCAAGCCTTTGAAGAGATTGTGGCACTCCTTATTTATGGGTTGGTCTTGTTCCCAAATCCTGACCAACTTATAGATGTCAACACCGTCAAGATCTTCATATCCAGGAATCCCATACCTACATTGCTTGGGGGCATACTCCACTCATTTTACACACGAACAATGAGGAAGAGAGGTGTTCTCATGTGTTGTACTCCTCTCCTTGCAAGGTGGTTTATTTATCACCTTCCATAATCTGTTTTGAAGAATGAACAAGGCTTGAGGTGGTCGCAATGATTGATGACCCTCACACATTCTGATGTACATTGGTGTTCTCGGTCCAGAGAAAATGTCATCATTATCGATCGTTGTGGTGAGTTCCCTAATGTCCCATTACTTGGCATCAGAGCAGGCATTACCTACAACCCTTGTCTAGCTTTGAGACAATTTGGATATGCTCGGAGGGATGGCCCTCATGACATGCTGATTCCTGACCTAGTTTTTGACTTCGACAACGATGCGCAAGGACTTCGACAAAGGTTCATCAAAGCTTGGAGGATGCCTAACAAGGTAGATAGTAAGACACTGGGGCACAAGAATTCCATCCCTCTTGAGCCTTACCTCAAGTGGGTGCGAACCCGCTCTCAGAATCTTATGATGTCGTATCCTCACATTCTCCCTTTGATTAAAGAGCCTGTTAAGGAAGGAGAGGTTCCATACACCATCCTACATCCTGACATGCCAACATCATGGGAGGAGATGCAAAAGAGTTGGATCCAACTCAAGGAAGAACGGGATACTTTTGAAGCCAGCTTCTACGCCAGTGAGAAGAAGGTTTTAGAGCTCACCCGCCGACTCCACGAGGAAGAGACCCTCAACACCTACATCGCACCAAAGAGGATGCGCTACGTCTTTTTACCTTAAGAAGTTTTTGTAATATTTGGCCCATGGGGCATTTATGTACTGACAAAATTTCTTCTTATTAATATGACGTGTGTTCTTTTTGTTTGCAACAACTTTGAATTTCTAAATCCTTGAATGCATTGCATGAACATACATATCTTTCATCATATGCACAAACAGGTCTTCAAGCCAGGTGTCCTTATCTTTCTGCTGTTTATTTCAGCAAGATGGATGTGGAACAAACAGTGAAGGATCTACAGACACAAAACTCGCAGTTTCAACAGCTCCTTATGACCTTAGCAAAGGGTCAGGAGGATCTTAAAGCACTGTTGGGGAATAAAGAGCAAGAGAAAGGAAAAAAGAAGAAGAAAAGAGTTGGGGTAGCTACAATGGGAAGAAGATTTGAGAATGAAGCTAGGAGAGTTCTTGAATTCCCCTCCACATCTGATGAGGGGACCGACAAAGGAAAAGGAGTTGCATTACCTTCTGAGTCTGAGGCTGAAGAAGAAGAGGTTGAGGAAGATGAAGATTATTCAGAGTAGCAATACCCACCAGCGAACGACAAATACAAGAACCTAGAGGATAGACTGGCAGCTATGGAGCTGCAAAGGGTTCCCGGGTTAGATTTTGAAGAATTGGGATTGATTGCTGGGATTGTGATCCCTCCAAAGTTTAAGGTGCCAACTTTTGCAAAATATGATGGTCTGTCTTGCCCAAAGATGCACCTGAGGTCATATGTCAGAAGAATTCAACCTCGTTCATCCGATAGGAACCTTTGGGTACACTTCTTTCAGGACAGCTTATCCGGTACTCAGCTAGATTGGTTTTACCAGCTTGAGAGGTCGGAGGTGCATAATTGGGAAGACTTGGCAGCCGATTTCTATCGTCAGTATCAGTACAACACTGATTTGGCGCCAACCCTTACTCAACTACAAGGTATGGGGATGGCCTCAAATGAAGGATTCAAAGAATACGCCCAGAAATGGAGTGAATTGGCCGGAAGGGTGCAGCCACCGCTTTCAGATAGGGAACTAGTAGATATGTTCTTGGGGACCCTATCTGGCCCTTTCTTTAACCATTTGATCGGGAGCTCTTCTGCAAGGTTTACTGAATTGATTCTGACTGGAGAAAGGGTGGAAGCTGGTATTAAGAGTGGGAAGATTCAAAGGGATGCCTCTGCCTCCACAACTGTTAAAAAATCATTCCCGGCCAAGAAGGAAGCAGCTGTTATATACTCTCAGAAAATATTGGGAAGAACTGAGCGCCGGCCGACTGTAGGGGCCGTGATGATTCAAAATTCGTCAAAGGATCAACCTCATAATAATCAGTCTAGACCAAATCAGTAACGGGTAGAACAGCCACAACGGCAGTTCACCCGCATCAACATGACGCCTGCACAAGTTCTTCCCCATTTATTGAAGCTAAATCTCACCAATATTAGAGAGGCGCCAAAGGTTGTGAATACCGCTTCCCCGCATTATCATCCCAATGCTAAATGTTCCTATCATTCTGACAGCGCTGGGCATGACACCAACGATTGCTGGGCGCTTAAGAATAAAATTCAAGATTTGATAGATGCTAAAGAGGTTGAGTTCGACGCCCCTGAGAAGCCAAATGTCATCTCCGCTCCAATGCCAAAGCATGGTTGCAATGTCCATGCTGTTGAAGAAGATTTGTTTGTTTCTACTCTTGATGATCTGATAACCCCACTACTGATAATGAAGTTGAATCTGTTGAAGGCTTGGATTTCCCAGGTTGTAAAGAAGATTGCTACATTTGTTCCTCCCTACCAATCGACTGTCCATTGCTGAAGATAGGCATCCAACGCCTAATGGACAACCAACAAATTCTTTTCGAAAAGACTCCTGTTACTCCAACTCCTATCAATGAAGTTTCAATAATAACCATTTCCGCCAATCTTTCCAAGGTCCCCAAAAGGCCTGTTAAGATTACATCCGCTCCAAAGATTGTACCCTTGAAGATAACCATGCCTGGGCCCGTCCCATACAAATATGACAAATCGATACCGTGGAATTATGGTGGAGAAATCTACTACCACAGTGTTAAGCAAATTGAGATAACTGAAGAGAGCTCTGATGAAGAAACTGCCGACATTGGAAATATTGCCGGTACGAGCAAAATTACCCGAAGTGGAAGAATGTTCTCTCCAGAGATTGCCCCTCCAAAGGCAATCTTTGGACCCTCAGCTGCTCCCAAGGTTACCCCTGCACCGGTAAAACTATCTGCAAGAATTCCATTGATTGAAGAAGCTGTTACTTCTGTGGTTGTCCCTCCTGCTGCTGCTGATAAGGGGAAAGGGATCCAGGAAGAGCTCGTCAGGACGAGGGCTCAGCCGTTGGTCATCCCCGAAACCTCTAAAAAAGAAATGGAGGAGATTTTGAAAATAATTAAGAAGAGTGATTATGATGTGGTAGAACAATTGGGGAAAACCCCCTCCAAGATCTCAATGTTAGCTCTCCTTCTTTGTTCAGAGGCCCACGCTAAGGCTCTGATCAAATTCCTGAAAACAACCCATGTGCCCCAAGAAACCTCAGCCAATCAATTCCAGGATTGTGTAGCCAGCCTTACCGCTGACAACGGCCTGGGTTTCTCTGATGCTGACCTGACTCCGAAGGGAAGGAACCACAATGATGCATTGCATGTTTCAGTTGAGTGCCGAGGGACCACTCTCGCCCATGTCTTGGTCGACACTGGTTCTTCCCTAAATGTGCTGCCTAAGAAAGCTCTGGACCGGCTGGATTGTGAGGGTTTGGAGCTGAAGCCAAGTAATATTATCGTCAGAGCTTTCGATGGTTCAAAGAGGATGGTGCATGGGGAGGTCGACATTCCCATCAAGGTAGGCAATGAGGTATTCAACTCCACATTCTATGTGATGGACATCCGTCTATCATACTCATTCTTGCTAGGAAGGCCGTGGATTCATCATGCTGGGGCAGTCACCTCCTCCTTACATCAGATGCTGAAGTACCCTGTTAAGGGTAAAATCATAACTGTGCATGGCGAAGAGGAATACATGATCAGTCATATTAACTCTTTTCAATATGTGGAAGTAGAAGGTGAGTTCATTGAAACACCTTTTCAGCACTTCGAAGAGGTTTCTCCCGAGGTGGCAGTAGCAAAGGCAGTAGCTGAGGTACCCAAGCAGGTGGCCAGGATGGCATCTCTGAAAGACACAAAGGCTGAAATGAAGGAGGGAAAGAGCACAGTGTGGGGACAATTACCTGACTTCCCCCACAAGACAGACAAATTTGGTTTGGGGTTCACCGCTGCGGGGCAAAAGGCTATGCGCCGCTCCAAAATTGAAAGGACACCCATCAAGATTTCTCCTCATGGAATCAATGCTTTAGAAGACGAAGACAAAGAGGGTAACGTTGAAGATTGGATCTTCCCAACCATTGAAGGGGGACTGCACAACTGGGAGGCGAAAGACTTTGTTCCCATTACCTTTATTCATCAGTAATCTTTATCTTTGAACAATTTCCAGTTTTTATGGTCTGTAATAACTGATACAATCCACACACTATTTTTCACCTCATGCCTTGCCCGTGGCATGTAGGTCCATTTGTAAGGGCTTTATTTCCTTCATAATCATATGCCATGTTTAATGAATCATTGGACGTTTTTTATTTATAAACTGCTGTGTTCATTTTCTTTCCTTTTGCATTTTTGTTTGTTTGAGGATGGCTATCCCTTACACACACCCACACTCACAAATGCAGGTACCCATCCACTCTGGATTCCATGGGTGACTATTCTGCCGTATCCTTCGACAACTCTGAAGATTTGGTCAATCAAGCTGAATACGAAGATGACGAAGATTGTGAAGTACCGGGAGAACTAGCCAGACTTCTACAACAAGAAGAGAGGGCCATCTTGCCTCATGAAGAGTTGTTGGAAACTGTCAACTTAGGAACAGAGGAAGATAGGAAGGAAGTAAAAGTGGGTGCCAACCTGGAACCAAGTGTCAAGGAGCGCTTAATACAGATGTTAAATGAATACGTTGAAATTTTTGCCTGGTCTTATGAAGACATGCCAGGGCTAGACACGGATATCGTGGTTCATCGTCTCCCCACAAGAGAAGATTGTCCACCGATCAAGCAAAAGGTTCTCCGAATGAGACCTGACATGTCAGAAAAGATTAAGGCTGAAGTAATGAAGCAGTTCAATACGGGCTTTCTGGCTGTTACATCCTATCCACAATGGGTTGCTAACATCGTGGCAGTACCTAAAATAGATGGCAAGGTCAGAATGTGTGTATACTATCGGGATTTGAACAGGGCCAGCCCTAAAGATGATTTTCCTCTGCCGCATATTGACATCTTGGTTGACAACACAGCTCAACACAAGGTTTTTTCCTTCATGGATGGATTCTCGGGCTACAACCAGGTCAAAATGTCCCCCGAGGACATGGAGAAAACTACCTTTGTTACACAATGGGGTACCTTCTGCTACAAGGTGATATCGTTCGGACTGAAGAACGTAGGGGCAACTTATCAACGCGCCATGCTAGCTTTGTTTCATGATATGATACATCATGAGATTGAAGTTTACGTAGATGATATGATAGCTCAATCACAAACAGAAGAGGAGCACCTTGAACATTTGCAGAAGCTGTTTGCCAGGTTGAAAGAATACAAACTCAGGCCGAATCCAAGCAAGTGCACTTTTGGGGTTAGGTCTGGTAAACTTCTGGGATTTATCATCAGCAACAAGGGTATTAAGGTCGATCCAGCAAAAGTAAAAGCTATACAAGAAATGCCTGCTCCCCGTACTGAAAAGGAGGTTAGAGGATTCTTGGGGCGCTTGAACTATATTGCCAGATTCATCTCTCATCTGACGTCTACCTGTGAGCCAATTTTTAAACTATTGAAGAAGGATCAGGTAGTTGAATGGAACGACGATTGCCAAGTTGCTTTTGATAAGATCAAGGAGTACTTATTGGAACCTCCTATTCTAATGCCACCCGTCGAAGGAAGACCGTTGATCATGTATCTGACTGTTTTGGATAACTCAATGGGGTGCGTACTGGCCCAACATGACGAGTCTGGTCGAAAAGAGCATGCCATTTATTACCTTAGCAAAAAGTTTACCGACTGTGAGACTAGCTACTCACTGCTCGACAAAACTTGTTGCACTTTGGTATGGGCTGCTCGCCGACTAAGGCAGTATATGTTGACTCATACCACTCTGTTGATTTCCAATATGGATCCTATCAAGTATATCTTCGAGAAGCCTGCTTTACCTGGAAGAATCGCTAGATGGCAAATGATCCTGACTGAGTATGACATCCAGTATACTACCCAAAAATCTATAAAAGGGAGTGTACTAGCTGACCATCTAGCTCATCAAGCTGTCGAAGATTATCAATCTATGAGATTCGACTTCCCAGACGAGGACATCATGACTTTAGACAACATAAAAGGTAACGGACCGTATGACGGACCTGAAAATGGATCTCGATGGACCCTGTACTTTAATGGTGCCTCAAACGCACTCGGAAATGGCATCGGCACAATACTCATTTCCCCAGAAGGTTGCCATACACCATTCACGGCCCGGCTTTGTTTCAGATGTACCAACAACATGGCCAAAGATGAAGCTTGCATCTTTGGTCTCAAGGCTGCTATAGACCTAGGGATCAAATATTTGATCGTATTTGGGGACTCGACTTTGGTTATCAGTCAAATCAAAGGAGAGTGGGACACCAAACATCCTAATCTTATCCCATACAAAGAACATGTCCTGACGTTGCTGCCTCATTTCGAGCAGACCACCTTCGAGCATTTCCCGCGAGAAGAAAATCAGCTAGCAGATGCTCTGGCTACAATGTCTTCCATGTTTAAACTCAATTGGGATAACGAGGCTCCCCAAATCACCATCGAGCGAATGGACGAACCTACGCATTGTCACGAGATTAATACCGAAGAAGTAGTGGAACAACCCTGGTTTCATGAAATCAAAAGGTATCTCCAGACTAGAGAATACCCTGAAGGAGCTTCCGTCAATGACAAAAAGTTCTTAAGGAGACTTGCAGCCAAGTTCTTCCTGAGCAATGGCATCCTTTATAAGCGCAGCCATGATTGTGTTTTACTCCGATGTGTAGACAAAGCTGAAGCAGAGTTGATTATGACTAAGATACACAGCGGCACATTCGGCACCCACTTGAGCGGACATACAATGGCTAAGAAGATTCTAAGGGCATGTTATTACTGGTCTACCATGGAAGCTGATTGCTATCAACATTCCCGTACCTTCCATAAATGCCAAATCTACACCGAAAAGGTACATATCCCTCCTGTTCTCTCAACGTTCTGACAGCTCCTTGGCCATTCGCAATGTGGGGCATCGACATGATTGGAGAGATCAAGCCCACGACATCCAATGGACATCGCTTCATCTTAGTCGCTATTGATTATTTTACCAAGTGGGTCGAAGCAACTTCCTTTGCCTCTGTTACAAAGAATGTGGTTGCCCGCTTCATTAAGCAGAACCTCATATGCCGGTATGGTGTCCCCGACAGGATCATCACAGACAACGGTACAAATCTGAACAATACTATGATCACCGCTCTATGCGAACAGTTCAAGATTTATCATCACAATTCATCTCCCTATCGGCCGAAGATGAACGGTGTTGTTGAAGCCTCGAACAAAAACATCAAGAAGATCATTCAGAAAATGACAGTTACCTACAAGGACTGGCATGCGATGTTTCCGTTTGCTCTGCATGGATATCGTACCACGGCACGTACTTCAACCGGGGCAACCCCATTTTCTTTGGTATACGGCATGAAAGCTGTTCTACCCATGGAGGTTCAGATTCCTTCCTTAAGGATTATGAAAGACGCTGGTTTGAGTGAAGACGATTGGATTCAGACCCGACTTGATCAACTCAATTTGATCGATGAGAAACGACTTGCTGCTGTTTTCCATGGTCAGACGTACCAAAAGCGGATGATCAAGGCTTTCAACAAGAAAGTCAGACGTCAAGTATATCAAGTCAGAGATCTTGTAATCAAGCGGATCATCTTGCTGCAAAGTGATCCCAGGGGAAAATGGACTCCTACTTACGAAGGACCGTTTTTGATCAAAAGCATCTTTTCTGGTGGTGCAATGATTCTGACCACCATGGACGGTGACGATTTGCCACACCCTGCGAACGCAGACATAGTCAAAAGATACTACGCAAAAAATCACCCGACAAGTCGAAAACCCGAAAGGGCGACTTGGGCAAAAATGGGCATCCCGGTGAACCGAAAACCCGAAAGGGCAGTTCAGGCAAAAATTAGGGATAAAACAAAAAAAAATCTGTACACCCGGCAAGTTGAAAACCCGAGAGGGCGACTTGGGCAAAAAGGGGTTTCCCGGTGGATCGAAAACCCGAAAGGGCGATTCAGGCAAAAGTTAGGGAATTAAAGCGTATGACTATGTATCGTCGGATCACTTTAAAGGACAATCTCTTCATCAACAAGCTCCGAGTTTCTGATCAATCCAGTCATCAGCAGACGAAGCAGCGAATGGACAAGTATTCAGAGTTATGAAGGCTATGGCAGAATGGGATCCAATGGAATTATTACACATAGCCATCTTTCTTTTGTATAAATTTTTCAATGTTAACGACAACATCCTCTTACTAGGATGTCTGTCTCCTTTGTACAAAGATACTCATAAAAAGTTAATACAAATACTTTTCCAAATACAGAAATTTGCTTTGCCTTCCTTTTCTTTTTCACACTTATGTTTTATTTGAGAAACGTCCAATGTTTTGTTAAATAGGCATATGCATTTGAACATGATCATTTGCTTATAAATCAGGAAAAGAGGATAGCTGATAAGTTGAAGATATAGGTAGATATCTTGATACCCTTTGTGATCGGTGGATCTGAAACTGACTGTTTAACGCTGGTTCGCGAAATATCGCGGAAGCAAGAGTCGCCACCGTCTTTTATTTTCTCCAATATGGACAGGACAAAAGCACAGAAAAATTCCTTATGAGATAGTTTCTCGGTTCGGGAGGTAAATTTATAGAAAGGGAAGGTGTTAGCACCCTTTATATCCATGGTTATCCATGGGCTCTTAGATACTTGCTCATTTGTGTTTTCAAAATGTTTGCTTTTCAAAGTGTGAGTGGGTTTGAAAAAAGTTTCGTTTAAAAATTTCACATTGACTCTTGTATCAGTCCTCAAGAGTGTTTGAAAAATTGTTTTGAAAGCTTTTTGAAAAGTGTCGGTGTGAAAAGATTTTTTGATTTGATTTGTTTTGAATTAGAGCAAGTACCTATGAGTCATCCACCTACCCTAAGGAATTAAGCTGTGTAGAAGTCTTTAAGGTAGTGCCAGCCCACCATTGAGAGGTGGGTAGCACCACCGTTGGAGGTGTTCGGGTCAATTCGATTATAGGGACAGCGTGGTCACCGAAGCAATAGTAGGACACCTTAGAAGCTACCCCTATGCCATAGATCATGGACATAAGGACTTACTAAAATGTCCTATACTCGACGACCACGTTTCGAAGGGCAAGGCAACAGTGAGGCGTACCCTAAGAGTGGTGTGTGAATTTGTGTGTTATTTCAGTTAATATTTGTCTTGTCATGCATTGGGTGAGCTACGTTTTGATTTTATTTAGGCATACATTCTTTCATGTGATTTGCAGTTAAAAGGTGCGGAAATTAAAATGCGGAAAATAAAGGTCCTACGCTATTACAAGGCGCGGGTCTATACATCGCCAAATTAACAAAGACCCGTTTTTTTAATAAAATGCGAAAAGTAAATGTCCTAATTACTATTACAAAGCTTTGGGGCAAATACATTATATCCATAAAAGAAATAAAAATACATGCGAAAAGAAATTAGAATCGAGTGCGAGGGCGTTGGATCCTTTAAAGATTAAATTGAAATTTAAAAATTGATTAATGGTTAAATTGAGAAAAAGAAATTATTCTTATGTTTTTTGTATTTAATGGAAAATAAAGAAAAAGAATTAAAAGGAAACCCTAAATCTAGATTATTTTAATTATTAATGAAAATATTAAAGTTAACCTAATTTACTAGTTAATTAATTTATTTACATGTTTATTTACAAAAATAATTAATAATTAATAATGATAAAAAGGTTATTTATTTAGAAAAAGAATAAAAATATTAAAACCCTAATTTCTACATTTTTTAGTTTATTTAAGAGAAAACATTAAAATTAAAACCTAATCTTAAACTAACTTGATTATTAGAATTTCATTTACAAAAACTATTAATGAATTAAAAGTTAAATAGACATATTTTTATTTTTATGATTTAATTATTTTGTGTTATCAAAAACTATTTTCATGAATTAACTAAATAATTAAAATAAATAGAAAAAGAATTGAAAAGAAAAAAATAAAATTAGAAAGAAGGAAAGAATGCAAACAGCAAGGGGTTTCTGGCCCAATTATGGAGGTTTGATTTGCAATTTGGCCTAATGAATTCAAGCCCTTTGTTGACTTTTCTGGGATTGTGTGTGGCTCCTTGGACCAGCGCGTATGGTAGGCTGCTTGTGATGGCCATCAGATTGAGCTTCAGGGACATGTGGCAGTCTGGATAGTGAGGACGCATGATGGTCCTTGGAAAGCATGCTGCATAGAAGTACATTAGAAGAAAAATTATGGAAAGGGTGGGGGACCTGGGAATCGAACCCAGGTCCCAGCGTTTACCCAATGTATGTCCAACCGTCTGAGCTACGCGCGCACGTTATATTGAAACTGGCTAGCAAATAATATAATGCAAAGCAGCGCTGAGTGGTATCCAATCGCGCCAAAATTCAAATGCACCAGTCCCTATGAGCCACGTCCCCTTTCTTCTTCGTTTTGCCTGCATTTATAAAACAGATAGCGGGGGTTTTAAACCCCCACTAAGCTTCAACCTGCAAAATAGCGAATAGAGCATAGAGTAATATAAATTAGGCGCGATGTGATCAATTGTTTCGTCCAGATGCTCTGAGTTCAATGGTCCTGGTCTCGTTGCCTAATTTTTCCTCATGAAGAAGACCCTAATTTCAAGCTCCTGAAACCCTAGAATGTTCTCATGGCAACTTTGAATACAGGCATGGTTAGTTCAATTAGAGGGTACCAAAAGCTTCAGCATATTCATATTAATGTAAACCAATCATTAAAACACAGTAATCATGCATGAAACGTGACACACGAATATGCAAATTTTAAAGAAAAGTCAAGCTTCTATCTACCAATTCCTTGAGTATGGAGAGTGGAAAGGTATTGAGATACGTTCAGGAATGTCCCAGCAATCGTTTGGAATCCTTTTTAAGCCTTGAATTTCCTTCTAAGTATGAAAATAGTTTGAGTTTTTTGTGAAAAAGTGCAAGTTTTTTCTTGATGCCTATGCACATCTTTCTTGTTCTTCTCATTAGGGTTGTGTTCTTGCATATATGTGGAATGAATTAGGTCAACAATCCAAGCCCAACAACCTTTGCATTGATGATTTGGATCCTTGATTTTCCATGTAATATTTTTCAATCTTTTTCATGTCTTTTTGATGCCAATCATTGCCAATCATATTGAATCTTTCCTTATTTAATGGTGCACGAAATATTGAGTGAATTCTATGCACAAAAAGATTTGAAAAGCATGGTTTAGTATTTTTCTCATATTTAATTTTAATTAAATGAATAAATAGGATTAAAAATTCAATTAATTAATTAAAAATAAGAAAATAACTCCCCTTTTGGTCAATGGGTCGTGCATAGATTTTGGGTGATGATTCTTGGGAGAAATTGTGGCCCATTAGCAATTTTGAGGCATTTGAACCAAAGTTGACTTTTCAAAATTCCCAAAAATTTCCCAACTTCCACAAGGCATATCTTGCTCAATTTTTAAGCTTTGATCATGTTCTTTGACATTTTGGAAAGGTGTTGAAGTCCTTTAACCAATGTCTTTGGTCCCATGTCATTTTGATTTACCAATATCAAGTTATGGTCTTTGACTTAAAGTGTCTTTTTGTTGACTTTTGAAAATGACCTATAATGTTGAAATGGATAACTCTTTGTGAGAGCATTTCTTGGACTTGAAGTATGAATATGAGTTGTAGGAAATGTCATTATCTTCAAAATGAGCTTTGGATGGAATTTTTCTGATAAACCATGTGGAAGTTATGCCTTGGTCAATTTGCAGTTGACTTTTTCAACTGTCCAAAAATAGAAACTTTTGCATCTTGAGACTTTTTGAGCCATGCTTTGAGAATCATGATCAAGAATTGATCAAATGATGTTTGTGGCTTCAAAATAAGATGTTGATAAAAAATTTGGATTTTTGACTGTCAAATGACCATTTTGCCCCTGCAGTTGACTGTGAGGCAATTAGGGTTTCTGACTGTGCAATTTGGTGCTGTGAGTCTTGAAACTTTGCATATGGATGCTTGACAATGTTTGTAGGCATGTGGGACTTGTTTGGACCCTTGGAAACTTCAACTTCTTTGCCAGAACCAAAACCCTAATTTTTGACTGTTAGGAGGCCATTGGACTGTGCAACCCCTTGAGAGCTTTTGAACCTTGACCTTGGCAAATCTTGAAGAATATGGGAGGGTAAATTTTGGGGTACAACAGTTGCCCCTGTTCAATTTTCTTAGACCTGAGGATGTAGATTGGCTCGCGTGCCTTTCGTAATCCGAAGGTGGAAGATGATTGAACACTAGAGTGCCCAGAAATTTGCGCTCATATGTTAGCAGTGTGATGGTGGGAATGGGCTTGCAGATGCCATTTGGAGATTGATGGATAGGAAGATGGGCTTACAGATGCCATGTTGAGAGGTGATGGATAGGTGGCTGGGCTTATAGATGCCATCTGGAGACTGTCAGTATGTGGATGGGCTTATAGATGCCATCTGGGTGTCGATCGCGAAAGAGTTTCCTTAGCGAGAACTTGCGTACCTGAAAAATAAAATGATTACCTGGCCTGTTACAGGAGCTGGTCTTCAAACTCTTTGTGTAGATGTGCCCTGACTGGTTATAGGAATTGAATCCTTAAACCTCTTTAGACGTGCCCTGGCGAGATACAGGAATCGAGTCTGGAGCTTCAAAAAGGTTATGAATGAATCAGGGATGGTTACTACCTCAACGGGACGGTGAGAGAACCTTGGGAGATTACTACCTTAACAGGAACGCTGAGAGAACCTTGGATGTCTTCTACTGAGTCTTCATCAGGAAAATCTTTAGGAATCGATCTAAACTGGACTAGAGAAGGCCTTTGACTGGATTGGCATCAGAAAAATCTTTAGGAATCGATTTAACTGAACCAGGCAAGGTATTGGAATCTTCAACTGGAATAAGAATCAGGGAGATCTTAGGGTCGATCTGACTGAACCAGAGAAGGCCTTTGACTGGATAAGAATCAGGAAAATCTTAGGGTCGATTTAACTGAACCAGGCAAGGTCTTGGAATCTTCAACTGGAATAAGAATCAGGGAGATCTTAGGGTCGATCTGACTGAACCAGAGAAGGCCTTTGACTGGATAAGAATCAGGAAAATCTTAGGGTCGATTTAACTGAACCAGGCAAGGTCTTGGAATCTTCAACTGGAATAAGAATCAGGGAGATCTTAGGGTCGATCTGACTGAACCAGAGAAGGCCTTTGACTGGATAAGAATCAGGAAAATCTTAGGGTCGATTTAACTGAACCAGGCAAGGTCTTGGAATCTTTAACTGGAATAAGAATCAGGGAGATCTTAGGGTCGATCTGACTGAACCAGAGAAGGCCTTTGACTGGAAAAGAATCAGGAAAATCTTAGAGTCGATTTAACTGAACCAGGCAAGGTCTTTGACTTAGATGAGAACTTAACTGGATCTTTCCTGAAAGGTAAAGGTCAGTCATATGCAGTGCATGATATGGATCAAGCAATGATGTTCTCAACATAAATGAGATTGTATGATGCGTTATGCATGTTATCATGATGTATGTGATATTTTTGAATGTATTTTCGTCTAGGAAAATATATCCTTGACGGGTGCCGGGAAGTTAAATCCTGGGATGATGTAGAACTTTTGTTTCCACTGGGGAGTGATGGTTGCAAGAATACCGGTAGGAGAAGATGACTCCGTTGGGGAATAAACTTGGCGAATAGATTACTCTGCGGGGAGAAAATTATTCTAGAGATCTTGCTGGGGAACCATGCTTTGTGGGGAGAGAGAGGTGCTTCACTGAGATGAATGAGAACTCCATTGGGGATACCATTGTCGTTGGAAGTGTTAATAGACTCCGCTGGGGATAGGAAGAATTCGTCGGGGACGATCTTTCCGGGGCTTTTGGCTGAGGATAACCCAGTTATATCCGGGTAGGGAAATAACCTTTAAATAAAACCGGGAGACGCGTTCGTGCTTTGCATGGGTAAGCTTCCAGAATCTACTGGGGATAAGCTTCCTGCCGGGGAGATGGTTTCCATTTTCCTGGGGAGACTTCTGGATTGGACTCTCCTGGGGAAAATTTGAGATGTATTGTGGGAGTGACTCCGCTTAATTCTTGGTATACCGCCGGGGAACAATATTAGATCAAGACTGCCGGAGATGCTTGTTAAGAATGTCTATATATCGTGCTGGGGAATGTTGAGATTTGCTGGGGATACCCAACTTCCTTAAGGATGATAGTAGCTTTGCTTGGGGAGAGTATGTTGACTTGCTGGCTCACTCTCTGGGGAGTTAAGATATCTTGGTTACGTTCTTCAGCTGAACTTATCTTGGTACTTTGATGGACCGAGCAATTAGATCGCTTAGACAACTCATTACTGCCCCTATTTCAGATGTGTGAGGAGAAGATACCCTTCTGGTAGACAGGTGACGAGATGCTAGGACATAATCGTACACTTTGATCCCTAATTTTTGCCTGGACCGCCCTTTCGAGTTTTCAGTCCACCGGGATACCCATTTTTGCCCAAGCCGCCTTTTCAGGTTTTCGACTTGCCGGGTGTACAGATTTTCATTTTTCATCCCTTATTTTTGCCCAAACCCTTTTGGTTTGCCGGGAAGCCCTTATTTTTGCCTAGGTACGTCAACCTAGCGGGCCTTTAGTTTTGCGTAGTATTTTTTCCGACTATGTCCACATTCTCAAGATGTAGGGAGGTGCCCCTGTCGTTGTGTTGCCATACCACCAGAAGATCTTCGTTTGATCGTCCAATGCCCCAAGTGATTCAGATGGAGATTTGCCCCAGGCTGTTGGGCATCTTGAGAGATTCTCCGAATCTTGACTGGACTGCCCCAGATGATGGACACTGATCATGCCATGCCCCTTGATTGGAAGAGCTTTTGTCCATTAGACATTCATTGTACGAACTCTTATGCTGTTCAAACAAAAGTCATATGCAAACAAAGTTATGTTAAAAATGCAAAGCTTACGTCTGTTTCGAAGTTTTTGAAAATGCATCTTTTAGTAAAACAATCAAATTTTGTAAAATGTGATGTCAACTCGTTATTTTACCGCAAGCCTTAAGGAGTCAGGATACCTTTCGTAACAGTATGCTTTCGAACTAACTCGTGCTTCAGCTAGGACTTTTGAGGGTTATAACGTGGCCTGGTTCACGGTTTAAGAAACAAAGGATAAAGGCTCAAAGTTATTTGTACCCACCCGCTCTTCGTGATGTTCTTCGAACCTAAACTCAGTTGATCGTGCGTTAGACCTTGTTTGAGTCTTTGCTTTGATATACCAGTTGGTTCGAATATGGACAGTTTATTTTTATTAGGCAGTCATTTCCTTTTTGTGAGGGTTTGTAGGACTTCTTTCTTTTTGATTTTGTTATCCCTATTTTTTTGCCTGAACTGTTTCTTTGTGATTACAGTCAGCGGGATGCCCCAGTTTTGTAAGTCTCCTTCATAGGTTTTGACTTATTGGGTTTTTATTTTTGAGATATAACGACTGCCTCTCCTTATGATTATTCGGAATCATCACTGTCTTCTTTTTTTTGTAAGGACCTCTTTGGTGCCATTTGTTATGCACTTGGATCCACTGAGAGAACTACCCTGCCCCGGGTTACGATTAAGGGTTTTAATTTTCGAAAAGAAAAACTCCTACTTTTTTGGCTCAAAAGGGTTGATGAGGAATTATCTTCCTTATAACTCCAGTGTTTAGGGATTGAAACAATGCCTGTACTTCATCAGCAGGGTCTGTTCAAAAACATACTGTAATGATCGCGGTATCGTTTTCGTCATCCTCCCTCGAGAGGCTTAGAATTATCAATTGAGAGTTGACATCAAAGTATGAAAGCAGTTTGAATATAGCGAATGCGAATATATTGATTCAAAATAGACATATGCGATGCATTAATGGAATAACAATGTTTAACATGAATAAAGGTTTGAACAGTCGAAAGAAAATTACAACTTGAAAATTCTAATAGACAAAAAGTCTTCTCGTTTCAGGACTTGTTATTTCAGATGGTGAATCCTGTAGGGATGGCAGGAGCATTCAGCCTGACCCACTTGGGTGAAATCCACTGCCCCTTCATTAATCAGATCCTGGACTTTGTTCTTCAGAGCCCAGCAATCGGCAGTGTCGTGTCCAAGACTATCAGAGTGGTATGCACATCTTCTGTTAGAATGATAGTTAGGAGCAGAGATGTTGGGGTTCCAGGGAGGAGCCCTTAGTGTAATCAGATTCAACCTCAGCAGGTGTTGTAGAGCCTGAAACAGTGGCATATTGAGCTGGGTGAATTGCCTCTTGGGCCTGCTTGGCTTACTCTGATCAACTTGTTGCTCTGGACGAGGTTGATGCTGGGCTTGCAAAGTAGTAGCAATTTGGAGAGGTCCATTCTTCACCCTACCAGACTTTTGTCCTCTTGGAAGCTGATCAAAGACCTGGTCCTTGACTTGGACTGATTGCTTCATGCTGGATCTGTCTTGGTGGAGTTGACTGATCATGGTCCTCAACTCTTCTTGCTCCCGAGCTAAACCTTGGATGAGAGCCCTTTGCCCCAACATCTGGGTTTTCATTGTATCTACCTCAGCTTGTAGGCGTTTCAGCCGTTCGTCCTTGTCATCCTCGGGACTTTCCTTGGCCAGATTCCCCATGAGGAGTGTCCTTAACTCTTCTTGCCCCTTGGATAGGCTTAAGAAGATCTCTCTGAACT
Source organism: Vicia faba (assembly GCA_948472305.1). Lineage (NCBI taxonomy): Eukaryota > Viridiplantae > Streptophyta > Magnoliopsida > Fabales > Fabaceae > Vicia > Vicia faba. Next base: position 84,796,092 of record OX451736.1, read on the forward strand.
GGGTCTCTTGAGCATGAGGACCCTGGTTATCTTGTTGGGAAGCCATTGCTGAAATAAACAGCGAGAAAGGTAAGTGACCTGCAACAAGGATACCTGTTATGCAATGATGTGTATGTATGCATGCAATGTTTTCAAGGATCTCGCGGGATAAACAAGAAATTGGTTAGAGCTTGCATTTTGTAGCTTGATGGAAGGCACTGCATATTATTGAGAGTCCTTCTTCAAGAGTCAAGGCTCACCATATCGAGTGGATCATAGCCCCTGACAACCTTGGCTAGAGGAAAATAAATCCCCTTTGCCCCTTGCTAGACATTTTGGTTCATTATGACCTGCATCACAGACCCTTGAGATCCTTGCAATGGGTTAGTCCTTATGCGGGATGCATGCAATGGTATGATGTTATGCTATGCATGGGATCAGGTAGGTAAATCCTGTTATGAGTCCTAATTAAGGACTGTAAACAAAACCTGCAAGAAACTCAAGTGTCAGATAACAAGCATGCAAATAGTCAAGCTGGAAGGCACACAAGTCACACAAAAGAGCCCTTAGAGTTTAGGCCAGCATGGGGTCTAGGTATTACCCTCTTTCAGTTTGTTGGTTCATACCTGTCCTATCAGAAGTAACCGGGTTCTAGAGGATTCCAATATCACTGACTACCCTCAATCGGTCATAACTCCAACATCGCAATCTTTTCTTGCGGCCATAACCATCGCGAGAGTTTAGCCTCAATAGGTGTAGCATACTGCTACTGTTCTATGGCCAAGTTGGGTCAATTAGGGTTCTAAGGTCGGTTGGTGCTTAATGACTCCTCAGAAGACCCATATTCTCCTCGTTGCGACACAAGGGATATCGGTACAGACCAAGGTGTCACACCAACGTAGCCACTGCTTCACCCATGTCGGTCTACGCCGGACAGGTCCCTCACAGCTTATGCTACCTAAACAGGGTATCCCCAGATCCGGGTTAGGATCTATGTAACTCCGATGCAACCCACAATTTAAAGCAAACAAGTCAAAACAAATGAAAACACAATTATGAACTATCCTAAGGTACACCTCACTTTAAATTTGTCCCCAGCAGAGTCGCCAGTTCTGTGATTGGTGGATCTGAAACTGACTGTTTAATGCTGGTTCGCGAAATGTCGCAGAAGCAAGAGTCGCCACCGTCTTTTATTTTCTCCAACATGGACAGGACAAAAGCACAAAAAAATTCCTTATGAGATAGTTTCTCGGTTCGGGAGGTAGATTTATAGAAAGGGAAGGTGTTAGCACCCTTTCTATCCATGGTTATCCATGGGCTCTTAGATACTTGCTCATTTGTGTTTTCAAAATGTTTGCTTTTCAAAGTGTGAGTGGGTTTGAAAAAAGTTTCGTTTAAAAATTTCAGATCGACTCTTGTATCAGTCCTCAAGAGTGTTTGAAAAATTGTTTTGAAAGCTTTTTGAAAAGTGTCGGTGTGAAAAGAGTTTTTGATTTGATTTGTTTTGAATTAGAGCAAGTACCTATGAGTCATCCACCTACCCTAAGGAATTAAGCTGTGTAGAAGTCTTTAAGGTAGTGCCAGCCCACCATTGAGAGGTAGGTAGCACCACCGTTGGAGGTGTTCGGGTCAATTCGATTGTAGGGACAACGTGGTCACCGAAGCAATAGTAGGACACCTTAGAAGCTACCCCTATGCCATAGATCATGGACATAAGGACTTACTAAAACGTCTTATACTCGACGACCACGTTTCGAAGGGCAAGGCAACAGTGAGGCGTACCCTAAGAGTGGTGTGTGAATTTGTGTGTTATTTCAGTTAATATTTGTCTTGTCATGCATTGGGTGAGCTACGTTTTGATTTTATTTAGGCATACATTCTTTCAGATGATTAGAAGTTAAAAGGTGCGGAAATTAAAATGCGGAAAATAAAGGTCCTACGCTATTACAAGGCGCGGGTCTATACATCGCCAAATTAACAAAGACCCGTTTTTTTAATAAAATGCGAAAAGTAAATGTCCTAATTACTATTATAAAGCTTTGGGGCAAATACATTATATCCATAAAAGAAATAAAAATACATGCGAAAAGAAATTAGAATCGAGTGCGAGGGCGTTGGATCCTTTAAAGATTAAATTGAAATTTAAAAATTGATTAATGGTTAAATTGAGAAAAAGAAATTATTCTTATGTTTTTTGTATTTAATGGAAAATAAAGAAAAAGAATTAAAAGGAAACCCTAAATCTAGATTATTTTAATTATTAATGAAAATATTAAAGTTAACCTAATTTACTAGTTAATTAATTTATTTACATGTTTATTTACAAAAATAATTAATAATTAATAATGATAAAAAGGTTATTTATTTAGAAAAAGAATAAAAATATTAAAACCCTAATTTCTACATTTTTTAGTTTATTTAAGAGAAAACATTAAAATTAAAACCTAATCTTAAACTAACTTGATTATTAGAATTTCATTTACAAAAACTATTAATGAATTAAAAGTTAAATAGACATATTTTTATTTTTATGATTTAATTATTTTGTGTTATCAAAAACTATTTTCATGAATTAACTAAATAATTAAAATAAATAGAAAAAGAATTGAAAAGAAAAAAATAAAATTAGAAAGAAGGAAAGAATGCAAACAACAAGGGGTTTCTGGCCCAATTATGGAGGTTTGATTTGCAATTTGGCCTAATGAATTCAAGCCCTTTGTTGACTTTTCTGGGATTGTGTTTGGCTCCTTGGACCAGCGCGTATGGTAGGCTGCTTGTGATGGCCATCAGATTGAGCTTCAGGGACATGTGGCAGTCTGGATAGTGAGGACGCATGATGGTCCTTGGAAAGCATGCTGCACAGAAGTACATTAGAAGAAAAATTATGGAAAGGGTGGGGGACCTGGGAATCGAACCCAGGTCCCAGCGTTTACCCAATGTATGTTCAACCGTCTGAGCTACGCGCGCACGTTGTATTGAAACTGGCTAGCAAATAATATAATGCAAAGCAGCGCTGAGTGGTATCCAATCACACCAAAATTCAAATGCACCAGTCCCTATGAGCCACGTCCCCTTTCTTCTTCGTTTTGCCTGCATTTATAAAACAGATAGCGGGGGTTTTAAACCCCCACTAAGCTTCAACCTGCAAAATAGCGAATAGAGCATAGAGTAATATAAATTAGGCGCAATGTGATCAATTGTTTCGTCCAGATGCTCTGAGTTCAATGGTCCTGGTCTCGTTGCCTAATTTTTCCTCATGAAGAAGACCCTAATTTCAAGCTCCTGAAACCCTAGAATGTTCTCATGGCAACTTTGAATACAGGCACGGTTAGTTCAATTAGAGGGTACCAAAAGCTTCAGCATATTCATATTAATGTAAACCAATCATTAAAACACAGTAATCATGCATGAAACGTGACACACGAATATGCAAAATTTAAAGAAAAGTCAAGCTTCTATCTACCAATTCCTTGAGTATGGAGAGTGGAAAGGTATTGAGATACGTTCAGGAATGTCCCAGCAATCGTTTGGAATCCTTTTTAAGCCTTGAATTGCCTTCTAAGTATGAAAACAGTTTTTGAGTTTTTTGTGAAAAAGTGCAAGTTTTTTCTTGATGCCTATGCGCAGCTTTCTTGTTCTTCTCATTAGGGTTGTGTTCTTGCATATATGTGGAATGAATTAGGTCAACAATCCAAGCCCAACAACCTTTGCATTGATGATTTGGATCCTTGATTTTCCATGTAATCTTTTTCAATCTTTTTCATGTCTTTTTGATGCCAATCATTGCCAATCATATTGAATCTTTCCTTATTGAATGGTGCACGAAATATTGAGTGAATTCTATGCACAAAAAGATTTGAAAAGCATGGTTTAGTATTTTTCTCATATTTAATTTTAATTAAATGAATAAATAGGATTAAAAATTCAATTAATTAATTAAAAATAAGAAAATAACTCCCCTTTGGGTCAATGGGTCGTGCATAGATTTTGGGTGATGATTCTTGGGAGAAATTGTGGCCCATTAGCAATTTTGAGGCATTTGAAGCAAAGTTGACTTTTCAAAATTCCCATAAATTTCCCAACTTCCACAAGGCATATCTTGCTCCATTTTTAAGCTTTGATCATGTTCTTGGACATTTTGGAAAGGTATTGAAGTCCTTTAACCAATGTCTTTGGTCCCATGTCATTTTGATTTACCAATCTCAAGTTATGGTCTTTGACTTAAAGTGTCTTTTTGTTGACTTTTGAAAATGACCTATAATGTTGAAATGGATAACTCTTTGTGAGAGCATTTCTTGGACTTGAAGTGTGAAGATGAGTTGTAGGAAATGTCATTCTCTTCAAAATGAGCTTTGGATGGAATTTTTCTGATAAACCATGTGGAAGTTATGCCTTGGTCAATTTGCAGTTGACTTTTTCAACTGTCCAAAAATAGAAACTTTTGCATCTTGAGACTTTTTGAGCCATGCTTTGAGAATCATGATCAAGAATTGATCAAATGATGTTTGTGGCTTAAAAATAAGATGTTGATCAAAAATTTGGATTTTTGACTATCAAATGACCATTTTGCCCCTGCAGTTGACTGTGAGGCAATTAGGGTTTCTGACTGTGCAATTTGGTGCTGTGAGTCTTGAAACTTTGCATATGGATGCTTGACAATGTTTGTAGGCATGTGGGACTTGTTTGGACCCTTGGAAACTTCAACTTCTTTGCCAGAACCAAAACACTAATTTTTGACTGTTAGGAGACCATTGGACTGTGCAACCCCTTGAGAGCTTTTGAACCTTGACCTTGGCAAATCTTGAAGAATATGGGAGGGCAAATTTTGGGGTACAACACCCTTCCAGAAGAAATCCCCAGCGGAGCTAAAACTTCCAACTATCAATCCCCAGCGCAACCAAATTAGTGAACATTCTCCCCACAGAGATACTTCCCATCAGATTGAAGATTCTCAGTCTCACTTCTCCAGCATAAGTCTCCCAGTTTTCAAATTCCCCAGTAGAGATCATCAACATTCTCATTCCCCACAGATCAAAAAGGATTTTCAATCCCCAGCAGTGGTCCTAAGATCCCTCAAACAATTGAAGATCTTGTTCTCCAAGCAATCAGCAGTCAACAAGGATTTCTCACCCTCAATAACCAAAGGATTTTTCTATCCCCAGCTTCAGTTATGGGTTTATTTCCCCAACATTTGTCAAGGATTTATTCTCCGAAACAAATCACATTTCAAATTGATAGGTCGTTCAAAAGTTCCTTCATCGCCTATTGGAAGTTACGGCTGCCAAAGATCAAATTCTCACAAAATTCAAGTTATGAAGCCCGGATTTGACCAGATAGTATCTTGATCTCTACAACATATTGTGAAGCCCGGATTACGACCGGATAACAATATCAGACTACCGCGAAGCCTGGATTATGACCAGATGGTGGTATCTCCTGAAAGCAAGCTATGAAGCCCGGATTCGACCGGATAATAGTTTAATCCCCAACAAGTTATTGTGAAGCCTGGATTACAACCAGATGGCAATACAAGTTTCTGTGAAGCCTAGATTACGACCAGACAGTAGCCAAGAATACTATGAAACCTGGAGTTGACCAGATAGTGGTATTTCTTTAACACAAGCCGTGAAGCCCAGATTTGACCGGATAGCAGCTCAACAATACAAGTTATGGTGAAGCCTGGATTACGACCAGATAGCAATGCAAGTTTCTGTGAAATCCTGGAGAGCGACCAGATAACAGCTAATCGTTAACAGAATGAAGACTCTCATCCTTAAAACCTCAGAAGATTGGTATACTCCCAATTTCTGACCTTTAACAGAATGAAGACTCTCATCCTTAAAACCCTGGTAGATTGGCATAAAACCCAAGCTCCTGATTCCCCGACAGCGGTCCTAGGACTTCTCATTTTCAATGATCAAAGGATTTGCAATCTCCTACAGCAGTCAAGGATTTACTTTCCCCGACAGCAGTCGAAGATTTCATTATCCAGATTTCATCTATCCTCAGCAAGACAGCTCATCAGCTTACATGCGCATTCATTTACATTCATATATCATAAACATCGATATAACATACATATTGCATCTTACATTTCATGCAACATAACTTTATGTTTCAGCTAATATTTTTACCCTTTTCAGGATAAGACTAATAAGCTTCAACTTCTGAAAACAGTTTACGGGTTCTCCAGATACGGATGTTAACCTATCGCTTGTTCAGATTCCAGACTTCTGAAAACAGTTTACGGATGCTAATCTATCGCTTGTTCAGACTCAACTTTTGAAAACAGTTCACGGACACTTCCCAACATGGATGCTGATCTATTGCTTATTCAATCTCCAAGACTTCTGAAAACAGTTTACGGGTTCTCCAGATACGGATGTTAACCTATCGCTTGTTCAGATTCAAGACCGCTGAAAACAGTTTACGGATTCTCCAAACCCGGATGTCAATATATTGCTTATTCAGACCCCCAGTTCAGAGATGTTCCAAACATGGATACTTTTCTGATACTCACTCACCAACGACATACAGTTCAACAAATAATTTCCAGATGGCATATTTAAGCCCATCCCCTGACAAGATTTTGTCACATCCCTAGATGGCATCTTTAAGCCCATTCCCACATCCATATTTTGACGAGTGCAAATTTAAGGGCATTCTAGTGTCCAATCCCCTTTTACCTTCGAGACGCGAAAGGCAAAACCTGCCAATCTAACTCTTCAGGTGCAAGAAGATTGAACAGGGGCAACTGTTATACCCCAAAATTTGCTCTCTCATTTCATCAACATTTTCTCAACATAAGACTCATATACTCAAGATCAAGTTAGGGTTTGCTCTGCTCAAGACTCCTCCTTGCACTGTTGACCCAAATTAGGGTTTGAGTTTTCACAAGGATATTTTGACCTAAGATGCCCAAGGTGACTTTAATGCTTCATGTTGGACTCACAAGTTTATCCATACCAAGTTTCAAGCCTTGATTCCAATCTTTGCCCAGTCAATTGGACAGTTGACCTATAAATCAGCTGTATTGGGGAAAAAGTCAACTGTGGCCAATTGACAGTCAAACCTCATAAAATTTGACCCACATCAACATTATGAACTCATATGGACCATTTTATCAAGTTTGGATCACAATTCCACAAGAAATTTGATCATATCACCAAAAGGGCAAAATGGTCATTTTTAGGGTTTTGACTGCACAAAGGCAATTTTTGACTGTTTGACCTAACCAATGGCAAATCAAGCTCACACATGAACTCAAGGACTCAATGGCATTGTCTTGACCCATTCAACAAGTTCAAAAGATCCCAAATGCATAGGATTGACAGATGAATTTTTCAGTCAACTGATCAAAACTTGACTGTGTACTGAAAAGTCAAACTTTGGCTTTTTGGTCAAAATCAAGTGCCAAGATTCATTTTTCATCAAGACATGTCAAATTATGAAACTTGTTCATCAAGAAATCCAAAATTGCAAATTAGGGTTTAAGATGAGAAAATTTCATAACTTAGAATTTTTCTAAGTTATGAAACTTCCTTATTTTTTCCTAACTTTGTCCCATTTTTTCACCAAGATGCAAATGGATTAAAGCAAAACTTGCAACATGAAAGTTGTAGTCCATTGAAAAATCCTCAACTTTTATTCACAAAGTTTCCTCAAAAGAAGCTTGTATCTCAAGTTATGATTTTTGGAATAAGGGTGCAAAACATTTTTAACTTAGAGAAATTTTGACCTATTCTAGGCAGGATTTTTGTCCAACTTCTTGGCCACTTTTCACATGGTTCCACTTGGAGTTTCAATTTGCATTTCAAATATGGATTGTAGTACACATTCCAAGCTTTCCAAATTGTCCAAGAACTTCTCAAACACCCTTGTGGTTAGAGAGAATCGAATTTGCAAAGTTGGGCAAAATTCACTTTTGTTCATGGCCAAAGCTTGCTCATAACAATTTGCATTTTCAAATCAGCTTGTACAATGCTAGCTTGCAGGCCTCAAAACGAGTTTCACACACCATAATTAAATGCCTAACCATTGTGTTAAGGTGTTATTTTGTTCATTTGGACAATACATGCAAAATTAACCCTTAATTGGAAAAAGCACATTTGCCATTTTGATAAAGTATCACTTTATGTCAAATACCAAATCCAAGAGGTACAAGCCAGATCTTTGAGGCAAGAGTTTGTAGACAAATCCCACTTACCAAGAGCAAAGTGTGCAGCATGCTTGAGGGTATTGGACATGCCTATATCAAAACTTGCACTCTCTTGCTTACATGAGAAGAAAACATTGCAAAAACTCTCCATCTTTCATTCCTGTAAACACCAGCCAAAGAAAACTCTATACACATCTTCCATACACCAAAACAGACCTAAGGCACGAATCAACCACCTCTCAAACCTCCTCATACATCAAAACACCATCTTTCTACAGAAACAGGGCATCTGTTGCAGTTTGACTTCCACAACTCAATCCACTCGTGCACTTTGGCTAAAAACCTTTCAAACACATTCCATATCATCCACACAAACTATCTCAAGCCCTAAATACAAACTGTAACACCCCTAACCTCTGTTGCCATTTTCATTTTTCAGTTTTGCAGGTGAACTTCCATAGCATGATTCAGAGAGTTTCAAAGCAAGCTAGGTACTTGGGAAGCATCCTTGGACTTCAGGCAAGCTGTACAAAAGCTCAAACTCCATTGAAGATACCTACATTGCTCTGTTCAAGTCAAGCTGAAACAGGTAAAACCATGAACTTCTATCTCTCAATCTAGGAAGAGTTAGGCTTAGGTTTGTGAATGAAACATGCTCTACTCATAGCCCTGAAGCCATACATATGATTACTTTTCATTTATGTTAAACGTGCTGTGAGAATTTTAGCCATGAACATTGAAGAAAAATTAGGTCAGAAATTGGGGATGAAGAAATTCTCCCTGGTTTCTTAGAGTTAGGTCAAGTATTTTATATGTTTAAACTCGTGATTTGATGCTCTACATTGTTTATGTTATGAGTTTTGGCTAAAAATCAAGGAATCAGGAGTTTGAATGAAGCAAAGAAACGCGCGTTTTTGTTGTTCAAAGGTTGCTGGAGGTTGAAGACAAAGTTGACTTGGACTGGGCCTGAGTCAACTTACTTTTTGCACCCCTTTTTTCCATTTGCACCCCCTGGCCCATTGTGTGAAATATTTGTCATTTTTGCCTTTTTCTTTTTGATTCTGATTTTATATTTTTTGCTCAAACATAAAAAACATTAAAAATATTTTTTCCACATTTTTACATTTATTTGGCATTTATTTGTTTTATTAAATATGAATATGTAAATAAATAGATTTCCTTTTCTTTTTAAAACCCTAAAAAAATAATACAAAAAATATTTATTTTTAGTTACCATTTCTTATTTACATTTTGAAAACATTTTCTAAAATATACATTTTTTTGTAAATAATTAATACTTTATTTTTTGCACATATTTAGCATATTAAATATATATAAATATACATATACATATTTTATTAGATATTTAGGGAAAAAATAAAAAAATAATACTTTTTATTTTTTATTTAATATTTGACACTAAAAATACTTTTTTTACAATATACTTTCTATTTTTTGTGTATAATTAATAAATATTGTATATAATTAATAAATAAATACTATTTATCCAAAAACTAGGGTTTTGCCCTAAATAACAAAAATATTCAAAATTTGACCTTTTTTATTTTTGTTTACATTTCACATTGAAAAATAATTTCACATACATAAAAAAATCATTTTGTGCATAATACATTTTGCATATTTATTGTATTTATTTAAATATTGTACAATTAAATATTTGTATATTCGATATAGATGTAATAGCTTAGAATTTAATTTCTTGTCAAATACCCCCATTCAAACATTTGTACCCCCATCCCCATAATCATGTTGTAATAATTTAGGACTTTAAATTTCCGCATTTTAAAGCTTTCAAATTATGCCATGATAGACCTAGGGTTTGTATGAAAATAAAACCAACAAATAGCTTGACTAATACAAAGACAAAAAAGCATGAAAATGGATAACACAATGCACACTTGCACCCTTAGGGTTACTCCCCTTGTTGCCTTCAAAAAAAGGCCATGTTTGCATGTTAAGTGTCTTTGGCAAAGCAAAAACAAACAAAATGATCATAGTCCCTCGATGACGCTATCTCAAGTTGCCTAAAAAATGATCATAGTCCCTCAAGAAAATTGCCAAAGACATTTGACACTATTGTATCCATGGTCTATACGATGACCCGCGCCCGTCCCGTTAACATCCTAACGCAAGGTTGTTCACCAAATACAATGGTGAAGCAACACTGTTAAAAGGGTTAAAAACATGAGAAAGATCTTTGAGAAATTTTGGGTAGATAGCTCTTGGTTACTCAAATCGAACTTGCAAAACATCCTTGCCTTTTTTTCAAAACACACTCCACACAATCTCAAAACAACTTTCAAAAACATTGAAACATCTTTTCAAAAAGACAAACACCTTTGTAAAACATTCGAGTAAAGAATTGTTACAATGGTTGCCTAGACAAGGCATCTTTTTTAAAACATTTTCAAAACCACACACACAAAGCACCATTTCAAACAATTGAAAAGCAAAAGGCAAGTGATCTAAGAAAGTAACTAAGAGCCCATGGATAACCATGGATAGAAAGGGTGTTAATACCTTCCCTTTCTATAATCTACTCCCCGAACCCAAGAAAACATCTCAAAGGTTTTTCCTGTGCTTTTTAACCTTTCCTTAGGATAAAATAAAAAGTCGGTGGCGACTCTTGCTATACCGTGACATTTGCGAAAACAAACGCAAAACCCAAGTTAGTTCTCCCACCGTATCACAGGAATGTATGCAAAAGAAAAGAGAAACTGATGTAGGGAAAAATAAAGGTTGTGCTTGTTCGGGCCCTACCCTAATGCCTATGTATCCCTCTTAAGGAATCACAGCATTTGTAGTTTGGCTCACATGTTCCGGTTTGTTTTGTGTTTTTTAATTGAACAATGTTAGGTTCGAATTAATACACCACGACTCAACCTTTGGAGACTCACGATCTATAGCGGAAGGGACTAACATGTTATTAGAAAAGAAATGCCGATTGGTAAAAAGAAAGGTGTTGGTTTATCTTTTTTACCTTGAGAAAGGATTTGAAAGTTTTAAGTGTTTTATGATTTGCAAAGAAAAAGAAAAGAAAGGTTTTTGTTTTATTATGCAAAGGATGCAAAAGAAAAGAAAACATCTAAGGGAGACTAACCTAAATATATCCCTAATGTTATCACACAAATGATTGACCATAAAGTTGAGTTTTGAAGCGGAAACTCTAACCTATGTTGACATTCTTGGATAACAATCCTAATGTCTATCTCAAATCATCATCTATAAATGAATCAAGAAGTCCTAAAGGAGAATAGCAAGGGTTTATCACCTAAAACTATGTCTATCTCGAATCATCATCTATAGTTGAAACGAGAGCTCCTAATGGAACATGCCGAGGGTATGTCATCTCAAAACATGCACACAAAGACGAAATCAAGCAAGCAAGCCAACAAGCTCAAGAGATTAGGGTAGGTATAAAATCAGGTAGGGATTCTTTAGCCAAGGGGTCATATCATCCGAGGTAAACAAGCGGGGAGAGGATAGAAGAAAATACCACAGAGCATCAAAGTCGACCAACGCAAGCTCAAGACAAAATGTGGAGGATTGATTACAGATCCATTTTCCACTTGACAACTCGATAACCATGATCTGCACAACTCCGAAGCATCGACGTACAATGTGAGCTAAGGATGACATGACTAGAATGTGCAGGGGTCGATTGCGAACCCTCCCCGCTTTCCTACTTTTGAGGACTTACTATTTGTAATATAATGCAGGCACAAATGAAAACACACGTGCGGAATACCTACTTAAAAGGTAGGATTTTAAACAACCACAATTAGCATACAGAAAGCAGTGCCTGATACAGGTCTTTAAATAAATACTTTGAGTGCACGCTATTTATTTCATGCTTCCTACTTCTCATGATCTCTAGAAGGAAATAAAGAATTCGATAACGAATGCGGTAATAAGGCATGAGAGGAATACCAAATGAATGACAATCCGTATCAAGCAAGAAAAAATAAGAAACCCGGAAAACTTCGAGCAAGCTGGCATCAACAAAGAAATTCAATGAGAACATGCATCGAAGCATCAATAAGCAAGATCAGAATGTGTAACGGACAAATCTGTATGACAAAGTGCCTGCACAAAATACAATTATACAAGATACGAGGCACAAAACAATGGCATGCGTGTCGAACGCAAAATCAGACCACAAATCAAAAGTCCAAATATGTTTTCTGATCATATAATTAAGCGATAATTACATGATCGGAAACTATCCCAATGTACGTTGCACAATCAACACACGTGTTAGAAATTTCAAGGAAAATTAAAGTATAAAAGAGTAGAAGAGTGCTTGGAGAAAGCAAGACCAAAGCAAGGAAAAAGAAACCAGAAAAAAAAGAAATGCTGGCAGTTTGAGTCGACTCAAATATGGGATGAGTTGACTCAAAGGGTCAGCGCGACACTTCCTGTATGTGGCCAAAATTGTTTTTTTTCTCCAGTTTACGTCGACTCAAAGCACTGTATGCGTCGATGCATAGATTTGAGTCGTCTCACAGGGTCAGCGCAACACTTCCCGCACATGAAAAATTGATTTTTGTTCATTTTTACATCGACCGGAGCTAAGTTTGAGTTGACTCAAACTTCCTGATAGTGCAATTTTATGCAATTTTCAAACAACATAACTTTTGCATCAAGTATTTGTTTCGTGTGTGGTTCGAATTGTTAGAAAGCTTGAAGATCGTAGAATATCCACGGCACGAAATAGAAACCAAATTGAGGAATGCACACACGGAAAATTCTCCTTGATCATTGCATAACCGAAATATGAACTCATAATCCGTTTTTATGAATTTCGACATATTTCAACATGTTTTTACCAGATTAGAAAACCGAATTCACACCAATTATGCTATCATCATATCAAAGAGGATTTATGTGCATTACAAAATTGGTGATCTCATGCCTTAAGGCCAAGATGTCATGACTCGGGCATTGTGTCGAGCACATAATCTACACATGATTGCACATGAATTTTGATTCACAAAGCAAGGCTGTAGTCTATGTCAAATCACATGAAAATTTAGATTTCTCATCAATTCTTAAAGTCAACAATGTTAAACAACATGAATAAGCACTTTTCATGAGAATCAATTAATTGTAAAAGTGATTATTGATCTTCCAATTCCGGATCTAAGCATTTTGATCAATCAGTTTACAACTCCACCACTAGATCTACAATCACAATTCAATTCTCTATTCAAAACTCACTTCAATTATCAATTCTAGAAAAGTGCTTATTTCAAGAATCAATTACGCAAAAGTGCTTAAATCAAGAAAAGCTTACTGTAAAATTGAAGAAGAAGCTTAGGTATAGAGATTTCAACAATCGGATTCGAGATTGGAGAAGAATTGAGCTTCTTTGACTTTTGGATCTTGAAAAAGTTGTTGGTGTTCTTGATGAAAATGAGAGAAAGTTGCTCTTTGATCCTTGAGCAAGATGAGAGAAAGTTTTTGAGAATTGATCAATTATGAGAGTCTCCTTTAGAATTAAAGTAAATAAGAATATATAGTGTGCCTTTTTTTTTGAATGAATGAGCCTCCAGTAAATACAAGCAAATGTGCCAATTTTCAGTTCATCAGAGTCCGAAACCTTAAGTTCAAATTCCCAGGTCCATCTGTGCGACTTTTGAAGTTGAAATGTAAAAATAAAATATAGCCAACATCGAAAAAAACATCGTGTCTGAAGATGAGCTCAATCGAATAAACAGTGATTTAGTTATGATTTTTTAAAGTTTCGTCTCAGATAAAAATATTTCTAGGTTCAGGATTTTCAATATGTTGCGTGCATTTTGGAACAAAAACAAAGGCCTTCGAGATACCGTTTGTGATATGGTGGCAGAACCTACTGTTTTTACTGGTTTGCGTTTTGCATTTTTTGTTCACAAAATGTCGCGGTAAGCTAGAGTCGCCACTGACTTTTATTCCATCCAATCATGGAAAAGGGAAAAGAACAGAAAAAACCTTTTTTCGAGATATTCTAAGTACGGGGGTATATTATAGAAATGGAATGTGTTATCACCCTTTATATCCATGGTTTTCCATGGGCTCTTAGGTACTTGCTCATTTTTGAAATTTCTTGTGCGTGTTTGTTTTGAGAATGTTTTACTTTGTGATAACCCTTGTATCAGTCCTCAAGGATGTGACGAAGTTTGTTTTGAAAATTTGTTTTGAAAGGTGTTTGTGTGAAAAGTTTTTATTGAGCAAGTACTTAAGATTCTACCTACTCGAAAAAAAGATTGTTTGTTCTCATTTCCTTTAGACAGCGCTATCCTACTATTAAGGAGTAGGTAGCCCCGTCGTTGGAGTTTGTAAGGGACATTCGAAAGGGACAAGTACAATCACTAAAGTGATAGTTAGAAAACTTTAGTAGTAAACCTAGAGTCTTAAGATCTTTCCGAGGCAACATTTCCGAGGCAACATTTCTGAGGCAACATTCGAATGGGACACTTTGATCTTTTATACTAGAGGGCAACTGCTAAAATCTCCTATGCTTAATGATTGTTTACCGAAGGCAACCGAAGTGAGGTAAACCCTAGGAGTGAATATGTGCATATGAATTGTTTCAGTTATTTAATCTTTGCACATTAAGTGAGCTACCGTTTTAATTTTTTAAAGCATTCTTCCCATACAATCCTATTAACCATGCATCTAACAGTTAAATATTTGCGGAAATTAAAAGTGCGAGAAAATAAACCTAGCTATTATAAGGCTTCGAGATGGGGATTAATTACATAACCAAAGAATCGGGGATTAAAGTAGTAAATAAAACCCTAATTTAACTATTACAAACCATTGGCAGTTACAAAAATAATGGAAAAGAAATAATTAAATGCGCGTCGAATTAAATACGAGGGATGTTGAAAAATAACCTAAACCCTAATTGAAAGAAAAAAGATTTTTGTACATTTTTTATTGGAGAAAACAATGAAATTGCAAATTAAATAAAAACCCTAATTTCTAATTGCTTTTTAATTATGAAAAAAAAGTATTTAAGTTAACCTAATTAACCTAATAAATTAAAATAAATATTTTAATGAAAAAATGATTTTGGTGTATTTTTAAAGAAAATTAATTAAATTATGTACAATTCAAATCCTAAGTCTAATTATTTTTAATTATAAAAAGAGGTTAAATTTCCCTAAGTTAATTAAACTAAATTAATTAAGAAATAAAATATTTTTTTTTAAAAAAAGATTTTTGTAGTTTGTTTTAATTTTTTTGATTAAAAAAAGAAAATGATTTTTGTGTTAATTAAGAAAAAAGAAAATAACTAAAGAAAATAAATAAAGAAATTAAACAAGTATAAAAAAGAAATAAT